>OZ012666.1:69909424-71164424 GCA_963942505.1 Lordithon lunulatus
AAATTTGGTCCCAAATATTGTCAAATTTGGTCCCAAATATTGTCAAATATTCTTAAATATTATCAAATATTGTCAAATATTGTCAAATATGGTCTAATATTATCTAATATTGTATAATATTGTTTAATATTGACGAATATAGACTAATATTGTTTAATATTGACGAATATAGACTAATATTCTCTGATATTGTCTAATATTGGCTAATATTGTCTAATATTGGCAAGTATAGTCAAATATTGTCAAATATTGTCAAATATAGTCAAATATAGTCAAATATAGTCAAATATAGTCAAATATAGTCAAATATAGTCTAATATAGTCAAACATAGTCATATATCGTCAAATATAGTCAAATATTGTCCTAAATATAGTCAAATTTTGTCCCAACTATTGTCAAATATTGTCTTATATTGACGAATATGGACTAATATTGCCTGATATTGTCTAATATTGGCTAATATTATCTAATATTGTCAAATATAGTCATATATCGTCAAATATAGTCAAACATTGTCCCAAATATTGTCAAATTTTGTCCCAAATATTGTCAAATTTTGTCCCAAATATTGTCAAATATTGCCAAATATGGTCTAATATTGTCTAATATTATCTAATATTGACGAATATAGACTAATATTGTCTGATATTGTCTAATATTGGCTAATATTGTCTAATATTGACAAGTATAGTCAAATATAGTCATATATCGTCAAATATAGTTAAATATTTTCAGTGTTATTGTAATTTCTGTAAGTATTCCTTCCAGTTCTTCCTATTGCTTGCCATTCTCCTTGAATCCTGCCATTCAATGCCACTCCTCGTTAGTATTTCATGTTGTCTTCCCATGTTTTGTGTGGTCTACCTCTTCTTTTTTTCCCTTGTATTCTTGTGTTCCATACTCTTTTTGTCTGCCTCCCTTCAGGCATGCGAATTATGTATCCACACCATCCGAGTTCTTTCTTTCTATAGTTGTCTGTATACTTTCTATCTGTATCTCATTCATAATAAATACAAATTATTTGTCTGCGCTTCTTAAAACCCCAACGGAATTTATTTACTAGATACGGCACTGACAGTCATGTCCAGGTGCACTCTTATAAATTTACAAAAATATCATACACACATACACACACGTAATGACTAGCATCTAAATTCCTTCGTAGTTTATTAAGAATAAACGTGATAAATGTATGATTCATCCGTTCTGGACGCAGTGGGTTTTATCTGAAGACAAAAGTGCGCGTTAATTGGACGAACCTATTACATTTATCAGCGGGACTTACAAATTGCGTGCGATTAATAAAGTTGGCCAACATTTAAAATAACCGTCTGGAATTACCCCATTATTAATTTAATAAGGCGCGCTCCCGGTGTGGCCGCGGCGCCGGTGACACCGTGCCAACTGTAAACCGCGCTCTCATTAAATTTAATCCCCGTTTAATAACACGAGGGATATTCTTGTATATATCTGTGAGATGAACGTGTAAACTCTTGAATCTTTCTGATAATAACAGCAGTGGTTTTGAATGAAATGATTACAATTATAAATGTTGTAGCCCTAAGATTTCGCTGATCGTTGTAGATATGTGAGCATACTCAAAACAACACGACAGATAAACATAGTATATACAAAATTATACAGCTAACCCACTAGGAGGAAAGTTAAACGCCCCTCCTAGGGGGTTAGTTGTATAATTTTTGTATATAACCACTCGAGATATTGTGTGAATTCATCCTTACTAGCTGAGCTACACTGATGAGATCTAATAAGATCGAAACCTAGATGTGTGTGTATGAAAGATTATCTTGACATTTCTATGTTAGTCATGATAATCGAAATCATTTAAAAAATTAAAAAATAAACATAGTACAACTAACACCCTAGGAGGAAAGTTAAACGCCATCTGGCGGTACCTCATCAATTAGCAATGCACACCCATAAAGTAATAACCATCAACATGCTCATGCCATCAGGATCACCGGGTAGTGCCCTCTAGGGAATCATATTCCAACAGAGTACTTGAGATATCAGCACAAGGCCAAACGTATAAAACATATATAAGTGTGAACCCACCTCTTAGCAATCTACATACCTAGATTTCGATCTTATCTGGCGGTACCTCATCAATTAGCAATGCACACCCATATGGTAATAACCGTCAACATGCTCATGCCATCAGAATCACCGGGTAGTGCCCTCTAGGGAATAATATTTCAACAGAGTACTTGAGATATCAGCACAAGGCCAATCGTATAAAACATATATAATTTGAACCCACCTCTTAGCAATCTACATACCTAGATTTCGATCTTATTAGATCTCATCAGTATAGCTCAGCTAAAATAAACTTCTATCTTTATAGGGCTGTAAGCCGTGAGGCTTTTTCGCCGGTCAAGGGAAAAGCTCAGAGGAGTTTAATCACCCGGTATTTACCTTAACTTCACAGAAAACCTCTGAAAAACTGTGAAAGGTGATTCGCGAAAATTCAGTCCCCGCTAGGGATCGAACTCAGGCTCCCCAATGCTCAGTACGAGATGGACGACGCCTCTAACCACTCGACCACTCATTTTAATTTTATTGTACCCAGCTCAGTGGCCGAGTGGTTAGAGGCGTCGTCTACCTCGTACTGAGCATTGGGAAGCTTGAGTTCGATCCCCATCGAAGTAAAATTTGGCGAATCACCTTTCACAGAGGTTTCCTGTGAAGTTAAGGTAAATACCGGGTGATAAAACTCCTCTGAGCTTCTCCTTTGGGCGGCGGAAAAGCCTCACGGTTGATAGCCTTATAAAGATACAAGTTTTTGGTTTTTTTTATTGCAATCATTTTTATAATCGCAAGGCACTTAAAAATTTACGATACATTTAATTATTGAATATATATATATATATATATATATATATATATATATATATATATATATATATATATTTTCAATTTACGAATCGCATCAATCACCAGCTCGAAATTAATTTTAAGCGGGCGCTTATTGAGCAATTTGTGTACACGTTAGGGCCCCTCAATCAGTTTCGGCATCTTTACAATGCAAATTTTGAGGAAGAGTTTGGGCGTGCTGCAACGCAACGACATTATTATGTTTTCAAAAACAATTTAAATTTTGTTCAAGAAATTTAATGGGTTATTAATTTCAATCAATTTAATGGATTATTAATTGTTTGTGTGTCGTCTGCTGAATATTAATATTGGAAATTTAAAATATTCTCGTTCGTTGTTATATTCCAGTTGTGCGGCATGGTAAAAGTTTTATGGCCAAGATTTAGTGGGGATTGTTACTCAAACGATGTCGATCAATCTTTTACGGTGCTCTTATCATCGACATGAGTCACGGGGAGAGGACGGCGTCCGGAGACGCCCGCCCTGCATAACCTAATCACGCTAATGGAAGCCACGTTCGTACTAGAATAGCATTTCATTTCCTCCTGCGTGCAGGGGGTTGTGATTTGCTTAATGCACCGAGATTGTTTTAGGGGCGCTATCTAGCAACACTGCTTCGCTTTTATGCTATAGTGTTAATAAAGATCGTATGTCTGTGGATCTGTGAACAATTTACAATCAAAAAACTATCTGGATGAAATTTGTTTGAGTCAAGACTAAATGTATGCTCGTGAATATACAACCAATCAAAGAGGTGGAACTACGGGTTGGAAGGAACAGGCTGAATCGAGTAAAAAAATAAATATCTAGAACAAGTGCTGAGTGATTACTGAGTCCACTCGATGGAGATAAACTCCCTTATAAACATAGAAAAAGGAAAAATGTTTTATTGTTTAATATTTATATATTCGACAATAATTAGACAGTTAGTCGAACCTTGCACATCATTCTCAAGTGTATATTAATTACAAACTTCGGTTGAAGCTTTTGAAATTAAATTACACTTGAAAATTACCTGCAAGGATTGAAACTAGTAGTGTAATTATTGTACGAATGTGTAAATATTAAGAGTTTGGAGTTTTCTCAAAAATATTATGTTTTTATTATTTTACTTTAAAACAACTACCCTTGAACAGTAATTATAACTTCATATGTAAACAGCTGCAGGGGCGGCTTGGAGCTGAATTACCCCCCAACCCCCCAGAGAAATTTCCTAGATCCGACACTGCCCTCACTCACCTATATAGCTATACATCAGTCGTTTCGAAAGTATACGCGTTCTTAACAAAGTCGATCCGCAAAATATGGAGAATTCACAATTTGAGTTCGTAATATGATGGGATTTCTATTTACAAGCATTAACCCTTTTGGCCCTGCCGGTGGAATTTGCCACCAAAACATTTACAGGCCTCCATATGTTTTTACTTAATCACTAGATTTCATTCCATCAAGGTATTTGAAAGAAAATCGATGTGCAGTTTTAGAATCTTTTGAATTTTGATGTGTGTGTGAATAAGTGTAATAATAATTAAGAAGAAAACATTTTTTTTCAAATTTAAAAATCCAGGACTACGTTTAACGAACTCTAACGCCCGGTTTCTCCAACGAATCTTAAAGCTCGTCTTATATATATAACCACGTCTTTAATTTTTATTCTGTTGCACCAAACATATGTATAATCTTACTTAGTCCTACAATGTAAGACCGTCTTATCGTTTTAAGATCCCATTTTTGTTTGCTGCAACGCTTTAATACCGTCTTATTATTAAGACGGTCTTAAACTAGTTGGAGAAACAGGACGTAACAAATTTTGCGATTTGATTTTAACAAGAAGTTCTTGTTAAAATCAAATCGTTCGTAACGAATAGTGCGAGGAATCGCATCCCTGACCACCAACAATACTTAAGAAACCTACTTTTTTAGATTAGGCATCGTGGCCAACAGTATGTAAAACTGTGTGTATAAAGTATACGGGAAATATACTGTTTAATATAAATATAAAATACCATCAGTTAGTCCACAACACGATTATTGGTAGAAAAGTATGAAAATAAATTATCGATATTCATGAAACATTTTTCAACTCACGTGATTTATAAAATAGGAGTGTAACAAATAAATCGCAAATCAATTTAATCAAAAAAATGTTCATTTATTTCATAATAAAATTTTTAACAACCTCTAGTTGTATTTTCATATATATAGGTAACTATTTACAAAAGTGTCTTAAGAACAAAAATAATATACAAAAACGGAACGAATGTTCTCTCTAATCGTCCGCCTCCGCGGGCGCGCGCTCTTTTGTAAATCCACGCGGCCCGTCGGACTCTCTATATGTACAGTCTGTACACTAAATAAAAATACATACTAAAAATCACAGAATAAAAAAGTCACAAACAAATTACAGAAGATCTGTGATAAGACGAAAAAAAAATAATATATAAATTGAATTTTGACAATATAAAATCTGTTTGAGAAAGAAGAAAAAAACGTTGTCGTTTTTTCTTATTATGTACAAAATAATAAAAAAAACAATTAAATAAAATCTAAAAACAATTGCAACGTAAACAGGTACATAACTAAGTGCTCTCTCATACATTTATAACACAACACGATCGCAGTCACGCACGCACGCACTCTCCATCACTCCGCATAAATTAATGATTTCAGTCAGTGAAGATACAATACAAAAAATCCTGTTGTTTAACAATAATAATAATAATAATCCAGTTTGTGTGTGTGTTGGTATTTCATTTCATATATGTGTGTGTGTGGAATGAGGATGATGATGATCACTAATGTTATAACGTAGAGTTTCGGTGTGTGTGTCTGTGTGGATTAACACGAGGAGGAAACTGGTCGTCCATCTGACGGTGAAAGTTTCTCAGGTGTCTGCAAAAAAGAAGAAAACAAAACGTTTTAGATATTTTCAGATCGAAATAATGTAATCAAGTTCGCTCAGTTTCTCCTTGCACGTGTTCAGGCGGGTCAGTCACGGATTTTAGATTTCAAAACGTCAATTTCTAAATTACGGTCGCGGTTGAGAGCGTTTTTCCCACTACCGCGGCGAGTGGGCGCGCGCGCGATGAATAAATCATTTGATCGCAAACCAAACAGTGCGAAAAAAAAAATATTGTGTGATATAAATTTGTATGGACAATCACGAACGCGCCAGATGGTGATGGCTGCACACGTGTACTTTGCAGATGTGCGGGTCCGTTATGTGTGCGACCCTATCTGCCCAGGTGTTTGGCCATCACAATCGGTGTTGTTTTTGTTAGGTGTGATGCTTACCGTGATATGTTGGAGTACGGGTGCTTCGCAGGGTGCGAGGATGGTGTTTGGGCTGGCGCGGACTCCTAGGGGTTGTCGGGGGCTGGCTGCGCCTTGTGACTTTCTTTGGCCTAGGGCGGCGGCGGCGTCGAACGCGTTTACAGCGGGGTGTGTTTCGAGGGCGCTTTGCAGATCACAGATGTAGTCGATCACGTACTGAATAACCTCCAACTTGGATAATTTCCTATTTTTGGGCATGAACGGCACTAAGTCCTTCAGTTTGCTCAAGTACATCTGGATCTCCTCGTTTTCGATATCCTTGCGTTGTCTCGACACACGGCCGGCCGTCACACCGGTAACACCAGATTCGGGGCACAACACACTAACAGCTTTCATTTTTGCGAACTTTTATTTCTTTTTTTTTACGGAAAAAACAGAAACGCACGAACCGGCGGTTTACTAACAGTTTACGGAACTGAACGAGAACAACGAGTGGCGTACAGAGCGGGGTCTGGAATGGTTTCGTAACCGGGTTCGGATCGTTTATATAAGCTGTGGCTGGTGGTGGGGCGGCCAATGGGTCTAGTATGAATCCGGGGTCCGGAGTGGGGTGAGCGCCAATGCGCTGCAGACCGGAGCGCAGGTAAAAATTTGCAACGAGGCGCTCGCGCTCCGGAACTCCGGGACCTTCCAATCACGTGACGGCGCCGCGCCGGAGTATTTCCGGGATGATGCGAGATTCTTTTACAATAACTAGTGGTTTTGTGCTGCCCTCAATGAATTATTTGAGAACAAGGTTGTGGAATCGTATTAAAAACCAACAATTTTCTTCTTCTTGTGGTGCTGTCTCCTATCGGAGGTTTGCAATCATCATGGCGATTCTAATCTTTGACGCTGCTGCTCTAAATAGTCCGACCGATGTTTGTTCGTACCATTCTCTAAAGTTTTTTAACCATGAGATTCTGCGACGCCCCATGCTTCTTCTTCCTTGTATTTTTCAGGATCAGTTGGAGAATATAGTATCTCTCCCCCCGGGTGATGTGTCCCAAGTATTCTAGCTTTCGTGTTTTGATCGTAAGGATCAGTTCCTTTTCTTTATGCATTCTTCGCATGTCTTCTTCGTTGTTTACTAGGTCCGTCACCAACAATCTAATATACACAAAATGTAGCTACATACATTCAAATTAAAAAAAAGATTATTCTATACCTAATAATCTTTTTGTATGTAGCCACATTTTGTGTATATTGGATTGTTGGTTTTTAATACGAATCCACAACATTGTTCTCAAATAATTCATTGAATAACATTTTTATTAAAAAACAACAACATACATTTGTTTTTACATAACATGTTCATATTTTGTTTAGTTTTCTTTAAACAGACTATCGAGCTGAAGTAGTCTTTCGGCCCTATCAGGTATATTATTAAGAATATTCAACTAATTATTTACCTTTGTTGGACATTAACCTTCTTATACAGAAGAAAAATCATGGATTGAACCAGTCAGAAGGACACTCGAATGCAAGGAACATGGCCTAAAACCACATTGTTTTTAACGGATTTCCAATAAAATCTAATCAAGACTTATATTAAAATTTATCTTTATACTAAAATTGACGCAGGATATTTTCTACTATTATTATTATAAAATAAGTATAGAAAACAAAAACTAAATCATAAGAAGAAATTTATATTTTATATTGTGACTATATATAGTCCAATTAAATCTTTATCTCTTCTAATTTCTCCTGTCTTACATATTATTTTATATCAGCATAAACCCACCCCTATAGTCTTAATTAGTTTTAGTGTAAATCTGCTAAATCTTCGTTCTTTGCATTCGATTGTCTCTATGTAGTAGGCTCTTGAAGATAAAACAGTTGCCCCGCAAATATAGTTGAATTTGATAAATTACAGCTTGCAAGTTTCAAACATTATTTATGTTCTCCGTCACAAGTCGTGTCATATTAATATGGGCCACTGGTTTTAACTCCTTCCTCCGGAGCTTTAGGGATTTTATAAATTATATATTTTGCCTCTATACTGTCAGTATTTACTTCAATTCTCCCTTTATATCTATCAAGTAATGAATTATCTGAAAAAACTTTAGTATTCTCTTCATTCCATCATTACTATACCTTACACCATAAGTCGACTGGCTTTAAAACATTGACTTTTGACTATGTATAAGAATATTTAAGGAAGGCTTATATCCTGAGGGTATAAACCGGCTAAATTAAAAAAAAGAGTACCATCATAAAACCTATCAGAAATATATGTTAAAATATTCTCATTTTTCATTATTTATTCGGTTTATTTCCCCTGGAATTTTATTTGCGTGGGCCATCCTTTGCGGCCGGTGGTGGCCCACCAATTCTACGAAAATCACCTAGCGCGCTATCAATCGCTACCGCGAATTAACTTTTCAGCCGGTGCATGAGTAGCGTTCTCAAAAATAAAACCCGAGTTAATTAAAAACTCCCATCCTTTGTTTGCCCCGCATAGGAAATTACAGCCCATAACGTATTCCAGCCGCCACTTTTGCTCTTATTTCCGCGGGGCTAATTATATTGCCCAAATAACTCGACCGGTTCGAACCTGCAGAGACGTTTATATTAGACCACCGGCGCGGATGCATGTTTGCGCGTTCTGATGAGGGGTACGGGCCGGATTTTTTGCAGATGCTAAAAAAACTTATAATACGCGAATAAATAATAAGCAGTGCTGGAAACGATACGCATCCTCGCCGAGTGCTGCACTTTAGAGATTGAATTAAAACCTGTTCGAAAGGCGATAGTAATAACAGCGGTTATTTGTATATCAAACAGCTCTGAGGTATGACGCAAGTCGAAAAAAGTGGTCAGGTGTTCGCGGTTAATTATACATTGCTTTATTAATGGGACTGTTTTTGATACTTGTTGATGGTTACGTTTTAATGTGGTGTAATAATGCTTGCAGTATATTATGACAGAAAATAATTTAAAAAAAAAACAACTAGAATTTTGTAAGATAGGATTTACCTTGAAAGTCAAGAGCAAAACATTAAAATAAACTGCTCAAGGAGTGGAAACCCTTTTTTGAGTTTTTTTACATTATAAAATATAATTCGATGCTTTCAATGTCTTACTCAGGCAATGAGTGTATTACACTGCAATTTTACACTGTCAAAATCGGTTGTTTTCAACGATTGTACGTGCAATCTTGCTCAGTATAAAACGCGCATAAGAAACTGAGTTTATGTAGTTTGTTAACTATTGTGTCCGTCTTACATTGAGTAACGGCAACACGCAATTGCAACTTGCAATAGATTCTAGCAATAAATTGTAGCAATAGATTGCAGCAATAGATTTCCAGTTAAAGTTGCAAATACAGCTATTTCCGTATTACATTCGGAAACTTGCAAGAGCAGTATATAATGCAAGAAAATAATTTTAAAAAAACTACTAGAATTTTGTAATATAGGATTTACCTTGAAAGTCAAGAGCAACAAATTAAAATAAACTGCTCAGAGAGTCGAAATCTTTTTTTGACTTTTTTTGACTTTTTTTTACATTATAAAAATAAATTAGCTCAGTGGCCGAGTGGTTAGAGGCGTTGTCAGTCTCGTACTGAGCATTGGGGAGCCTGAGTTCGATCCCCAGCGGGGAGCGAATTTTCGCGAATCACCTTTCACAGTTTTCAGAGGTTTTCTGTGAAGTTAAGGTAAATACCGGGTGATTAAACTCCTCTGAGCTTCTCCCTTGACCGGCGGAAAAGCCTCACGGCTGATAGCCCTATAAAGATAGAAGTTTTTTTTTTTAAATATAATTTACCATGGAAAAATTTGAGATTCTATTTACGTGATACCACATAAAAAAATATCCAGTAGTCTTTTTTTTTTCGAAAATAGAATATAGAAATATTTCATAACAAAAATTATACTTCCTGATATTTATGATGTTGGCCAGATCAGATTTTATATAAATAATTGAATTTAATAGTTTTTTACATTCTAAATTCTTAATACACTTAGGGACTTTTTATACACTAAAGGTCGTTTTAGACAAGACAATTTCTTGACTCAAAAGTTAGTCAAGATGCGAGACAATTTAAATTGTCTCGTATCATACAGCAAATTATTTGAAATATTGAATTGAATGGTAGATGGAATGGAAAAATATAGCGCGTTCTATTTGTCAAGGGCAACTTGTATGGGAGGAGGATATATGAATTCATTTCTTGAACAACTTTACACATTTCTTTATTCAAACTTGCAAACTTTTAGATTCGCCCATAAAAGCTAATTTACTAAGCTTGCATGCAATTTGTTTTTTTTAATAATAATAACTTTTAGCGTAGCAATTACAGATTAGAGTAATTAAAGAAAAAATATATAAAAATACATATTTTTGGGGCAAAATTAGATTCCTCTAATAACAGGATTCTAGTTTTCATTTTCATTTTGCTCCTAGATATTAGTAAATACACTTATTTTTACACTTTTTTTCATTGTAAATTATTAATACCCTTAGGGATTTCTCCTTTTATACACTAACACATTTCTTTATTCATTTGAAATATTCAGGCTCTTGGGTTGTATAAAATCCATAACGTCTTCTTCTACAGGTGCCTACTCCAATCATTTTGGAATTCAATCATGTTATATTTGATACGATTTTGTGTGGCTCTAAACAACTGATAATAATTTTTTTTATGAAAATAATATTTTATGCGACAAATTTATATTCCCAGTATCTTATAATTTTTAACGTAAACAGATTAGTTAATAACACTCGCCGATCCATTCATCACGGCTTAACGTCACGCTGTATCAATGAGCACCGCCCTATCAGTTTTCACTTGATGCATAAACATGTCACGATACGCAGCCCTACACAATCTGGATAGTTTGACCTCATAAATTTACAAACCTCCGGCTGATTTCCTCCGAAATTTATATTTTCACGCCACGATAAGACCCTAGATATGATTTTTTTTTGTATCGAATACGCACGTAAATCAAATATTAACAAGTTCACCCGGGCTGAGAGTTATCAAAAAGGACGATTAGGGGATGTAATAGAGTAGTAGAAATAGGAAAGATAAGGTTAACAGTTAAAGTAGGATATTTATATATAAGTTTGTTATCTTTTTGTGATAAAATTTGTTAGGAATATTATGTTTATGTGCGTCTGCATTTCATAATTTAATAAAAGACCTTTATTTGGCATATCCCCTCAATAAATACAAAAATTCCCCAATATAAAATGCTCATAATAATAAAATAATAATTTCATAATTAGTTCAGATAGTTTAGGGTAGCATTTTGAATCATCAATTGCATTTAAGTTGTACTGTATTACAGCTTCTCTAATTGTGGATCGTAGATTTGTTCGAAGAAAACACTGGTTTTACACTAAAATAATAATAATAATATTTATTATATAGCGAGAGAAAATGATGTATTTTAGAGGTTTAGAGCTATATTTTTTTATCAACCATATTTTTTGGGTTCGTTCCTTTCTACAGAAATTTTTAATTTATATAAATCTTTATATACATTTATTATCTCAATTGTAAAATTAGGTGGATTGGTTCCTTTCTGCAAAAAAGAGTTCAATTATTGCATTTAATTTAATTGTCGAAAGAAATAACTGAGCCTGTGAGAATGAAAGTGGTGTATTAGTAGCTAAAGAATGTAGAATATATAAAATTTAAATATTATTGTAATTGGACGCCTAATTGCAATCAAATTTATAATAATATCAGGTATCGTATCTGTTTCTATCCCTAATGACTTTAAAACATATTTTTCTCTGCATGCGGTCGACGTAATTTCATACAAAAATCACAAAACACGAAAAATCTCAGGCTACCTCCCAACCCATTAAACACCTGCACACGGTACATTGAATAGCATTACGAAGTTCTCAGAAGTGTCTTCACACCTGAGGCTCGTTCGCCGTTGTTGCTCGGCCCATCCGCGAGCGTTCGTTCGATTAAAAATCAACGCATTGTAGCGTAAGATCGCGACCGGAAGACAGGATACAATTAAGAAACGCATGTCCGGAAAGATGGACATGTGGAGGACGCGGGTAGTTCACCGGAGCGGAATTATGCGGGGAGGGCTGTGTGGGAAAGAATTTCGGCGGATTCCTTACGATTACCGGACGATAATGCATTGGAGCGGAGAAGACGGGACACAGGTGTTTGCTCAGGTTATTCCCACAGTGGTGCTATTAATTTAATAATAAGAAATACACACATTGCGTGTGGATATACTTAGAGATAGTATGATATTTCTTCGGTTGGCCACATTATTTTTATGTATTAATTATATCTACTTATACATTTTTTTTTGATTACACGAATGAAATTGTATTGGAGCTTGTATTCACTGTGCCAACATTTTCTTTCATCTCACTAATATTTGCTTTGATATCGTATTTGTCATCTCTATCAAATTTCATAATTAATTGACCATAATATATGTCTCAATTAACTATTACCTTTTTTATTTTCAATATATGACGTTTCAACATTAGTTACAGTAAATATGTTTTCAAAATTATCTATTTACTAGAATTTTCAGTTAGAAAATGAAAAGTTAGTTAGGAAAATGAAAAGTTAGTTAGAAAAATGAAAAGTTACTTAGAAAAATGAAAAGTTATTTAGAAAATAAAACGTAATACGCCTATATTGAGGCTCACCGGATTATAGGCAAACTTTTAGAAAAAATAAAAAAGATTTTCATATTTTTTGCTTTATTACTATACATAATTCACATTATACTTATATTAATAGACATTGACGGCGGAGAAAAACTAGATACTAAAAATATTAATTCGCGATACTATTCGGCATGATAGTTTTTTTTTCATGAAGCAACACTATGTTTAAAAAAAAACTAAATTGTTCTTTTTTTCTGTGGATAATCGACACCGTTTGTGTTGTTGTTGAAAAAACTGGGTCTCGCCCGGCCGTCGTGAAGGAAGCAAAACAGCGCCGGCATAATCTCCCCATTGTTATGCTAATTGCGATTAGAGAAACATGAATGAATGAAATGTTATTAAGTCGCAGCTGGGAGGTCCAAAGGTCGGGAGCTACAGGTCGGCCGATGTACACATCCCTGGCGCCGATTTTCAAACAGAGCGGAACGATAACGGCGTTTACTAATCTTGCATGCGATTGAGCTTCTTTTTTTTTCATACAAAACAGAAGCAACTGGACACAACAAAATTCATGTATCAACGAATACAATCGAAGCGTATTCAATTTCGTAAATAAGTGATTTCGGAAGTCGCGTTGGGTTGAAACCATCGAACGGCTGTTGGAAAAATAGGCCTCTCAGGCAAACTCGTTACTTCAACGCATGATGAAAGTAGACGACACTGGCTATTTCCTGCACTAGTGCGAGAAGTAGTATTTCCCGCACCCAAATCATTGCGGGAATTGACTTGTCTTAGGACATGAGTACAAAAAGTAATGTTGGCTGGTGTTTCAGTCAACACAGTCAACATTACTTTTTTTTTTACAAATTTCCAATTAAGACTTACAAAATCATATTTTTATAAAATTCTGATTTTGAGATTCTATATAGCATGAAAACTAGCAACCACCTAATTTCTAATTATTAGTTTCATAGATAGACTATTATATTGCTAATGTATGAGCGAAGTTAGAAAAATATTCATCGAGGGATTTTCGAAATATTTACAAATTTCCGGATTAAATATACAAAAATCGTATTAATATGAAATACTGACTTTGTCATTAAATAACTTGAAATTTAGCAACCACGTAATTTTTGATTATTACTTTGACAGATACATTAATATATTGCTAATACATTACTGAAGTTTGAAAAATATTCATCAAGGGATTTTTGAAATATTTACAAATTTCCGGATTAAATATACAAAAATCGTATTCATATGAAATACTGATTTTGTCATTAAATAACTTGAAATTTAACAACCGCGTAATTTTTGATTATTACTTTGATAGATACATTAATATATTGCTAATACATTACTGAAGTTTGAAAAATATTCATCGAGGGATTTTTGAAATATTTACAAATTTCCGGATTAAATATACAAAAATCGTATTAATATGAAATACTGACTTTGTCATTAAATAACTTGAAATTTAGCAACCACGTAATTTTTGATTATTACTTTGACAGATACATTCATATATTTTTAATACATTACTGAAGTTAGAAAAATATTCATCGAGGGATTTTTGAAATATTTACACATTTTCAAGTAAGACAAAATCATATTTTTATGAAATTCTAACTTTGAGATTCAGTAACTAACCCTAACAATTGTATTACGATGTATAATATAAATAAAATCAAGTTAACAATAGTTTAATATATCATAATAAATTTCTATGATTGGCAGCATTGGGAGTTGCATGCAATGGTTGCCCGAAATTAGATCTAGTTCAATTCGACGCAACTAGTTGCTCGCAATGTGTTGCTCGGGTTATTAGTGTATTAAACTGAGCAACTTCATGTCAAAATCGATTGCTTGCAACGATTGCACGTGCAATCTTGTTCAGTGTAAAACGGGCATTAGTCCCGTGATTTGTGGCGACCATATATAATATTATAGTGTTGACTGTTATAGATTTATTCGATAAAAAGAATTTACAGCTCAAATCTATATTGCTGCTAAAAGCAATATAGATTTGAGCTGTACATTATTTTTATCGAATTAATCTATAATATTCTATACTATAATATTATATATGGTTGCCCGAAATTAGAACCTTCTATTCGATGCAACTAGTTGCTTGCAATGTTTTACTCGGCCAATGAGTGTATACACTATGCAATGAGTGTATTAAACTGTGCAATTTTACACTGTCAACATTGGTTGTACTTGCAATCTTTATATAATATTATAGTGTAGAATGTTATAGATTTATTCGATAAAAATAATTTACAGTTCAAATCAATATTGCTTTTAGCAGCAATATAGATTTGAGCTGTACGTTTGCAGGTGTCAGTAAAACAGTTACCAATGGTACCCACCATGCAATTTACTAATTTTGCTACAACGTTAGTTTCCACGAAGCCTACAATTGTAACATAATTACGCACTTGAAAGCTGACCACCGCTAGGAGGGTTAAGCTGCTCGAGTGGCAATAAACCGACGGACGTCACTACAACCCCCTCGAAAGTGCATCCACATTACCATAATTCCAGTTCATTCATACAAATCCGTTTTGAAGACCTCGGGCAGCAATAGGGCTTTTATAAGGCAATTAAAAATACACCACTACGACAATGTGTAACATAAATAATAATTGTAACAAGTTTTTACTTTAAAATTAGGGTCAAGTTTTTGGGAAGTAAATTATAAAATTTTATGACATGAACTTGTTTTATTGCAAATGTGAATTTAGAACATTGTATTGCATAGCAAAAAATATATCTTGATACAGCTATCAGCCGGTAAAGAATAGCAGCAAAAAATATATATATATATATATATATATATATATATATATATATATATATATATATATATATATATACACATATATATAAACAATAGAAAATAGAAGGTCAGAGGAGTTATTTAGCCTATAAAAAAGCATCACAGCCTCTGAATAACTGTGAAAGTTAATTTGCGGAATTTGGTCCTGAAGGTGTGAATTGAACCTTTGATCCCCCATGCTCAATACGAGATAGAACGCTTTTACCAACTATGCTAATAAGTATTGGTTGTAGGCTGTGAAACTTTTTTTGATGGAATTGATGGCCATAATCGGACGCCTTTCTGCAGAAAGGAACCAATCCACCTAATGTAAAAGTTGAAATAATATAAAAATTTAACCCAGCTCAGTGGCCGAGTGGTTAGAGGCGTCGTTCGTCTCGTACTGAGCCTGAGTTCGATTCCCAGTGGGGAGCGAATTTTCGCGAATCACCTTTCACAGTTGTTCAGAGGTTTTCTGTGAAGTTAAGGTAAATACCGGGGGATTAAACTCCTCTGAGCTTCTCCCTTGACCAGCGGAAAAGCTTCACGGCGGATAGCCCTATACGGATAGAAGTTTTTTTTTAGGGTTTATTTATCTTAAATATTTATTTTATTTATTTATAAATTAAACATTTTATTTATAAATTAAAAAAATTATTTATGAATTAAAAAATTTCTATTTATGTCAGCTTAATTTTGGACTTCTAGAGCTTTAGAACTATATTTTTTTTAGTCGGTACACTAACACACGGTAGAAGCACTCGAAGGTCGATAGCCAGTTATTGATTCAGCAAATATCGCCATCTCATCTCGAACATCATTCTGATACCTGTATTTGTTTCATGTTACAAAATCCCACATCGTCTTCTATCTTTCTTTACCTTTTGATTGGTCCCTCCAGTACTATTGAAAAAAATAAAGACTTATGACACATCCCTATTCTTGTTATGAACTCCCATAATACCTCATTGTTTAAATATAATATCAAATTGTGAAAATGTCAAAATGTCAAAATGTCAAAATGTCAAAATGCCAAAATGCCAAAATGTCTGTGTATGAGTATTATTCTTTTAATCGAACACAAACATATGTAGAACTTAAAGGAGAGTATTTTGAAAAACAATAATAAAGTTTCTACATCTCAATCATTGTTTTTTATGATTTATTCTCAATACACAAATAGCAACCCTCGTAACAATGAAATGTTGAAATTAAACAATTACATTTCACATGTGGTATCGCATGGAATATTAATAAGAAATTTAAACACTCTTATCTCAATTCAATAAACCTCTCGATATCACTCTTTGCCGATAATACACCATACATTTTCGGTCTCAGAACGTGATTTTCCCACACAAACTCGCGGTGTGTGTTTGCAGCAGGCATACCGAAAGATAACCCACACACCTGCGGAACTCTTTTTCGCCGCATGTGCATGTGTGTGAGAAACGGGCTGCAAGGGCTGACTTCGATTCTTGTGTAACCCTTATACGCGTAATGTCTTGTGCACACCCTTGCACACATTGCGGCGGCCTTACAGCTGCTTGCGAAAGGTGCGCGTGAGTGCTACCCCCGGCGGAGCATATGCGCCCCGAAGACGCAATTGTCCGTTTCCCCATGCCCCCGAAAGCGCGATAAGAAGGAATGAAAACCATTATTGAACTGCTTGACTGTTATAGAATAATAAGTCTTGGACAAAATAGAGAGAGAGAGAAAAATTGGCCCACCACCGGTGGTAGTTGCAGCCGTTTATACACTACAGACTTCATAAATACTGTGGCTATTTGGTTGAAGCTGATAAGTCGATTTTACTAACTTTTCAGTGTCGTAAAAATTATTTGCCATCAGGCTTCTTGGCTGTTGTGACATGGATCGTATAGATCAGGGATGGCCAAACTTTTGATCCCTTTGGGCGACCTGTTTAAATTATACAACCGGATGTATTAAGTGATCATAAGAGAAAAAAATGTAATTTTAAGGCAAAAATAAATTTAAATTTAAAATAAACATATATAATTCTAATAAATATTTAATATTTAGTTATTTTAATAAGAGAATTTAATGATATATGCGCACAAACTAAATAGTTTATTTATTTAAAAAAAATTGTAATATGTGTACATATATGGCAGGCGGGCGGTGAAGGGCTCGTCCGTCTGCTTGGTTTAGAAAACTGCTTCCATTATCCGTTGTCTTGGATGGTCGGTTAGATGGTCAATTGTTGTGTCCTTTCACTTTTTATATGTTCTTTGCGCTCACTTTTAAATTTATTTATTTATTATTATCAGAACAGACAATGACAATATCAACAGACAATGACAATCCAAATACATAATTATAAACATAATAACGATACAAAAAGAACATATTAACATTTTGAACATATTATAATATGGAGGACTTAAATGTCAAAACAAAATAAGCTTGGGACCGAGTAATAAATACTGAAAGCAAAATTGCTGCTAAAACCCTAACAAATATGTTGTAACTTATTGTAGGTTTGATTCTATAAAATGATGTGATTTTGTACCATATATAAAGAATCATGCAGTAAAGGGTTAATAATATTATCTCCTGGTAAATAAGATGAATACTAAAAGTAGGTTGACTTTTTATTAGCCTGAAATATTCATAATTAAAGTCTTGCAATTAATTCGTTGCGTAATTGGTGGCGGCGAAATATCGGAAAATTATAGGTGCGCGCGTAGAGATTTATCGTTCGGCGCGGCCGCCGCCGTGCATGTTGAACGCGCATCAATTAAGTCCTATTTTGATTGGGATAATTAATACCAGCTTCCGTTAGAGCGTATCATTTGCCGAGTGGATAAGCCAGGTAAATGATACATTCCGTGTGATTAATTTCTGCGTGAGCGCGCTGAAGATAATTGCCGGCGAGAGCACCAAACGAGGCGCACAGCAGGCGACACACGTTTCACATTTTCTCATTAGAAAATTAACAGGAAGTGAACTACTACCAAAAACAACCAGTCGGAGTAATATAAATTAACACAACATTGTATTTGTACGATATATGCAATTACTTATAACTTTGTACAAGATACAACCACAGTTGGATGGCTTTATGCAGAAAGGAGTCAGCCCA
This sequence comes from Lordithon lunulatus, assembly GCA_963942505.1. Classification (NCBI taxonomy): domain Eukaryota; kingdom Metazoa; phylum Arthropoda; class Insecta; order Coleoptera; family Staphylinidae; genus Lordithon; species Lordithon lunulatus. Next base: position 69,928,175 of record OZ012666.1, read on the forward strand.
TCTAATGTTAAGTTGAGAAAACAGATTTATATAAAAATGTATACAAATATTTATATAAATTAAAAATTATGTATACATCTCGGGTAAATTTTCGACTTTTAAATCATAAAATTTATCAAAACAACCTACGTTTTGACAAATTTTATGATTTAAAAGTCGAAAATGAGTTTGGTACTGATCATAATCAGTTGTTGAGTGCCTTAATAATAATATTAAACCCCTTTATGAACATAAATATATTTGGTTACAATTAATTACAATACATTTGGGAACTGTTGCCAAATGTATTGTAATTAATATAAATAATATAATAAAAGTAGAAATCGAAATAAATTTAGCTCTAATAATAAATTTTAAAATGCGACATGTTTCTAGATTTCAGACCATTTTCGAACAATTTTAAGTTTTCAATAAAGAAGTTAAGGTTGTTGCTAGGTTAAGACTGAACATTATTTTCGAATAATTTTCAATAGAGAAGTTAAGGTTGTTGTTAGATTAAGACTGAACATTATATGGAAAATGGGTAATAATTAAAGAAGAAAATAATCACTAAAGTACAGGATCTTTAGTGATTTTCTTGTTTTTTCGATTTGAATCAGATTATATAAATATAAAGTCTACTGTCTACATAAAGCTAAGACGTGAACTTGGAGAAGATTCGATGCTTACAGGAAACCACCAATATATGTGAATATGACTTGCAAAAACAAACAAAAGACGTGAACTTGTAAGCTAGTAAATAACTTTTATCTAATGTAACAAACTCTAAAGATATTCAAAACAAAGTTTTAACGTTAATTTAAGTTGTTACTTTTAAATTATGTCAAAAAATAATGTCCTCAATTTTTTCAATCACTTATATTTGCCTATCAAACCCTCAAAATATGCCCACCTGGTACTAAAGTTGACATCATTTATTGCTCATGCCAACAAAACGGCTGCTTGTAAACCAATTTTCGGCCTAACTAATGTGAAACAGTAAAACCAGAACAGATTTAATATAGGTGGCAACAAGCGCCACTTTACGAGTTGTATGTTGCTAGTTAGTTAGAAACGGCCATGTGTCGTGCGCGCGAGGGCGTTCGAAAAATGTCACTTTTACCGTTACCTACCAGTCGTAAAGTGGCTATCTCAATTACCCATGGATGGGGGTGAGTCTCGGGCGATAAGTTACGCAGCCTCGGCTCGCCTATCGTAATTTACACCGACAATTTATCGCTTTGTTTATGCAACGCCACGCCGAGTTATGTAAATATCTAATAATTCTAGATTGCGCTTTTTATAGACACTAGTCTCTTGCCACACGTCTAATGTGCTTTAATACTGAGACATTGTAGGTTTCTTAGAAACATATTTTTTTATACAATTTCATATCAAGTTGAGATATTTTTTGATGTTTAGTGCTAATATACATTTTGAGGGGCTCCAAATCAAATATAACTGTTGTGCAATCTATAGGCGCTTTCGTTTAGCATGGTTTGTCATTGCTAGTCGCCCCCGTGGGGTGCAGTATTGCGGTCGTACTAATAATAACAGGAATTTCTTTTTAGATTTTTGATGAGTACAAAAAAGCACGTTTTTACCCTGATTTAACAGTATCTCATAAGATAAGCGAGATACTTATCCTTACAGCCGAAAAGACATTATATTGTAAACCAAAATGTAATTCTAATTTTTAAAAAATATGAGAAATAATTGAGATTCCGAATTTATCTGAAAATCAAATGTAATCTCATTTGATTTTCAGATAAATTCGGAATCAAATTTCAACTTTTGTAATTAATTAATTCATGTGTGTATTGCAAAACTGTTGGCAAAACATGTGTTAGTTTTATCAGCTTAAACGCTTTTAGCAGCAGGAAAATAAATTCAATATCCTGTATATTGCTAATACAAATTTTTGTTTTTATGTAAAAATGTATGATATTCATATTCATAGAATATTATACATTTTTACATAAAGACAGCTTAAACGCTTTTGGCAGCAGTAAAATAAATTCAAAATCCTGTATATTGCTAATACAATTTTTTGTCTTTATGTAAAAATGTATCATATTCATATTCATAGAATATTATACATTTTTACATAAAGACAGCTTAAACGCTTTTGGCAGCAGTAAAATAAATTCAAAATCCTGTATATTGCTAATACAATTTTTTGTCTTTATGTAAAAATGTATGATATTCATATTCATAGAATATTATACATTTTTACATAAAGACAGCTTAAACGCTTTTGGCAGCAGTAAAATAAATTCAAAATCCTGTATATTACTAATACAATTTTTGTCTATATGTAAAAATGTATGATATTCTATGAATATGAATATCATCATACATGTTTACATAAAGACAAAAATTTGTATTAGCAATATACAGGATTTTGAATTTATGTTCCTGCTGCTAAAAGCGTTTAAGCTGACAAATAGTTTAAATTATAGCTGATATGAGAAGATATAAACATTCCCTGTAAATATATTGAGATTATCAAAGGGCCGTTTTAAATGTGTCGTCCATACATACACACACACAAAAAATAATACAAATTGTTGAGTACGGGGTGTACATTGTGAACACGTGGTGGCCACGAAGGCACGAAAAGACAGGATCCAGATATACCCCATGAAAGAGATCTCTTTATGGCGGGATGGCCCCATTGACTGCCTTAACACAACGCAGACTTGCTCTCTCACATGTGCATGCCCCATCTGGGTGTGCAAACACCACAGAATTTTTCTGGAAACCACACCGAAAAAAAAACCCACACCCGGTTTTCCCAGCATAACTTTATTTTACTACTATCAGGTACATGTTAACCACTCCATATATACATCCCTAAACTATATATACAACTTAAATAAATTATTTACAAACTACAATTCATTAATAATAATGTTTATAAATATATGCTTATAAAATTACGTATGCGTAAATCAAAACAGGAAAGGCTAGAGATGATTATGCAAAAGCAAACTTAGCATTCACCTGCGGTTTTTATGGAGGATGCGGTGCGCAAACTGTCTTGCATGCAAAAATTGTAATAATAAAAAAAACAGTACGACCGGTTGCTTATTAGTGTTATACTAATTCTGCTGTAAATAGCACTGCAAGAGGCGTTTATTGGAAACCCTAATAGGCATTATAATCTAACAACTGTTAACCTGTTTGGTGCATATAAAATTGTTGAATGAAATTATTATGTTGCAAGTGTAAATAATCGAAATTACAATTGGTATTAAATTTTTAATCAAATATGATAATATGTTTGGGCATTAATGGGTCAAAATTAAAGTATATTTTGAAGCGTTTGACTGTCGACTGTACAAATTTATAGTTTATATTGTGTATCCGAAAATATATGTGTAATCAGAGGTTTGTACTATGATACAATAGTAGTAGTAGTTTCTATAAATGATCATCGACCTAACACATTGTTATATAAGAAGGATATTATGATTAGAGGGTTATTTCCATTATATTGTTTATTGTAACAAAATTGGTGATAAGAACTAAAACCTAAATGAATCGTATTATTATAGCATAAAGCCCTGGTTTCCTAGGAGAGCGACCGCTTTTGACCTCATTTTTATGTTACAAAAATAATTGTATGTGTGTATAAACGAATTTGGTTTCCCATATAGAGTAATAACTAAACGTACTGCCAAAACGCAATGAATTCCGATAAAAAATTAGTTATTCAATTACATATACTACTCAAAACGATGTGAAGGGATAGAACTACTGTTGTATCATAACTATATCTACTGTTGTATCATAGCACAAACCTCTGATTACACATATATTTTTGGATACACAATAAAAATTATAAATTTGTGCAGCCGACAATCAATGGAATAAAACGCTTTAAAATATACTTTAATTTTGATCAAACATATTATCAAATTTGATAAAAATTGAATACCAATAATAATAGACAGTAATTTCGATTATTTACACAACATAATAAGGACAGGGATGGCGAACCTTTCTAGGCTTGAGTGCTGAAATAATTTTGAATCATTTAACGTGCCAAATATTTTTTTTATATAATCCAACAACATTTAATTTAACATTTTATTGGAATAAATTTGAGTGGAAAGTTTTGTTTTTAATTGGTTGAGCTTGAGAAATGTGCCAAAATTTTTATCATGCGTGCCGCTTAAGGTTGTTTTAGACAAGACACTTTCTTAGCTCAAAAGTTGTTCAAGAAATGAATTCATATATCCTCCTCCCATACAATTTTTCCTTGACAAATAGAACGCGTTATATTTTTCCATTCGATCTACCATCCAATTCAATATTTCAAATAATTTGCTGTATGATACGAGACAATTTATATTGTCTCGCATCTTGACTAACTTTTGAGTCAAGAAATTGTCTTGTCTAAAACGATCTTAAGGAAAGTATAGGCCAAATCCTAGCCTTAAGATAAACAAACAAGGTTGTGATCATACTAAATTTTCTATTAGATTGTCTTGTCTAAAACTACCTATAAGGGCCACTCACAATAAATGTGGCAACGTAGCAGTAAGCGAAATGTTAAGCATCAATCACATAGAGGTTAGTTCAGGCGTTGACATCAGCGTGTTAAAACTGTGACACTATGTGGATAATTACAGCTACCTTAATTATCGGACACCATCACTGCCCTATTCTTAATGATTGTTTTTTATACACATTTTGATTACCGCTACCATAGTTGTAACCGCGTTTATTGTGAATGTGCCTTTAATATTTCTATTAATTTTATATGTTCCCATTGTTATTTCTTTGCACTGTTATTTTCTATTATACAAACGCTTGTTTTTATAACATATTATACAGCTATTATACCTAATGACTAATTATTAATATAAAGGCTAATGTAGTATCACACACTTATGAATAAATAGTAGGGGTTATACATAGTTCTTTTTTGTACACAACTTACTAGCTAGGGCAAATAATACATCTTAATTATTGTATAATATTACGTTACGTTCGGGGCTCGAATACTAAACGCGGCCGCGCGCCACAGGGGCTGCGCCCCATTGTTACGTCGAGTGCCCCCCCAATTCGGTATTGTCTGATTTGACCAAAACTGTATGTTCTGTGATTTTTAAATTGATTTACAATATAATATGAATTGTTACAATTCTTAACAGACTTCTTTTACGTTCTTAGACAACAAAAAGACAAGTAGAACAATATAAACATCTGAACAAAATAAGATTGTTTGTAAGTACAGTATATTATGCGAATTTCCATATCAATGCTATGTGTACAGTGGTTTCGGGACTACTGTGCATAACAGGTGGAACGAAAAAATCAATTTTCAAAATTTGATGAATCAGGGTAAAAGAAAGTTGCATTTTGCAACATAGAACAGACAATAAATGTGTAAATAGTTACGCTGCCACAGGTATTGTGTGTGCAATGTCCTTTACATATCTTGGAAGTATATTATTTTGTTAACATAAATCTTAAAATGGCAGTAAAAAAAGCCTTTTGCAACATAGAACGCTTCTAAAAAAATTGAAAAACTCTAATTTTGATTATATTAAGTATAAATTACCTATCGATGTTTACTTTTTAGTTTAATAAACTGCGTTAATTTTCAATTACTTCTTTATTGTTTGTTTTTAAAACCTGTATAAGTGTTCAAAGGCCCCTTTTAATAACCTCTAGCAGGTTGCTTGGTATAGGGTACATAGAAGTCATAAGACTGAAGTATAATTGAAAAAAAATATCAAATTAAAAGTTCTTGCGGACCTACAAGACATGTTTCATTTATCAGGGATTTTTTACATGATATTAAGAACTACAAAAGACAACTTTTACCCACTCTGCCTTGATAAAAAATGGTTAGTAATTGAGAGAAATGAGAAACTTTAAAGTGTTTGCGTGACCCTCAAGAATTTTTTTTACCAAGCTGGGGTTTCTACACGTTAATAGTCATTAAAAAGATAACTTTTCATCACTCTGCCATGGGTAAAAAATGGGAAAATTTTTATTGACCACTATTTCGTTCTACTCTAATGCACATATCGAAATGGACAAAAGTTCACTGACAGAGTCATCGGTAGGTTAGCACCACAGACGTCAAGACGTTGAACATCTAGGTGATGATTAATCATTGTTCCTAGTTAAATTATCCTAGAAGTTTTTGTTCAAGTAAATCAAAATAAAAGTTAAGTGCGCGTCATATTATCCGCAATTTAGACATACTCAGTATGTGAATGACCATGGTAGGAACTGAATATAGCACATTATTCTTACCATGACCAATCACATACTGAGCATGTCTGAAGTGCGGGTCATATTATTATTTGTTATGTTCAGTTCATACAATCACGTATTGCACATTTTTGAGAAAACTTTTAGTGTAATGTAGGGCAAGACTTATTAAGTCATATACGAATTTTGTTGATTTGCAAAGTTCAAGTTTCAGCCGAAGAAGTCTTCAATGAAGCTTGTTTCTTATCGAATCTAGTTAATAACATCAATTTTATATTCACTGTTTTACTGAATAATTAATATAATAATATATAATGAAGCTTGTTTCTTATCGAATCTAGTGCAACGCAATTCACGCTTTAGAGCATGCTACTTAAGAAAATTGTCTTCAAGTTTTCTAAAGGGTCGTTAATTCTACTTCAACGATAAATGATACCCGGCGTAGGACTCGAACCTAGGTGCTTGAAAAGCTAACGACTACGCTATATCAATATGAGACAAATTATTGTATTTGTGATCCCTATATGAAACCACTGATACACAAAGGGCTAATCAAAAAAAAATAATTGAAAATCACTTTCCATTCTCATCATTGTATTCGAGCCACGACCCAGCCGTGCCGATAAAATAATCTGTTTTATAATACCTGGAAATGTGAACCGCACACAATCCCGCAAACGACTAGTCGGATAGAATTAAATTAGCATCTAAATTAAGCCTAATTAATAAACGAGCTCGTCAAACCGCAGCAGTGCAGTGACGGCCTCGTTGGTCACCTGTCGCAGGGGCGGCTCGAACCGCTTGCCCAGCGGTGTGTTCTCCAGGTTGACGATCGTCGGCGGCCGCAGGAACATCGCCTCCGTCAGCCGGTACACCCCCGTGTTAGCCAGCGACAGAAATCGCAACCGCCTCAAACTCTTAAACCCAACCGGCGCCACCACCGTGAGCGCATTATCACTCAAAATCAGCCGCTTCAGATTGGGCACCCCCAGAAACGTCAAACCATACACCTCGGTGATCCGATTGCCAGACAGCACCAGCGTCTCCACCGAGTGGCACACAATAAACGTCTGCAGCCTATCAAAAACAATCCGGTTGTTCATCAGCACCAGCTTCTCCAGTTTGGTGTTGGAGCGAAACGTGTACGGATCCAATGCGGTGATATTGTTGTCTGAGACGTCCAGCGACCTCAGCCGCTTAAGCCCTTTAAAAGCGCCAACGCTGATGTCCCTAATATTGTTGCGAAACAAATCAATTTTCCTCACTTGTGTGTAATTGTTGTCAGCGAAAACGTGCTCGGGCAGATGTGTTATCTGATTGTAGGCCACATTCAAGAACTCTACTTCTTCCACCGCCACCGGTATCTGCGTTAAATTTTCTGACATTTTTATTAGATTTTGCTCCCCGGCTCTGCTGGACGTCCTGCAAATTAATTTTTAAGGCCATCTTCAAGGGCGTAAGGTGATTGAGATTAAAATTACTAATGATTTTTTTAGCCGCGCGATAAAGATAATACGTTGGGGTTATGATGTGTTTGTTAGTTTATTTATCTTACTTTGTTTGGCGGCCATACTAATCTGAGTTAATTAATTTAATAATTACAGCTGGCGGTGCTGGGTGCGTTTATGCGTTTACACGTAAATACTCACATGGCACTAAACAGCACTAGACATGCGAAATTCACCAGGGCCGCGTCCATTTTACACCGATTTATCCCACTTAACCGCATGGATTCAACACATCTATGCAAAGAAGACGATCGAGTTATCAATGTTTTACGTCATCCAAGAAATTAAATATTTAACAGCGGCAAATTTAAAACGGTTTTAATTGAGGCGGCGCGCGCCGACATTAACGGCGCCGGAGACTAAATATTTTTCGAGGGCTTCCGGTCAATTTGTTTTTGTGCAATGCACGAACGTCTTGGGGCGCGCAATCAATGTCTTTATCATTCATATTTTTTTGGCGCTGTGTATAGGGCATCGGTGTTCGGCCAGATGGGCGCAGAATAGGTCCATTCATTGAACACTTGCGACCCAGCTGCGGGCCCGGTGTCTCCTAGCCCGTGGGACTCGGCCTAAACCCACCCCAGAATGCACCCCTTGCAACCAGGCCCGATCGTGTTCAATGCAGATTTCAGTTGGGAATCGAAAATTCGCCTTTTGTTTATATTCGCGCCGCCGACATGCATAACAGCTATAATTAAATCGGAGTCATTACTCTGCACGGGCTAATTATGTTGTATTTAATTTTTTAATTAAAAAGTTATATTGAAATTGATTAATATCATCAATTTTATATTCATTGCTTTACTGAATAATTAATATAATTGGCAATTAAATGAAATCAAAGTTACACATAACATCTTTTTTTGATACATTTAATTTACTTAGTACATGTAAGTTCATGACCTTAAGGAATAAAGGTATACATTGAAATGATTACAATATAGATAGCAAATTTGCTAAATAAATTATTATTAACTACAAGGGTGCGATTCATGACACCACTCGCTTGGACGTCTAAAATCGCTTTAATTTGAGTTATAGTCGTTTAATATTTATGAAAATTAAGAAAGAAGTTTTTTATAAACATGTTTATTAACTAACATTCCTACACCGAAACGTAAATGGTAAATAGATAATAAAAAAAAATAATTTCTATCTTTATAGGGCTATTAGCAGTGAGGCTTTTCCGCCGGTCAAGGGAGAAGCTCAGAGGAGTTTAATCACCCTAAACTTCACAGATCACCTCTGAAAAACTGTGAAAGGTGATTCGCGCAAATTCGTTCCCCGCTGGGGATCGAACTCAGGCTCCCCAATGCTCAGTACGAGACGGACGACGTCTCTAACCACTCGGCCACTGAGCTGGGTAGATAATATATATATTAGCAAATCTCTCCTGGCCTTTGCCAGGCACGTTCACGTGCATCAGAATATTTAAGGCTAATCTTCATCTCATCTGAGAATAAAATCATCTTCCAATCACTAAGAGTCTAATCTTGATGATTTATCGCAAAACGCAATGTTTGAATTTTGTGCTCTCTGGTGAGCAAGGATTTCTTGGTCGGTAGGCCGGAAGATTGTGAGCAACTCATTTTTTTAGAATATTACTACTTGTTCTCCTGTTTCTTAGAATAGATAGTCTAAGAAAACGCTCATCTATTGGATTATTACATCATGTTAGCCCTTCGTAATTGACAACCTGCCTCGTTAAATCGTCTAACCATGCGACTTATGCTAGAATGGTTTCTTCTTATCATATTAGCAACATGACGCATCGAATATCCCTCATCCAAAGTTGATGCTCTTACTGATTCCTTCACTGACAAATTTGTTCTGCGATTCATTACTAAAATGTATTATACTCGCACTGACACTATCAATAACAAAAAACTTGATGGCTAAAGAGAACTAGTCTAAATAAGCATACATTTCAAATCAGATTTTAAATCAATTTTTGCTAAAAATTATTATATTTGCATTTGTACTTTGTCCACATCCTACTTGTAAGATAGCTAGAAAACTAAAATCATCATTATTTTGGAATAAACGTACGTTAAGTCTATTCATGAGATTTTTTTTAATATTTCATTTTATTATTATTTTTTGACTCAGACACAATGTTAACATGGTATATCAGCTAAAAATATAAAAACGTGGTATCTCCCTCGATCGGTGGCCATTCCCTCGCTTGGGTATGGTCCCTTGTGTTGAGGGTATATGTTGTTCTAGTGCTGTTCTTCTATTTGTACCACTTTTTAGGTTTCAGGACCATGTATCGTTGTTTTGTTTCACTAGTAACTGCTCTCGTAAGGTTTTCTTGAATAGTTTAACAGTCATTTCCTTTGTGTGGTCATATAAGGAGTTTATTTCCAATATGCTAGTCCAATGGTCGGTAAATTTAAGACAGAAGAAACAAATGTGTCCCTCATAACAGATTTACTTTTCAAGAGCCACAATTTTACATTGTACAAATTATTACACACACACACACACACCCACACACACACACACACACACATATATATATATATATATATATATATATATATATATATATATATATATTTATTATTTTTAATTTCAATTGTATTTCTGAAGATGCTATGTTTTTTTGCTACCCATAGAGTCGCATAGAGTGTTTGCAGTCTCCTGAATTAGATCAAAGTAAATCGTTTTCAGTAATTGTGATAAATTTTAAAACATAAGGAAAATAGATAAATATTATTAAGAACTAATAAATTTCTACGAGTCGTAGTTGTATTTAATATTCAATTACACTAATTCGTGTTTTGTAGTGAATGTAACGGTGCCACAGTCCTCCACCCCCGAATTAGGGCCTCGTTATTTCGGTAATTCTTCTGCAGTTGTGGCACCGAAACAGCTGCGGAAAAACCGTATCCGCGACACAAGCCCGCACGTGTCGGGGTTGTGAACCGCACGCGAGATCCGTTCACACGCGTCCGCACCACCCCTATATGGGCAGCGGGGAGCGCGAGCGCAACAATATTTTGATTGGTCCCTATGATTTATATTGTCGGATTGGAGATTATTAAAGTTTTGTGCACACACGAACGGCGGCTGGCCCCACTTAATCTTTTGACTATTAACCAAATGAGGAGACAACAAAAAAATGGTTAGATAACTATGTAACATCTAGTCTAGACTTTTATTAATGGCAAACTTCTACGAAGTACATCTACTAAAATTAGCTAGTTAATATCAGTTCAGTGTAGTAGTGATCCTAGCGAGAGTTCAAACCCTGTTGTCAGCAGAAGAAAGCAGATCAATCACCTTTCAAGGTTTTTCAGAAGGTTTCTGTGAAGTTACACTCCTCTTTTTTATTTACCAGTAGAAACCTCTCGGCACATTTATCATGATATCATTAAAAGAAGTTCAGACAAAAAAGTTTAATACGATGTAGAATAAGAAAGAAAATCCATTTGAAAAAATGAAGTTGCCATTGATCTGACACTTAAAGGACCATTATCGAAACTACGGGAGTAGTTTTATCTAATAAAAGTCATAATAAAATATTATAGCATTACTAGTAACAATTATTTTTGTTTATAAAGGTTTTAAAATACTAGAATTAACACATAAAACCAACGTTCCATAAACCTTTCAATAGCTATTGACACTTATGGCAACATTAAATACATTATCTAGGGAATGTAGTTTCTTTAGATTGGAAACACTGGATAATTAAACAAAAGGGGTTATCAAAGCTCCAATCACAAGCGCTATTTAAGGTGTTTGACATTTGTTTTGGCAATTTCTGTCACAATGACGTTTTCAATTTGTCCATTCAATAGCTTATGGGACCTATAAAGTTTATGGGATGTTGATGAATACGAGCATTAGAGAGATAATTCTCGTCAAGTAACTTTAGATATTGCCTGCTATTCTGATTGTAGTTTTCTTTAAATCTACTATATTTGTGAGATACAGCCTATTTTTAGTAACACACATTATTTATCTGCATGTTTTCATGAAAAACATATGAATTATGTAACACAAACAATTATAAAAGTGTAATGTTTAACAAACAGGCGCCTCAAACGCAATTGATTTTAAATCAAATTAATTCACGTGTTTACACATTTATTTTAATCAACTAATATAATTTATGAATTATCATCTTGCACAATCCAGTCTATTGACTTTTAAATATGATGATCCTGCACGCATTGAAAACTCAAAATGTTACGGGGTTTGAATTTAGTATTGCTGTATAAGGGAGTGATATATATAGCCTACACTGAAAGGTAACAGGCAAATAGATATATATATATATATATATATATATATATATATATATATATATATATATATATATATATATATATATAGTAGATGGATATGTTTTTCATTCATTGTGTATGAAATGAATGAAAAACATTTCCATCTACCATATATATATATTAATATACGATACCATCTTTGGTATAGTTTTCAAACAGTCTATTTATATCAAAATATTATAGATAACTAATTCCGCACAATTATTTTATTTAGCAAGTAAATTTCGTGTCTAAGCTACTTCTTTTAGTACATGATTCAAGCAGATGGGGTTGTAAATGACCCCAGCTGCTAATCAGATGTGTGAGTATACACACACAAAAACCCACCGTTTCGAAGAAAACCTCATATAATGCCCTGCATTTTTTCGGGCTTGGACAAAACGTCATCTGCCCACCCGATTGTAAAACCCCTCGGAGATACCGCCAGCTGATAATCAGATGTGTAACGCGACCGGGGCGAAAAGTGCAACCGGGCCACGTGGCGGCGTTCATTAATCCGGGGGTTATCCGTCGTTTTACAATGGTCGGGGCGTCCGCCCCCTGGATTAGAGCCGTTTAATGAAACGGGCCGTGCGTCGCGACGGCCGCACCATTCAACGGATGACAAAGCGACGCCGCGTGGCCTTATTAATCCGGCGACTTAATTAAGCCCGCAGCTTAATAAACTTGAACAGTGAAGACAAGGTCATACAAAGAGTTTAGTTTTGTATGGGTTTTCTTTATCCTAAAGGATAGTAATCGTGATTATTTCTCTTATTACATATCTGGTACTAGATTATAAGAATTTTTAATGATCAATTATGTAATATAATGATAAGAATCGAATTTATGTTTTTGTTAGTATACATGATTTTCTTACGACGGGAGGTTTTCACTCAGGAGTGAGTTGTAAAGGGTTACTGAAGAGAGACCCTGTAAGTGAAGATATTTCCACTTACAGCCAGGGCCTGGTTGAATATTCAAATGATTCTCACACTTCAGCAGCCGTTTGCATCACACTCCTGAGTGAAAACCTCCCCATTTAGTACCATTTCATCCCAGCTATTTATTATATGGTCTTCCTGTACTGCGTTTGTGTGGTGTTCCCCATTTTGTACCATTCGCTTCTCTCTTGAGCACTATCATGTCATCCTATTTTATTTTATGTCATCCATCCTCGCTTTGGTCGTCTTCCTGTACTGCGTTTGTGTGGTGTTGGATGCCATTGTAGTATGCGAGTAGTCCATCTAGAATTTTCTTGACGGGCGATGTGCCTGCCCATCTCCATTTCAGTTTTACCATGGTTCTATGACGTCTTCTACCTTTGTTTTTTGTCTTATATCTTTGTTGGTGATGCGATCATTAAAGATATTCCAAACATCAGTCTTTCTATGGCTCGTTGAGTTGTTTGAGCTTGTTTGCTGATTTGACTATAAAGCCTTGGTTTCCTATGAGATCGGTCGTTTAAAAACGGCGGAATATGGTTTCCCATAAAGAGTAATACCTTGACGTACTGCAAAACGCAATCAATTACCATGAAAAATTTTGGGTTGTTCAATTACACATATTAAAACGATTTTTGTGAAATGTAAATCGCTTTTAAGCGACCGTTTTTCTAGGAAACTAGAGCTTAAGTGACATAGTTTCCATTGCGTATGTCATAACCGGGAATATACAGGTGTAATTTTTTTTTTTTTGTTTTATTGGGATAGTTAAATTCTTTAGTACATTCCCTAATTTCCTTACAGCGGCCCCATATTTGGGCTATACGTCTGCATATTTTCTGCCGTTTGATTTTCCTTGCCGGGTTTAATTTCGTTCGAATGATTACAATACATGACCTATACTTCGTATGATAAAGTATTAAAATACTTTTATAAACGATAATTATATTATTAGTTTATATCTGTATTACGACTTTTATTTATGACTTTAATTATGCCAAACTGCTACTCTTTTTTTTCGGTTCCCTGTAAAATAATAAAATCCATTAAATTACACCTAACATTATAAGGGCGTCTTTTGGGCATGATAACAGATGTTTATGGTAATCGGTAAATTTTACCTGGACCACACAGGAATCTACCTCCGAGCACTTCTTAATTAAAACCTTCTGATAATCAAGTATGATACTGAACAAATCAACGGTTGAGATTTTAATTACCCTGAAGCCGCTCATAGGGGCAATTAAATAACATTACGTTTGAGCAACAGTGTATAATTAATTCCTGCTTATTCGGGAGCATTATTTTATAGCCGCAGGAAATATAGAAGCCGTCGTAACGCAATTTGATTTGACTACCGAAATATATATTATTTAATATATTATGTTTATATATTATTACTTTATATACTATTTCTTAGTGTTATCCCCAATCTACTCCTATTACTTTTAACGGGAAACGCGAAAAACCGAGTTATGATCAAAGGGTTGGAGGTCATTTTTTTTCAATAATAATCAAAAATTTACTCCTTAGGGCAGGGGAGTGCTGGCCTAGTATGGCCAGCATTGGCAACTCCTCACCCGCCAGAGTTTTGCAGTTCGCACCCAAAATTGACTGGTGGGACGAGTGAGTGGCCTTAAAGGCACAATGGGCCCAGTTTGAGGCTAGAGATATCCACAAACGGAGACTGCATTTTTAATTAGTGCCCTAAGTGGTAGTCACAATGAGCCCATTTTGACGCCTAAGTGTCTGTAGCTATACTACCCTCTAGTCAACTATCCAGAACTATCCAGACTACTCTTTCTGGATAGTTCTGGATAGTCGGCATTAGGGTAGCATAGCTACAGACAAACTCCGTTTGTGAATATCTCTTTCCATTTTCGGGTCAAAATCTTTCAAACGTCGTAAAAATGACTTGAATGCTGTAGCTACCCTTGTTTTTTTTGAAGATATGTGAAATTGTTTTATTATGCATGTTTGCGGATGTCTCTGTAAAATATTATGAGATAAGGCTGTATTGTGGTATTTTTTATTAACAATTAAATCACTATAAATTATAAATGTGTCAAAAGATTTATTGTAACAATTAAAATAAATCCGTACACCACACACACACAAAAAGAAGATTTTTTATAAGGACATCCGGTGCAATCATTTTTGATTCCCCCGGTTTAGATTCCGGGCCCCGACCAATTTCATGCGCTAATTGTGCAGGTCCATTGTGGAAGATTGTGACACTTGACAGGAAGCTGCCAATTAGAGAGGGCTCTTTAATTAAGTGTCGGCCAGCGGGAGACTGCGGGGCACGAAAAAGCAAAACGGCCGACCACGCAGCGCAGCTGCGACGCGTTTTGTGTGTCATATGGGCGGTTTTGGCGGAAATTTGAACAGATTGTTAACATGAATTTCGTTATTGTCATGTGTTTAGAGGGTTGGTGACGGCATGTTTTTATTTGTGGGACGAGTGTGGTGGTAGTAAACTGTAATTATCGTAAATAGTGCTATACATTTAGTTTAGTCATGAAATGTAGAATTTAATGGCATAGAATATACAAGAAGTAATTTTGTTGAAATGGATGTTAAATCAGGTATCATATCAGCTAACCAAATAAATTCGTGTGGGATTTCTTATATAGATTGCCATTGAAGGGGTTTTCAAACTTTAGTAATGTTGTACCCCTTAAATAAACTGCTATTATAAATTCTGTACCCTTATGATGATATTTTGTAATTCGAACATAAAAGGCACCTTATTATCTAGTTGCCTTTTACCTTTCAGTGTAGGCTATTACATTTACATTACTTAACAATTATTGTTGTTGTTTATACATTTGTAAATTCTTTCCACTCCTTTCTGTTCTTCGCCAGTTCTCTTGCTTGTATAACTGTCTTTCCTTTCTTGATTATTATTTCCTCTATTCTGTTGTCCCACTCTTTTTTTGGTCTACGTGTTCTTCTTTTATTTCCAGTTCTTGCTTCCCATACCTGTTTTGTTTGATTCTTATTGTCCATCCTAATTAAACGTCCCCACCAGTTTAGTTAGTTTCTTTTCTATATACTTTTCTATAGCTTCAATTCCCAATTCTTCTCTGATGTCATCATTTCTTATTCTGTCTCTTCTCGAATGCAGCATGAAGCTGATTTTTACTAATATTTTAATGCAGTACTGGCAGTACGTTCCTTCATGGTAAAGTAATTTGATAAGAAGCAAAACATTTTATAAAACAATTATTTTGTTAAAGTCTTTATTACTCCGGGCAGTAAACCGATTACACACGCTGTATATAGACTCAATAAATAAGACATGGATATAATTAAAACCTCTTTATTTGTATATAGTTCCTTAAGTATTTATTAATCTTAAAGCATTTAGACTCTAACTAAATGTCGCTGCGCGTTCTTCTTCAGGAAAATAAACATTTCAAAATATTTCACGTCCTAAAATCAGTCGCACGCTTCGTGGAATTCCAACTGATTACCCATCAAACTAATTTGTCAGCGTTTAAAGGGGCTTTTAATGCTGGGAAAGTTTCGAATCGCCGGCGAGCCGGGAATTTCCTACGGGCCACCCTGTAATTATAGCCCAAACCTGCAGCGACTTACGTTCGGATTGAATCGTAAACATTTACTTTTTAATTATATAGTCAGGAGCTATTTATTATCCTGATGATATATATATATATATATATATATATATATATATATATATATATATAAATAAATATTTTAACCATACTCAGTATACTAAAGTAAACTACTGATTTTTATACATCGCGCAATAAAGAAATGTAATAACTACGCATCCGGCAGCGTAAATTATTAGCTAGTTATTGCGTTTCTTCATTCGTGTTATGTTCTTATGATTGCCTCTGTTTTTTTTAACCATCTTAGCACGTTAAATAAATTTCGTACTTTGCTTGGGCTTTTTCTAGTTCGCAATATTTTTCGCTCATTCATTATTCTATCATTACTCGGATATTCCTTGTATTCCTTGGTAAAGGTGCCTGTTAAAGTTTTTATAGGTTTTTCCATGCGATGCAGAAACTCTGTCGACATCCAATGTTTATTTGCTGTATCGTAAACGAAAATTGCGAGTTCGACACTTTTAACCTTCCGGCACTCGCGCCCTGTCTCATGGACCCGGAGCATATATATGCTCCGGGTCTATGAGACTGGGCGCGAGTGCCGAAAGTGTCTTCGCTTTATTACCTTGTGTTTTCAACGCATTCTCAGTTATTCTGCGTGTGTTATGTTCAACAGTTTAATGCATATATATGCTCCAGGTCTATGAGACTGGGCGCGAGTGTTGAAAGTGTCTTCGCTTTATTACCTTGTGTTTTCAACGCATTCTGAGTTATTCTGCGTGTGTTGTGTTCAACAGTTTAATGCTTTCGTTTAAAAAGTTTGCAACTCTTAATTGTCCGGATGAGGGACGTGGTATAATCCTGAGTTCCAGGACCGACTCGCACGGAAGACCGAACACGAGATAACCAGCCAGAGCGCTAAACGAAAGCTGCTATTGATTTTTTTTAAATATACTTTATATCTCAATTAAAATAAGGAGCAATTTGTTTAATAATATCTAACAATCTATAAATCATAAGACTTTAAAGGCACCTTACACGATGATAATACTGTCATTCCTAGTACTATCAGTATTTGCTTGAATCCTCTTTCAATATTTATCAAGTAATCAATTATCCGGATAAACATCAGTATTCTCTTCATTCCATCATTACTATACCTTACATGATCAGTTTACTGTCAATATTTTAGAATAATGAAAATTTTAAACATAACGTACAGTAATACCAGGGATGTAATACTATTCTAAAATATTGACAGTATTATTGACCGTGTAAGGTGGCTTATAAATTTCATACACTCCAATAAAGATTTTAAATCGGATTATCAAACAAACAAAAAATAAAACAGCCATCTGGCAATACAGCGAGATCCGCCTCGTCACCTAACCTGCCGGCAACAAATGAATTCGATTGAATTGCAACTTTCAACCGGCTCTTGCATAATAAGCCATTGTTCCGCAATCGCCGGGCGCGCGCGATCGCCATGGAAATTGATGCGTTTGTACAAAAAAATATATGCAGACAACCGTTCATGCATTTGCAATTATAACGCTAATTCTTATCAAGCGGTGGGTGATTTCCATAAACAACAGTTAGTTAAGTAGTTGGCGATTACGTAAATAAAACATCACTGACCTTGCCACTTCCTGCGGGCGTTTTATTCTATTTTATTATTGTATCTGGAGCAGTGATTTTCAACTTGTTTTTCATCACGGTTCACTTTTCATTATATGTATATATAATCTTTTAAAATCTTTTTATACCCTTTCGGGTGTCGAGACAGATATTTATCAATTTTCATAATTAAAATAATTTGGCGGCACACCAAATGGATACATTTTTAATAACTTCAATAAGAACAAACATTAGAGTTGCCACCTGAAGGCCAAGGAAAATTTACAAATCCAGCGTACACGATGGTCCACCCTATATAAGGATTGCCTATATGGCTTTCCACAATAATTTCTAACAACAATTATGATGTATAACGGAATTGCTGCAATTTTTGGGGTTTCAGTTTATTATGCGAAATGTCCGGAGTGAATCACATTAGCGGTGAAACACAAGCATGTAGCTAATAATTATTATAAACAGTTATGATAAATAATTGGTAAATTAAGATGTCGTCGTATTTTATGTAATAGCGTTGAGTAGATTAGTTGTGGGCAATAAAGACAATTCTACAACTTAAATTATGTATAATTTTAGTGCAGTGCAAATTCGGATTATATTTGTATCATTTTAATAGTTTATGCTAAATTAATAACAAAACGATTTCTGGTGACATAAAATATATTATTTTTACAACCCAGTTTAGTGCCCGAACCATCTGTCTCGTACTGAGTATGGGGGGTGTTCGAGTTCGAACCCCATCGTGATGAATTTTCGCGAATCACCTTTCACAGTTTTTTCAGAGGTTTTTTTTTGTGGATTTCAGGTGAATACGGCGCAATTAAACTTTTTAGTTTCTCCCTTTATTAGGGGAAAATCTTCGTTCTATAAATATAAAAAAACTTCTATCTTTATAGAGGTATCAACCGTGAGGCTTTTCCGCCGATCAATGGAGAAGCCCAGATGAGTTTAATCACCGGTATTTACCTCAGAACCTCTGAAAAACTGAAATAAAATATATTATTCAGTGGCCGAACTGGCCGAACCATCAGTATCGTACTGAGTATGGGGGGTGTTCGAGTTCGTACCCCATCGGGATGAATTTTCGCAGTTTTTTCAGAGGTTTTTTTGTGGATTTAAGATAAATACGGCGTAATTAAACTTTTTAGCTTCTCCCTTTATAAGCGGAAAATCCTCGTTCTATAAATATAAAAAAACTTCTATCTTTATAGAGCTATCAACCGTGAGTTTTTTTCGCCGATCAAGGGAGAAGCCCAGAGGAGTTTAATCACCTGGTATTTACCTCTGAACCTGTGAAAGGTGATTCGCGTATATTCGCTCCCCGTTGGAGATTGAACTCAGGCTGCCCAATACTCAGTACGAGACGGACGACGCCTCTAACCACTCAACCACTGAGCTTGGTCTATAAAAATACTTGTTTAAGTTTTTAATTTTTGCAATAGTAAATAAAATAATTAATTTTATTGTTGTTACCAAGTTCAGTAGTGATTAAGGTTCCTCTAGTCCGTCTCGTAGTTAAGGTAAATACCGGGCGATTCAACTCCTCTGAACTTCTCCCTTGACCGGCGGAAAGGCTTCACGGCTGATAGCCCTATAAAGATAGAGGTTTTCCTTATTAGTTATTTTATTTAATCAGAAATCATCTTTATGGATATCTACTCCAACATGTTTTTTTTACCACTCAAAGGGCCCATTAGACCAGTGTTTCTCAATTGTTTGGTTGGCGACCCCCCTTTTGCACTTAAAAATATCAAAGGACCCCCTCAAGATTGGGTATTTGTAGAAAAACATACACAAAAACATCTAAATGATCTCTAATTATTTTTTTCTGCTACCTCCCAAATATTTTTCGCGACGAGATATTGCCCAGGGCCCCATAAAAGCTAGTTACGGCCTTGAATATGAATGTACAGTTTACAAAATTTGAATGTCGTCGTCTGTCTCGTACTGACTCAGTACGAGATGGACGATGCCTCTAATTTTTTTAAATTGTACATTCATATTCAGGGCCATAACTAGCTTTTATGGGGCCCTGGGCAAGACCTGATTGGGGAGCCTGAATTTTCGCGAATCACCTTTCACAGTTTTCCAGAGGTTTTTTTTTTTGTTAAGTTAAGGTAAATACCAGATGAATTAACTCCTCTGAGCTTCTTCGTTGACCGGTTGATAGCCCTATAAAGATAAAAGTTTTATTTTTACTATTCTGCCTAACATGGTAATTAATAATGATTTCTATTTTCCTTATGTACATTATATTATATAAACAAGAAGACATATACCATTGTACCTTATTCGGGTTATATTGTTTCTAGCGTGATGTTTGCATTACATATTCGCGTTGCGTTGGTGAGATTAAATTCAAGCAGTTTTTCCGCGTGCGTGTGTTTTTCCCATTACAGATTACTAGCGAACTCTCGCCGATAATAAAGTCGAGTGGAACGTACCGAACTTTCTAAGTTCTCCTGCACTCGAGGTGACCTATGGCCCTTTGCGCACCTGCACCACACAGGTGTGAGTTGTAAATACATACATACACACACATAAGTGATTATCTCTGATAATTCTATATCCTTTATGTTGCTGTAATCTTACAAGTGTTTGTATATAAATAAGTGACGACATCCTTAGGAAAACACTTCCCGCAGGTTTTATTTTCTACGCCCGTCCCGGTTTCAGTGCACGCGCACTTTTTATCGGAGACTAATTGATTTATAATGGCCAGCAGTGTGGATTATCACGATCTTATTTTATCAGGCTATATTAGTTATATAATATAGTGAAATATCTTAGTAATTAGTCAGTAAAATATCTTTATACTTTTCGCGAGAATTCTATTACACATATTTGTTCTATTAGTTAACTACTAAAAATATGTTTCGATCTGTTGAATCTAATTCTGCCATCCAGACGCATTGCTGAATTATAGTTCAAAAGGGGCGTGAATTTTATTTTAGGTTACACAGATTGGTTTAACAATTTTTGGGTATTTGTAAGTTCCACGTCAGTTTTTGGTCAAAGATGACTCCTAGATTTTTAATCTCTACAGAAAATTAATATCTATTCCATGGAGATATAATTTAGTTTTACTATAATTGAAGGTATGTACTGAAGAATATGCAGAAATCTCTAAAATATTCCTACGACATATAACAGTGCCCAGTAATCTGTAGTCTATACCTCAGCTATCATTTTGATACGTATCATTCTATCCTCAATCCTCGACATGTTCCAATAACACTAGTTTTATAGCATGATAAAATATCTGCCGTTAAAGAGATACAGAATTTGAGTTGGGCGTAGTCAGGTTCTAAAGCATTAGAAGTCCTACTGAAGCTCCACCACTACGTATGATCATCCAGAAAGAGGCTATATATGAAATTCACAGATTATTTCAAAGAGAAAATCACATAGGAGATTGAACGATTGTTATTATCAAGCACTATAAAGTATGCAGGTTTCATAGTTATAGATTAATACAATTAACTCAAAAATTAATATCAAACCATAACTATTGTCAAGCGTTTAGTTATGGAAATGATAACGATCACATTTCACAGAACATATATAATAAAATATAATATAAAATCGACACTATTCGTAATTATAGCGAACGTCTCTCGGTCACTACATTCATATTGATCGCACAAAAAGATCATCCATGAACTTGTATTATAGCAGGGGTGGCCAAAGTTATGATTCTTTTGGGCGACCTGTTTTTTAAATTATATGCGGCGGTCTACCGTCGTCGTATGTATTAAGTGATCATTAGAAAAGGAGTGATGCTATTGAAGGTTATAATAGAAGAATAAAAAAACTTACATATAAGACGCTATATATATTGATATTCCATTACTTCGAATCCACTCTACACATATCGCACTATTATACCGCAACAATTCATTACTTACATACATTTACAACACATTTGAGTTATACGTGTAAGCCATTTTGTGTAATAAATGTGTTTGAAACAAAAATTGGCCTTTTTCCGCAAACGCACGCTTCATTACCGACTTTTTTGTTTTCGCATCGTCGTCGGCCATTATGAAATATTTGAGACAGAAATTGCGTGTTCTTAATGTACGACAAAGATAGCAATATCATTTGATATTCCTATAAACAACTCTAGCAACAACAGTGACGAAATGTTCATTAGAGGGTACCCCTATTATAAACGAAAATGTATAAAATGGCATTCAATGTAAAGTGATGAAAACACCGAGGAAAAATAGTAATTGCAAGCCAAACGTAAGTTTAAATTTGTAATAAACATATATAATCCTAATATGTAACCCAGCTCAGTGGCCGAGTGGTTAGAGGCGTCGTCCGTCTCATACTGAGCATTGTGGAGCCAAGTTTCTATCCCCATCGGGGAGCGAATTTTCGCGAATCACCTTTCACAGTTTTTCAGGGGGTTTTCTGTGAAGTTAAGGTAAATGCCGGATTATTAAACTCCTCTGAGCTTCTCCCTTGACCGGCGGAAAAGCCGCACAGCTGATAGCCCTATAAAGATAGACGTTTCCCCCCTAATATATATTCAATGTCTAATTATTTTAATAAGAGAAAATAATGATATCTTCTCAGATAGTAATTAGTTAATTATATTATTATATACAGTATGTAATATGTCTACATATCAGACTTGCGGGAGCCTAGGAATAGTTAGACAGGCGACTAGGAATAGTTAGACGGACGACTAGGAATAGTTAGACGGGTGACTAGGAATAGTTAGACGGACGACTGGGAATAGTTAGACGGGCGACTGGTCGACCGCGGTCGACGTTTTGGCCTCCCTCCAGATGCCCTTCCACAGGATTTGGTTGAGGTTCCGTGGTTGACCATTCTTTCATGGCTTCCCCTTCTTTACCGCCCTTCTTTGCCCCGAGTAACTTTGAAGGTTACCTAGAGGATGATCAGCTGCGGCTAACAATGTATCGCTTTGAATTATCCTAAGAGGATTCGTCCATAGTAATGATTACTTGCTGACCTTTGAGAAATGACTTGTTGTGACCTACCTTCCATGTAGGCGTCGTTATTTCGGCATTTTTGGACCATTATTCTCCGGAGAATCAACGCCGATTACTTTTCTGACCACGCTATCCACGTCATGGCTCTTAATTACTTGGGTAACAAACGTATTTGACCACTTTCCAAGGTTACCCCTCTCTCATCACTTTTATCAGCCAAAGTTTGGTGCTTTGCTTGATGCAGGAGATATGAAGGTATCCGGCCCTGGCTGGAACTTTTACTGAAGCCAAGGATTTACCGGCTTTCAGCGGGTCTTGTAGAATTACAATCCAAGAACTGCGTCTTGAAAACTGATTTTAGGCGAAATTTCTAATTGTATTGGGAAAAGAACGAACGCATGTTTCAATAATTTTTTCAAAAAGTATAAAAGTCATTCTATATTAATATATGGAATAACTTTTCACATTCCAATGGTCCTGGGTATGACGTTAAACTACATCCATCGACCGAGTGTATACCGGTATAGCTCTTGTAGCCGACTAACTATAGTCACTTAAAGACACTTGATGTCGGTATGCTAGATACTGATTTTACATGTTATTTTATTCCTTTGTTTTGTAGTACTTATTTATTTCGTAACTTCTTGATGTATGTATGTCTTTGACGTGAATATTGGTTTGTTTATTGTTATTTTAATTGAATTAGAACAGCTTAGTTCACGGTGGTTTTAAAGTATGTGACCAATCAGCAATTTCTAGAATTTTTCTAAACCTAAAAACATCCATTCAATTCATTTTATTTACAAGTATGTATATTGTTTTTTTTTATAACGATTAATAAACCCTACAACAATATCGATATACTTGTAAATAAAATAAATTATAATTGAAGTTGTTAGTTTTAGAAACATTCTGGAAATTGCAGATTGGCCTTTTCGCGCTCAACACCGTTGAATTAGTACCAAATAAAAATGGGCAAACCACATATTTTCTTTCAAAACACGTTTCGTAAAATTCAATAAGTAACTATTTAATGAAATTTAAATTTATTTAAACGCCATAAATTTCATTGGGCACAGTTATGTTAACCATACCATTTTTACCCACATCCTGTACGATATCAGTATTTACAGTGCGCCCATTAAAGTCAATATACGCGCGACTAAATTACACGTCCCAAAGTAAATACGACGTTCTGTTTTTAAAGTCGTTTGTAAATCTCACTAAAAAGGTAACTTAATTAGGCCCCCGTCTCGCTTGAAACCGGACGAAAATGGGGTTCAATTATTTCGGCGTTTGGCACCGACCGATTAAATTACGGGCATTATTTCTTGTGTGCAGTTAGCCTACATATTTACTAAATAAAAAAATCCTTAATGCGCCGACACCTGCGAGCGCGCTAATAGCTGTGATTTCTGTGGAACCATGCAGGTGTTGTCCCAGGTGTCCCGCGGACATGCAGATCACTTTCGTGACCTCCACCAAACAAAATAAAGACAATAAGAAGCGTAGCGGGATTGCTCTGTAATTTCGTTTTATAAATTACTTCATATCAAACTAATAAGCTTACAGGTTATTATATCAGTTGGGTTTACCTTGAAGGCAGGGACGTTGTTACCGCTTAAAACTATATTTTATATTTAAACGTGGTTTATTTTAACCCCTACTTAGTCGAATATGGTATTGTTTGTTTAGTTATGTCAATTAGGACCCATTCTACAATTGACATTTCACTGTAGAATAAGGCTATTCGTGGAATAAGTTTTAGATATTGACGCCAATTAATTAACTTATTCCACGAATAGCCTTATTCTCCAGTTAAATGTCAATTGTAGAACCGGCCTTTACTAACGTCTTCATGTGGGAAAAGCAAGACACAACTTGTTGATAAAAAGTTGTTATCCTAAGAAAGATCAAACTAGGAACTTTAAGATCAAATTGAGCACAGTTAGTAGTATATGCTGACGATGTAGTACCAAAAAAGGCAAAGAAAAGTATTTCAAAGCATATTATAGGAATTAGTGATGAAAGGATAAACAGGTCTCGAATAGAGCGAATTATGAAAGTAGGAAAATATTAAGAAGCAAAACTATGGTAAGACTGATAATTATTTATGCGGCAGAAACAATGACTATAACTCGAGCAACAAAGAATAAAGGCACTAGTTCATGAAAAATATGCTTGTGCTAGCAAAAGATGAGAACAATAAACCAACAAGAAGAACGAACAAGGAAATTTATGAATATCTAGGAGAAAATGTTGTAAATTGTATAAAAGTTGCAAGAAGTAGATGGTTAGGTCATATATGGAGGTCGAATCCAGAAGGATGGCTAAGAATAATAAAATAATGGGAACCAAGTTATTACTTAACTTGGAGAAGAAGGAAAACCAAGGAACAAGTAGAAGGAAGAGGTGGATAGAAAGACCTGAGAGAACTAGGTGTAGATAACTGGAAGAAATAGCTAAATACAGTAAGACATGGAGAGATAAATAGTAAAAAAAATGCAGAAGGGTCCTGGGATTAATAATTAATCGGATCAGAAGAGCTCCCAAGGAGGAGCAGCGAAACTCCATAAGGGGTGTCAAGCTAATTATGTAATTAATTAGTCTGTACCTCGTAAACTAGAGGTGCTACGAAAAAAAAACAGAATCAGTACATAATATAATTTTTTTACTTTTCCAGCAGTAATGCAAAAATTTCAATTAGTTGCCTAGAATGCATGAAATAATGGGAAACATATTACATGTATTTTTAAACAAAATAATGTTCAATTTCCCAACACACACACATCGTTTTTCATATCAAACGTTCGAATAAATCTCAAATAATTGAAATGAAACACTGCACCTTGGCTTCAAATCAAAATCTATTTCAAAATAGTATATATATAAAAAAAAACAAATGCATAAATCGCGAATGGATCTCACATGTAGGTGGTACGTTTTCCAATTATAATATCAAACAGGTGTGCACCAGTAACTTTACCGTTCAGTATATGTCGTCTGTCAAAAGACGATAGACAAGTACCCCACTATATTACAGATACATGTGCTGACACGCGTTGGCTCGTGTTAACACAGGACCGCATTAATCTCGCCGTTTCAACCATTGCTCGGCGCGTAAATTCGAAATTTTATGGCCTCGGGGGCGGCATTACCAAACAACGCGTAATTCATGCCGCGCTTGAAACTTATATCGACGCGTTTTTCAACAAACCGCCGGGATTTGTACAGTGATAATTTTTTATTTTCAAAAACCTTGATGCGCAATGGCCGGGCGACGTTACCGTTTCAACACCTGGTTGAAATATATTTAGCATCTTCGTTGGTGGTGATAATTATGTTAATATATTTAGCACATGTGTGTGTGTGTGCTGGAATATTATTATTTAGGGCATAGATTTTGCAAATAACTTAACTGTAAATCTATGCTACTTGTGATATAGAAAACCAGAAACAAATATTTAATTGTAGTCATTTAATAATAAATAATGGTAAAGGGATATATTTAAAAATAAGTTCGTTTTCAAAATTCAAAATTTCCAATAATATGTGGAGATATTAATCGTGCTCCATGGCCTTTGCAATTCGTTCACCTCTCGGGTGGCTTTAGGTTTCTGTGGTTGGTGAATTGGTTGACAGTTCTTTTTCGTACTGCCTCTTCAGCAGTTTGGCATTATTGCTCGAGAACCGAGAACCGACTTAATCTTCCAAGATTTTGAAAACATTTGATTAAAGAAATTGCCTTGTCTAAAAACAAACTTTAGAAATGAATAAAAATTTCTCGCACATATATTGCTCAATATATGTGGACATATTACTGAAATGAATAACAATACAAAAGGCTCATTCCGTTTATATTCTCAGTTTAGTCGCTGAATGATTTATCTTGCCCACTTGCTGTAGTTAGTTTGTGTGTGGTGTTTTTTGTGTGTGTGTGTGTGAGTGTTATTGCGGTCTGGTTTTCGAGCGACCGCGATTAGATTGCGTTGGAAAGTCGGGAATGTAAACTGATGGTCATCGGGCGGCGGGTTTGTGCGAGATGCACGTGTGTGCCTCGAAGGAATGCTCGTCGGCGCCAGCGAGTCTGAGTAACACCTGCAAGTCGATGCTGTGCTGGACCGCGCCAATATCGTCCCACGGAGGTGGACCTTTCGACCAAACACTAAAAACACACGCGCAATTTAATAACACCTAACTGCAAGCTATGCAAAAATAATCGTATAACTTAGCTGCGACGAATAATGTTTTTTACTTTGTCATACGATAGAAAATTCTTTTTTCTCTTTTCTAATTTTTGCGAAAAAACCCTTTATTAGGTCCGGTGATAATTTTAAGACCATCTCCGATCGTCATTCTTGTGTGGTTTGTGACTAATTTCGAGAAAAGTAAATAATTCCAAATAAGTAAGATTTAAACATTAGATAGATTTGCATAACAGTCGCGTGAAAAATAGCTGATTAACTGAGAGAAATACAAACAATAATAATTCTAATAGAAAGAAGAAAAAGAGTCGATAAAAACAATGTTTTTGTTTGATTTTTGACCTGAATCTATAGATATTAATTGATCAGGTATAACAAGACACCATACATTTATTACTATTTCTAATTAAACTTAATATATCCCGGATCAGTAAGAAGAAATATTACGTATCCAACATTAGTACGGTTAAAAAAGTGCTTAGTCATCAACCATGTATTAATTAATTATATAGTTTTTTGTATATTATTCCATCTTTACATAGTATCTAGTATCTAGTATCAAACACACCACCGATGGATTAATAGATCTAAATTCTTAATAGAAACACTCTAGATTCTAGAGTGTTTCCATTCATTACACATTAAAGGATGTTCTAGAGTCTAGAATATCCATTGATCCTGTTTCGTCCTTAAAAAAATGATGAAGTCTGCTAAATGTTTATGTGCAGTCGAACATTCCGGTTATAAAATTCTTATTAATCATTTACCGAATGCGAAATCCAACATATTGTAATATTTATGTTATATTTTATATTTATATATATATTTAGTCCTAGGTCATGAGTCCTGAGTGAGTAAGAGAACCTTACAGTTATTGAAAAAGTCAGCGAGAGTTAGATAGAATCACAAAAAAAACCCAGAAAGAGTTAGTGAACACACAAAGCATTTCACAAGTAATCACAAAGAGCCAAAGATATTTATATTATCGGTTAAAACAGATATTAACAGCTTAATGTGTGAATAGAGTAAAAACATACTATATTTGCGTAATAACAATATTATCATCAGGAAGTTAAAACAGTAAAAATAATAAAATGAACTGTAAAATGAGAGAACAAGTCACATCTTTCTGCAATGCACTGCCCCTATGAAGTCTGTAGGACGCGCGTGTACGACATGTGTATATTAGTACTTACCATCTGTCAAAGTAAATGCAGTGCGTTACGATTAAAAGTCGCCATCTGTCAAAATTAAGGCCATTTTTTGATTAAAATATCGGTAAAACTTTTATATGTCGACTCGTTTAAGACTAATTAAATAAATCTTATTTAAATCGTAAAACATAATAATTGTTTATGTGTATATATTTCGACAAGAAATTAATAACCTGTGGTTTTATTCGCGATATATTTTTTCTCCATCGAGCATCTGTTACGAAAGATGTCCAGGCAACAATTAAATGGTAGCAGATGATAATTTCATCTGGCGTCCGTCTGCTTGTTGTGATTTTACTTATATGTAGAATAATTCAGTCACCGGTGCACGTACGGATTATTATTAGTATCAGTGATATTAGCGAACATTCTGGTGGCATACGCCATGAATGGCTTTATCTGAATCGGACAGTTGCGCGCGGACCGGCTGTCGATTTCCAGCAATCTGTCCGAATAATCATCCATATGGCGACGATATTGAGACATGCGGAGATTAAACCGAAGAAACGCATTTTCCGGAATTTCCCAAGGGCCGGCCATCTGCCCGGTGCGGTTCCGCTGTCGCGCATCGCAACAATTAGAAATCCACGCACAATCTTGGACAATCTGAGGAAGCATGGTCGGCAGGTTAAGACGGTTTACCAGCTGCTGAAGGAAAACTGCGGGGCACAGTTCCGGATCCTGCGTTGCCGGCACCTGTTTCTTCCGTTCTATCGAACAACCCGGTAACGTCTTATCCCACGATACGCAATGTTTTTGCTTATCCATTCCAAAAAGTCTTTAAACAGTTTGCATTGTTGTGCAAAGTTTTGTTGTCTTTAAATGTGATTATTTAATGCAATTTTATCAAATTCTGAATATTATAAAGGTTATTATAGCACTTTTTCACCAATACTAATATTCGATTTGTAATTTTCTAGTTTAACAACACAAAAAGTCTACAAAAAATTGATGCATGCATTTCAAACTTTTTTGTCTTTAAATAAGATAATTTATGGTAACATTCAAATCAATTTTGCATAAAAAATATAAATTTAGCAGTTTTTTCTCCATATTAATATTTGATACGTAATATTTCTTCTTATCCATCCGGGGTATATTAAGTTTAATTGGAAATAGTAATAAATATATGGTGTCGAGTTATTTCGGGTCAATTAATGTTAAATTTGGAACTCAATTCATAAAAATATTTCTCAAAACCCATTCAAATAGAGTGCGAAAGTTCAAACTGAATCGCGGACGATTTTTTTATTCATCACCTCTTTCACTGTTTTTCAGAGGGTTTCTCTCTTATTTAAAAATATATATATTTATACGCTGTCAAGTTTTTTATAATTTGAAAATGTATCGCTGATGCTGTATTTATTGATTAATGTTGAATATTAATTGAATATTACTTCAATATTAATCAATAAATGTGGCATCAGCGATACATTTTGAAACTATCAAAAATTAAGATACTTGACAGCGAATAAATATAAAATATATAAATATACCTATGTGAAAAATAATGTAGTGCATAGTTCAAGTCGTTTGAAATAGTGGATGGGCATAGTTTGGTTGGTAGGGGACACCAACCCACCCCACCTTCGATCGCATAGTATTCTAAAAAGATGGAGACGTTTTATATTGTTTAAACCATTCCAAGAAGAGTGTTATTCTATGAAAAAACTATGCGAACAAAGGTTGGGTGGGCGGGTGGCCCCTACCAACCAAACTATGCCCGTCCACTATTTCAAATGACTTGAACTCTGCACTACACTGTTATTCGTTATTTTCTATGATTCATCTAATTTTATTTATTAATTTAAATTACTTATTAAAAAAATATATGTGAAAAATAATGTAGTGCATAGTTCAAGTCGTTTGAAATAGTGGATGCGCATAGTTTGGTTGGTAGAGAACACCCACCCACCCCACCTTCGCTCGCATAGTTTTTTCAAAGGATACAGACGTTTTATATTGTTTAAACCATTCCAAGAAGAGTTTTATCCTATGATAAGACTATGCGAACAAAGGTGGGGTGGGCTGGTGGTCTCTACCAACCAAACTATGCCCATCCAATATTTCAAATGACTCTGCACTACACTGTTATTTGTTATTTTCTATGTCAACTAATTTTATTTATTAATTTAAATTACTAATTAAAAAAATGTATGTGAAAAATAATGTAGTGCATAGTTCAAGTCGTTTGAAATAGTGGACAAGCATAGTTTGGTTGGTAGGGAACACCCGCCCACCCCACCTTCGCTCGCATAGTATGTTCAATGGATACAGACGTTTTATATTGTTTAAACAATTCCAAGAAGAGTGTTATCCTATGAAAAAACTATGTGAACAAAGGTGGGGTGGGTGGGTAGTCCCTACCAACCAAACTATGCCCGTCCACAATTTCAAACGACTTGAGCTATGCATTACACTATTTTTCACATATATATTTTTAATCAGTAATTTAAATCAATAAATAAAATTAGTTGAATCATAGAAAATAACGAATAACAGTGTAGTGCAGAGTTCAAGTCATTAGAAATAGTGGACGGACATAGTTAGGTTAGTAGGGACCACCCGCCCACCCCACCTTTGTTCGCATAGTTTTTTCATAGGATAACACTCTTCTTGGAATTGTTTAAACAATATAAAACGTCTGTATCCATTGAAAATACTATGCGAGCGAAGGTGGGGTGAGCGGGTGGCCCCTACCAACCAAACTATGCCCATCCACTATTTCAAACGACTTGAACTATGCACTACACTGGTATCCGTTATTTTCTATGAATCAACTAATTTTATTTATTAATTTAAATTACTAATTATATATATATATATATATATATATATATATATATATATATATATATATATATTTAATTATTACACCTGGCCCTTGGTTTCTAGTATTCCCCATTTGGACTTATACCCGTCATCCACATTATATCCTTAACAGTCCGTCAATCTACTTGCTATTTTCATATTTAAAAATTTTTATTTAATGTTACTATCCTTATAGAAATGACAGCGTTTTTTTTCTCGAATAGCGGGAATTGGAAAATATGTTTCTCTTTGCAATTTTAAAGAATATGTATTAAATAAATAAACAAATAATATTGAACTAGAAATTTCCAGAAAATATAGACGAAATAGCACCTAAACTTTAGAATGTTTTTAATTAATTAATATTTTTTTTTTAAATTGCACTAGAATTATGTTAAAAAGTGTATTTGAATTAGAAAAATTTAAATTATTTGTTGTTTAGAGAGTGTTTTAATAGTTTGGCCTTAAATAAATTTAATCGAATGTACATTTTACTCATTTAATTTTAAAACAATGGGGTGGCAGTGCTTTGCGGATTTGAGAGGGGTTCGCAACGCACACAAGCTGCATACCAAAAAATTCATATCATAAATAAATTAAACGAACAATTAGAACGCACAATGGAGCGGGGCTGCATATGTAGCAAGCATATGTACAAACATGTGCGCGGTCTTATGGGAAATCACCTGGCAAGGGTGTCATGGGAATGAGGGTAAGCCGGGGAAAAGCGCGCCCCGTCCGGAGTTAAACCAATACGTACGGAAAGCGTGTGTACATCTGACTCGGGTGCGCACATGCTCGCGATACGACATATGCAATTCGGGACAGGGTGGCTCTTGCAGCAGATGATCCGAGTCCATTATGAGGCCCGCCCGACGCTCATTAACGCCCAAAATAACCCATCTGCATATGTCAATGTTTTTTAAAACTCTAAATTACGCCGAGCCTATCTGATCAGATAACGGGCCTGCGATCTGATCGGTATCGGCGTTTGCAGGACCCTCACACACTTCCAATGTGTCATCGTGAATTACGGTGACAACTACTGGAGGAGATTAGAGGCGCTGGGTTTTGTGCTAGCTCAGGTTGCATGAGCTAATTTTGCTGAAACGATTTATTATTTCAACTGGCGTTGATTTTATTTATTTATTTGATTACACACGTTTCAAACAATTAATTATTTCAATATTCATAGAAAACTATTTGTAGATTTATTATTAACATCTAAAGATTAGTCAGCTGAGTTGCAAAATACTAATATAAAAAAATACTTTTATTAGTCATAGCCAACACACAACTTCAAACATTTTCCCCTATACAGAATGCCACCAAAAAAATACTATAAAAACATATGTTTATTATATTCATTGAATATATAACTAATCTATCGTAATAACATTGTAATTCGGTGCGATTTTGATAATTATTGATAATGATAATAATTAAAAATCGTATTATAGCACTTTTTCACCGCAGTAATGTAGGATTTCTAATTTTTGGAGTTAAATTTCCCAAAATATCTCTAAAGTGTTGATACACGCATGTCAAATTTTGTTGTCTTTAAATATTTTTATTCATGAATGTAATTTTATAAAATTTTGATAATTAAAATAGAATTATAGCCGCTCTACTAAAGATTCCAGTGATTTGGAATCCACGTTAATCTGTAGGTTCATCTATAGTGCCAGTTGCTACCACTATAAATAAAGATACCCATGCACTAGGAGTTGTATTGAAAGAGATCAGAAATTAAACATTTAAGCTCCTTTCACATTTCTTATTCTTGGCCAATACTTTTGCGTCTTTTTGTCCGATATTATTCTTGGTTAGCATTTCTTATAAACAATTTCGAACATTGTTCCAACTTTAGATTTATAATTTTCGAGTTTAAAATATAACATGTATAGAAATTGTTGAGACTGTTGAGTTTGAAACTGTGGTCATTAAATATGATATTCAAATTAGAAATGCAATCGGTGCGATTTTGATAATCATTGATAATTATAATAATTAAAAAGCGTATTATAGTACTTTTTCACCGCAGTAATGGGATTTATAATTTTGGAGTTAAATTTCCCAAAATATCTCCAAACTGTTGATACACACATGTCAAATTGTTGTCTTCAAATATTTTTATTCATGAATATAATTTTATAAAATTTTGATAATTAAAATAGAATTATAGCCCCTCTACTAAAAATTCCAGTGATTTGGAATCCACGTTAATCTGTTGGTTCACCTATAGGCAGATAGAGATACCCATACACCAGGGGTGCGATTGAAAGAGATTATAAATTAACTAAAGATGTAAGCTCCTTTCACATTTCTTATGCTTGGCCAATACTTTTGCGTCTTTTTGTCCAATATTATTCTTGGTTAGCATTTCTTATAAGCAATTCTTTGATGTTTTTGTGGTCTGTCTCTTCTCTCGTTAGTATTGCTGTGTTCCATACTAATTGGATTTGTCTGTTTTCTGATATAGAATGTAATCATAATATAATTCTTCTTCTGCGAGTGCCGTCTCTACTCAGTATGTGCAATTGGTACTTGTATTTATATAATTACCATGATTATAAGGTTCATTCAAGACGGAAAGGCCATAGCCTGACTTTTTATTTATTTTTTTATTTATTATTTATTTCTTTCTTTTTTCTTTTGTCCATACATATACAGTATAATCCTAATTATATAATTGTAAAAATTAAAATAAATTGCATATCTACAACAAAAATTGTAATTTTCTTCTCTCGGTCCTCGCCGCGAGGTTTGTAACTTTCTTCTCTCGGTCCTCGCCGCTAGGTTTGTAGTGGTGATTCCTCCTCGGGCTGTGGGTATTGAGGGTTTGTGTTAGGTATGTTCTCTTCTTTCATTCATTATTTTTTGAGTTTGTGAAATATCCTAGAGAAAATCAACATGTGATGTATTAATTAAAACAACGTTTTAATTAGATATTTTAATTTAAAGCAGTATGTGATTAGTGAATTAATTTATTTCTGATATCGCCTATTTAAGAGCATTACAAATAAGTGATAAAAATCACCTTCCCTTGTGGCACCTTGGCGCCGTCGATTTATCTTTAAACCGCCGTCCATCGGCACTCCGCACGACCGGCGTCTATTTTTACAGACGTAGCAGAAAAAGAAAACAAGAGCGGAGACGATCCGCAAATGTCGCTCTTCTATTGTTACATCTCGCGTTTATCGCGGCAGAAAGGCGAGACTGCCGCCTCCGGGTCGTGTTTCACGGATCGTCTTCCGTGCTAACACACGCATAAACCTTGTGCAATCGACAGACGATAAATAAGCATCCTCGTGACCTGATTTTAATTTAATTTAAAACTATTATATACATGTAAATCCTAGGAATGAGTTGCATAAATAATATGCCATGTTCTTACTTAAAGTTTCATGCAACTTTTGTAATATATACAAACTAAATAAAAGTACGGTTGCCTGATTAAGAATAATAAGAAAAATATTGAAATTTTTCGCAATATTTTCGAAAAAGCCATTTCAAGTAAAATTAATAGAAAATGTAAATTTTACTTTAAGTTAAAATATTATAATTAATTCGATACTAGCAATATTTGTGAATAGCAACTTATTTTTAACAAATCGTCGCCTAAGCAGCAACACAACACATCCAAAATTTGATGTAAGGTTGATAGGAGAGAGAAGAGAAAACCTGATTATAAAATGTTTATTGGAGTAATTAATTTGATTTTGGTTCAAATAAATAAAACAAAAAATAAATAAATAACTTGTGGTCAGTTAAATAAAATTGTGTAGTAAGGGAAGCGACACATGGTGGCACCTTAGCGAAGAATGTGTGGGTGTGAAAACAGACTACAGAAAGCTGAATGAATGGTTAAGTGAGGATGGGGAAGGCGTGAAAATCTGCATGAGGCTGACGTGGGAGAGGGCAGAAGGAGTGGTTATTTATAATGTTAATTTGTAATTTTTATTTCTATTTGTATTTTTATTTATATGTATTTTTGTTGTGATTGGGGATATTGAAGAGTTTTTTGTGAGGAAAATGCCGATAAAGGTCCATTTTTGGTCAGTAAAATAATTCCAATAAATATTATATCATCAGTTTTTCGCTCTCCTGTCAACCTGAATAGTAATTTACATTATTAGTCTTCTTCTTGTGGTCACGTCTCCTATCGGAGGTTGGGAATCATCATGGCGATTCTAATCTTTGACCCTGCAGCTCTAAATAGTCCGACCAATGTTTGTTCGTACCATTCGCTAAGGTTCTTTAACCATGAGGTTCTGCGACGCCCAATGCTTCTTCTTCCTTGTATTTTTCCTTGCATGATCAGTTGGAGAATAGAGAATCTCTCTCCCCGGGTGATGTGTCCCAAGTATTCTAGCTTTCGTGTTTTGATCATAAGGATCAGGATTTTCTTTATGCATTCTTCGCATGACTTCTTCGTTGTTTACTAGGTCCGTCCAGGATATCTTGTGCATGCGGCGATAGATCCACATTTCAAACGACTCTAGTTTTTTATGTTATTTTTCTTTAATGTCCATGCTTCCATCCCATACAGAAGTGTTGAAAAAATTTAACAGCGAATTATTCGGACTCTCAAGGCTAGATTGAGATTTCTATTTGAGAAAAGATTTTTCATTTTGACGAAAATTGCTCATTCGCTCATTCGGGAAACTTGCCTTTCTGCACTAATAATGTAAATTACTATTTAGATCGGTGGTGTTTCTGCGTAGGCGACGAACGATTCACCTGTTGTGATTATCGAATTTTACTGTTATACTAAAAGTGAAGGCTAAAAAGTTATTTGATAAAGTGATGAAGTAAATGATTTATCATTATAAGAAAAATATATAAATCGAGTTTTAGTAGATTTATAATAATTTCATGATATAGTTCAAACTAACCGCAATTTTTATTAACATTATTAACAGATTATAAGCTTTGTGTTAACAATGAAAAAAAAATATTAAAAGATTATATCCTTGTGCGCATACTTATCATGTTTGCTCAGCTGAGTTTATTATTTTACAACATTTTATACCTGTCATGTGCACAGAGGTATAAATAATAAAATTAATTACATCTTATGGCACGGGACGGTTACCAAAAACAGAAACGGGCCACAATAAAATAGGCCTATATATGGTGGCTGAAACCGTCCAATCTAGTTAACGCGCCTATTCCAGCCGAGGCTCTTAATTAATTACGACTCTCTCATATAACATAATCAAAGAAACGACCAAAACCAGTTTACCCTTGATTTTTCAAAACCGGTGACATTTAATCGTCCTTTTTAACGATGACATGTTAATCGGCATAACGGGCCCGCGCACTTTTCCCGTTTTTCCCACGAAAACGCGAGCAGTTCGCGTAAAAGGCTGCAAAATAAATATCGAAAAAAGCGGGCACATAAATTGAAACATGCAGTCTGTACTTTAATGGCAGTCGGTTGACCACATGTGCGCGATTGTTGTTCGCGCGACCAGCTGCTCGCCGGACTATTTTCGGGGTGCCGCGCGCAAAAAAAAATACTCACGCCCGCGATAATTTAACGACACACGTGCGCACCGGAATTCGCTGAAAATTGGGTTAATTCCACGGCCCACACTGCATATAAAGCGCAATTAGTTTGGTGTAGGTGTAGCGAAATTTCTGCATGCCGATTGGTGACATCTTAATACTGCATGCAAGGTGATGTTGGGTGTGAGTCACGCATTCGGGGTCTTATTAATATTTGTTTTACCCACGCCCGCCTACACACGCGGCCACGGAGACAACAAATATTGTCGCTCCGATAAAATAATATCGGACTCGGCGCGATTAAAAACCGCGCCTGGAGGAGAGAAAAGTTATCTAATATTTGCTGCATTTCTATTTCTTATCGTTCAGGGGTTTTGAGTGAGAGAGAATGTGTGCGCGCAAATATTTGCGGTTGAAGGTGCGTTGTTTGTATGAGACGTTTTTTGTCTGCGTCACATCAAACAACTAAGCACAGAGAACATTTTTGCATTAGCCTTAAATATTAGATTCATGTAGTGCTAGCTTGGAATTCGTGCTAAAGTAGGAATATATATAGAAAGAATGTGTCCTGTAATTTAATTATCCTGAAACTAATTTGTGGCATAACCAACAAAATCCTGCAAGTAAATTATTTCATGCCGCATTACCGTATTATCCATTTATGCATTATGATGTGTCGTGGCATTGTTTATGAATGCTAAGGAGAGGCCTTAACCAACACAATTGCTCGTAAACGGTAGTAATAAGCCGCGTCCTCTCGCTCCGCCATTCGCAGTGATTATTCGTGAGAACGCTCACCTGCGGCGGTCCGTGGGAATCGTCGTCGCGCCGTTGCGGGCACCTGCGGAGAAAATCCCTCTTGTTCGCGACTAATTAAACAATGCACCACTACGAAACCAATCTACTGTTTGCAGTTCCGTGCCGAATTTTAATCAATTAGCACCACGAAATGCTTAGAGTTGTGTTCCACGATCACCCGGCGCGAAGAGATTTCATGATTCATTAAATTTAATAACCATAAGGGAATGTTATGCTTCGATTATCGTTATTTATCTTCTACGAAGACGGGAGATAGTGATGTCTTCAGTCAAATCTACGAAAACAGTCAGCCATCACTTTTGGCCATTTCAAATTGTTCATTTTATTACCCGAATATAGTATTTTATAAACCAAAAGTTTCTTGATGTTTATTTCATTTATTGCTTCGCAAGTGTTTCCCAGATGCACTCCAGCACGCATTTGTCCGGTTCTAAAGACAGGAAGTGACGTTCCCGTATCGGCTCGGAGGATCTAAAAAGCGCCAAAATCGGCCTTCCACGAAACATTTTAAAAACAAACCGCCGCATTGTGCGAGAGCTCTATGGCATGCACGTGTTATTTTTGGAAATCGGCACGGAGGCAAATCGTTTATTGCGGGCCAATTTTATTACTCCTTGTGAAATACAATCCCTTTTAAACTTTCTGGATACACACCTGAAAGAAAAAACAACTAAATACAAAACAAATACATACGGGGTGTCCCTAAAGTATGGAATAAATTCGATAAAACCTTTATTTATAATATTTGCAAAAATTGCGTCAATTGTTTATTTTAATTTGCCAATATTTAATGAAAGTGTTAATTTTTTTCGACCATTTTTTAATGAGAAATGACATCGTCGACAATTTTTTCAAATGACAACCCCATTTTTTTATTACAGTTTCTGAAAGGGATTATTTTAACTTTAGATTAACGCCATCGAACAAAATCGAAATCTAGTTCTATGATATGACTCATAGATCTAGATTTCGGTCTTGTTAGATGGCGTTAAACTTTCTCTCTATATAGAAGGAAGTTTAGATTAACGCCATCTAACAAAATCGAAATCTAGTTCTAACATATGACTTATAGATCTAGATTACGGTCTTGTTAGATGGAGTTAAACTTTCTCTCTATATAGGAAACTGCATTGTCTTTTTTATAAACCAGTAAATATTTTTTGAATTCATCTTCACTAGCTGAGCTACACTGATGAGATCTAACAAGATCGATATAAAGATATTTGGATTGCTAAAGCCGACCATACACGTTCCGGTATACCGGAGAGGTAAACCGGACGGTTTTCCTTTCCGGTTTGCCTGCACAGTCCCTGGAGCCAGTCATACGCGTTGCGCTATACCGGAGAGGTATGCCTGCACAGGTAAACCAGAGCGTGTGTGTGGACAAGTTTCGGTAAACCTGCACAGGCGTAGTGATCTGTACAGGCGACCGGAGAAGAATCAAAGTTCGATTCTTTCTACCCGAAGGCGAGTGCTTCATCGGCTTTACCGCCAAAACAGTGCACTTTTTATAACAATATTTTTTCGGAATTTTCTTTGGAATTAAAATACCTACAAAATGAGGCCAAACACGACTTTTTAGCATGAAATAAATGTTTCCAAATTTAATTTTTTTATTTCAAATCCGGTTTATTATTTCGGACATTATTCCCGAAACTATTATATACTATATTTTTATTACAAAACGACAAATATGTAGCCCAGTACTATTTACCCTACTGTGTGTGTGCAAGGCAGTGTGTAGATATCCCGGAGAGGAAAACCGACAGGTTTACCTCTCCGGTTTACCGGAATGTGTATGGCCGGCTGATTCTTCTCCGGTCGCCTGTACAGGTCACTAAGCCTGTGCAGGTTTACCCAACTTGTCCACACACACGCTCCGGTTTATCTGTACAGGTCTTTGCGCAGGTAAACCTCTCCGGTATACCAAAACGTGTATGGCCAGCTTTAGAAGTGAATTCTAACGTTAAACAAAAATTATATTGAAAAAATATATTAAAAAATGTTAATTTAAAAAAATCATCTTTATGATGATTCAAAATCGTCTTATTGAGAAGTTTTAATAGCATGATTACTACGAATATAACCGTCCCTACTTATAATTCCTTCTAATAGTCAATAGTTATTCCATAACTTGTTCTGTATGTATTTCTAAAGAAAACAATTCTAGATAATCCAAATTTCCAAAATATGTACCTTAAAATTTTCGTTAGTAACAAATACGTGCAGACGATTTTATCTGCTTTCACTTCCAGCCCGTAATTTCTTTTTGTTCCCCAACAATGGGAATATGTAGATGCTTCACACCAAAATCGTGTGACTTTCAATAACACAAAAGAATCCATTCCATGAGTTGAACCGCGCAATGCAAATTGCGCTGGGTCATTAGCCCGAGTAGTGACTTTTCGGCGGCGCATTTTCCCCGTCCGACGTTAAAACAGCTGTGCGATCGTCCAGTCGCGATAAGAACCGGCGCGTTATGAATGGACGCGATTATTACAACTTCTGTTTTGATGAATGGCGTGTGCGAAGAGAAGACAGCGGAACGTGGTTCTGTTTGAGACTCTTTTCTGCGCACAAGTTTAATAATTGAGGCTTTAATAAGAAGTTCATACAATAAAAATCGGATGGCATTATAATTTTTCATTATTATTATAATTATTTCCGCAATTATTATTCAAATCTATATACATTCCTAATTTTTAATTGTAGACTATTTAGTTTTATCACTATTTTCAATATTATTAACAAAAAATACATTTTAACTGAATTGACTGTATATTACAAAAAAATAAAGGTAACGTGTCATTTCTATAATGGATAAAATTTATTTAATTTCTAATAAGATACACAACTAATAAAAATAAATTGAAAAAAAAACTTATATAAGTGTGAATCCACCTCTTTCCACATCCAAAATATTATGAAAAAGTACAACATAACTTTTTTTTATTAACTTAAAAAATTACCTCTCCGTCACTCAGTAACCGCCTCCCTGGCCACATCACGACTTCCTCCCTTCCCATGTACTCCCCACATCCATTCGGAATATCCCACCTCACCTTTCTCACCCATTGCATTCACTCTCTTCCTTCTTGATTGATATACTTGTTTTGAGATCGTTTTCGATTCCACTCACTGCCATCCTCATAGTTTTCTTCAACGACTATGTTTCAAATATTTTGTAAACTCTAAATTAATTCCCGGTAAAGCAACGAAAAGACTCTACAGTTTTCCACTCTCTGCCATCCTCATAGTTTGCCTCAATGACTCTGTTTCAAATATTTTAGAAACTCTAAATCACCATTAATTTCTCAGAATTTCTACTTAACATCAGAAACAAAATCATACACTATGGACTGTATAGTCCTCATCTAGAGATCATCTCTTTTTCAAGATATGAACAGTGCGGATTGCGGTTTTCTTATAAAATATGACTAATAATTAATTTTTAACATGCTATACGTAATAAAAAACCATATGTTATTACCACATCAGATTTTGTATAGGCCCAGCATCTGAGGGAATGTACATGATTGACCATTGATGCATTATTGCTGCTATATCTATGATTGTTTGTGCTATGAAACAGGTGTCGCGGCAGTTGCGGTGCATAAAGCCGTTGCGTATTTATAGTTGCGTGCGGCCCCCCATTTATACGCGCCCGCAAACGTAAATGAAATATGATGTAATTGGAACCACCGGTGACGATTCTTCGTGTGGAATGCAACCGCACTTCAAATAAACAATTGTAAATAATTTGCTGTGTGTGAGAAACGGCGTAAACATACAGGGCAGGGGCGTCTCAAGGGTGCAACACATTCTGTAGTACAGGTTTAAAAATTACATCGATGTTATAGTATATATGCTAATGTAATTATTGCTCTATTGTGCCCGTATTCACCAACATCCCATAAACTTTATAGCTTCCATAAGCTATTGACTGGACAAATTGACAACGTCATTGTGACAGAATATGCCAAAACAAATGTCAAACAGCTTGAATAGCGCTTACAATTGGAGCTTTGATGACACCTTTTGTTTAATTATTCAGTGTTTGCAATAGAGGGAATCTAAAGTAACTACATTCCCTAGTTAATGTATTTATTGTTGCTATAACAACGAATACTTATGGGTTCAATAGGTATTGATACATTTATGGAACGTCGGTGAATACGGGGTTAGTCTATTATATATATATATATATATATATATATATATATATATATATATATATATATAGGTGAAATGCCCGTCGTCCTCATCAATTTAATTAATTGAATCAATGGAGAAGAGTGTTATGTAATTCGAGTTGATATCTCGAATACACACGTGAATTTGTTATTCTAATGGAGGGTACCAGATGGCATGAGTATGCTGACGGTTATTACCATATGAGTGTGCATTGTTAATTAATGTGGTTATCGCCGGATGGCGTTATACTTTCTCTATAGAGAGAAAGTTGCATCAAATAAACAACAATATCAGCGTTGGTATGTCCACCCCTCGGATAATGTCATGCTGTCTTAGATCAAATGTCACAAGTTTGCCAAGAGTGATGTTAAGATAGTGACAATTATTACCATCGAATAATCAATATTATTACCTATTGTCGATTCAAACGGTAACGGGTTTCTCGGAGTTCGTAGGTAAACAGCTGATCTTTGTTATTGTTTGATCGGCTGATTGCATTAAAATTATATTTCAGTCACTTCTAGAACAATGTATAATTGTTAATGTACTTTTAAGGTATAAATAACAAAGCTTTGGGTATGTAGTCATGTATATAATGAAAAAAAACCTTTGATTATGCAAACAGATTTCCTACTAAATATAGTTCAGTTTCTGCCACCAGATAGAGTATCAGCCGACTTGAATCGCCTATACCTGAAAAAGTTATAGACATACAATGATGGCAGTACATTCTGTATGGCTGATTTTCAAGAAGTTTCTCTATATTTTGCAAATTCCTGAAGATATTTAATGATGAATACAATTTATCTAAAGCTAAATGAATGTAGAATCTAAATCTGCAACCCTTATTTCAATAACATTACAGATTATAAAGTTACAGACATACAATGATGGCAGTACATTCTGTATGGCTGATTTTCAAGAAGTTTCTCTATATCTTGCAAATTCCTGAAGATATTTAATGATGAATACAATTATTCTGAAGCCAAATGAATGTAGAATCTAAATATGCAACCCTTATTTCAATAACATTACAGATTATAAAGTTGCAGACATACAATGATGGCAGTACATTATGTATGGCAGATTTTCAAGAAATTTCTCTATATTTTGCTAATTCTTGAAGATATTTAATGATGAATGCACTTATTCTAAAGCTAAATGAATGCAGAATCTAAATCTGCAAACCCTATTTCGATAACATTACAGATTATAAAGGTACAGACATACAATGATGGCAGTACATTATGTATGGCAGATTTTCAAGAAGTTTCTCTATATTTTGCTAATTCTTGAAGATATTTAATAATGAATGCACTTATTCTAATGCCAAATGAATGTAGAATCTGAATCTGCAACCCTTATATTTCAATCACATTATAGATTATAAAGTTCCAGACATACAATGATGGCAGTACATTATGTATGGCAGATTTTCAAGAAATTTCTCTATATTTTGCTAATTCTTGAAGATATTTAATGATGAATGCACTTATTCTAAAGCTAAATGAATGCAGAATCTAAATCTGCAAACCCTATTTCGATAACATTACAGATTATAAAGGTACAGACATACAATGATGGCAGTACATTATGTATGGCAGATTTTCAAGAAGTTTCTCTATATTTTGCAAATTCTTGAAGATATTTAATAATGAATGCACTTATTCTAATGCCAAATGAATGTAGAATCTGAATCTGCAACCCTTATATTTCAATCACATTATAGATTATAAAGTTCCAGACATACAATGATGGCAGTACATTATGTATGGCAGATTTTCAAGAAATTTCTCTATATTTTGCTAATTCTTGAAGATATTTAATGATGAATGCACTTATTCTAAAGCTAAATGAATGCAGAATCTAAATCTGCAAACCCTATTTCGATAACATTACAGATTATAAAGGTACAGACATACAATGATGGCAGTACATTATGTATGGCAGATTTTCAAGAAGTTTCTCTATATTTTGCTAATTCTTGAAGATATTTAATAATGAATGCACTTATTCTAATGCCAAATGAATGTAGAATCTGAATCTGCAACCCTTATATTTCAATAACATTACAGATTATAAAATTGCAGATATACAATGATGGCAGTACATTATGTATAGCAGATTTTAAAGAAGTTTCTCTATATTTTGCAAATTCTTGAAGATATTTAATGATGAATGCACTTATTCTAAAGCTAAATGAATGTAGAATCTAAATATGCAAACCCTATTTCAATAACATTACAGATTATAAAGTTACAGACATACAATGATGGCAGTACATTCTGTATGGCTGATTTTCAAGAAGTTTCTCTATATCTTGCAAATTCCTGAAGATATTTAATGATGAATACAATTATTCTGAAGCCAAATGAATGTAGAATCTAAATATGCAACCCTTATTTCAATAACATTACAGATTATAAAGTTGCAGACATACAATGATGGCAGTACATTATGTATGGCAGATTTTCAAGAAATTTCTCTATATTTTGCTAATTCTTGAAGATATTTAATGATGAATGCACTTATTCTAAAGCTAAATGAATGCAGAATCTAAATCTGCAAACCCTATTTCGATAACATTACAGATTATAAAGGTACAGACATACAATGATGGCAGTACATTATGTATGGCAGATTTTCAAGAAGTTTCTCTATATTTTGCAAATTCTTGAAGATATTTAATAATGAATGCACTTATTCTAATGCCAAATGAATGTAGAATCTGAATCTGCAACCCTTATATTTCAATCACATTATAGATTATAAAGTTCCAGACATACAATGATGGCAGTACATTATGTATGGCAGATTTTCAAGAAATTTCTCTATATTTTGCTAATTCTTGAAGATATTTAATGATGAATGCACTTATTCTAAAGCTAAATGAATGCAGAATCTAAATCTGCAAACCCTATTTCGATAACATTACAGATTATAAAGGTACAGACATACAATGATGGCAGTACATTA
Source organism: Lordithon lunulatus (assembly GCA_963942505.1). Classification (NCBI taxonomy): domain Eukaryota; kingdom Metazoa; phylum Arthropoda; class Insecta; order Coleoptera; family Staphylinidae; genus Lordithon; species Lordithon lunulatus. The sequence continues at coordinate 69,973,039 of OZ012666.1, forward strand.
TGTATGGCAGATTTTCAAGAAGTTTCTCTATATTTTGCTAATTCTTGAAGATATTTAATAATGAATGCACTTATTCTAATGCCAAATGAATGTAGAATCTGAATCTGCAACCCTTATATTTCAATAACATTACAGATTATAAAATTGCAGATATACAATGATGGCAGTACATTATGTATAGCAGATTTTAAAGAAGTTTCTCTATATTTTGCAAATTCCTGAAGATATTTAATGATGAATGCACTTATTCTAGAGCCAAATGAATGTAGAATTTAAATCTGCAAACCATATTTCAATAACATTACAGATTATAATGTTCCAGACATACAATGATGGCAGTACATTATGTATGGCAGATTTCCAAGAAGTTTCTCTATATTTTGCAAATTCTTGAAGATATTTAATAATGAATGCACTTATTCTAATGCCAAATGAATGTAGAATCTGAATCTGCAACCCTTATATTTCAATAACATTACAGATTATAAAATTACAGATATACAATGATGGCAGTACATTATGTATAGCACATTTTAAAGAAGTTTCTCTATATTTTGCAAATTCTTGAAGATATTTAATGATGAATGCACTTATTCTAAAGCTAAATGAATGTAGAATCTAAATATGCAAACCCTATTTCAATAACATTACAGATTATAAAGGTACAGATATACAATGATGGCAGTACATTATGTATGGCAGATTTCCAAGAAGTTTCTCTATATTTTGCAAATTCTTGAAGATATTTAATAATGAATGCACTTATTCTAATGCCAAATGAATGTAGAATCTGAATCTGCAACCCTTATATTTCAATAACATTACAGATTATAAAATTACAGATATACAATGATGGCAGTACATTATGTATAGCACATTTTAAAGAAGTTTCTCTATATTTTGCAAATTCTTGAAGATATTTAATGATGAATGCACTTATTCTAAAGCTAAATGAATGTAGAATCTAAATATGCAAACCCTATTTCAATAACATTACAGATTATAAAGGTACAGATATACAATGATGGCAGTACATTATGTATGGCAGATTTCCAAGAAGTTTCTCTATATTTTGCAAATTCTTGAAGATATTTAATGATGAATGCACTTATTCTAAAGCCAAATGAATGTAGAATCTAAATCTGCAACCCTTATATTTCAATAACATTACAGATTATAAAATTACAGATATACAATGATGGCAGTACATTATGTATAGCAGATTTTAAAGAAGTTTCTCTATATTTTGCAAATTCCTGAAGATATTTAATGATGAATGCACTTATTCTAGAGCCAAATGAATGTAGAATTTAAATCTGCAACCCTTATATTTCAATAACATTACAGATTATAAAATTACAGATATACAATGATGGCAGTACATTATGTATAGCAGATTTTAAAGAAGTTTCTCTATATTTTGCAAATTCCTGAAGATATTTAATGATGAATGCACTTATTCTAGAGCCAAATGAATGTAGAATTTAAATCTGCAAACCATATTTCAATAACATTACAGATTATAATGTTCCAGACATACAATGATGGCAGTACATTATGTATGGCAGATTTACAAGAAGTTTCTCTATATTTTGCTAATTCTTGAAGATATTTAATGATGAATGCACTTATTCTAAAGCCAAATGAATGTAGAATCAAAATCTGCAAACCCTATTTCAATAACATTACAGATTATAAAGGTACAGACATACAATTATGGCAGTACATTATGTATGGCAGATTTCCAAGAAGTTTCTCTATATTTTGCAAATTCTTGAAGATATTTAATGATGAATGCACTTATTCTAAAGCCAAATGAATGTAGAATCTAAATCTGCAACCCTTATTTCAATAATAATACAGATTATAAAGTTACAGACATGCAAACAACAAGTCGCTAAGCAAAATACAATTGTCCGTATTTTGCTTAGCGATGTGAGATGGAATTTAGGTTTACTAGCCTTAAATAACATTAATAGAGTTAATTATCATATCATTGAACGAACTCAGATTGTGAATTGTCCATATTTTACGAAACGACTTTGACAGTTAAAGGAATGCGTTCGAAACGAGTGGTTTCAAGACCAGATAAATTTAAAATGCTGCTCTTGCACCAAAGGATCAGATCTACTGCAAGTTCAGGGGTGCGATCATGAACTTGCAGTAGATCTGATCCTCTGGTGCAAGTGCAGCATTTTAAATTTATATTTACAACTGATGCCACATAATAGTATATTGAAAAACAAGTGTCGAATAATTGTATTTTTTACGTATTTATTAATATTGTCGAACAAACAAATGTTTATTTCGAATGGCCGGCACAGATGGGCCCGATCGTGGAATCGTGCGCACCACAAAAATATGCGCCTAGTTGTTTTTATAGTAAATGCACGCACGCGAAATGAATCATATGTGTTAAACGATTCTGTTTGGGTACGAAGTAAAAATTCTGGGAAATTAATCGTGATTTATAGGAATGGGTTTTGGCATGGTTACAATTTGTTACAAATTATTAATGTTATTTCATCCTATGAAGTATGAATAAAGTAATGTAATCGCGAATATATTTTTTTTAATATAATTTTAGCGGTAAAACACGTTTAGACGTCCTTATAACAATTTAAGGACATTTCTGTTTTTTAATGTGTCACTATGATAATAATATTGAAGACAACTACGATCTCAACAATCATTTGCAATCGAATAGATGCATAAAGGATGGAAGGTGGCGCTGCAGTGGTCGTGTGCGAACTACCTAATTATCACATAGTGTAAACAAACCGTAATAAAAGCTAACCAAAATCATCGAATTCACGTTGAAAACGTGTATACAAACATAAGAATGTAATAATTGTAAAACGACTAAAACAAAAACAAATAGACATATAAATAGTCCACAATGTGTAAGATACTGTACACATGCCGCGCTACTTGTCATCCTTTACTTATCTATAGTGTATAGTGCAAATTCAAATTGCACCTACATCTCTGTTAGTAATCAACAAATATTTTTCTAAATTTATGATTAATTTTTATCATTCTCAGTTGAGAAATTCGGTTGTCTCACATTTTTGTTGCCTTATATTTGATGCGGCCAGTAAAACTCATGGCTACACAAAAAGTCACAATTAATTTCACCGTGTGATGATTAACGTGGCCGGAAGACAATGGATAGGTAGAGCATAGGACCGAAGACTTAGGCGAGGCCTATATCCAGCAGTGGATGATGAAAAGATGATTAACGTCAGCATTTTTATAAAACATATATAAGTGTAAATCCACCTCTTAGCAATCTACATATCTAGATTTTGATCTTATTAGATCTCATAAGTGCAGCTCAGCTATTGAGTATGAATTCACATAATATCTTGAGTGGTTATATACAAATATGATACAAATAACCCCCTAGGAAGAAAGTTAAACGCCATCTGGCGGCACCACATCAATAAGCAATGCCCGTATGGTAATAGAGGGCACTACTCGGTGATCCTGATGGCATGAGCATGTTGACGGTTATTACCATATGGGTGTGCATTGCTAATTGATGTGATGCCGCCAGATGGCGTTTAACTTTCCTCCTAGGGGGTTAGTTGTATAATATTTGTCGGCATTTTGTTATCAAACAGAACGGCGGTGAATCGCTTCCATAAATGCTTATATTATATTCCATTTTCATTTCTTTTCGAAAGCCGCTTGTTTCTCTCTCGGTGTTAATTTTAGTATTCCTCTTTTCGGTAGCTCTTTGAGCATCTGTATAATTATGAGTTCAAATCTCGTAACTACGAAACAGGTGAAGAAAGGTACACTGAAACTCAAAGAAGTAACCCGTAGTTCTTTGAGTTATCCATTTTAATTTCTTTAAAAATATAACCAATTTTTGAAATAAAAATCTTTTAGTAGAAACGTACAAATAATTGGGAATTTTGTTTAGATTTTCTAAATATACACCCATAATTAGTTTTAATTACAGTGTTTGTGCTTGCGGATATTGCAGGTGGTCAGAACATTACTAACACGTTGTTGACTCACATATCCGGAGCTAATAAAAACGGATTTGATCGCGAGGTGCCGCGGATTTCCCGGGGCGCAGCAAAAATGTTTCTGTGCCATTAAACATCGGACACGCGTCGACTTAATAAAGGCACGTGTTAAATGCATTCAGGGAAATTAGCATCATCATTATTAAAATGCTTTCCATTTGCAGACGCACGACGGTTGTTTATGGCCGATATTTCCGGCTCATTAATTCGCCCTGCAGCGGTCATTCGTGAATTAACTGTCGCAAAAATCTTAATGTATTACAAGACAAGTTTTCTCGTTATTGTTTATAATATATGCCTTACGGTATGTGATGGGTATACTTCTTCTTATCGAACGCCGCTCGTTTCTCTCTCGGTGTTAATTTTAGTATTCCTCTTTTCGGTAGCTCTTTGAGCATCTGTATAATTATTCAAATAGTTCAAATCTCGTAACTACGAAACAGGTGAAGAAAGATACACCAAAACTCAAAGAAGTAACCCGTAGTTTTTTGAGATTCGGTGTAACTTTTTTCACCTGTTTAGTAGTTACAATATTAATAGCAGTATTATCATTATTGCTATCTAAAATAAGCTCTTGTTCGAGGGCAGTGCTTGGAATACTCCTTCGAGGTAGCCTATCAACATTATTTTGACCGCTTCTAACCCATGTTTTATTGAATATGTATACGTCTTATTGTCTTCTATAAGGAATAATTGATATACCATTCAGCTGTTAGTGCTTGTAGAAAATTTGAGATTCAATAATTGTTTAGGCGATTATATAACGTTTTACCTTTGGGATTTCCAGTAGCTTGCCACTTTCTACGCGCTATGTGTTTTTTTTCAGTTTCATTTTCTTTATTTTAGTTAGATAGTTTTTGCGTGGAAGTTTCTTAATTCGAGGGTGTTTTTAGGCTTTACTTCGTCCTCTAGGTGTAGTTTTGTTGTAAGTGGTGCTTCTAGTAATATTGATCCATCTAAGTATTTGATGTGTAGAACACTGGGGTTTCGCTGCCACCACCTTAGGATTAAAGAAAACTCGTACAAGTTTTAAAATGTGTATTGTATTACTTTCACGCTACTCCTGGCATATGGGTCTCTTTCTCTTCTGCAACTGGCACTACAGGTGGACCTACAGTTTATCGTGGATTCCGAACCACTAGAGTACGTTTAGATGAGAATATCATCTACTCGGAACCAGAGAAAGGTGTTTAGCCATGAAACCCCACGCTGGCCAAGCGGGTTGGGGAGTAGGGCGTGCGTGCAAGTTGAAAAGTATTTCGCTTTGTGAGATTTGAACGTGAGTTCATCTTCAGTGCAGCTTAATGAAATTTATGGAAAGGGGCAGCGTATAGCATTGGACTGCTTTACCACTGCGCTACGCTGCCCCTTTCCATAAATAGATTTCATTAAAAGTTCTTAAATGATATTTTTTTAAGGTGTTGAGAGGTGTTGTTACATTTGGTGTCAATAAATTCATCCCCTTAGAATCCAGAGGTCTGTCCAGCTGTTGAGATTCTGGACCATCGGTCATATCCACCTGGGGTACTTCGTTTTCCTTTACTAACATTTCATGATTATTAATATGAATTTCATTTTAATCAATAATTTTACAGATTAACATAATAAGTTTATTATTAACATGAAGTTTGAATATTAAATTAACGGTGTAGATATCCTAAATGCCATCACTAAACGAAACTTTCATCTTCCAATAACCACTCCGCATGCTATTGCGGCTGAATCTCTAAAAGAAACAAGGTTGATAATGGAATTAGGTAAAATAAAGCTAAATACATTCAGCGGAACAAAATCCCTAGAACACAAAACGATTATGTCAATATATGTACATAAAAACACTAGTGTGAACTAAAACCTTTCGAAGTCCACACGATTATTATTCGTGATCGCTGACCGATAACGACCATATCCTTTTCCGGCGCGTTAAAAACGCCGCGATTCGATTAATCGGAATCGGAGCGATCGCGAGAGCGCCTTTCCAATTCATTGCACGAGTTCTTCTGTGGGGCGAACGGGACCCAAAACTAGAGAGGAGAAAAAGTCCCGTACGCGGCGGCGGCGGTGGCGGTGATAAATCTATGAGAAAACGCGTATGGACCGGGGGAGTTGACCATCCGTGGGTGGCGGAACACGTGGGAACCGGCCACGGTCTGCACCTGAGTATGCACCGAGCCGACACGGCGGCGCCACTCTTGTTGTGGCCTTCATCTCGCTTTCCTGAAACTCGCCAGCTTTTTCATAAAGTCGCCCGTAGATCACGTTTTCCCGGTTCGATTCGACGCGACGCCGATGACCGTGCACGCCTTGGCGTTTTTTGTAATTATTACTCTCGCGGGGAGATTGTGTTATATAAAACACACCGACGAAAAATCTTTTAAAAAAGTTACATTTAAATAATTGTTTAATTATTGCGACACTACTATGCATTTATTTATTTATTAAATAATTTCTTGTAGCTGTAATCAGTACAAGTACTTGGGCATGAGTCCAACATGTAGCTGTTTAGTAAAATTAAACTACAATTTAATCAAATTGAGTGGTAACTAAGTACACATGATATTCATGAATGATTCCCGTAGACAAGGCCGTAACTAGCTTTTCTGGGGCTCTAGGCAAAGCCTCATCACTGGGCCCTTTATACTAAATTTTATGAAATAAATAAAGCTAAAATAACTATTATTTTGAGGAAATAAGTATCCTCAAAATAATAGTTTTAACGAGTAGTAACCAGTAAAACAAATTTTGGAGTAAGTTAAAAAGTTGATTAACAATCGTTACTAAATTTAAGCTGAGTAACGATTAATTGTTAATCAGACAATTAATAAGGAACAGGAAAGAGCACATTTTCGAAAATGTATACCCTAGGTCTATTCACAAATAGTCGTATTTAACTACTACAAAGTTTGAAATATGTATTTCAACTATTTGTAGACTTTTTGGGCTGTTAGACTCAAAATTTATAAACCTGATATTAGTTATTGCATAAAAAGTACCATAACTGTGTTTGTAGTTTACAAAATTTTATAAAATTTCCCTAGGTATATTCACAATTAGTCGTATGTAGCCACTACAAAGTTTGAAATATGTATTTCAACTATTTGTAGACTTTTTGGGTTTTCAAACTCAAAAATTATAAACCTGATATTAGTCATTGCATAAAAAGTACCATAACTATGTTTATAGTTTACAAAATTTTATAAAATTACCCTAGGTATATTCATAAATAGTCGTATTTAGCTACAACAAAGTTTGAAATATGTATTTCAACTATTTGTAGGTTTTCTGGGTTGTTAAACTCAAAAATTATAAACCTGATATTAGTCATTGCATAAAAAGTATCATAACTATGTTTGTAGTTTAGAAAATTTTATAAAATTACCCTAGGTATATTCACAAATACTCGTATTTAGTCACTACACAATTTGAAATATGTATTTCAACTATTTTTAGGTTTTCTGGGTAGTTAAACTCAAAAATTATAAACCTGATATTAGTCATTGCATAAAAAGTATCATAACTATGTTTGTAGTTTAGAAAATTTTCTAAAATTACCCTAGGTATATTCACAAATACTCGTATTTAGTCACTACAGAATTTGAAATATGTATTTCAACTATTTGTAGGCTTTTTGGGCAGTTAAACTCAAAACTTATAAACCTGATATTAGTCATTGCATAAAAAGTATCATAACTATGTTTGTAGTTTAGAAAATTTTATAAAATTACCCTAGGTATATTCACAAATACTCGTATTTAGCCACTACACAGTTTGAAATATGTATTTCAACTATTTGTAGGTTTTCTGGGTTGTTAAACTCAAAAATTATAAACCTGATATTAGTCATTGCATAAAAAGTATCATAACTATGTTTGTAGTTTAGAAAATTTTATAAAATTACCCTAGGTATATTCACAAATAGTCGTATTTAGTCACTAGACAGTTTGAAATATGTATTTCAACTATTTGTAGACTTATTGGGTTTTCAAACTCAAACATTATTAACCTGATATTAGTCATTGCATAAAAAGTACCATAACTATGTATATAGTTTACAAAATTTTATAAAATTACCCTAGGTATATTCATAAATAGTCGTATTTAGCTACTACAAAGTTTGAAATATGTATTTCAACTATTTGTAGGCTTTTTGGGCTGTTAAACTCAAAACTTATAAACCTGATATTAGTCATTGCATAAAAAGTATCATAACTATGTTTGTAGTTTAGAAAATTTTATAAAATTACCCTAGGTATATTCACAAATACTCGTATTTAGCCACTACACAGTTTGAAATATGTATTTCAACTATTTGTAGGTTTTCTGGGTTGTTAAACTCAAAAATTAGAAACCTGATATTAGTCATTGCATAAAAAGTACCATAACTATGTTTGTAGTTTAGAAAATTTTATAAAATTACCCTAGGTATATTCACAAATAGTCGTATTTAGTCACTACACAGTTTGAAATATGTATTTCAACTATTTGTAGGTTTTTTGGGTTGTTAAACTCAAAAATTATAAACCTGATATTAGTCATTGCATAAGAAGTATCATAACTATGTTTGTAGTTTAGAAAATTTATAAAATTACCCTAGGTATATTCACAAATACACGTATTTAGCCACTACGCAGTTTGAAATATGTATTTCAACTATTTGTAGGTTTTCTGGGTTGTTAAACTCAAAAATTATAAACCTGATATTAGTCATTGCATAAAAAGTATCATAACTATGTTTGTAGTTTAGAAAATTTTATAAAATTACCCTAGGTATATTCACAAATACTCGTATTTAGCCACTACACAGTTTGAAATATGTATTTCAACTATTTGTAGGTTTTCTGGGTTGTTAAACTCAAAAATTATAAACCTGATATTAGTCATTGCATAAAAAGTATCATAACTATGTTTGTAGTTTAGAAAATTTTATAAAATTACCCTAGGTATATTCACAAATACTCGTACTTAGCCACTACACAGTTTGAAATATGTATTTCAACTATTTGTAGGTTTTCTGGGTTGTTAAACTCAAAAATTATAAACCTGATATTAGTCATTGCATAAAAAGTATCATAGCTATGTTTGTAGTTTAGAAAATTTTATAAAATTACCCTAGGTATATTCACAAATACTCGTATTTAGCCACTACACAGTTTGAAATATGTATTTCAACTATTTGTAGGTTTTTTGGGTTGTTAAATTCAAAAATTATAAACCTGATATTAGTCATTGCATAAAAAGTATCATAACTATGTTTGTAGTTTAGAAAATTTTATAAAACTACCCTAGGTATATTCACAAATACTCGTATTTAGCCACTACACAGTTTGAAATATGTATTTCAACTATTTGTAGGTTTTCTGGGTTGTTAAACTCAAAAATTATAAACCTGATATTAGTCATTGCATAAAAAGTATCATAACTATGTTTGTAGTTTAGAAAATTTTATAAAATTACCCTAGGTATATTCACAAATAGTCGAATTTAGCCACTACATAGGTTGAAATATGTATTTCAGCTATTTGTAGACTTTTTGGGCTGTTAAACTCAAAATTTATAAACCTGATATTAGTCATTGCATAAAAAGTATCATAACTATGTTTGTAGTTTACAAAATTTTATAAAATTACCCTAGGTATTTAGCCAGCATGATTATTGATAGAATAGTTCAATTGTAATGAAAATACATGGAAAAAGTGGGCAATTCAATGCCAAATGTAGGTAATTTTATTCCCTACAACATGCAATAACTGGTTTTCCATTTTAATATTTACTTGTATTTACTTGAAAAAGTAAAAAAATACAAGTTTCTCTCTAGAGAGATAGCTAAACGTCATCTGGTGACACCACAACAATTAACAATGCACACTCATGTGGTAATAACCATACCATCATGCCATCAGAAACACCGAGTAGTGCCCTCTATTGGAATAATATTCCAACAGAGTGGTTAGAGATATCAGTACAAAGCTATCTTATGAAATATAGGGTGGTGTTCGTATAACCACACTCAAACCCTATTTTCAAAAGTGTGGAGGCGTCCCGTCTATTTGAATTCAATGTGCAAATACACACACAAGTTATAACTTACTGCTTGTCTAACGTCTAGTGTTCGTATAACCACACTCAAACCCTATTTCCAAAAGTGAGGAGGCGTCCCGTACATTTGAATTCAGTGTACAAAGACACACACAAGTTATAACTTACTGCTTGTCTACTAAACAGTTATGGAGGTCATACAAGCCGTATTTTTGCGTCCCTAAATTATTTAACCCTTCACAAAATAGACCAACAAAAAACATCAACAATATCAATTTAAATTCTGTGTGGCGTAGCATCCTCAACAACCAGGTGCATCTTCGGTCAAAACTGTACCAGAATATCGCACACGTGCAGCATTCCTCTTCGTCTTCGCCTCGCAAACACACGCACACAATTGTGCAAGCAAAAAAAAAGGCTGTGGCGAAGACGAAACTGTCACGGCGTACAGTAATTTTCCAGCTCGCCTGTTCCGTACGACTTCATTTCAGGATCGCGTGTGTTCCACATACGTTAGGACAATAATAAGAGCCGCCCGTGACAGTCGCCGTCATTACAATAATCGAACGGAGATTTATTGTTATTAATAGTTATTGCAAAACGGCGCTCGGCCGAGGCAACTCGTTTTACGAGTTCCGCTTCAGCCGGTGCTGTAATAACAGACGCCTGAAAGCGAAAAAATATTACGTCGGAGCGATTTTCTCGCAGTTTAATATTGCGGGGCTCGCATAATGGAGGAGGCTTTTTTTGTTGCTTGGAGGAATGCAATTACTGTGTAATAACAAAATCAGGAGATGGTTAATATGCTTCTTGTGTGCGTGTGCGTAATTTCGTTTTTTATCACTTAACGCTACCATGTTTCTTGCGGGTTGTCTCAATAAAAAAACCAATCAAATGCACGATTTCTATACAAGTTTTATACTCGTTTTTATTTTTTAGTCAAAATTAAGATAAGTAATAATCTATACTAAGCCTTGAGCCTACAAACGTAGCCGTCTCATAGTTAGTTTATATTTGAAAAAAAAATAACAATAATAATAAAGTGTCTTTATTTCCTTTTCAATTACAATTTAACAGTTTGACATTAGAACAATACAACATTTAAAAAGAAAACGGCGGTTTGAAGGTGATTGTACATGTTATACAATATAAACAGTCTCTGCTTTTCAAAACAACCTTAAATCATACAAAAGTTCCTCTTTACTTTATAATAGGCCTGTTTGAAGTATATAGGCCTATTTTTGGGACCCTGCTTTCATAGTTCTCTACTTCTATTTCTCTATATTAGGTATAGATAATCATTGACGAGTCCTCTTTATTAGGTCTAAATATAAATCTTCCTCTCATTATTTTGATATGTATCATAAAGTAATGTGCACTGGCCACATCAATTGTTCAAATAAATAACAATATATTCTGTTTTGGGCACACCACACGACATTCCGAATTATATTGACATTATTCACTTTTACATTTTCGATATTTTCAACTTTTTTTTACATTTTTAACATTTTTATCAAATGCTTGTCCATTTGACATGTTGACATTGATGTTTAGAACACATGGGTTTCGCTGTCACCACCTCAGGACATTTTGACATTTTGACTTTTTGACTTTTTGACTTTTTGACATTTTGACATTTTGACATTTTGACATTTTGACATTTTGACATTTTGACATTTTGACATTTTGACATTTTGACATTTTGAAATTTTGAAATTTTGAAATTTTGAAATTTTGAAATTTTGAAATTTTGAAATTTTGAAATTTTGAAATTTTGAAATTTTGAAATTTTGAAATTTTGAAATTTTGAAATTTTGAAATTTTGAAATTTTGAAATTTTGAAATTTTGAAATTTTGAAATTTTGAAATTTTGAAATTTTGAAATTTTGAAATTTTGAAATTTTGAAATTTTGAAATTTTGAAATTTTGAAATTTTGAAATTTTGAAATTTTGAAATTTTGAAATTTTGAAATTTTGAAATTTTGAAATTTTGAAATTTTGACGTTTTGACATTTGTTGTTTATTGTTGCTATCAAGTTGTATGTGTCCCCAATTTATTAGAGCTCCATACACTCGTAGGATAACCCTAATGCAGGGTTTAAATAAAAATGTTGCTATGAAATCAAATCAACACTACAAATATACATGTTACGATAAGCTCTATATCCTATTAGTATCTAGTGCTACCAAAATATTTTCTTTTTGAAATTATCTGTGAAAGGTACTACCCTCCTTATCGGTGAGCTGATTGAAATAGGGTCACGGGGCGTGGACGGCTCCGAACGCAGGGTGGGCCGGGGCGGTGGTTCTTTTTGCCCCCTATTACTGACACGATACCCCGACTTTAGTACCTGTTAAAAGTCGGAGAACAAGTGGATGCACCACTTGATTTGCCACGGCTGTTAATGCCGACTATAAAAAAGGAACGGTAAACCAAATAAACATAAGTATGGGGTGCGAGGGTTTTTTTACTGCTGCGCATTCATTCATGATCTTGAATATGTTAATTGGTTATGATGTCTGTAATTATGGAGGATGTACTTTTTTGGAAGGAGATTTAGTATAATAAACAGCACTATCATTAGTAAGGAATCATATTTATTGACAAATTGAGTAATGTATACAATTTAGTTTTCAGGATAATTATTATAATTATTAATTATTTAATATTATTACATAAAATAATTATAATTTATTTAATATTATTATTTTATTAAATAATTATTAATATTATATTATTATTATTATTATATTAAATAATTATTAATATTATATTATTATTATTATTATTATAATATAATCATTGATATCTTCTTTTTTTTTAAATAAAATCACTTTTTCTGATCCCTACCATTATTAAGTGTGCACTACATTGTACTAGTTTCATCAAACACTTGCACAAGTGCGTGTCATATGTTATATTTTACCTCTTTAAACATATAGTAGTATATCTTAGGAAGTATATTATATGAAGAAATAAATATGACTATATAAATATGACTGTATAAATATGACTATATAAATATGACTATATAAATATGACTATAAATATTACTATATAAATATGGCTACATAAATATGAATATATAAATATGACTATGACTATGGGCAATTGAAGCCAGTCGGTACTCTATCTGGTGGCAGAAAATAAACTAAAATCTAGTGGGTAAACTCTATGCATAAAATGTATTTTCTTATAATATATGGGAGAATATGTGCAAGATTTGTCTAATCAGCTGATCAAACAATAACAAATTTCAGCTGTTTACCCACTAGTTCGACGTAAAACTTTTAACATTTGAATCGCGAATATTAATTACGAATATTACAGTTTGTTTCTATGGCCAATCACTTGCTGCACATGTATTGAATAAAATCTTGAGGAAAACTTGAACGAAAACTAAGGCCAGACCTATAATTACTTTCCAAATACTGCACTGCTGCATAAGGAAGATATTGTTTTCGCAAAAAATTGAATTGCTAATTTTCTCCACTTTTCATGACTTTTCTAGTTGAAATAGACTATTTTTGGAAAATGTTTCTCTGTGTGTGTGTGTGAACAAAATTCGAAATGCTAATTTTCTTCACGTTTCATAACTTTTCTAGTCGAAATAGACTATTTTTGGAAAATGTCTCTCTCTGTGTATGTGTGAGTGAACCTAATTCGAATTGCTAATTTTCTCCACGTTTCATGACTTTTTGACAGAAATAGACTATTTTTGGAAAATGTCTCTCTGTGTGTCTGTGTGAACAAAATTTGAATTGCTAATTTTCTCCACGTTTCATGCCTTTTCTAGTCGAAATAGACTATTTTTGGAAAATGTCTCTCTGTGTGTCTGTATGAACAAAATTTTAATTGCTAATTTTCTCCACGTTTCATGACTTTTCTAGTCGAAATGGACTATTTTTGGAAAATGTATCTCTGTGTATGTCTGAATAAAATTTGAATTACTAATTTTCTTCGCGTTTCATGACTTTTCTAGTCAAAATAGACCGTTTTGGAAAAGTCTCTCTGTGTGTGTGTGAACAAAATTCGAATTGCTAATTTTCTCCACGTTTCATAACTTTACTAATCGAAATAGACTATTTTTGGAAAATGTCTCTCTCTGTGTGTGCCTGAACAAAATTCGAATTGCTAATTTTCTCCACGTTTCATGATTTTTCTAGTCGAAATAGACTATATTTGTAAAACGTATCTCTATGTGTGTGAACAAAATTCAATTTGCTAATTTTCTCCACGTTTCATGACTTTTCTAGTCGAAATGGACTATTTTTGGAAAATGTATCTCTGTGTATGTCTGAATAAAATTTGAATTACTAATTTTCTTCGCGTTTCATGACTTTTCTAGTCGAAATAGACCGTTTTGGAAAAGTCTCTCTGTGTGTGTGTGAACAAAATTCGAATTGCTAATTTTCTCCACGTTTCATAACTTTACTAATCGAAATAGACTATTTTTGGAAAATGTCTCTCTCTGTGTGTGTGAACAAAATTCGAATTGCTAATTTTCTCCACGTTTCATAACTTTACTAATCGAAATAGACTATTTTTGGAAAATGTCTCTCTCTGTGTGTTCCTGAACAAAATTCGAATTGCTAATTTTCTCCACGTTTCATGATTTTTCTAGTCGAAATAGACTATATTTGTAAAACGTATCTCTATGTGTGTGAACAAAATTCAATTTGCTAATTTTCTCCACGTTTCATGACTTTTCTAGTCGAAATGGACTATTTTTGGAAAATGTATCTCTGTGTATGTCTGAATAAAATTTGAATTACTAATTTTCTCCACGTTTCATGACTTTTCTAGTCGAAATAGACTATTTTTGGAAAATGTCTCTTTCTGTGTGTGCCTGAACCAAATTCGAACTGCTAATTTTCTCCACGTTTCATGACTTTTCTAGTCGAAATACACTTTTTTGGAAAATATCTCTCTGTGTGTATATGTGTGAACCAAATTCCGGGAAAACGCCGGAATGTATCGCGACCATATTTGCAAATCGGCTGGGAAACTGAGTTGGGGGTGCAAAATCAGTCCACAAACTAAGAAAATAACTTGATAAAACCGTTTCCCAGCAAAAGTAACTTTCTCGCCATTAGGATTTCCACTAACGCCAACACAAATTTGCGCGAATAAAAAACAATAGTTGGTGTGACTTGGGTTTTCTAATAGTTTAATTTTATATATAGTTTAAAATTTAATTACGCACAAATGAATGAAAATTAAAATTAAACAAAATCATAAATAATGTTAAATGTCGTCATATGTCATTAAATATTCTCAAATATTGTTTAATATCGTCAAATATCATCGAATATTGTCAAATGTTGTCAAATGTTGTCAAATGTTGTAAAATGTTCTCAAATGTTATCAAAAATATCAAAAATCTCAATGTAATTCGGAAAGTCATTTGCTTTCCACATTACATTTAATTTTATATGTAGTTTAAATTTTAATTACGCACAAACAAATGAAAATTAAAATGAAACAAAATCATAAATAATGTTAAATGTCGTCATATGTCATTAAATATTCTCAAATATTGTCTAATATCGTCAAATATCGTCGAATATTGTCAAATGTTGTGAAATATTGTCGAATGTTGTCAAATGTTGTCAAATATTGTCAAATATTGTCAAATATTGTCAAATATTGTCAAATGTTCTCAAAAATGTCAAAAATCTCAATGTAATTCGGAAAGTCGTATGGTGACCACACCAGATATGTTTTTATACGAAACTTTTTCGATTTACACAATTCAAGTTTCAACTGGAACAGTCTTAGATGTGATTTGTTAAAATTTCTTGACGATTCTAGTAGAATGTACGTCACACTTTATACATATCTAATCCAAATTATGAAGCTCTTCATAGACTATGCATCCTTTATGTGGGAAACCAGCAACCATTAGTTCGTTGTAATCCGCCCGTCACATTTCTCGAAATGAATAAATCACGGGTAAAGCACGGCTGAGTGATATCAGAAAAATCAATTAACCTTTAGAGAACACGACAGGTAACACGCACGCGGAGCGGCTTTCTTTCACGACAGGAATTAACGAGCAAACGGAGTCAGCCGGCGTCGGCTTAGATAAGATGGAATGGACCTGCATGGAGTCTTCCTGTATGCGTGCGTGCTGTGCTAATTTAATTAAGCGGCTTGGTGTATATTCAAGTTTCTATCGCCAACCAATTATTATTGTACGGTAGCGCAAAATATTTTTATTAAAAAAATGTTATTCGTGTAAATTATAAATCAAAAACTTTTTGGAGTCGTTTTCGTCCAAGATTTGTTCAAGCTTGTTTGTTTGTTCTGCATGCTTTCTCCTTTAAGAAGATTGGCTACAACACTGTTTAACAGTAGCAATTATATAGATTTGTAACATCAAAAATAAAAATTGCCATAATGAGGATTTTTATTTTTGATGTTACAGATCTGTATAATTGCTACTGTTGAACAGTGTTGTAGGCAACCTTCTTAAAGGAGAAAGCATGCAAAACAAACAAACAAGCTTGAACTAATCTTGGACTAAAACGATTCGAAAAAAATTTTGATTTATAATTTGCACGAAAAACATTTTTTATTATTTACATCCTTTTCCATATATTTTAATTTTTATAATACTTTGTAACAGTGTGCATTTCACTCCTCTCGTCACATGGCCCATGTTTTCTAGTTTTCTGATTTTGAGTGTATCTCCTTAATACATGTTTGTTGTTCTCCATACACATCCCCCCCCAGCTTATTCTCAGGATTCTTCTATAAGCCCACATCTCGAATATATGCATTCTGTCAGTTATAAAGGGTTTCCCAAAACTAACGCAAGATTTGAATTAAATAGAAACAACAGTGTTTAGTCTTTAGATTGTTATTTATTTATAAAATCATAAAGTACATAGGATAGAGTTATCTATGGAATAACATATCGGGCAAATAGCCAATACGGCTTTGCTGGCACATACGCAGTCTTTTGTTTCACGATCTGTATGGCATGTGGCAGCGTCTTGTTGAAATTGGATGATATTGATGTGGCCAATATGTGGCATCAATATCATCCAATTTCCGGCAGAAGGAACTGTATTATCATGTAGCGATATCGAGCACCAGTAATAGTCGCTGCTTAACCAGCCTCATTTTCAAAAAAGTATGGTTCATGATAGCCCAAAATCCGCACCAAACAGTACCCCGTTGTGGATGCATTTGTTTTTCGACAATCATATGTGGGTTCTCCAAACCCCAAACACGGCAATTTTGGCGATTAACAAAGCCATCAAGGTGAAAATGTGCTTCAGGATGATTTTGATCGAAAAATCAGCATCCACTTGTTGATATTCAATAATCCATTCAACAAGGAGGCCATTTGCCCGATGTGATATTCCATAAATAACCCTATCCTATGTACTTTATGATTCAATAAAAAAAATAACATTTTAAAGAGTAAAAACTGTGTTTTCTATTTAATTCAAATTTTGCGTTAATTTTGGAACACCCTTTACTAGAAACACGTTACGATTAAAACCTTCTGATTATTTTAAGATGTAAACCAAGGCCGTTCCTCATTTTGTTGAATTCGGTTGGTCCAATTCTTCATCTTAACAACGAGAACAATTAGTATATAGAAGAATTTCTATATACTCATTGTTCTCGTTGATTATTGTGTCTAAAGGTCGTTTTAGAAAAGACAATTTCTTAGCTCAAAAGTTATTCAAGAAATAAATTCATATATCCTCCTCCCATATAATTTGTCCTTGACAAATACAACGCGTTTTATTTTTCCATTCGATCTATCATCCAATTCAATATTTCAAATAATTTGCTGTAAGATACGAGACAATTTAGATTGTCTCTCATCTTGACTAACTTTTGAGTCAAGAAATTGTCTTGTCTAAAACGACCTTTAGACACAATAATCAACGAGAACAATGAGTATATAGAAGAATTAAGATAAGAATTGGACCAACCGAAACGAGTAATTGTATTTGCAGATTTTTTGCACTGGCTCTCCATTAATCCATATTAATTTCCGAATGGTTTGATCTTTTTATTAGTGGGCATAAATATGTTTTATGTAGGCTGAAATCCTCATGCATTATTTGTAGTGTTTCTATTTCTACACATTTTTTTCATACCATTTTTCTTTGGCATCCCGTATTATCCGTTTTCCGTATTTTAATGTTAATGAGAATCCTAATATACTTTTTCTTAAAAATAAAAATATACTCGACGATAAATTACATCTAGTCCCCATGCCAGACGATACATTCATTGTCTTAAATACATAATTAAGAAAGATAGATCAGCTGTTGGTAATTTTTACTACTTAATATATTTCAGCAGCAGCTGTACACGCGTGCTAGACATTGTTATTTCGGGCGAGTCTGCGTGAATGAGGAAGGCTAAATGAAAAACGCGTTTAAAATAAATAAAATAATTGTAAGTGGTTGAGCATTGAACCTCCTCCTATCACGCCTACAACTTAAGGTAGAGGCATATGATTTAAAAAAACAAATCTGTATATATCAGCTAAAAACATACAGATTTTTTTTTTAATTTTATTTTTAAATCATATGCCTTCTACCTTAAGTTGTAGGCGTAATAGGAGGAGGTCCGATGCTCATAGTGCTCATAGGAAACAACTGTTATATATGAATTTCACTAATACAACTAGTTAGGCGAAACTAGTTGTTTTAAACAACTAAACAAGTGGTAAAAAAACATAGTAGTTTAATTCATCTCCTTCATTGAAAATGAATTACCACGTAGTAGACGCCAAAACCATCCATTTTATGTGATAAAAATCAAAGTAAAAAATCGGTTTATATATTGCATGTTTTACCTACAGTGGATTTAAAGTAATGCATTATACAAAAAAGAGGAGGTCCGATGCTCACAGGAAACTATCAATATATGTGAATTTCACAAAATACAAACAAAAAATTAAAGTTAAAATAGTTTAATGTTTAATGAATTATTAACAACTGTATGTTGGTTGCAAGTTGTATTAAGGTCGTTTTAGACAAGCCAATTTCTTGACTCAAAAGTTAGTCAAGATGCGAAACAATCTAAATTGTCTCGTATCATACAGGAAATTATTTAAAATATTGAATTTGATGGTAGATCCAATGGAAAAATATGACGCGTTCTATTTGTCAAGGACAAATTGTATGGAAGGAGGATGTATTAATTCATTTCTTGAACAACTTTTGAGGTAAGAAATTGTCTTGTCTAAAACGACCTTTAGTGAAATTCACATATAACAGTTGTTTCCTATGAGCATCGGACCCTCTCCTATTACGCTTACAACTTAATGTAGAAGGCATATGATTTAAACATCAAATTTTAAAAAATTGTATGTTTTTAGCTGATATATACAGATTTTTTTTTTAAGTAAAAAAGTTTTTCGGCTCTAGCCATTTTCGAACTCCCTATCGAAGCGTTTTTTTATTAACAATAAAATTACCGAATCAGTAAATACAAAAATGAAAGCTAAAAGTAACAAGTTTATTCAATTCAAAACTCATCGCGCACTTACTCTCAAATCCCCCCTTGTAATTTTTTCGCCGCACTATCACCAATTTCCTGGCTTAATGCGCTTAAAACCGCCGCTTAATTGTGCATTAAAAAGCACTTAAAGCGCTGATATAATTCCACACACCGTGCGGGTTATAAAAGTAATGTTCTCGACTCGTGATCGCAAACTTTTCCGCGATAGAAAGTTGTGGGTGTGCGTTTTACGGTCGGCACGGAATTTACGCGGTCGCTGCAAACTAATTGCCATTTAAACTTGTGATTGGACTGCTATATTTCGCGGTGTGTCTAATAAATATGCGGCGGTGAGGATGGCGGCGGCGACCCGTCACTTCATCCGGTGTCCCGCTGGCAATAAAACGCGGTTTTTCCGCGCCTTGTTTAGTGACTGACGTCTGAATAGTCCTGGTTTAGTTAATGTTAAATGATAGAAGTCTACGAATTGTGAAATATAATGGTTTTCTTAAAACTTAGTCAAAATTAAAAATGTATTGGTATACAATTTTATTGCATACAAAACTTCACACACAATTAATTGCATGATAATTAAAATCATATTAAGTATAAAATGTATCAACACCCCAGATTTTGCGTTTGGTATTTATGTAAATCGACATGAGAAGATTTTGGGTTTGGTATTTATACAAATCGACGTGTGCAGTTACAGACTTGAAATCAATTTATTCATAAATAAAAATGTAACTGCATACATTTTTATTTATGAATAAATAGATTTCAAGTCTGTAACTGCACACGTCGATTTGTATAAATACCAAACCCAAAATCTTCTCATTTTCAAGACAATTCAAAAGTGACTTACACCACTTTCATTCTCACATATCAATATCTATGTTATAACCAATGCTATTGTACTTATGACACATGATGGAAATGGGCGATCATTGCGTCGCGTTTGGCATAAAATTTGCCGGACTACCATTGTAGGAACATGTAGATGTAGACAGAGCAACATGTCAGGACATTAATGAAGAGAGGTGCTTTATTAGAGTAATATTTATTAAGAAACATTATTAAAAAGTATGACTTCAGAAGAAGATTAAAAATTCATATGGTAGATCTAAAACTTTATTAAATTGGACCGCAGGCGGAAAACGACATATTAAATAAGCCATTTGTATAAAATGTGTGTTAAACTGTCAAATATCTTCAAAAAACTGCTATAGTAATTAGTACTTTCGTATTAAATCCACAAAATGGGGATACTACTACTTATAAACAGTAGTAGTATCATTAATTTGTGGATATGTACATATACATATATTATCAATTATACACAACAATAAAATCATCTCTAGTTCCACATAGATATTAATATCAAACATTTACTCTGCGCCCTTCAAATAAAAAAAAAGTGACGAAACGTCTCACAAGAATTTTTAATATTCCCACGTAATAAGCAAACATTAAACTTCTTACACGAGAACTAACAACTTCTAAGGTGAACAACCTGCATCTCACTGATAACCCGAGCTGCTCGTAGACTTTTTGTGTGTATCCTTATAAAACCATATTTATGACAAGACTCTAATCGCGTCGTTTCATTAATTCATCGGACTGTTACCGTTAATAACCATGTTAATTAGAGGCGGACGACTTAATTATTCCAATTACGATAATATGGAACACATCTCAATCCTCTAATTACCTCGCATTAATTACGTCAACCGATCTTCCAGTGTCCAATTTGCATATGATGCGGAGACTAATCATTTCAATCGGATGTTATAAGAAGCATGTTATAAATAAACTTAAAAAGGTATCAACTGTAATTATAATGCTGGTTTTAGGAGTTTTAATTTATTTAAGTCAATGTTAAACGTATTGGAAGAAATAATTATGTGTATTAATAAAAACAACCTAGTCTTATTAGTTGGGTCCTACACGATTATTAAATATTACTGATAATTTGGAGAAAGTATGGATTATTAAAACTGCCATTCCTAGCAAAATTTCAGACCACATACGGATAAACAGGCATACTCCAGGATGTTCTTAAAATGATGAGAAGATCTTATAAAAATAATTGTAAAATAATATCCATACGTATGATAAAGTAAAAAAATTAAATGTAATTTCTATATATTTTCAACAAAATGATTATACTAATGACACATTACTTCTCATATATTTGAAATTCTTGATTCAAACTGCTTTTTATTGACTTAAAAAGGTATCAAATTGAATTCCATACAACTTAGTTACTAACTAATTTGGAGATTATTGCTATAGATTATGCACTGTGCTGAAATTAACTATCGTAAATAAATTTTCGAAAACTCGAGGACGATTTACTGAAGTAGTCCTAACACTTATATACACATACACTAACACACGACAAAATGATCCGAAGGTCGATAATAATTGTAACAACTACTACTACTATTTTTAATATAAATACATATCATGAATACATTACGAATGCGCAGTTGTAAAGACGATTCAATCCGTTTAAATCTGGTGTGAAAATATTAATTCCACTGACTCTCTCAATGTAAATTTCGCGCAATTACGCCCGTCGTCGTGCCAATTAGTACTTGGCTTCTTAACGAAGACACATTTTTCTCCGCTCTCAATTTCAAGCCTAACAGGCAATTAATTTTAAACCCCGCGTAAATATGTATTATTTATGAAAATATTAATAGGCCCTCGATAATCACCACGGTCCAGTGATTACAGCTTATGAAGTTGTCAGAGCGTTTGTGTGGTCCATCGCCGTTAAAAGATTAATTTATGCCAGCAATTATTTGCGGATTGTTCGGGCATGCATGTGTCTTATATAGTATTACAGGATTAAATTATAAATATCCTGCGCTTTGAGGCTGCGGCCGTTTGTTTGATACCGATCTAGGTCTCGTTCATTCACTGTTTGAATTGGGGTGGAGAATTTAGGGTTACGCAATGCCAATAGCGTAAAAACAGCATTGTGCCGGGCGGTTTTAGAATGTCCCTAAACAAAATCACGTCCGTGGGTGTTTGTATATTCTAAGTACATCAACAGGTAGAATCGGATTTGCCGCATTCCCCGACAGACTGTCGCCACATTCACCTCTCTCTTCAGCGTATTGGTGGTGTATATCTCCGTTGCCATCCGCCGCACAGGTGGATCGGGCAGTATTTTGCTCCATCTTTGGTACACTAATAACATACCATATAAAGCTATTCCTTTTTTACGCCTTCGGGACTTAAACACCTGAGGAACCCGTCACAGGTTCAGTTTACCGCGGTGGGGTCTTTCCTCAACAACCGATGCCGCCCGCAACGGGCGGAGAAATTTTATCGTGGTACGGCCCATTACCTTATTGTGATAATACCTATCATCGGAGGCACTTTGAAAGATTCCCATTTTTCTTTGAATCTTGGCAAATACCGGCCAAAGCATACCGTTCTCTTTTTATATATTTTTTTTTATTTCACGCACACAATGAATGCGTTCTCCCCCTCATCGATACCGGCCGTGAGAATATTTGATGGCCATTCTATATATAATTGACAAATAAATCGAAAGTTATAGCACTATATCCCAGCATTTGAGTTAAACGAGACACAAAAGGTTTTATATAAACCGACATCTCTCATCTCAAACAAGCAAATTAGTTTCAATTTGCGAGAATAAATAACATGTAGATATCTGACGGTGTAAGCGAAAGTTAGAGTGAGAATTTATAATGATATACTATGTTATTATATTCTTAAATATATTATAATATTAATAAATGCATTATTTTACTTTAAAATTAAACTTTTCCCATTCGACTTTTTAAACTACATTTATTGAAAATGAATTACCACGTAGTAGACGCCAAAACCATTCAATTTCTTTTGAAACTACCCTTAAAAGTGGTAGAAAAATAATCAACAAAAACAGATTTGTGTAATCGCAACATTAATCTGAATCTATCCAATCTAATTATTTCAATATACATTATATAGGTATTAACTATTGAAATAATTAGATCGAGACATCGTTGGTTTATGACAAACATTCCAAATAGTCTTGTGCCTAAATTATTTCGAAATTCGAATGTCTCACTGATATCTGATTTCTAATTTCTTGTAATGTAATGCGGCTGTGAATGATTTTTAGAAAAACCTTTAATGTGTGACTCATCACGCTTCTTGTTCTAAAATCTGAGCACTCCCTGCGTTGTGTTTTTTTTGGTAATAAAAGGAATGTAGATTTTAACCATTCTTGTGGTATGATTCCAGTCGTATAGATGGTATTATATAGATTTACCAAGATGCTAATATTACCTTCCTCAATTAGTTTAAGAATATCGACTGGTATTTCGTCTGGTCCTATTGCCTATCTATCTTTTGAATTCTTGATAGCATACATTAGTTCTTCGGCTGTTATTCTTGGTCCTTGCGACGTTTCTTTTATCTCTATTTCATTTCTGGTGTATTTAAATAGTTGTTGTATGTATTCCTCGCATCTTTTGATCTTTTTCTCTATGCCACTATAATATTACCGTTGTTATCTTTTATTATACCCGTCTTTTTCTTCTTTCCCATTGCCAGTGAAGTCTTTGATCCTTTTATGTGAGTTAAATGAATCATACCTCTGCTATAAAGTATTTAGCCCGATTTAGCATGATTTCCACTATTTTCTACCATTTCTCAGTTTACGGGTTTTTCGGTCGTAACCAACGTTTGTTGGGCGTGTCATTAGGTACTTAATCTGTATCTTTTTATTACCTAACACATTTTTATTGCCGTTTTAGTAATCCTTCGTTAATTCTATATCGAGAAAAAAATATTTCATCCTATAAATTTGTTGCTATATTTGCAATTTCAACCACTCGCGCCTATTGTCTTTTACGGTTTATAGTCTATAAAATGTAATAATTTAACACCTGCTAGTGATACTATAATATCCCTTTTTGCGAGTACGCGAGTTTAAAAGTCTATGAATAAACGTGTAGCTCCTGTTATTGCCTCAGTAATTGGGCGGCGCGTTTAAACCTGTAAAGGCATCGCAGAAAGAAGAGATTGGAAACCGCCGCGGATTGCAGTTAGATAATACCGCAGGTGTACGTTCCACCTTCAACATTACATAACGATTTCTCGCCGTTCGATCCGAAATCGGTTTGGCGGAATTAGAAACGCGAACATCTGTACTCGCGTTCAGTCCAAAAGCCTATTAATCACGACCCCGTGAAAATTCGGAAGCGCCTACTTAACCACCGGAGGGTGACTGAAGACATGAATAATTCGGGTGCGTTTTAATTAGGCGGTAAATAATACTGCGGCCACTGGAGGGTACGCGGCACTGATTAGTTCGGAATAGCGAGTGTAATTAGCGATGAGTAGGAGTTCGCGGGCGCGCAGGTGGAGAGGCCGGAATGCAGATGGGCGCCCTCGCGACTCAAGCACACCTGCACACCTCGCGGCGCTTTCCGCGACCTTTGCTAATTATAATCGGGGGCCTATTCACTCTAGCCGGCGAGTGTTAGAATCTCTCTGAACGCCCTCGCCGAACGGTACATAGAAAATTCGATCGAACATTTATACAAACCCATAATATAGGAGTCTTTATTCATACAAAAATAATTCAATATTTCCTTTTTTTTTGCCAATATTTCGTAGCTAAAACAGCTACTTCATCAGGGCTCGGAGTATATGAAATTAGCTGTAGAGATGGTACATGTAACCCACAAATGGTAGTTGCAGGAATGTAATTCTTAGAAAAATGGCTGACGATGACTAATTTAGACTTCATACAAACAACGTCTAACGTTATGGTGATATTGACGTTGTATATATTACAAAAAAAGTCGAGAGTCGGAAGTATTGTTGCTTATTGCATTGTTTACCATTTGGAGACCGCAGTTCGATTCCCCAATTTGGTGAATATTTTTTTTAATTATTTGATCCTGAATGTATAGAAATAATTATCATATGAATTCAGAAAAATTGTCGAGATAGTAATTTATTCCGTCGGACGATGGTATGATAATTTAGGTTTATACAACAACTAGATGAAATAGTTGTATAAATAAATAAATGAAATAGTTGTATAAATCTAAATTACCATTTGAATATTTGTAATAAATTTTGAAAGTTGTTTGAAATAGTAAACGGGTATAGTTAGATTGGTGTGGGCCAACCGCCCATCCCACCCTTGTTCGCATAGTTCTTTTTAATAGATACAGAGGTTTTAAATTGTTTAAACAATTCTAGGTGAAGTTTATCCCATGGATAAAACTATGCGAGCAAAGGTGGGTTGGGCGGGCGGTCCCTACCAACCAAACTATGCCCGTCCACCATTTCAAACGATTTGAACTATGCACTACACTATTATCCGTAATTTTCTATGATTACATTAATGTCATTTGTTAATTTAAGACTAATTACAAAAATATATGTGAAAAATAATGTAGTGCATAGTTCAAGTCATTTGAAATAGTGGACGGGCATAGTTTGGTTCGTAGGGGCCACCCGCCCACCCCACCTTTGTTCGCATAGTTTTTTCAATGGATACCGACGTTTTATATTGTTTAAACTATTTCAAGAAGAGTGTTCTCCTATGGACAAACTATGCGAGCATACGTGGGGTGGGCGGGTGTCCCCTACCAACCAAACTATGCCCGTCCACTATTTCCAACGACTTGAACTCTACACTACACTATTATCCATTACTTTCTATGATTCAATTAATTTCATTTATTAATTTACGCCTAATATATAAAAACAATGTAAAAAACAATGTAGTGCATAGTTCAAGTTATTTCAAATAGTGGACGGGCATAGTTTGGTTGGTGGGGGGCACCCTCCCACCCCACCTACGCTCGCATAGTTTTCTCATAGGATAACACTATTTTTGGAATAGTTTAAACAATATAAAACATCTATATCCAATGAAAAAACTATGCGAGCGAAGGAGGGGGTGGGCGGGTGATCCCCACCAACCAAACTATACCCGTCCACTATTTTAGATGACTTAAACAATGCACTACATTGTATTTCACATTTTTCTTTTATAAATTAAGCGTGATTTAATAAATGAAATTAATTGAATCATAGAAAGTAATGGATAATCATGTAGTGCAGAGTTCAAGTCGTTGGAAATAGTGGACGGGCATAGTTTGATTGGTAGGGGACACCCGCCCACTCCACCTTCGCTCCCATACTTTTTTTAATGGATACAGTCATTTTATATTATGTAAACTGTTCCAAGAAGAGTGTTATCCTATGGAAAAACTATGCGAACAAAGGTGGGGTGGGCGGGCGGCCCCTACCAACCAAACTATACCCGTCCACTATTTCAAACGACTTGAACTATGCATTACATTATTTTTCACATATATTTTTGTAATTAGTCTTCAACTAATAAATGACATTAATGTAATCATAGAAAATTACGGATAATAGTGTAGTGCATAGTTCAAGTCGTTTGAAATGGTGGACGGGCATAGTTTGGTTGGTAGGGGCCACCCGCCCACCCCACCTTCGCTCGCATAGTTTTTTAAATGGATACAGACGTTTTATATTGTTTAGACCATTCCAGGAAAAGTGTTATCTTATAGTAAAAACTATGCGAACAAAGGTGGGGTGGGCGGGCAGCCCCTAAAGGTGGGGTGGGCGGGCGGCCCCTACCAACCTAACTATGTCCGTCCACTATTTCAAATGACTTGAACTCTGCACTACACTGTTATCCGTTATTTTTTATGATTCAATTAATTTCATTTATTAATTTAAGACGAATTATAAAAATATATGTGAATAATAATGTAGTGTATAGTTTAAGTCATTTGAAATAGTGGACGGGCATAGTTTGGTTGGTAGGGGCCGCCCGCCCACCCCACCTTTGCTCGCATAGTTTTTCGATAGGATAACAATCTTTCTGGAATTGTTTAAACAATATAAAACGTCTGTATCCATTGAAAAAACTATGCGAGCGAAGGTGGAGTGGGCGGGTGGCCCCTACAGACCTGACCTTGCCCGTCCACTATTTCAAACGACTTGAACTATGCACTATTGCACACATTGTTTCTCAGCTACAAACCCCAACCATTGATTTTTAACCAAATAGTAATTTCGGGAGAATCTTTTATATTTTTGTATTCCTTTGACCATAGAGAAACTAAATCATTCTAAAGTTTTGTTGAAGTTACTAAAAACTGCAAAATAAAGGGGTATATGATAAATTTAGAGAAATTAAATCCTTTTAAATTTCACTGACAATGTTTTAACCTACATCTTTAGCAATTAAACAACCTTGTAAAATTGCAGCCACGGCCCGCCTTAACTTATCTAGAACTAATCTGAAATTATTGACAAACATCCTAACTGGCCACTGCCGGCTAAACAAACACCTACACACGATGGGTCTGGTGGACAGCCCGTTATGTAGAGGGTGCAATGAAGAACTAGAAACAGCAGAGCATGTAATATGCCTCTGCCCAGTTCTAGTAAACACTAGGCATCTAATACTAGGGGAGTGCTGGCCTAGTATGGTCAGCATTGGCAACTCCTTACCCGCCAGAGTTTTGCAGCTCGCACTCAAAATTGACTAGTGGGACGAGTGAGCAGCCTTAAAGGGAGGTTTCACAATGGGCCCATTTTGAGGCATAAGTGTCTGTAGCTATGCTACCCTCCAGCCAACTATCCAGAACTATCCAGATCCTACATCTTTAACTCGTCAGGAATCCGGTTATAAATAGCAATAACTAACGAAATAAATTCACTTCCAAATTTAAATACAATTAAAAAATATTGTGTTTTACTATTCTGGTTTGTCTTCTACATTAAACTTAGTTATTTTTCTTCGATCTCTTCGTAGCCATCAGGGAGTGCGTTCCTTTCCGGATTATGAAACGCCGAACGCTGGCCATCGCCCCATGGAAAGCGTTTCGTTCTTCTTCGCAGATATTCATATTCAACAAACGGCGGGCGGGTATAGTGCTGGCCCTGTTGTGTTATCACATTTTTTGCTGTGAGACCTATGACAACTACGAGAGCTACGATGCCGACATTCCTCCAGATTTTGTAACCTCCTACAAAAAAATATTGGATTAAGTGAGTTTGATAAACGAACGGCTGAAGCCTGTGGAGCCAACAAAAGAAGTAAAATATCTCCATATCATGAATTGTTTTACAACTGGCCCCGTCACTTACTAAAAGAGCAGGCCATAGTGTAATATATTATATTATATTATATTATATATATATATATATATACATAGATATATATATATATATATATATATATATATATATATATATATATATATTATATATTACACTATGGAGCAGGCGTATTACAATACAACTGATTTCCCCCCGGCTACAGCATATATAACCAAAAAAACTCTTACCAGGAACATGTGTGCCTGCAACACTTGAAGGTCCAACCAGTTTACGTTTTTCACTATTGCTCACGTAATTACGCACAAAATTAAGCATAGTGGCGGTCTTTAGATTTGAAACTTAATTTGCAATATTGGATATTTAATATTACTTCAAAAAAAAAAATTAAAATTCGACTTGACAGATGTATAATTTTGTCATCGCTATCATTCGAACAAAAGTAACTAGAATTGTCATGATTTATTCACACCCTTTTTTTTGGGTGTTTATAGATTCACCACAAATTGCCTCAATTATTGATTTAACCCACCTTCTCTAACACAGAAATTTCAACAACTCGTGCAGTGGGTAGTTTCGGGGAATTCTTCACGTGACAGAAGTAATTAAATTCAATTTATGTTTTGTACGTGGCCGAAACGAAAATTGGGTAATTTGATACACGCACTGCACACAAGGATTGACAACAAAAAGCAGTTAGTTAGTCATTTGGAGACTATATTACTTTCGTTTTGGTCATTGTTTAATATTCTTTGCTAATTTAAATATGTATTTGCAACAAGACGTTAAAAAAATAATAATTATTATATTTATTATTTACAGCAACACCATTTCATACAAATTCTTACAAAATATAAAATATCTGCACACAAGGATTGACACAAAACGCAGTTATTAGTCATTGTTTTCAACATTTGGAGACTATATTACTTTCGTTTCGGGAATTGTTTCATATTCTTTGCTAATATAAATATGTAGTTGCAACACGACATTAGAAAATAATAATAATTCTTATTATTATTTACGGCAACGTCATTTCATACAAATTCTTACAATTATTACTTTGTTTTTTATCACACTTCAGTTACACTTTGCAACTAGTTTCGGCTAAGCTCTAGCCATTTTCGAGCTCCTCCGATGACTGAAGAAATTGTAACCGATCGCTCTTTATATAAAAAAGGAAAACAAATAATTACACAGAAACATCTTAACTAAAATATATATAAAAAGGGGCTGTACTGACAATATATAAAATATCTGCACACAAGGATTGACAAAAAACGCAGTTATTTCTCATTGTTTTCAATATTTGGAGACTATATTACTTCCGTTTTTGGCAATTGTTTAATATTCTTTGCTAATTTAAATATGTAGTTGCAACAGGACATTAGAAAATACTAATAATATTGACAGTAATATTGATCGTGTTAAGTTTATGGGATGTTGGTGAATACGGGCTTTAAACCATAGGGTCCGAAACTATTTGGCCTGACGCCCCCTTTTCAGTTCAAATATTTCTCAGTCAGGGCGGACTACAAGCTGAGGTCATAGGGACTTCAGCAGTGATCGATTAAAACTTGATTTTGGTGTGTTTCATTCGAAAATGAAGAGTCTACTTACTACGACTTCTTTCTTAGACAAAAGATTAAAATGAACAAAAGGATTCTCTTAATTTCTTTAACTCTTTTCTTTAGGTTCCCCAATTCCACCAGTAGCTAACCCCCCCTCCCCCTAAAACGTTACAGCTGTCACTAGGGGGCGGTATCGCCCACTTTGGGTACAAGAAATAAGTTAAATGCAGTCGAAACATTCCGCTATTGCACTATTGGGGATTGACTAGCAGTTTTGCAACTTATTATAGATCTATTTAATATTAATCATTCATTATTCATTAACCACCCTCTAGATTTTTTTTATAAATATTTATTGAATAAAAAATAATAATACAATATAAATTAAATATAATCAATAATAAAAAAAATATATAAGTGATTCTCTCTGCAGGAACTCGGAGGTCCTGGGATTGTGGATTGTAAAATAGTGTGACCTACAGATAATTCAAATAACATTCATCAATAGCCAGAGAAAGACCGTTCAATTAATCGTGCAATAAATTACCAGTTGCCTTTAAAAATGGCCGCACTAAATAAGGAAGCAGTCACTTTCGAATGGCGGTTTAATTTTCGATTACCGCGTATTATTTGTTAATGGCGCTTTATTGCGGCCCCGCTCGTTAATCGGCGATTCAATTTTAATTGAGCTCTTTAAGGCCCGAGCAAGTTTTTTTTTCGCTGCGTGCGCGTATTCTTGTAGCCCGGATCAAATTGCAGCGTATTACTTAACGTTAATTATCCTCCGCGTTTGTGCATAATGTAAACTGTGGTTAAATTGCCCTTTGCAAATCAGCACATAAGGGGGATTAATCATGTATATACAAATTGGCTGGACACTAATTGGGATATTCTATGAAGTTGCCACTGCAGCACAATTAGATACTTCTTGGGGGTTACATTTAACTGAAAAACGCATCCGTTACTTCTTCTTCTGCAGGTGATTGCTCCAATTATTGTTCAATTTTATCCGATCTTTTGTAGCTCGAAACAACTCGTGGAGTTTAGTCCCTTCCAGTTCTAATGTTCTTTAGCCACGAGAGTTTTCTTCGACCTGGTCCTCTTTTTTCTTTTTTTCCTCCAGTATTGGCTTCAGGAGTATGTATTTGAGTTTTCTTCGACCTGATCCTCTTTTTTCTTTCTTTTCCTTCCATTATTTTCTTCAGGAGTATGTATTTGAGTTTTCTTCGACCTGGTCCTCTTTTTTTCTTTTTTTTCTTCCATTATTTTATTCAGGAAAATGTATTTGAGTTTTCTTCGACCTGGTCCTCTTTTTTTTCTTTTTTTCCTTCCATTATTTTCTTCAGGAGTATGTATTTGAGTTTTCTTCGACCTGATCCTCTTTTTTCTTCTTTTCCTTCCATTATTTTCTTCAGGAGTATGTATTTATATTTTCTAAGAATTGCCTCAGATATGTTATGTTTCATCGCTTAATCATGCCAATTGTCTCTTGTCGATTCATCTAAGCACTTCTTCATTGGTACTGTGTTCCATCCACGAGATTCTGTGCATCCTACGAATGGTGAATGCCTCCAGTTTATTCACTTTTAGTGTCCACGCCTCTACACAAATTTAGCAAGGAGGAAGGAGTTCAGGAGGGTGATTGAGAGCAGCCGAGAACAATGCTGGAAGGACTTATGTGCGGAGGTTAACAACGACCTATGCAACCTCCCGTATTAGATCATGATGAACTCCTTCAGTTCTTTCATCTATCGTCCATCCACTTTTCTTTAGCAGTTCGTATTTATTTTATTTAATGGGCAAAAGAAGAACTTCAAGAATACAAATCCGCATAAATATAAACTCTAGCTGTTTATATTTGTATTCTTGAAGTTCTTCTTTTGCCCATTAGTTCTAAGATCTTTTCCGTTATCCACTTGTTTGCATTTTCACACGGTATAGTGACATTCCGGTTCGTGAAAATTTTCATTTTAAGCCTAATACTATTTAACAAATGATAATAAACTACAGTATCCTTGTTATTTAACAATAATACTGTAAAAATAACCACAGTGCCCTAAATTACAAAATAAATCACTAACAATTTAGTTGTTTCACAATTACACCAACTAGTTTTCACATAAATGTAATTATCTAATAAAAGCAATCGAAAGTGTAAAATTACACACGGCAAGGTGACGACCTGCCCCGGGGGCAATCAGGTGCGTTCGTCCGCGGCGGCGCCAGCTCACGAAAACTACAAAAAAACAAAACAAAAATTCAACAATCTTTCGCTAGATTTTTTTTTCAGCGGGCCATAAATTGCGCAAAAGTCGTCCGAGACGGCGAAATTTTTACGACACGCTCACTCACAGGTGTTCGGCGATGTTTACGACTAATTAAAACTCGCCTCGGCGATAAAATGTTTTCGTGTAAAAATAAAAACAAAGCGCGACGATTAGATGCGAGCGAACAACAGCGCGCGACCTCACGCGCCCGGCCCAGTTCGCAGATGTTGGGTAATAATAATAGGAGAATTTGCATAGGCACGTGTGTGTTTGCGCTCAAAAGAGGATTTGATTGCGGAGATATTTGCATATGTGCATAATAGAGAAGCAGATGGGAGGCATGCTAAAATTGCTCAAAGTTATTTGGGCTTTGAAATTTACGATGGTATTTTACTTTTTAAAAGCACATGCTACAAAAAAATATATACAGATTAACATGATTTTTGTATATTGTGTATAATTTTTTCTTTTAATTTTTTTTACACTGAACTTAATGTCTCTGTCGCGTCCCTACCGCTATGTCCTGTAATAAGACAAATGTGCCACATATAGGACGTCGCACATTTGTCTTATTTCTTTTTGGGTATTCTTTCACGTAGTATGTATCCCGTGAGTTCTCATCTCTGCCGTTCGGGCTTTGCTCTTAATGTCGTTTTAGACAAGACAATTTCTTAGCTCAAAAGTTGTTCAAGAAATGAATTCATATATCCTCCTCCTATAGATTGAGGCTACAGGATCTGTATCTTTTACCGTTTTTGCGCTGTGGCACTGAAAAAATGTTAATATGATGAAATTTCATGTTGTTCTATGGTTTCAACTCTGTGGCGTCTCCATTTATAACGCTATACAGCGACAGATATGGTTTATGTGTGAAAATATTGAGTATTTCTAGCCCTACAGATTGAGGCTAGAGGATTTTCTCTACCTCTTACCGTTTTCGCGCTGTGGCACTAAGAACATGTTAATATGATGAAATTTCATGTTCTTCCCCAGTTTTAACTGTAGCGTCTGTATTTCTAACGCTAGAGATAAGGTTTATGTGTAAAAATGTTGAGTATTTCTAGTCCTACAGGTTGAGGCTAGAGGATTTTCTGTACCTCTTACCGTTTTTGCGTTGTGGCACTGAGAAAATGTTAATATGATGAAATTTCATGTTCTTCCCCGGTTTTAACTCTGTATCGTCTCTATTTTTAACGCTATAGATATGGTTTATGTGTGAAAAAGTAGATTATTTGTAGACCTACAGATTGAGGCTTGAGGATTTTCTCTACCTCTTACCGTTTTCGCGCTGTGGCACTGAGAAAATGTTAATATGAGGAAATTACATGTTCTTCCCCGGTATTAACTGTAGCGTCTCTATTTCTAACGCTAGAGATAAGGTTTATGTGTGAAAATGTTGAGTATTTCTAGTCCTACAGATTGGGGCTAGAGGATTTTCTGTACCTCTTACCGTTTTCGCGATGTGGCACTGAGAAAATGTTAATATGATAAAATTTCATGTTCTTCCCCAGTTTAACTGTAGCGTTTCTATTTCTAACGCTAGATATATGGTTTATGTGTGAAAAAGTCAATTATTTCAAGCCCTGCAGATTCAGGCTAGAGGATTTTCTCTACCTCTTACCGTTTTTGCGCTGTGGCGCTGAGAAAATGTTAATATGATAAAATGTCATGTTCTTTCTCGGATTTAACTCTGTGGCGTCTCCATTTCTAACACTAGAGATATGGTTTATGTGTGAAAATAATGAATATTTCTAGTCCTACAGATTGAGGCTAGAGGATTTTCCCTACCTCTTACCGTTTTCACGCTGTAGCGCTGAGAAAATATTAATATGATGAAATTTCATGTTCTTCCCCGGTTTTAACTCTGTAGCATCTCTATTTTTAACGCTACAGATATGGTTTATGTGTGAAAAAGTAGATTATTTCTAGCCCTATATATTGACGATTTTTTCTACAGCCTACTGTTTTCGCCCTATTGCGGTCATAGCAATATTCGTTTTTTAATTGTTTTGATAAATATAATCAGACCTGTTGTGATCATCGAATTTTTACTGTATAGTGTATCACTAACATTTAATAGTATTTTTATTTATGCAGTGTAAACTGTGAAATGTACTATTATTTACATAAAACTCCTCTTTAAAAATTCATTATACTTCTGTTTCCAAAAACATTCTTTTATACTCGTTGTGTTTCGTAAATGTTTTGTAGGGCGCTGGCGAGTTGATGTATTGAAATTATGCGGCTTTGGTGTGCACAAAGGCGTTTCAATACATCACTTGCCGGTGTAGTAAACAAATACGAGTAAGTTCACAATCGCGACCGTAAATCTTCCCGGAAGGTACCTCAATGGGTCAATTTTAAAGGACTACTGTCATCCTTTGACGCACCACCGGTAAGCGTTAAAAGATATTTGCGCACACATTTAAATACATTGATATCCATAATGGAATTAGCACATTAAGGCTGGGTTGTATAAAGCCCGTGATTGCAAAAATCTACTGATAGTTATTGTATAAAACTTTTCATTTGATATGTATGTATGTAACTCTACACTGCACACTAGTCGTAGTGTAGAAATAATTGAGATATGAATTTCATATTTAATAGTTACTAAGCATGTCTATTTATAAATACAATCAAAAGTATTTTATAAAATTCCAATATGTTTAAAGGAAATTATATCACTTTTTGCTACCATATCATTGTTAGATTTGTAATTTTCATGTTTAACATTTTTTCAGTGTAAAGTTTAAGTCTGTTCTTACTGTTAACCGCCCATTATAAGACCCAGCCTCATTCATTTTAAAATAATAGACACCTATATTCAAGATGAAATATGAAATTCGTAGGGAACGAATTAATATAAGATTTTTGTGAATGATTTTTTTTTAATTTCAGGATATTAATATTTCATCTATTTAAATCATTAATTTGAGTGTTTCAGTCTCAGACTAATAAATAAATATTTCTTTATTAGCCTGAGGCTTCATTTAAAATAACATATAGAAACTTTTTAAATGTCAGTAAATTTTTTTTGCAATGATAATTCCATTAAACCTTATAGTTAATTGACTTATTTGTTCTCAATCTCATTATAATTTTTTTTGTAACCACCTACCAGGAATGGTTATACCTGTCCATCCGCGGTGGAAACCTACACAAAAAGAAAAACAGCACCGCATAAGAATCAAGCTATTAGTCAATACACTTATAGAGTACAGCGCATCTGTTGATATATTTATATTTATCGGCGAGAGAGTCGTGGAGTTATGTACAAGAATCACAAGAAGACACGAGAGAGGTCTCCCGGGATCCAGTTTTCAGAAGATATGCTCTCTCGCTCGGCGCGCACACGTGACATCCCCACAAAGTCCTCTTTCTCTCCGCGTTTGCACGTTTATGTGTGTGTAGTACCGGCCCGAGAAGAACACCTGCATTTTCACAATGAGAAGGCCCGCACACCTGAGACTCCTGGCATTCCGCAGCCGAAAATTCCTAAACGCGGCCGCTACATAAATCCCACAATTTATTTAAACCGGCGCACCGTCATGCATGCGAAAATTATCCAGATACAATTTATGACTACCTGATTTTGTAGATCATTAATATTCAACGTATTAATTTTTATGAAAGGGTGGTGTGTTTTCGTCTTTTATACAATTCTTTTGCACTGAAAAAGAATAACAATTATCACATAATTATACTAAACATTATAATAAATATAACGTTTAACTTCATATAGGTATTATATAAATTAGACTATGCCCGTCCACTATTTCAAATGACTTGAACTCTACACTACATTATTCCCTATATATTTTTAAAATGAAGTCTAAATTAATAAATGAAATTGATTGAAATATAAAAAATTATGGAAAATGGTGTAGTGCAGAGTTCAAGCCATTTGAGATAGTTAATGGGTATAGTTTGGTTGGTGGGGATCACCCACCCATCCCATCTTTGCTCGCATACTTTTTACATAGGATAACACTTTTTTTGAATGGTTTAAACAATATAAAACGCCTGCATCCATAGAAAAAACTATGCAAGCAAAGGTGGGGTGGGTGGGTGGTCCCCACCAACCAAACTATACCCATTCACTATCTCAAATGACTTGAATTCTACACTACATTATTCCCTATATATTTTTAAAATGAAGTCTAAATTAATAAATGAAATTGATTGAATTAAAGAAAATTATGGATAATAGTGTAGTGTAGAGTTCAAGCCATTTAAAATAGCGAATGGGCATAGATTGATTGGTGGGGACCACCCACCCACCCCACCTTTGCTCGCATACTTTTTTACATAGGATAACACTCTGAGTTAAGTAGCAGCTTTTATATTTTGAAAATTTTTGCGTAATTATATTTGTTGTGTTCATATTGTCATCTAATTTCAAATAATAGTTAGTTATTAATTTAAAAATTAAACTAAATTAAACTTGCTGATAGCTGATTTTTTTATGTTCTGACATAACAAGTTGCTTTTTAAATATTTTTTTTGCATTCGGATTTGTCGCAAATATAAATATTTTAAAAAAAACTCATGCTTTAAGATATCTATATAAAATTAGATGCAAAATTTCACCGCGATTTTTATTGGTATGTGTTTATTACCTGTGGATTTGAAATGAACCCAAAATCTTCACTACGCGTAGCCTTGTTCGTAGCATATTTCCTCGCTGCATCCACCAAACTCTCCGCCTTCCTCGCCCCATGGTACTCTATTGGGTCCTCAACATTAGGCCGAAAGAGCTGCAGTGTAGGATAGCCATGAATCTTATACTTGTTCCCCAATTCAGTATACATGGCAGCATTGACACGACCGACTTTAATATCGGGGTACTTCACCAAGTAGCCAGCCGTAGTTTCATACTCTGGCTCGAACTCCACACAGTAGGGACATGTGGGCGAATAGAATTCCACGATCCAGGTGTGCCTTCCCTTGGTGACCATGTCGTCAAAATTATTCGGTGTAAGCTCGACCACATCGGATGCAAATGCACGACGTGTAACGATTAGAGCGAATAGAATCAGTGAAAATATTTTGTACATTTTAATGACAGTTTGCTTTATTACATTTCATAGGAATAGGCTTTCTAGATCTTATTTCTTGTTGTTGTCAACGTAGGGTAATTAAAGTTGCATACAGTTGGAAGTGATTTTTACTTGACATTTCGTCGCCCAAGAAGGTACTTTAGGCCCAATTCATATATATCGCGGCCTCGAGCGAAGGCGAGGTGCAGGCGCGACGTCGCACAGGCGATTGTGATGTCCATGTGCAGTGAAGGGGTGGACATTGCACCTTATGTTTACATAGCGGCGGCGTGGAAGAGTTATGCCTCTCGCCTCTTCGCCTACCGTGTCTCAGACGAAGGCGCGGTGCCGGCGCGACGGGAGGCACGACGCTTTTACGCCCCCTCTATATAAACATATGGTGCAATGCCCACTTAGGTGACGAGGTGCCTCGTGCCTCTCGCCACGCCGGCACCGCGTCTTCGCCTCTTCGCCTAAGACACGGCAAGCGAAGAGGCGAAACTCTTCCACGCCGCCTCTAAGTAAACATGTGGCTCAATGTCCACCCCTTCACTGCATATGGACATCACAATCGCCTGTGCAACGTCGCGTCTGCACCTCGCCTCCGTCCGACACCGCTTATGTGTGAATTGGGCCTTACACGGTCAATATACTGTCAATATTTTAGAATAATGACAGTAATACTATACGATAACATGTAATATTTTCATTATTCTAAAATATTGACAGAATTACTGATTGTGTAAGGTATAATAATGATGGAATGAAGAGAATACTGATGTTTATCCAGATAATTGATTACTTGATAAATATTGAAAGATGATTTAAGCAAATACTGATAGTATTAGGACTGACAGTATTATTGTCCATGTAAGGTGCATTAAGCAGCAACACCACACATCTAAAATTTTATCCTAGGTTGACAGGAGAGAGAAACATTGATTATAGAATTATTAGAGTAAATATCATATTTGTATGAAGTCTGTTTGGAATATTTTCGTTGTAAAAAAAAAACAACTATCGTATTATAGTGTAGTTCATAACATTTTTCGTTTGCCTTCATTGTGTTGTGTCTGCAATAAATGTGCAATCACTTAGTCAGCGTCCTGTGGGCTTGAACCGTCTGCGCTCGATCCGGATAAGGCTCGCATCGGTGTGTCTGGAGGTGACACTTTACAAAAGTCATTAATGCACAAACCAATAGTCACCGCGATCTGGCTGGACAGGTAGGCAGCGGCCACTATTCATTGCCGACGTGTCACGTCGAGACGTGCATTGTTCGGCCGCGACTCCGAGGCGCCAGTTGTACCTGACCGTCGCGCACTTAGCATAGCAATTAGCTGCCGCTAAATCGTACCGCACTCAGCGCGATTGGTCACAGCGAGAGCCGAGGCTCATTCAAATTCGTCCCTTTATTGCTGGAGACGTGCGACGAAATCGCACCAGAGACGCCTTTGTGCGACACCTTTCGCCTTTTACGGACGCATTTAATTATACAGTAAAAATAATAACCGTGCAATATTTACATAAGCATGACTGCATAAAATGTGAACGACTTCTTGAAGGAGTTACCGCGGAGACTAACAGCGTTGAGATTTTAATCAATTCGCAAATTTAATGATTTTCTAATAGGATTATTCTTACTGATTGGTACGATACAAATTTAGCTATTTTCTAAGAATCACATATGGTTAAAATAATTTGATGTATATACGTTTGTGTTCAACGTATCAATTCACATGCAAAGTATTACACTCGCAGGAAAATTCTTATCTTTCTTAAATTGTAAAACAATCTACTACCAAACATGATACAACTAACCCCCTAGGAAGAAAGTTAAACGCGAGGTAGATTCACACTTATATATGTTTTATAAGATTGGCCGTGTGCTGATATCTGAAGCACTCTGTTGGAATATTATTCCATAGAGGGCACTACTCGGTGATCCTGATGGCATAAGCATGTTGACGATTATTACTATATGCATTGCTAATTGATGTGGTTCCGCCAGATGGCGTTTAACTTTCCTCCTAGGGGGTTGATTGTATAATTTTTGTATATAACCACTCGAGATATTGTGTGAATTCATCCTCACTAGCTGAGTTATACTGATGAGATCTAATAAGATCGAAATCTAGATCTATAGATTGCTTAGAGGATTCACACTTATATATGTAATCTACTACCACTCAAGACGACATAAAGTCATGCTACTATTAAAATTATTCAAATTGATGTGTAGAACACCAGGGTTTCACTGCCACCACCTCAGAATTGATAAAAACTCGTACAAGTTTAGAAATGTTTATTGTATAATAGTTAACAACTATTTGAAGTGATAGCTAGCTCCTGTAGCGTGGAAATGTTGACTGGTTCTGATGTCTTCAGAGAGTCTGTGTGGAATGATTTCTAGCAAGAATGATGAATGAATGTGTTTATCTGCGAATACGGTGTTTTATAATATCGATTCAATTGAAGGACGACGATCAACACATCTGTATTAATTAAAATTAAAATTGTCTTATCGATATTCTATCACTTGAGCCCTTTGGATAGACAATTTCGAACCAAATAAAAAATCTTTATACAATTTTACCCTCAAATGTAAAACATTTATACTTTTTTGTTTAAAGTGGTGTATAATATATCTTCACCCACTTTTTTTTAGATAATATGATGAACCAACCATCAACTTCAACTGGTGTACCCCGCAATTTTGCAAGATTTAATATAAAATATCTACCAGATTCAATAAACGGTATAAGAATTTTTTCTTTAAATACCGGAATATTCGTTTGTAATGTTTTTCCGGGCAGATTTCTACCAAAACTTAAATGAGTCACTTATGAGATAATAGATATTATTTATTTGTTTAAAGTAGTATACATATACTATTTATACTTCTTATCTCTCTAATATATATATATATATATATATATATATATATATATATATATATATATATATATATATATATATATTGTATTATAGCAATTACTAATTAAGTCATTCATAGAAACTACACCATGTACCAATTACGCATATTTCAATCCGCTTGTTATTTTTATTCGAAATTAATTCAGCTGGAACGGTGCATTTATATAGTTGGGCGTTGGTGATAATAGCATTATTTACACAACTATACATATACATAAGTTGTTTCTAAAACGTTCAACTAATAAAGACGTGGAGTTAATAATCGACGCGAATGTGCCTGGCAAAAAAAAACTCTCATAATTATGAATTTGCGATTGTATAGTTTTCTTAGAGTTGTTTGTGGGAACTGTTTAATTCGTGAGAATTGTGTGAGTTGAGAAAACGCAGCTATTGTTAATTGTTTGTGGCACCATTGCGAAATGAACAATAGTGCGTAAATCATATGGTTACAATCTCAGACTAATAAATAATAATAATAATTTATTACTCTGATGTTACAATGATTGATTTCGTATACATTGCAATTAGTTTGAATGGTGTAGTAATAGATTTGATACCTCTAAAGTTATTATATAATTACTAGTGATTTGTCATTATAGCCCAAGTGTTGTTATTATTCATAACGACCCTGTGTTAAACAGTAATAACCAAAATATTATTACTGTTTAACACAGGGTCGTTATGAATCATTACAGCACTTGGGCTGTAATAATAGCTGTTACAGCATTGATAGTTAATCTGTTTAACACAGGGTCGTTATGAATCATAACAGCACTTGGGCTGTAATAATAGCTGTTACAGCATTGATAGTTAATCACCAAAATAGTGAAAGGTCAGAAAATTTATTTTACATCCCTACACATCCACTATGACAATAATAAAGTATACAGAAATGAGAAAACTAAAACGTAATGCAAAATTTATACCCGTACATCAATTCAGCGCCCTTAAATTATTATGCTAATTTAAATGCAGCACAATATTATGTAATTATTCAAGAAAATTATCTTATTGCCGCATAATGTGTATGATTAAATCTATCGGATATTACCTTTTCATTATTACTAAATGCCAAGTTAATTAATAAATTATCTGGACAAGGCAGGTATCTTGTTAATTTAATGGGCAGGAGCCGCATTAAATTAGCCTCATGATATAATCTAATTAAGCAAGGGTTTGGGATATTCGATAGGCCCTGGCATCCTCATATATATATATATATATATATATATATATATATATATATATATATATATTACTTCATACAGCAAAATTCAAGCATTAGGTGAAAACAAACAAATTATTATAACAAGATGGTGTTTCCTTTTTATTGAACCCTCTGCTACAATCCC
The DNA here is from genome assembly GCA_963942505.1 of Lordithon lunulatus. Taxonomy (NCBI): domain Eukaryota; kingdom Metazoa; phylum Arthropoda; class Insecta; order Coleoptera; family Staphylinidae; genus Lordithon; species Lordithon lunulatus. The sequence continues at coordinate 70,014,921 of OZ012666.1, forward strand.
GAAACTCTTATGGGCCATTCACAATAAGCGCGAAATAATTATGGCATAGCATTACTGCCCAATTCTGAACGTATGAATTTTTATAGCCATGCAAAACATTGCTTACCGCTACCTTACCACTACGGCAAGGTAGCGGTAAGCAATGTTTTGCATGGCTATAAAAATTCATACGTTCAGAATTGGGCAGTAATGCTACGCGATAATTATGGTAGAGATAATTACCCATGTTCTGTCATAGTTTTACTGCGCTGCTGTAAAAGCGACCGCATTTTTATAGATGTGTGCAATTTCGCTACGTTACCTCTACCACGCTTATTGTGAATGGTCCTTTAGCGTTCTACCATGGAGATAAAGACATAAACAGAGTTAAAAAAATATACAAACATTAAATAACTGGGATGCAACTTGAACTCCGGATGAGACCACGCTATAGAAATAAAAATTAGAATTGAAAAAGCAAGAACTGCATTCAACACAATGAAAAGTCATATGACAAATGTAAATATATGGTAATATATAGAGATAAAAGTGTAGGGTAGTTTTTACCGAAATATTAGTTAAGTAAAACTTACTCTTTTATCTCTATATATTACTAATAAAAGTGTAAGTTTTACCTAACTAGCTTTTCGGCAAAAACTACCCTACACTTTTATCTCTATATGTTACCATATATTTACATTTGTCATATGACTTTTCATTGTGTTGAATGCAGTTCTTGCTTTTTCAATTATAATTTTTATAGCTATAGCGTGGTCTCATCCTGAGTTCAAGTTGCATCCCAGTTATTTAATGTTTGTATATCTTTTTAACTCTGTTTATGTCTTTATCTCCATTGTAGAACGCTAAAGGACCATTCACAATAAGCGTGGTAGAGGTAACGTAACGAAATTGCACACATCTATAAAAATGCGGGCGTTTACAGCAGCGCAGTAAAACTATGACAGAACTATATCTATCATAATGTTCTTAATAAATTTGACAAGAAAAATCTTCTTTGACTTTTTCTTGTGGCCCATTATTATTAAATGAGTATTTATAAGAAATAAAACATACGTACATTTTTTAAAATGACTTAATTTGTCATGAGTTGTTATACGTTAACAAAATTGACAGCGGTAATTGAAATTGCAGCCATTACAATAATGGCACTTGCACAAGCCGGAGTATAACAACAAACGCGATTATTGTTGATAGCTGCCCGAGCGGAACTAATTGACTGTGTGTGACTCGTGTATGTGTTGTGTAAAGTGCAACTCGCGCATTTTTTTAAAATTTCATTAAATATTTTGTATTTATTTATTTATTGCGTCTGATAACAGTGAGGTGTTCACTGGTTACACTAATGTAACGTAATAATATTGTGTGGCACAATAGAGTTGGGTTACGTAAAAGTATGTACCGTAGGCAATTCAAGCGTGGAGGAGCGTGACTTATAAAATCTCGGGCTTCGGATTATGATAGAATTTTGCAATAAGTGTTAAGGACCCTGTCTACCTCTCCGCTCAGAAAAATGTAAACATTACCCTTACGTTTGTATCTAACCCACAAGGGCCCATATATTACTATAAGAGATAAAATATCAGCGTTACTAGACGAGCAAGAAAGATAGTAATATTTTCGCAAAAATCGTAAAATAAGAGAGCGGCATAAAAATTTAAATAGATTGATAGTGTTGCCGCCAACATAGGGCTACTAAGGTTGCATATAGTTGGAAGTAATTTTCACCCCACATATTTCTTATCTCCACCCTCACTATTTCAAGCACTATTTACTATTAGTAACTAGTAACTCTATTCTATACACCAGGGGTGGTCAACTTTTGTGTACATATGATCCACTTTTTATCTAAAAAAATATGTAGCGATCGACTTATTAATCCATCACTCTACTAATATAATAATAATAATAATAATATATATATATATATATATATATATATATATATATATAATCTTTTTAAATCTCTTTATACCCTTCCGGGTGTCGAGATTGTTTAATCGTATTTTAAATCAATCTAAAACAAATATAAATCTATTGAATTTTCTGTAGGAATTCCTTCCAGTCCTTCCTGTTTGCCGCCATCCTCTTTGCATCCTGCCATCTAATGCCATTCCTCGTTAATATTTCATCTATGTTGTCTTCCCACGTTTTGTGTGGTCTACCTCTTCTTTTCTTTCCTTGTATTCTTGTGTTCCATACACTTTTTGTTTGTCTCCCTTCTGGCATGCGGATTATGTGTCCATACCATCCGAGTTGTTTCCTTTCTATGGTTGTTAGTATACTTTCTATCTGCAGATTTCTTCGAACCTGGTCATTTCGTATTCTGTCAATTCTGGTAATACCTTCTATCCTCCTTAAGTACTTCATTTCTGATGATTTTATTTTGCTTTTAAGTCTCTTGTCCAATGTCCATGTTTCGCTTCCGTATATCAGTGTTGGTCTATATAATAATAATAATAATAATAATAATAAGTTTATTCCCCCATTTTTTTTTACAAACATACAAATACATTTTTAATTATAATAAAAAATATAAACAAAAAAAACTTAAAAATATTTTTATATACTACATGTTGATTTGGTATATATGGGAACTTCAGCTTATGGGGATCAAATCAGCTGCTCTAAATTTGGAGACACAAAGTATTTAAAAAAAAATTGTCGTCTCTCTTTGGTAATTAGTATTATTGCTCTGATTTATAAAAATGGGTTTTCTTAGTTAGTAAATTTTGCTGTTGTTCTATACATGTCCCGGCTATTGTCTGTTTTTAATAATTAATAAAATATTTATTGTATATTTCCCTGTAACTAGAAATACTTTCTGTTGGGAAACTAAAATAAAATTAGTACTCTACTTATCAGGTAGTCGAATCAGTTTAAAACATTGCGAGCGATCGACCAAAATTGGCATCGCGATCGACCGATCAAAGACGATCGACTTGTTGGCCACCCTACTATAGAACTATTGGTTATTGTTTATAAGTTCACAGCAGTTCTCGTACGTTCAATTTTATAATTTCACACAAAATACCTTTGTAGACTAGTTGTTTCAATAGATATTTATTATTATTATTAGTTCACATCAGTTTTCGTACGGTCAATTTTACAATTTCATAGAAAATACCTTTGTAGAGTAGTTGTTTCAATATTTATTATTATTATTGTTATTAAAATTCTGATTTTAACTCTTTATTAGTTATATTGTGTTAAAATCAGAATTTGAATAACAATAATAATAATAAATATTAAAACAACTACTCTACAAAGGTATTTTGTATGAAATTGTAAAATTGACCGTACGATAACTGATGTGAACTAATAATAATAATAAATATTCATTGAAACAACTAGTCTACAAAGGTATTTTGTGTGAAATTATAAAATTGACCGTCTTAAGGAATTCCCGCCATCTGTAGTGAACCCTAGTGACTAGTAGACTTCAACAGTACACCAAGCGCCATCCATTATCCTCTCAATGAACTTATTACTGCTTCCTGTAATAGTTATTTTTTGAATGTGTATGAGCGTTGAATGACTATAGTGTCAAGAGGCGAAGACGCGGTGCCATCTCTATATAATCATATGGTCCACTTAGGCGACGAGGCGCGGGCATTTGCCTCGTGCCTGTCGCCGTGCCGGCACCGCCTGAGACACGGTGGCTGCGAGGCGAGAGGCACAACTCTTCCACGCCGCCTCTATGTAAACATAGTGCCTTTCGTTTATCACTCTGGGCTGGTACGGGCTTATTGTTTCTTGTTCTATTTGCCGCTTCCAATGCGCATAATTCTACCTCGGCCCTTAGAACTGGCAGCGCACAACCGCAAAACCTAAGCATACTGCACGCCACGAGGGCGACTATCAATGATAAACCATGTTAAACGAAAGCGCCTTATGTTTCATGAACGGTACGAGTTCGAGCGGATATAATTGTCGGGCCATCATTGTTGGCTATTAAAGACACTCGCCGAAACATCCGAAACAAATTATAACTGCTAAACAAATAATTCTAGCAAGCTCAAATTTATAATACAAATTCCTAATATATTATAGCATTATCAATTATATTATTTTTTTAAATTATTTACATAACATTCCGAAGAAACTACTTCTGCATTATATGTAATATTTATAAAAAAATATCAAACTTTTGAGATGTTGTAAATATAGTCACGAATAATATTGTTGCAGTGGTAAATTAAAATATTTATTCATCATGCAAAATATTTGAATCGACCACTGAGTGATATAAAGGCAGGGTTAGATTAAACCTACTTTAGAGCCCTGGACATGGTTTTCCTCCGACCGGGCCCCCTTACAAAAAATAAATTACACTCGAAAATATTTAGCTGAGTATAAGGTGAAACTTTTTTATATGTATTTTTAATTTTCGAATACAGCACTGGTGTACGTATTCATGACGGTGGCCATATATATTTTGAAATAATAAAAGACATATCGTAGAAATTACGTCTTCATGATAATATAATTATGGTGGCCATATATATTTTGGAATAATAAAAGACATATCGTAGAAATTACGTCTTCATGATAATATAATTACGGTGGCCATATATATTTTGGAATAATAAAAGACATATCGTAGAAATTCATAATAGCGTCAATATGAAAACGTGAAAATGGAAGAATGTCAATCGAACCGAAATATCTTTAATTTCGATTTAATATGAATTACGTAATTAAGTCGTGTTATACCAGATATTTTTGATATCCCTAAAAATCCTGCTCGAAGAATTAGTACCTTGTCGAGGTGAGCAGGCTTAATCACAATTACACTGAGAATGTCACCCTTTTTATTAATTTTTTTTTTTAAATTCAAAATTACATTTTAAGGGGAGGAAAAGCCGACATGTGCACCTAAAGGAACAGTTATCGCCAAAAGTACTGAAAAAAAATATCAATTTAATCCTATCCGCACACATAATTAGGTTGTTATATTTCCATTTGCACAATATTTTTAAGTTTGAATAATTTCTGTTAATATAAATTGGAATGGAAATGGAGTTAAAATTACACTCAACAATATTTTAATTGATTTTAACTTTGAGTTTAAAATAAATTCTAAATTCTAAAGCTTGTTTTTAGGGTACAACCAAATTCTGAATGTAATTGTGAGACCAAAACTAATTCAGTTCCTTTTGATCAATATAATTAAAAAAAGTGTATTATTTTTTTTAAATGATAGATCAATTGGAATAGACTTTCAAATAGTTCAATCTAAAGCAGCAAATATTTCTTTTAATGCACATTACAGTCTGCTTTTTTCAAATCAAAATTTCAAACTTCGTTCGTTAATGGACATGAATTGTATCGTGAAACTACGCGTATCGCGAATCTACGTGGATCGTGAATCTACGCGCGTCGCGAATCAAGGCGTGTCGTGAATCAACGTGCATCGCAATTACCGCGTGTCGCATTGCAGCTCACGTCGTGAATCAACGCGTATCACGAACCTACGCGTATCGTGAACCTACGCGTGTGTGAATCTACGCTTATCATGAATCTACGGGTGTCGCGAATCAAGGCGTGTCGCGAACCAACGCGTGTTCTAATTACTGCGTGCCGTATTTCAACTCGTGTCGTGAATCAACGCGTGTCGTAAATGATCGCGTATCGTGAACCTTCGCGTATCGTGAACCTACGTGTATCGTGAACCTACCCGTATCGTGAATCTACGCGTATCGTGAATCAACTCGTTTTGTGAAACAGCTCGTGTCGCGAATCAACTCCTACCGCGTAACTCGTGTTTAAAAACCCGCGATCGCGTGTGCTCTGCACCCAGAAGCGAAAGCAGTCCAATCCCTCATCAATCAAGCTGGACTCGCTAAAGGGGCAATGTAAGTAACAAACAACTTTTAATTTTTTAATCACCTACTAACAACTGTTTTTTGTTTGTTACAGGTGTCTGTGTAGCTTTTGTTAAAATAAACCAACAGTGCCGCTCTTCAGTAGTCCGCGTTTTTTCAACCACGTTAGGGCCCCTCGCGAGTGTTAGTCATTTCAAGTAGGCTGTGATGTTTTTTTATAGTAAACTAAAGTCAGTGCTTTACATGGGCTGGAGATGGAATGGTGGAGCACCGCGCAAGTAAATTGAAGACATCAACGGGTGTATTTCCTAACGTGAATGAAACCCGCAACAAGTAGTGAGTGCTTTTTGAATTACGGGTCGCGATACGTTTATTCTAAACCGGAAGAAAAAATACGTTGAATTTAATGATAAATCTCGCATCTGGAGCCCACTAGAGTTCCTAAAAATTAGAGAAATCTAAAATATGATAAAAATTGGAGAAATCTAAAATATGCCGGATTTATGATGGCGCCCATATACAAGCGCAAAAGCGGCGCTATCAGTTTGGCCTGCATATGGCTGTGTAAACTTTCATTTTATTATTCCTGCTTATTGCCTTTCTGCCAATGAATGTCTTGCTTAAACTATGGTACGATCGTACTGGGAGCGCTAAGGCGCTACATGCCATCCTTTACTTAGTAAAGCTGTTATTATATTTTTTACAGTAGTAACAAGTATAAACCTTTAGGGCCTTCTGCAGTACGTTATTGTGTTTTTGTTATTTTAAAAAATCAAATCTTCATGCTAGTGGTTTACTTACGTCGAAAAAATTCATTGTATTTTAAAAATCCGTAACTGCATATAATACAAGAGATAAAATAGACTCATACAAAAAGGATAATAATAAAATTAGTAGTAACTATGGCACAATCACTTTACTTAGTAAAGTTGTTATTATATTTGTTACAATAGTAACAAGTATCAACCTTTTAGGGTCTTCTGCAGTATGTTATTGTGTTTTTGTTATTTTAAAAAATCAAATCTTCATGCTAGTGGTTTACTTACGTCGAAAAAATTCATTGTATTTTAAAAATCCGTAACTGCATATAATACAAGAGATAAAATAGACTCATACAAAAAGGATAATAATAAAATTAGTAGTAACTATGGCACAATCACTTTACTTAGTAAAGTTGTTATTATATTTGTTACAATAGTAACAAGTATCAACCTTTTAGGGTCTTCTGCAGTATGTTATTGTGCTTTTGTTACTTTAGAAAATCAAATCTTCATGCTAGTGGTTTACTTACCGTCTGAAAATTGTATTTTTATTATCCGTAACTGCATATAACACAACAGATAAAATAGACTCATACAAAAAGGATAATAAATAAAATTAGTAGTAACTATGGTACAATCACTTTACTTAGTAAAGTTGTTATTATATTTGTTACAGTAGTAACAAGTATCAACCTTTAGGGCCTTCAGCAGTATGTTATTATGTTTCTGTTACTTTAGAAAATCGAATCTTCGTGCTAGTGGTTTATTTACGTCGGAAAAATTCATTGTATTTTAAAAATTCGTAACTGCATATAATACAAGAGATAAAATAGACTCATACAAAAAGGATAATAATAAAATTAGTAGTAACTATGGCACAATCACTTTAAATAGTAAAGTTGTTATTATATTTGTTACAATAGTAACAAGTATCAACCGTTAGGACCTTCTGCAGTATGTTTTTGTGCTTTTGTTACTTTAGAAAATCGAATCTTCAGGCTAGTGGTTTACTTACCTCAAAAAATTGTATTTTTAAAATCCGTAACTGCATATAACCGTTGATTGAAGTATTTATATATATATATATATATATATATATATATATATATATATATATATACTTCAATCAACGATATAACACAAGAGATAAAAGAGACTCATACAAAAAGGATAATAATAAAATTAGTACCAATGTTTATTTTCATACAAGTCTGTATAAAACTAGCCTATAATATATTTTCTCTTATAAGTTTTATGTATGAATATAATATCACATTTCTGATGTGGATATTAGAACCCACACAAAATCCGGCCAGTTACAAAACTCAACAAACACCGGCCACATCCACTTTGCATTATACTTAATTTTTTGCTGCCATTTGTAACTGCCCGAACATGTTTTTTTTTTAAGTAGTATAATTCACCATTATACCAATATTGCGCAAACAAAAAAAAATTATAATAATATACATAATAGTTCTTTGGTTAAAATTAATAATTTTGCGAAACTACAAATTTTCCCCTAGTAATGTAAGTCACGATGCGTTTTCCACCAACCCCCCCGAAACAAAATTAAGTAGGATCTAGCCACCGATGATAAGTACTGCATTAAGTAGTAAATTGCAACCCAAACATTTTAATATAAAATAAATATTATAAGTCTACTCGTGTCTAGTGTCATGGATGATATGGTTTATTTATTTATTTATTTTTTTGGTTGAGATTCGAGCGGATTTTTGTGTTTTTTTTTTGGCAAAACGCGTTCACGAAAATAATGATACCTTGAACACATGTAGTCGTCGTAAAGGTACGTAAGTCTTGTTCACATTTTTTTTTCTCTTGCATTTATATAAATATAGATATATAAATATTAAAACTTAACAACGGTAATACTTTTTTGGAAGTCACAGCCTACCCCTAGATAAATATTAAGCACGCGGTGGTTAATATAAATCGTCGGCGTTCTCCATGTTCGACAGCAGCGTCTTTTTCTCGTCTTTCTTGCCGGACTGGAAGCCCTGTAGGGAAGCTGGCTCAAAACATGGCTGTAACAAAAACAATAGTTTATTTCTCTTATATTAATAGGTGATTATAATTGTGACTAAAATGAAAATAAAACACATTTTTAATTTTTGTAAAAAAAAATCTTACCGTATCACACACGTTCATATTGCAACAGTTTTCGATGGTGATTTCGCATTGTTCTGTGGACGGCTGTGGCCGATACGTAAGTGGCGTGACATTCTTGTTGACTACGATGCGCTTCTTGATGCGTGGACGCCTTCGCTTCATGCGGAAGACGGTGAACGATAAGTAAACGATGACTGCGAACATGGTGAGCATGCAGGCGCAAATGGCGAAGAAAATTGGGTCTTGGAAATAACCCATTGGGCCGCTTTGCGTCAGTAACGCCGCTGCCTGTGTCAGGTTGCTGTGTTCATACACTCGGAAGGAGCCTTGCTCACAACTGAAAAGAATTGTTAATTAGCCTCTAGTTCTAATTTTATCGGAAATATACGTTTTGAGGTTGTCTGCATAACAAATAAAAGACTAACCACCGTATTCACCAATGATCTATAAATGTATCAATAGCTATTGAACCCATAAGTTATAAGGTCCATACGTCCTGAATTTCCCGGAACACCGAATTTTCAGTACCTTTTTTTACAACTCGCTTTTTGGTCCCGAATTTGTAGCATTTGTCCCGAAAAACAGTTTTGTGAGAACGTAAAAGTTTGATTGTTTATTTAAGTGGTGTAGAGTTTATGTTTTGTCTTCCTAATGCAACAAACGGTGTCATGAAAGCCCAAATCACAAGGTGTTTGATATTTCTTTTGGCAATTTCTGTTACAGTGGGATCTGTAAAGTTTATGGGATGTTGGTGAAAATTAGTACCTTGTCGAGGTGAAAACGTCACCCTTTACATTAATTATTTTTTTAAATTCAAAATTACATTTTAATAAACATAAATATCATTTTAATCCTATCGACACAAATAATTAAGTTAAGTATATATTTATGCCCCTAATAAATATCCTGTCATTCCGGTCATATAGTGGTAACTAATATAAATACGTGCATTAATGTATGTACCAATTTGCTCTTTTAATTTTATTTAATCATATGATTTCTACCGTAAGGTGTAGACGTAATTTGCTCTTACCTGCATTTAAATCCTCTGGTCTCAGCAATAAAAACATCATCAGGTGTAATCTGACAAAAATGTTTGCAAATTTCTGTGGCGCTCTGCACTCGTAACACCTCACATCTGCTCCCCCGGAAACCATCCTGGCAGGAACAAACTGCCCCCCATTTAGCACTAGAATCGTGCCGACAACTACCGCCATTCAAACAGAAATTATCACAAACATTTCTCTCACATCGCCGCCCAATAAATCCTGCCGGACACCGACACTGCGGCATCCCGTAACTCGAAATATAACAATTCCCGTTGTTACAGTAATTGTAACACAAATCCTTCCCGCAATCATCGCACGTACTATTCCTCTTCAGCACCTCCAAATGTTCTGTTGTCGTCCTGTCAATCTCTTTAGCATCGCAGTCGATGGAGCTTGGTGTGTAGGATACTAGCCCCATCGGTTGATTATCGAACTGGCGGATCATTTTGGGTGTTCCGCCCGTTTTAGGCATCATCCACAACGCGTTGTTGTTGATATCTGTCCAATAGAGGTTGTGGTTGTGGATGGCTAACGCGTAGGGTTTGTGGTGCGTGCTTTCGTGCAGTATCTTCCTGTCCGTTCCGTCGAAACTGATTGACTCGATGCGGAAATAAATGCCCTGTCGGACGTCAGCCCAGTATAATTTTTGTCGGTCTAGCGTTATGCCTGTTGGCATGAATAGGTCTTCGGATATGAAGGTTTCGTGGTGGCTGCCGTCTAAGGAAGCTCGGTCGATCGTTGGGTGTTTCATGTTTGAGTTGGTCCAATATAGTAATCTGGAGTTAAATGAGTTGATGAAATTTCATTTTCAAAAAAACGAAACGTGTGATATTATATGAATCTGAAGATAAAATTAAATAGAATATATATAATACATATATTCTATTTTATTTTATATTTAAATTTTATATAAAAAATCGTTTTATTTATCCATTTTTTCTATTGTATAATTAGGAATCATGTTAATTATAATTATAAAAACCGTAAAATTGAATTAATTTAGTTTTTCATAATAAAATTTATGAACTCAGTGGCCGAGTGGTTAAAGGCGTCGTCCGTCTCGTACTGAGTATTGCGAAGCCTGAGTTCGATCCCCAGCGGGGACCGAATTTTCGCGAATCACCTTTCACAGTTTTTCAGAGGTTTTCTGTGAAGTTAAGGTAAATACCGGGTGATTAAACTCTTTTGAGCTTCTCCCTTGACCGGCTGATAGCCCAAAAAGATAGGAGTTTTTTTTATTTATGAAGAAAAAAAGAATTCAATTTTACGGTTTTATAATTAATAATTAACATGATTCCTAATTATATAATAAAAAATCTAAAGGATAAATAAAACGATTTTTTACTTTGCTTTTTTTATCACAGTTTAGTTACACTTTGCAACTAGTTTTGGGCTAAGCTCTAGCCATTTTCGAGGCTCTTCCGATGACTAAAAACTGAAACTAGTTGAAAAGTCTAATTAAAGTGTGATAAAAAACACAGTAAAAAATCATTCTTTAAAATTAATTATTACAATCCAATATTAGAAAATCTAAATATTGCGATACATTTCAATTTTTTATATGTTTATGAATTGTGGGGAACTAAATTAAAAGCAACGTATTTAGAATTTGAAATTTAAGTTTGAGCTTAAGTACATACCTTTTGCAGCTATCTAGTGCAATAGCCTGGGGCTGTTCATCGTCAAACTGGAACAAAGTCTCTGTCTTTTCTGTTCGATTGTATAATGATTTAAAATTGATTGATCCGTTTAAGGAATCCGTCCAGTAGAGGATGTCATCGACTGGGTCCACTGCTAAACCCTGTAATCAGAAAAGAATAACTTAAAAGTTAATAATAGATATGATTATTTTTCCGAATACATCACTGATGTATAAGGAAGGTATTGTTTTAGTGAAAACTTTTTCACGTGTTCTAACTAAAATTCTGGAAATATGCGATAATTACACTATAAGAAAGGTATTGTCGAACAATTTTGAAAAATAATTCAATTTTCATTACGTTTTATGCCTAAAACAGTCGAAATAAACCCGATTTTTTATGTCTGTGGAAATGTCATCGTGATTGGTGTCCACACCAGATATATTTTTCTTGAGGAAAACAGAAAAAACTACCATTTAGGGCCCTGGGCAAGACCTCACTGTAATGTATGTGTATTTCTTTTTTTTTTTGAGGCAGGACTATTTCCGAACAAGATCCAAAAAGTAGTACAACTAGAAAAACAAATTATGGAGGGTGCTAAATTTTATTTACGTTTTTTAAATGTATGTGTATTTTTTTTGAGACAAACTATTTCCGAACAAGTTCCAAAAAGTTGTGAAAGTCGTACAGTTTTTTTAATATAATGCGATTTTTTTCATTCTTCTGGGCCCTGCCGCGTGCCTCTGCCTAATATATAGGGCTATAACCCAGCCGGCTAAAGGAGGAGCCCAGAGGAGTTTAATCACCCTGCATTTACTTTAAATTCATAGAAAACCTCTGACTATGAACTATAAACAAATTTGGGAACGTAAAATATTAAAATAAAAATATGTATTCTTACTGATATTACTTTCTGAAAACAACTAATGACATTAAGGACTAAGATATACTATTACTAAATGTTTACCTGAACATCGTCTGGAAGATCCTCTTCAATTGGAACGCTATCAGTCTCTTTAGAAAGTTGGAACGTGTAAATAGTGTCGTTCTTCTGGTTCATGTCACTCACGATGAACTCCCGCCGCGCGCCATCGTAGGCTAACGCTTTTAAGGCACTGAATTGTGGCTGCGCCTCGGCCAAAAGAGTGCCGTTGCTGCTTAAAAACTCCACCCTGTCACTAATTGCAGCTGCCAAATCTGGAAAGAAATAGTAGATTAAATAAAATTCATAATTAAGCAGGAGTTTATTAAATAGTATCAGTTACGAATTAATATTACATGTGAGTGGTAACGACTAAATATCTTTTAGGGGTATCGTGGGAGTGGAAATTGGTGAGGGAAAAGGGCGTCTAGTATGGAGGAACATACAATGTTATATAAGCAATTATATATTTTATTTTATTGTATTTTCAAGAGGAGCCTCTTCTAAATTTCCATGCCTTTCCCATCCTTATGGTATTTTATTGTAATGTTTTTCGGAGGATTTGGTATGGTAAGTGGGATATGTATGTAGTAGTGTGTTGGCTATGCCAACAAAAGGGCTTTTTTAAATTTATTTTTTAAACAAGGCCGTCGGCTTTAAAAATACGCTCAGAATACACTAATAAAGCAATTTTATTTATTGCCTTCTCAGTGCAGAATGTGCAGATATTGTGTTCAAGGCGTGACAGGGGGTTCATACGACCATGTTGCAGCGAGCACCAAGTGGCTCAACAACATATTAAACTAAGAATAGTATTATACGATTGCAGATTGATTTAAAAATGCTTTATAATCTCTACCAAAAATGCTTATATCGTCGCTTTTAGAATTTCTTAGTAGAATAAACAAACTCATAAATATAACTTATGTACACATATTTTTCTTTTCATTATCAAACCTTGTTCTGATTTAGCTGTCGGATTATTTGTTTGGTTTAATTTGTTTAGTTTTCTTTCTCTGCTAGACGCCGTTATCGGCCGAAAAACCACATAAACAAAAACACGTTTATCGTGATATAACATAACGCGCAAAAGTAAGATAATTAAATTTGTTACAAAAAAAAAACGCGTTGACTTTAATTTAAGCCGTTTTATGCGAATAATTAAAATAGCGATCGAATGAATTATTAATTTTTTATATTATATTCTAATGCGGCTCCTGTTTCTATAGCGCAGTTTGCGGCCGCGTGATGTAAATGTAAATTACGAACAGAAGTTTTATTTAAAGGTAGTGAAGTTAAAAAAAAGTAAATAATTTTAAACAGCGTATTTTGATTGAGTATAATACATCTAAACATTGCAAATCATTAATGATAATAATAAATAAAGCCTTTATTTCCGGGAAAATACTATATTAATATAAATAAAGAACAAACAAACACATAAATAAAGCAATTAGAAAAACATGTGTATAAAAAACATAACACCTTCTGGAAATAGCGAGGTTCAGCAGACACATGTTTGTATTTGCTGAACCTCGTTATTTCCAGAAGGGTCTGACCACGAAAAATATTAACATAAAATATGTGGTATATAGAAACAGGAATACAGAAAGAGATGGCATTTAAAATGAATTACATATTAACACGTTGACTGCCGACTACGAGATAACTCGTAGATAGTTCTTTTCTAGGACGTCAACTACGACATATCTCGTCCTTGTTTACTTGCCATTTTTGTGCAGCTACGATTAAACTCTGAATATATCAGTGCTAATATCGATAGATGGCTTCTGGGAAAAGAACAAAAAATCAATGCTGGCGGCTTGCATGAACAGAAAATTTAATTTAAAAAAAAACGAACAAAAAATATAATTATAAAAATTAATTCAAATTCAAGAAATAAAATAATATTTTATTTATTGGATTGTTAAGGCGTCTACTTTGTGATAATTCATTTTAAAGGATAAATAAAACGATTTTTTACTTTGTTTTTTATCACACTTCAGTTACACTTTGCAACTAGTTTCGGCTAAGCTCTAGCCGTTTTCGAGCTCCTCCGATGACTGAAGCAATTGTAACCGATCGTTCTTTATATAATAAAAAAAGGGAAACTAAGAATTACACAGAACATCTTAACTAAAATTCCACATTTTTTAGAAAACCCACCCCAGCCCCTTTTTATATATATTTTAGTTAAGATGTTTCTGTGTAATTGTTAGTTTTCCTTTTTTTTTATTATATAAATAGCGATCGGTTACAATTGCTTCAGTCATCGGAGGAGCTCGAAAATGGCTAGAGCTTACCTGAAACTAGTTGCAAAGTGTAACTGAAGTGTGATAAAAAACAAAGTAAAAAATCGTTTTATTTATCCTTTAATATTTTATTGTTTGTGGAACTCAAATTGTAATTTCAGGCCAGATTTCTGAAAATTGCCGTGTTAAACACTAAAAACATAACAAAAATATCTGGTGTCGGCACCATACGACTTTCCGAATTACATGACCTATTAATATTATACAACATTTCGACGTTTTCAACTTTTTCTGCTTTTTTTGACATTTTTGACTTGATTTTTTAAAACTTTTTTGGCATTTTTGACTTTTTGAAGTTTTGACTTTGTGTCATTTGGACCTCCTGACATTCTGACAATTATTTTTATCGGTTCCTCCAGATGGCGTTAAACTTTCTCTCTAGAGAGATAATTTATTGGAAATTACGACATGGTGCGGTATAATTTCAGTAAATTATTTACTGTGCAAGACGTTAGACATTAAGTTTTAAATAACTAAAAGTAACTTAATGTTACTTATCTATAAGGCACCTTACACGGTCAATAATACTGTCAATCCTAGTACTGTCAGTATTTGCTTGAATCCTCTTTCAATATATATCAAGTAATCAATTATCCGGATAAACATCAATATTCTCTTCATACCATCATTACTATACCTTACACGATCAGTAATAGTGTCAATATCTTAGAACATTTTAAATATATTATCGTACAGTAATAGTCACTATTCTAAAATATTGACAGTATTATTGACCGTGTAAGGTGCCTTTATAAGGCACCTTACACGGTCAATAATACTGTCAATCCTAGTACTGTCAATATTTCCTTGAATCCTCCTTTTATATTTAACAAGTAATCAATTATCTGGATAAAGATCAGTATTCTGTTCATTATATCAGTTCTATTCCTTACACGATGAGTAATACTGGCAACATTTTAGAATAAGTAACATTTTAAACATATTATTGTACAGTAATACTGTCATTATTCTAAAATATTGACAGTAATATTGATTGTGTAAGGTGCCTTTATGAGAGTAGTCATTCGTGTCTTCCTGATAAGATAAGTTCTCATCGCGATGGTTATGTAATAAATATGAAAATAATAATGCCAATAATGCTCATTACAATTTAAAGACGCATTTGCACACAACAATAGATACTAACGATCGAAAATAATATAGAATTATCAGCAATCAATTAGCGTAAATGATAATCGCGATGAAAAACCGCGCCCCGGAACGTATTAACATGTAATGCGTTATTAACTATCACTTGCGAAACTCAAATGTAAATAAATAAACAAAATGCGCAGTAAGTACGGCCGAGCGTAATCGTAATGGTGAAATGCTTCAAACTGCAGATCGGAAATTTGGAACGCAGTATTGCGACACAAGTGATAACCAATTGGAAATTGTTTTCATTGGAATATTGGTAAACAAAAATGTTTAATTTTTATAATATTGCTTAATAATATGATAGAATATATATTTTAGATGTTTGAATATATATTATAAATTAAATATATTATATTACAAAATTAAATTGGTATTCAGTTAAAATATAATGCGACGTTCTCTAATTCATTGTACCGCAGCCCCTACAGATCCAATGGAAATAATAAAATCACGTAGTTCATAAAAGTTCGTAATTCGGGATGCTATATAATTTTTTTTGTACTCATGTTCTAATTTTGGTGCGGTAAATGCTATTTACCGCACTAGGGTGGGAAATGTTCTAAGACATCATTTCCCGCAATAATTTTGGTGCTTGAAATGCAATTTATTTTGTAAGAATTGAAGAGTTATGTTGTTATTATATCATCTGTAATTGGTTTCTGTTAAACTGTAGATGTCTATATTAAATAAATAAATAAGAGTTGAGTTGTATGGAGATGTAGATCAACAATTCGTAAAATAAGTTTCAGAATATCTATGGCTAGTTCTAATTAGAAGGACATTAAAAAGTAGAATTGATGCAAACAATACTTTCCCCTGTTACAAGTTCGTTGCGCCCGCCAAACGTATTAGTTTCCGGTTAGTACCGTTACCATATCGATCACAATCAAGTCCTGTCAAGGTGCTGACATTGTCACATGCAATTTTTTGAATTTGCAAATCTCGGCACTTCCGATTTCGCCCCAGCGCGGCCTTGTTGGTTGTATAACGCGTCGCAAAAATGTTATTATTGCGACACGGACGAATGAAAACGGGCTGTAGTAACATTATTTTTTTTCGCAGCTGGGCTATAATTGTTTGCGAAATTATTAGTATAATTACGTGGCCGGTGAGTGTGAATTTGGCTCACGATGGAAATTAAAGAGTGTGTGCGGAATGTTGCGCTACTTTTCGGCGGATGTGCGAAGGTAGGGCGTTTGAAATGAATCAAGTATACAAACAGGAAGTTGCTATCACTTTATTTTACTTGTTACGAAATGAAAATTTATGCACTTTTTCTTCATTCGTTTATGAAAATAATAAGAAAAATTTAGTGAATATAGATTTTATCACACACTGATATAGTGGACTAAAAAAAAGTTGGTATTTCCCTCACAAAAACTGCTCTTCAACATCAACAACCACAACAAAAAATACATAAAAATAAATATACTACAACTACTATATAATACAACTAATACTACTAATACTACTACTATAATACAAATACACTCCGCAAAAATTACAAATTAACATCATATATAAATACCCCTACACTCCTTCTGCCCTCGCCACTTTCCTCTCCCATGTCAGCCTCCTGTAGATTTTCACGCCTCCCCCATCCTCTTAACCACTCATTCAGATTTCTGCAGTCTCCCACCCACTCTGCTTTCACACCCTCACATTCTTCGCTAAGGTGCCACCACGTGTCGCTTCCCTTACTATACAATATAGTGGACTATAATGTTGATAGTGTTTAGCTTTTCGGGCTCTAGCCCTTGCCAGGGTAGTCGGTACCATTTCTCGTTTGGATACAATGAACGATGCTGTGTAGTAAGAGGTGCGACACATGTTGCACCTACGCTTAAAATTTGAGGGAGTGAAAGCAGAAAGGAGAATGCTGTAATACGACTGAATGGTTAAATTAGGATGGGAAAGACATGAAAATCTGCAATAGGCTGACCTGGGGGACGAAATTGGTGAGGACAGAGGGGTCTATTTACCCCCGGTTAAATGTATTACATTATATATTCTATTCGTTATGTTAGCAACTGGCTAGTTATATATAGTATGTCTTGTATGTTTATTAGGCATAACCAACACAAAAATTCATACATCTCCATGGTACAAAACTCTAACAAAAACAATAAAATTAAATATGCAAATAAATTAAAATACAAATTGCCTTACTTTGTGATAATTCATTTTAAAGGATAAATAAAACGATTTTTTACTTTATTTATCCTTTACAATCCGACTCGACCTATTATACCAAAATATTTCTGGTGTGCGCACCACACGACTTTCCGAATTTCATTGATATTTTTGACATGTTGGACAATATTTGACGATATTATTTGACAATATTTGATGATAATTCACGATATTTGAAAATATTTGAGAATATTTGAGAATATTTGAGAATATTTGTGAATATTTGTGAATATTTGTGAATATTTGAGAATATTTGTGAATATTTGAGAATATATGAGAATATTTGATAATATTTTAGAATCATATTTGAGAATATTTGACAATATTTGACATTATTTGACTATATTTGACAATATATGTATTTTTTTTTGCATTTCCATTAATTTGTGCGTAATTAAAATTAAAACTATATAACAATATTTCATGATATTTCACGATATTTGCCAATATTTGAGAATATTTGAGAATATTTGAGAATATATGAGAATAGTTGTGAATATTTGAGAATATATAAGAATATTGAGAATATTTGAGAATATTTGAGAATATTTGAGAATATTTGTGAATATTTGAGAATATTTGAGAATATTTTAGAATCATATTTGAGTATATTCGACAATATTTGACTATATTTGACAATATATGTATTTTTTTGCATATCCATTAATTTGTGCGTAATTAAAATTAAAACTATACAACAATATTTGATGATATTTCACGATAT
This sequence comes from Lordithon lunulatus, assembly GCA_963942505.1. NCBI lineage: Eukaryota > Metazoa > Arthropoda > Insecta > Coleoptera > Staphylinidae > Lordithon > Lordithon lunulatus. Next base: position 70,033,635 of record OZ012666.1, read on the forward strand.
TTGTCAATATTTAAGAATATTTGAGAATATTTGAGAGTATTTGAGAATCATATTTGAGAATATTTGAGAATATTTAACAATATTTGACTATATTTAACAATATATGTATTTGTTTTGCAATTTCATTAATTTGTGCCTAATTAAAATTAAAACTATATAACAATATTTCATGATATTTCACGATATTTGTCAATATTTGAGAATATTTGAATATTTGAGAATATATGAGAATATGTGAGAATATTTAAGAATATTTGAGAATATTTAAGAATATTTGAGAATATTTGAGAATATTTGAGAATATTTGAGAATATTTGAGAATATTTGAGAATATTTTAGAATAATATTTGAGAATATTTGACTATATTTGACAATATATGTATTTTTTTGCATTTCCATTAATTTGTGCGTAATTAAAATTAAAACTATACAACAATATTTGATGATATTTCACGATATTTGTCAATATTTAAGAATATTTGAGAATATTTGAGAGTATTTGAGAATCATATTTGAGAATATTTGAGAATATTTAACAATATTTGACTATATTTAACAATATATGTATTTTTTTGCAATTTCATTAATTTGTGCCTAATTAAAATTAAAACTTTATAACAATATTTCATGATATTTCACGATATTTGCCAATATTTGAGAATATTTGAGAATATTTGTGAATATTTGAGAATATATGACAATATTTGAGAATATTTAAGAATATTTGAGAATATTTGAGAATATTTGAGAATATTTGAGAATATTTGAGAATATTTGAGAATATTTGAGAATATTTGAGAATATTTGAGAATATTTGAGAATATTTTAGAATAATATTTCAGAATATTTGACAATATTTGACAATATATGTATTTTTTTGCATTTCCATTAATTTGTGCGTAATTAAAATTAAAACTATACAACAATATTTGATGATATTTCATGATATTTGTCAATATTTAAGAATATTTGAGAATATTTGAGAGTATTTGAGAATCATATTTGAGAATATTTGAGAATATTTAACAATATTTGACTATATTTAACAATGTATGTATTTTTTGCAATTCCATTAATTTGTGCGTAATTAAAATTAAAACTATATAACAATATTTCATGATATTTCACGATATTTGCCAATATTTGAGAATATTTGAGAATATTTGAGAATATTTGAGAATATTTGAGAATAATTGAGAATATTTGAGAATATTTGAGAATATTTTAGAATCATATTTGAGAATATTTGGCTATATTTGACAATATATGTATTTTTTTTGCATTCCATTCATTTGTGCGTAATTAAAATTAAAACTATATAACAATGTTTGATGATATTTGATGATATTTCACGATATTTGCCAATATTTGAGAATATTTGAGAATATTTGAGAATATTTGAGAATATTTGAGAATATTTGAGAATATTTGAGAATATTTGAGAATATTTGAGAATATTTGAGAATATTTGAAAATATTTGAGAGTATTTGAGAGTATTTGAGAATCATATTTGAGAATATTTAACAATATTTGACTATATTTGACAATATATGTCTTTTTTGCAGTTTCATTCATTCGTGCGTAATTAAAATTAAAACGATATATAAACTTAAACTAGCAGATAACCCAAGTTATACGCACTGTTGTTTTTCTGCACGCATATTTATGTTGGCTTTTGCTGGAAAACGTTTTTTTTATCAAGATTTGTGATTGTGTATAGTTCGGGATTTTACAACACACAAATCAAATATTCGCTTTAAATATAAATAATGCTGTTTGTTGCAAAGTGAGTTTTTCTGGATACCGAAATAGAATGTTGTTCATCTTTTTATGTGTTTGCGACGACGAGCGTGAGTAAAAAAGTGATGCGTCATATGCGAAATGCAGGTTTCGACCGGCCAGTCGCGAGATTAATTTCGGTGGGTCCACGTCGGTCGCGTTTAAAATGTGAACAATTTCATTAATAAGTTGGTTTTAATTGTGTGCGTTGAAAATGTGATTAGTGCATCTTGTGTGGAATTCGGTAAGTCACATTTTGTATTAATATCCTGCCGATTTGAGGCTTTTTGTGAGATTTATAGTGGTTTTTGATAGCGACATATTGCTACGATGTTGATGGATAATCTAAATTGATTAATTCTACTATTATCACATGTGTTATTATTGTGTGGGGATTATTTGGTGCAGATTATGATCGCTATTATTTAGGGAACATGTGTATTATCCATTTTTTTCTTTTGTATTGTAGGGAGAGCATCTGATTGCATGCTGACTAACCTAACTATTTTATTATTTTCTTGGTTATGTATGGATACATTTAAAAACGATTGAAATACTTATAATTACTCTAAATTATATACTTCTTATTATTCTTCGTCACCTAGGCGATAAGCACGCGTTTACCATTGGTATCTTTTAAAATAAAGATTTCTTTTGCTTCTTGTTTGTTAGTGCTCATGCTTACCGGCCATTAATAATAATAATTGAATTTTTATTTCTTTTTATCTACAATATACATACAATATACATACAATATACATACCATATACATGCAATACACATACAATATACACACACAATATACATACCAGATACATACAAGATGTATACAATATACATATAATATACATGCAGAATAAATGCAATATAGATACAATATACACACACAATATACATACCAGATACATACAAGATGTATACAATATACATATAATATACATACAATATACATGCAGAATAAATGCTATATAGATACAATATACATACAATATGCATACAATATACATGCAATATACATACAATATACATACAATATACATACAATATACATGCAATATACCTGCAATTTACCTACAATATACATACAATATACATACAATATAGATTACAATATACATTACAATAAACATTACAATAGAAAGACTATATAGGAAAACGAACCGCAGTTCCAGTGTTTTAATGGAGTGCACATTGGTATCTTTTATTTAAGCAGTGTTATAGTCCCTACATTTTTGTGCTATCGAAAAATATCTGGTGTCATTTTTGAAATTTTTGACATTTTTACTAATATTTGGCATATTTTGACAATATTTGACGATATTTAACAATATTTGACGATATTTGACAATATTTGACACTATTTGACAATATTTAACAATATTTGACCATATTTGACAATATTTGATAATATTTAACAATATTTGATAATATTTAACAATATTTGATAATATTATTTATATAATATTTGACAATATTTGACCATATTTGACAATATTTGACCATATTTGACAATATTTGATAATATTTAACAATATTTGATAATATTTAACAATATTTGATAATATTTGATAATATTTAACAATATTTGACAATATTTGACAATATTTGACCATATTTGACACATTTGATAATATTTAACAATATTTGACAATATTTGACAATATTTGACTATATTTGACAATATTTGACTATATTTGATAATATTTGGTAATATTTGACAATATTATACAATATTTGAGATTATTTGACAATGTTTGAGTTTATTTGACAATATATATATGTATCGAAAATATATCTGGTTTCATTTTTGATAATATTTGGCATTATTTGATAACATTTGACGATATTTGACAATATTTAACAATATTTGACCATATTTGACACATTTGATAATATTTAACAATATTTGACAATATTTGACCATATTTGACCATATTTGACAATATTTGACCATATTTGACTATATTTGATAATATTTGATAATATTTGACAATATTATACAATATTTGAGATTATTTGACAATGTTTGAGTTTATTTGACAATATTTATGTATCGCAAATATATCTGGTGTCATTTTTGATAATATTTGGCATTTTTTGACAAAATTTGACGATATTTGACAATATTTAACAATATTTAACAATATTTGACCATATTTGACACATTTGATAATATTTAACAATATTTGACAATATTTGACTATATTTGACTATATTTGACTATATTTGATAATATTTGACAATATTATACAATATTTGAGATTATTTGACAATGTTGAGTTGTCTTGGTAACCATAAAATAAGAAAAAAACAAATTTAAATTAATCTTGTTAGCTGTTATTGAATAATATTTGCAACAACACAAATTGCAATTTTTATTAATGTTCCCCCCACGATTTTGTTTTTGAAACTATCAAAATATTGTTTAGAATTTAACAACAATCATCAGACATATTTTCGAATAGGGCGGTGGGCGTTAGTTTTTTTTTTAAATATTTTTGAAAAAAAAAATGTTAGTAAAATATTTGTAAAATAATTTTTTATTTATAACAAATGTATGTGGCCATACACCAATGTTTTTATTTAACAATTTTGTTTATAAGATATTACTTTAGTGGTTTCAAAAAAGAACAGTTAAAAAAGTTGACAGCAAGTATTTTTTATAAGCCTGTCATTGAATAATATTTGCAACAATACAAATTGCAATTTTTATTAATGTTCCCCTCACGATTTTTTTTTAAACTCAAAATATTGTTTACAATTTAACAACAATCATCAGACATATTTTCGTATAGGGCGCTGGGCCTTAGTTTTTTTTTAAATATTTTTGAAAAAAAAACATGTTATTAAAATATTTGTAAAATCATTTTTTATTTATAACAAATGTATGTGCCTATACACCAATGTTTTTATTTAACAATTTTGTTTATAAGACATCACTTTAGTGCTTTCAAAAAAAAACAGTTAAAAAAGTTGACAGCAAGTATTTTTTATAAGCCTTTTTGTTGCAAATATTATTCAATGACGAATAATATTTGCAACAAAACAAATTGCAATTTTTATTAATGTTCCCTCCACGATTTTTTTTTGAAACTTTCAAAATATTGTTTAGAATTTAACTATATTCATCAGACATATTTTCGAATACGACGCTGGGCCTTAGTTTTTTTTTAAATTATAGTATCATTAATAAAATTGCAATTTGTTTTGTTGCAAACATTATTCAATGACAGGCTTATAAAAAATACTTGCTGTCAAATTTTTTAACTGTTCTTTTTTGAAACCACTAAAGTGATGTCTTATAAACAAAATTTTGAAAGTTGCAAAAAAAATTGTGAGGGGAAAATTAATAAAAATTGCAATATGTTTTGTTGCAAATATTATTCAATAACAGCTAATAAAATTAACTTAAATTTGTTGTTTTCTTATTTTATGGTTACCAAGACATAAGTAAACAATTGTAGAAAAAAATAATTTTTTTGCACACTCCGTTTAGTAACAATACACCGAGAAAAAGTCCACTCACAGGCCGCCCGGAATTATAAGAATTGTTTAACTTCACACCGGTGGTCTATTGCGGGTGGAAATATAAGTCGGTATATTAAAAGTTGCATCAATATACATTTTAATTTAACAATTTATTTTTTTATTGTAATTAACACAGTTACGACGTAAATAATAAATTTGTACAGATATAATAGAACAAACACGATGATTATGTAAATTTTCTCATTGTATTGCAAAAAAAAGAGTTCTACATACTTTCGTCACGAGCATTATATGCAAATCGCGCCAAAATATAAAAATAAGTTAACTTTTATGCAAATACAGCTATGTGCGTTTTGTCAATACATTTTTTTTCAATTCGATATTATTATCGTGTCGAAGTGCAAAAGTGCGGCTACGTGAGCAAATAGTTTCGTTTTATGTTTGCGCTCGCACTATCTTTATCCGGCCCGTAATGTGAGACTTTGCAATTTTAGTTGAATGGGCTTGCATAAGGACTCTCGCGTATCCTTGCGTACGTGACAGACTGCACGTACCACCACGTGGTATCGACCCGCCACCAATAGCGCCGGCGCCTACAAATTTATCAATGATTATGTAAGAGATAGTGGCGGGTTACCCAGTTGATTCGTTTTAGACTTTATAGAGGTATTGCGATTGTAGTTTATTGTAGTAATAGCTATTCCTTCTTTTTTTTTAACTTACGACATAATAAGGCCCGGTATATTCACCAGTTAGTTTTCACTAGCGTCAGTGATCAGTAAACAGTCTATAAACGTGTATTCTATCTTTCAGTAGTGGCAACCTTTCAGTAAAATCGGTCAGATAATTGCAGAATAATAAAAATAAACTACGTACAAGACAATTAAATTTACTAGTTATTGTCAATTTAATTGTCTTGTACGTATGTTAGTAGTTTATTATTATTATGTCGTAAGTTAAAAAAAGAAGGAATGGCTATTACTACAAACATGAAAACAAGTTTTATTAGTTTATTTTCCATTAATTACGTTCATACAATAGACCGAATGGTAAATCAATACTAAACAGCAGGATACACTCATAAAACTTGATTTTACAATGTAAATACTGCACAACAAATCGATTTGAAGAAAATATAATTCTTTATTGCATCCAGGGGCTCTCAAAATTTAGAAACATTGTACCACTTAAATAAACTGCTAAAAACTCTATACCCCACGATGTTTTGTAATTCAGGCTTAATGCAAGTTAAAGAATTAGATATATGTAGTGAAAAAATAAAATAAAATAAATAATCCTATGACAAAACATGTTTCGTCATAAGATTATTTATTTTATTTTATTTTTGCACTACATTTTTTGTACCCCCTCCAACAATGTGATGTACCACCAGTGGTACATGTACCACAATTTAAGAACCTATGCACCAGTCCACCACTTTTGTGTGTATAATTATCACAGTTGCGACGTAAATATTAAATTTGTATCCATATAATAGAACAAACACGATGATTATGTAAATTTTCTCATTATATTGCAAACAAAAAACGAGTTCTACATATTTTCAGCTCGAATTATTACAACTGGGCCTTGAATATATAACGGCAGCGTCACAGGTGAATTTTGGCTGCTGTGTTTGTTGAACTATATTTACGCAAAAAGAAGGCGCGCCCAAAAACAATATTGGCGCAGATACAGTTGTAAATGATCAGCTGAAAGGTTATCTAATAGTTATTTAATAGTAGCTGTGGACATTGGAGCAATTACGCATGGAATTATTAAATTAAATTGGCATTGTATGAGTATGCACTAGAAATATCACCTAATTATAATTTTAAAAACTAGTTGATAATATAAACATGTTTGTAGATAATAGGTTATACTTACAATGACGATTTTTTTATTGTTGTTTGAAAAATAAAGGACATATCGATGAACATAACAAAATATCTTATATATGAATTTTATAAGATATTTTGTTATGTTCTTCGATATGTCCTTTATTTTTCAAACAACAATAAAAAAAATGGTCATTTTAAGTTTATAACATTTATTACAAATATTAGCATACGATAATGCAGACATTAAAAATTTTAAACAATCTTAATTATTACACAGCCACACATTGAAAAATTTAAATAATATTAATTTTGATACTTCAGTAGAATATTATTTTCAATGGCGCTTTAAATACAGTTCATTTGAAAGTCGAACAACATTTGAAACATGTAAATCACAGTTTGTTAAAAATAAAGAGGACAATAGTATAAATACATAATATAAAATATGCTTTGCATTTTTTAATTATTTGATTGATCATTATCACAATCGGCAATATTTCTAAATAGTCATTTGCACTTCCTGTGCCAATAAGGCCACACTCGTACAACAAAATCCACCAAGGCCTTCACTGTAAGTGCTTAGATGTGGCGAAACTCAATGTTAAGGTCTGACCGCAATTAATTCCCTGTTAGATTGCTTTTTTTATTTGAAATGTCGCAATTAGAGACATATTTGGACATGTATTGATCAATGAACTTGTTTAGTTGCGAGAGTAAATAACTAGAATATGAAATTTACCCCTAACTAAACGATACATATGGTTTAAGGATTAAATAACCCAGTATGAAAGTACAATTAATACAAACTATTATTAATCTCGAGAAGACTTATTAAATAATAACCAAAATTATAACTATACATCTATAATTAATAAACATCTATAATTAATAAACATCTATAATTATTAAACATCTATAATTAATAAATATCTATAATGAATAAATTAATTAATTACTCTTACTTTTTAAAGATCGCTTTATTTTTTTGCATTGATCGCGATAATACACATCAAGGTCTGGAATTGAATTTGTTACAACGAAAATTTTAGAATTTATAAATATATTTGTTGTATTTGTAGTTGTTCAAACAATTATAAATACAATAAATATATTTATAATTTAAATATATATAAAAAAGGCCTTTATTTGGCATGACAACTCCAAAAATACAAAACCTATTGGAGGGTTTTGTATTTTTGGAGTTGTTATGCCAAATATATTGCTTTCTCCTTTGTTTCCTTTAATGAAATTCTTTCACTACATGTGCTCACTCACACTGACAGCTCACTACTTTCGTGGGAAAGGAAATTGGCGAGGGCAGAGGGGGTTTATTTTAATGGATAGAAAAATATATTTTATGTTAATTTGTATTCTTTTTTTTGTGTCTTTTTTGATTTCTTTCTGTGAAAATAGGAGTTGTCATGCCAAATAAAGGTTTATATATATATATATATATATATATATATATATATATATATATATATATATATATATATTTAATTTATAAATATATTTGTTGTATTTGTAATTGTTTCAACAATTACAAATACAACAAATATATTTATTATACCATGTTCATCAAGAACAACATACACAAAAAGAATTATATACATAAAAAATAAAAATAAAAGTAACAATCAGCAAAATGCACATTAACAGCATAAATAACCTTTCTGCCCTCGCCACTTTCCTTTCCCACGTCAGCCTCCTGCAGATTTTCACGCCTTTCCCACCCTCTCCTAACCATTCATTCAGCTTTCTGCAATTTCCAACCCACTCTGCTTTCACACCCTCACATTCATTGCTAAGGTGCCACCAATTAAATATATAAATAAATTTATTTAAAGTTGTATTTGTAATTGTTTGAACAATTACAAATACAACAAATATATTTATAAATTCTAAAATATTACTTGTAACAAATTCAATTCCAGACCTTGATGTGCATTATCGCGATAAATGCAAGGAAAAAATCAAAGTGACCTTTAAAAATGAGTAATTATTAGCGAAAAATCTGTGTGGCAAGAAACGCTTGCAATCCAATTAACTCGAATGAATTATCGGGCATAATTATCACTGTTTTTTAAAAATGATTACACTTTTGTTTGACTGTGGGTTGGTAACCGGCCAACCAATGTTGTTGCAAAGGATGTTATATTGTACTTTGTAATTTTGATAAGAGAAAAATGAGAGAATATGTTTTTATAAGTACCCTTTTGGATGTCGAGGTTATTATTTAAATAGCCTACAATACATTTAGTTAATATTATTTACTTCTACATCCCTCCATTCTTTTCTATGCAATTTCTGCTACTAACAAACAGGAACAAGAAAGGCGTTGATTTCTTCTTCCTGCTTGTTTGTTGAGGTTGAGGTTGTTTCTTCTAGTATTAAGAAACCTCAGCAAATAAGCAGGAAGAAGAAATCAATGATAAAGTAAATATTCAATATTATAGAATCACGTATTTGTAATTATATAAAAAACGCAAAATGCAAATAATAACAACAATATTGTTGATTAAAATGTGATTAATGTAAAGCATGTTTCTTGAAAAAATATATCAAGATTTTATTCAAACTGATAACTATGTGAAATTTGAAAAATATCTGCTTGAATAAAATTTTGAAAATATTTTTCAAGAAACATGTATTACATAACATTTTTTATATCAAAAAATATTGTTGAATATGTAATTCTAATAATAATAATAAAATTATAATAATAATGAATTCAAAAAAATTTTTGATAATAAAAATTGTTATGTAAAGCATGTTTCTTGAAAAATATTTTCAAAATTTTATTGAAGCAGATAACTATGTGAAATTTGAAAAATATCTCCAACATTTTTTATTATCAAAAAATATTGTTGAATATATAATTCTATAATAATAATAATAAAATTATAATAATAATGTATTCAACAAAATTTTTTGATAATAAAAATTGTTATGTAAAGCATGTTTCTTGAAAAATATTTTCAAAATTCTATTCTAGCAGATAACTATGTGAAATTTTAAAAATATCTAACATTTTTTATTATCAAAAAATATTATTGAATATGTAATTCGAATAATAATAATAATAATAAAAATGCATTCAAGAATATTTTTTGATAATAAAAGTTGTAATGTAAAGCATGATTCTTGAAAAATATTTTCAAAATTTTATTGAAACAGATAACTATGTGAAATTTGAAAAATATCTCTTAACATTTTTTATTATCAAAAAATATTATTGAATATGTATTTCTAATAATAATAATAATAAAATTATAATAATAGAATACATTATTATTATAATTTTATTATTATTAATAATATAATAAAAATTTTAATGTAAAGCATATTTCTTGAAAAATATTTTAAAAATTTTATTCAAGCAGAAACTATGTGAAATTGAAAAATGTCTCTAACATTTTTTATTATCAAAAAATATTATTGAATATGTATTTCTAATAATAATAATAATAAAATTATAATAATAATGTATTCAACAATATTTTTTGATAATAAAAATTGTAATGTAAAGCATGTTTCTTGAAAAATATTTTCAAAATTTTATTCCAACAGATAACTATGTGAAGTTTGAAAAATATCTCTAACATTATTTATTATCAAAAAATATTATTGAATATGTAATTCTAATAATAATAATAATAAAATTATAATAATAATGTATTTAACAATATTTTTTGATAATAAAAATTGTAATGTAAAGCATGTTTCTTGAAAAATATTTTCAAAATTTTATTCCAACAGATAACTATGTGAAGTTTGAAAAATATCTAACATTATTTATTATCAAAAAATGTTATTGAATATGTAATTCTAATAATAATAATAATAAAATTATAATAATAATGTATTCAACAATATTTTTTGATAATAAAAATTGTAATGTAAAGCATGTTTCTTGAAAAATATTTTCAAAATTTTATTCAAACAGATAACTATGTGAAATTTGAAAAATATCTTTAACATTTATTATTATCAAAAAATATTATTGAATATGTAATTCGAATAATAATAATAATAATAAAAATGTATTCAAGAATATTTTTTGATAATAAAAGTTGTAATGTAAAGCATGATTCTTTAAAAATATTTTCAAAATTTTATTGAAACAGATAACTATGTGAAATTTGAAAAATATCTCTTAACATTTTTTATTATCAAAAAATATTATTGAATATGTATTTCTAATAATAATAATAATAAAATTATAATAATAGAATACATTATTATTATAATTTTATTATTATTAATAATATAATAAAAATTTTAATGTAAAGCATATTTCTTGAAAAATATTTTAAAAATTTTATTCAAGCAGAAACTATGTGAAATTGAAAAATGTCTCTAACATTTTTTATTATCAAAAAATATTATTGAATATGTATTTCTAATAATAATAATAATAAAATTATAATAATAATGTATTCAACAATATTTTTTGATAATAAAAATTGTAATGTAAAGCATGTTTCTTGAAAAATATTTTCAAAATTTTATTCCAACAGATAACTATGTGAAGTTTGAAAAATATCTAACATTATTTATTATCAAAAAATATTATTGAATATATAATTCTAATAATAATAATAATAAAATTATAATAATAATGTATTCAACAATATTTTTTGATAATAAAAATTGTAATGTAAAGCATGTTTCTTGAAAAATATTTTCAAAATTTTATTCCAACAGATAACTATGTGAAGTTTGAAAAATATCTCTAACATTATTTATTATCAAAAAATATTATTGAATATGTAATTCTAATAATAATAATAATAAAATTATAATAATAATGTATTTAACAATATTTTTTGATAATAAAAATTGTAATGAAAGCATGTTTCTTGAAACATATTTTCAAAATTTTATTCCAACAGATAACTATGTGAAGTTTGAAAAATATCTAACATTATTTATTATCAAAAAATATTATTGAATATATAATTCTAATAATAATAATAATAAAATTATAATAATAATGTATTCAACAATATTTTTTGATAATAAAAATTGTAATGTAAAGCATGTTTCTTAAAAAATATTTTCAAAATTTTATTCAAACAGATAACTATGTGAAATTTGAAAAATATCTCTAACATTTTTTATTATCAAAAAATATTATTGAATATGTAATTCTAATAATAATAATAAAATTATAATAATAATGTATTCAATAATATTTTTTGGTAATAAAAATTGTTATGTAAGGCATGTTTCTTGAAAAATATTTTCAAAATTTTATTCAAACAGATAACTATGTGAAATTTGAAAAATATCTCGTAACATTTTTTATTATCAAAAAATATTATTGAATATGTATTTCTAATAATAATAATAAAATTATAATAATAATGTATTTAACAATATTTTTTGATAATAAAAATTGTAATGTAAAGCATGTTTCTTGAAAAATATTTTCAAAATTTTATTCAAACAGATAACTATGTGAAATTTGAAAAATATCTTTAACATTTATTATTATCAAAAAATATTATTGAATATGTAATTCGAATAATAATAATAATAATAAAAATGTATTCAAGAATATTTTTTGATAATAAAAGTTGTAATGTAAAGCATGATTCTTAAAAAATATTTTCAAAATTTTATTCAAACAGATAACTATGTGAAATTTGAAAAATATCTCTAACATTTTTTATTATCAAAAAATATTATTGAATATGTAATTCTAATAATAATAATAAAATTATAATAATAATGTATTCAATAATATTTTTTGATAATAAAAATTGTTATGTAAGGCATGTTTCTTGAAAAATATTTTCAAAATTTTATTCAAGCAGATAACTATGTGAAATTTGAAAAATATCTCTAACATTTTTATTATCAAAAAGTATTATTTATATCTAATTCTAATAATAATAAAAATAATAATAAAAATGTATTCAACAATATTTTTTGACTATAAAAAATTTCACATAGTTATCTGTTGGAATAAAATTTTGAAAATATTTTTCAAGAAACATGCTTTACATAACAATTTTAACAAAATCATGATATATTTTTCAAGAAACATGCTTTACATTAATCATATTTTAATCAACAATATTGTTATTACTATTTGCGTTTTGCGTTTTTTTATTTATATAATTACAAATACGTGACATAACGTTATCACCAGCTGTATATATTGGCAAAACAATAAATCGATTATCAGCTTATCTAACTAGCTCTTAGTATCGCATTCATGTTATATGATCTATTAGTAATAATTATCGGGCAATTGTTAGCAAAATAAAAATATTTACGTCTAAAAGTGGTGAGATTGTTTAAAACACCATATCTATAAAATAATAAGTGCTACTTGATTTATATTATATAGAGTTTTTTTTTTTCGTGATGTTGAAGCGCATTTTTTTGTGAGGGATATGCCAAATAAAGGTCTTTTTTATATAGAGTGATCTACAGTAAGATAACCAATTTGAAAATTAAGGTATAAAATTTAATTCTAAAACGAAATTAAAGAATAACTTTTTGTCCGATCAGCATTTGTTTTTGAGATATCGATGGTCAAACTTCAAACGTCTGTTGATTACTCAGAATGAAAACCAAAATATTACAAAAAAAAAACTAAAAAGAACTATTATTTTCCTAAGTGTGACTAAAATCTAACATAACTACACTAATACTAAACATCTTTTCATATTATATTTATTTATATTATTGATTATACATTAATCATACCTCAGATACTGCAAAATTAAAATTTAATATGTTTCAAGAGGCAAATACCAAATTAAATCGATTTCAAATGTTCTACTGTAATCGTTTCATAGAATAATCGTCAATTTTCCAATTGCTTCATTCCACTTCTCATCAGTTTCGAAAAGTTTCCCACAAAACTCTCCAAAACCAAAATTTACATATAAATTTGATTGTAATTGTTATTGTATTATATCACGCGAATCAATAAAGCTATATACATTTCTACGATAATCAAAGTGGTTTGAATTCCATTCAAGATTTTATGTTGTTCATAAACGCCCGGAGCACTGCAGACCACACTTTCAGAAATAGTGGCCTGCAGTATAAAATCTTGAGTTAATTAGTTTGGGTTTTTCAACGGCATTGGGAATGACACAGAAGTGCGGTGAGTCGTACACATTTTTTCACTTCTGCTGTATTTGTTGAATTATATTAGGGACCAACTATATATTATGAACAATATTCAAAAACGAATAAAATCATAAAGTGGTAGATGAAAATGTTTACAATCATAATAAATCGAATGTACAGATTTATTATTATTGTAACTACTAATACTAATACTTGCTTCTGGATGCCAAGCGCTTTCTGTTTACCTTGTATTATATCAAAAAAGTTAAAAAAATATCTGTTTTATTATATTATAGACTTTGGAATTTTACAATTTCACTTTTACTTGAATTATGCCAAGAAGTCACATATACATCTTGGCATAATTCAAGTAAAATTTAAATTGTAAAATACCAAAGTCTATAATACAATAAACAGATGAATGTATCATGACATAAAAGCTGATGGGCGATAAGCTTAATGTAGAGTGATAATTTATCTATCTCCCTTACATCATATATTACATTACATGTTTTCATATCGATATGTCCCATACAACTTTCTAAATGTGAAAATAATATAAATATTGGCAGCTACTTTCTCAAACAAAAGGGCCCATTGAGAACTAGTTAGAAACCATACAGAAATTTATTTTTAATTTTATTATCAAGGTACTAACCACAAATACACACTGATTTCGTGCAGTAGTAAATATGCATATTTGTGGTTGCGGTGTCTGAAACAATTTCCTGTTTGCCGACTGAATATAATGAGAAAAGACAACACATACATTAACGCTGGTATCGCATCTACACTCTTTTTATGGCGAGAATAGTGTAATTATATAGAACTTTTAGTAGAAACTAAACAACGCAATGGCGTACAAGATGTTGCCATATATAAACAAAGGCACATGATTAGATCTTACATACATTTTAACAATAATTTATGCAAAATAGGATGAATGCCCGATTTTTTTGTTCATTTCATAGCTTCATGTGCCTTTGTTTATATAAGACAACATCGCATTTTGTAATAAAGTTGTCAAAAGTGACTATTGAATCATGGATTGGAAATTAAATCGAATTATCTGCTTTATACAACCGAGCCTTAATGTTTTATTTGTCAATATTAATATGAAATGTTCATGTTTTTTTTTAATTATAATGTTTTGACCTTGCCAATACTACATATGAATTATATCTTCTTTAGTTTAATTAGCCAACATTTAATAATAACGACTCAAACCTCGTGATCATTTCATGGGATGTTTCAAAATTCACTCCAAATAATTCAAAGCACCGTAATCTACTTATCACTTTTTCCATTCAGTATTTAATTTACGTATAGATAACACTCATAAATCATGGCATTATATAACCTGCAATGTATGTAATCTAAAAATATCGTAAAAAAGTGCGCGGTCGAATTTTTATCTAAAAACTCGAATAGAGCACGACCTTGGCTATATCGCGTCGCGTTTGTACAAATTTGAATTCGTATAAAAGGCGCCAAAATAAAAAAAATCAACCGGCTTGCCAGAACACACCGCAACACGCACGAATTGTTTTAAAATTAGAACGTCGCATGAATGAATAAAAATAACCCACCAACAGAAATATTAATTATACCCAATTGAAACTAATTGAGTTGCCATGGTTATATAACAAAAATGTTTGTATTTTATATAATTTATAAAAATACATACAATTTCCAATTTAATAAAAACCACGGTTTTAACTAAACCATTTATTCATTTGATGTTGAATTACAATTATTTTACATTGATTGTAAAAATATACTGTGAGCACGAGGTACGTAGTGGCCTACGTGCCGATCGGCGCGGTCCCTATGGCAGCGCGAAAAATAGATTTTCAGACTTTACTCACCCCATTCTTGGTCCACCTGGGCACCCACCGACCCCGCCGCTAGCAAGCACACCAGACACAGCAACACAAACATATCGGGCGAAAAAAAAATTAAAACAGGTGTTCGCGTTCGAAATTAAATTTACGTGTGTGTTTCGGATTGGAAATGAACGCGGCGGGTTTCCGCACGAGGCGCGATACATTCACGCGCAGGCCGCACGAGCGAAATGCTGCACGGCTTCGCTCAGCTGTTGCCTATATACTTCCTGCCCGTCCTACTCCCGAGAGCTCTTCGGACGTCGATAGCTCCCTCCTTGCCCACACAGCGTCGTCCCGAGTTACACACGCGTTAAAACCCAGACAATTTTTGGGCAAACATCGTCAGATAATTGTTGTTAATTGTATTTTGGGTAATTATATGGAATTTCCGCGGGGAGATTTGCTTTATAATCTGTTGAATAATATTAATCGGTTACGTGATGATAAGGGAATTTGATTGCATTCATCATTATTACATCTGAATAATATTTGTGCACGTATGTCTTATCAATGCGCATTTAGTTCTTTTTTTTTGGTGGCTGTGCGGCACCTGGTTGCTCGAAACTGTAATTTTACAGGGGTGCTATTGTTGTACGGAGGTAGTTTTTCAAGGGTTGTTACTTTTATAGGGTTGTACCATTTTGCACAAAAGAGAATACATACCACTAAATTCCTCTTTCTGATCTTATTAGTGCCGGTTTTTGCAATGGTATAATTTTGTAAATAAAAACAGTGTCCATGAAATATGCGCAAAAAAACTGTCAATAGAAAACTAAACATTACATATAACAGAAAATTTCAAGTAAAATTGTATGTGCGGTTCATGAAATATCCGGAATAAACTGTTAATAGAAAACAAAATTATTATATGTTAAGTTTCAGTTGAAATAACGTCGAAATATTAGTAGATTAGATTTAAAAAAATCCGTTTTTGTATAGTCCAATATGTTGTTACATACGTGAGAAAATTTTAGTAAAATCGTATGTACGGTTCATGAAACATCCGCAAAAAACTGTCAAAAGAAACCAGAATTATTGTATGCTAAGTTTGAGTTGAAATAACGTCGAAATCTTGATAAATTAAATTAAATTTTTTATGTTTGTGTATAATACAATATGTTGTTACATATAACAGACATTTTTTGGTAAAATCGTATGTGCGGTTCATGAAATATCCGCAATAAACTGTTAATAGAAAACAAAATTATTGTATGTTATGTTTCAGTTGAAATAACTTCAAAATATTGGTAAATTAAATTAAAATTTTTATGTTTTGCTATAGTCCAATATGTTGTTACATACAAGAGAAAATATTAGAAAAATCGTATATGCGGTTCATGAAACATCCGCAAAAAACTGTCAAAAGAAACCAGAATTATTGTATGCTACGTTTGAGTTGAAATAACGTCAAAATAATGATAAATTAAATTAAAAAATGTTGTGTTTTTGTATAGTCCAATATGTTGTTACATATAACAATAAATTTTAGTAAAATCGTTTTTGTGGTTCATGAAACATCCCCAAAAAACTGACAATAGAAACCAAAATTATTGTATGTAAAGTTTGAGTTGAAATAACGTCAAAATATTAATAAATTAAATTCAAATGTTTATGTTTTTGTACAGTCCAATATGTTGTAACATATAACAGAACATTTTAGTAAAATCGTATGTGCGGTTCATCAAACATCCGCAAAAAACTGTCAATAGAAACCAAAATTATTAACGTAACAACGTTTGAGTTGAAATAACGTCGAAATATTGATAAACTAAATTAATTTTTTGTATTTTTGTATAGTCCAATATATTGTTACATATAACAGAAAATTTGAGTAAAATCGTATGTGCGGTTCATGAAACATCCGCAATAAACTGTTAATAGAAAACAAAATTATTGTATGTTATGTTTGAGTTGAAATAACGTCGAAATATTGATAAATTGAGTTCAAATTTTTATGTTTCTGTATAGTCCAATATGTTGTTACATATAACAGAAAATTTTAGCGAAATCATATGTGCGGTTCATGAAACATCCGTAAAAAACTGTCAAAAGAAACCAAAATTATTGTACGTTAAGTTTGAGTTGAAATAACGTCGAAATCTTGATAAATTAAATTAAATTTTTTATGTTTTTGTATAATACAATATGTTGTTACATATAACAGACATTTTTTGGTAAAATCGTATATGCGGTTCATGAAATATCCGCAAAAAACTGTTAATAGAAAACAAAATCATTGTATGTTATGTTTCAGTTGGAATAACTTTAAAATATTGGTAAATTAAATTAAAATTTTTATGTTTTGCTATAGTCCAATATGTTGTTACATACAAGAGAAAATTTTAGAAAAAATCGTATGTGCGGTTCATGAAACATCCGCAAAAAACTGTCAAAAGAAACCAGAATTATTGTATGCTAAGTTTGAGTTGAAATAACGTCAACATATTGATAAATTAAATTAAAAATTCTGTGTTTTTGTATAGTCCAATATGTTGTTACATATAACAATAAATTTTAGTAAAATCGTATTTGTGGTTCATGAAACATCCGCAAAAAACTGACAATAGAAACCAAAATTATTGTATGTAAAGTTTGAGTTGAAATAACGTCGAAATATTAATAAATTAAATTCAAATGTTTATGTTTTTGTACAGTCCAATATGTTGTTACATATAACAGAACATTTTAGTAAAATCGTATGTGCGGTTCATCAAACATCCGCAAAAAACTGTCAATAGAAACCAAAATTATTAACGTAACAACGTTTGAGTTGAAATAACGTCGAAATATTGATAAACTAAATCAAAATTTTTGTATTTTTGTATAGTCCAATATATTGTTACATATAACAGAAAATTTGAGTAAAATCGTATGTGCGTTTCATGAAACATCCGCACAAAACTGTCAATAGAAACCAAAACTATTAACGTAACAACGTTTGAGTTGAAATAACGTCAAAATATTGATAAATTAAATTAAAATTTTTATGTTTTTGTATAGTCTAATATGTTGTTACATATAACAGAAAATTTTAGTGAAATAATATGCGCGGTTCATGAAACATCCGCAAAAAACTGTCAATAGAAACCAAAATTATTGTATGTTAAGTTTGAGTTGAAATAACGTCGAGATATTGATAAATTAAATTAAAATTTTTGTGTTTTTGTATAGTCCAATATATACATATAACAGAAAATTTGAGTGAAATCGTATGTGCGATTCATGAAATATCCTCAATAAACTATTAATAGAAATGAAATTATTGTTTGTTAAATTTCAGTTGAAATAACTTCCAAATATTGGTAAATTAAATTAAAATTTTTGGGTTCTTCTATAGTCCAATATGTTGTTACATACAAGAGAAAATTTTAGAAAAATCGTATGTGCGGTTCATGAAACATCCGCAAAGAACTGTCAAAAGAAACCAAAATTATTCTATGCTAAGTTTGAGTTGAAATAACGTCAAAATATTGATAAATTAAATTAAAAATTTTGTGTTTTTGTATAGTCCAATATGTTGTTACATATAACAGAAAATTTTAGTAAAATCGTGTGTGCGTTTCATGAAACATCCGCAAAAAACTGTCAATAGAAACCAAAATTATTAACGTAACAATGTTTGAGTTGAAATAATGTCGAAATATTGATAAATTAAATTTAAAAAAAAATTGTTTTAGTATAGTCCAATATGTTGTTACAAATAACAGGAAATTTCAGTAAAATCATATTTGCCGTTCATGAAACACATCCGCAAAAAACTGTCAACAGAAACTCAAATTATTGTATGTTACGTTTGAATTGAAATAACGTCGAAATATTGATAAATTAAAAAAAAATTTATGTTTTTCTGTAGTCCAATATGTTGTTACATATAACAGACAATTTTAGTAAAATCGTATGTACGGTTCATGAAATATCCGAAAAAAACTGTCAATAGAAACCAAAATTATTAACGTAACAACGTTTGAGTTGAAATAACGTCGAAATATTGATAAATTAAGTTCAAATTTTTATGTTTTTGTATAGTCCAATATGTTGTTACCATATAACAATAAATTTTAATAAAATCGTATTTGTGGTTCATGAAACATCCGTAAAAAACTGTCAATAGAAACCAAAATTATCAACGTCACAATGTTTGAGTTAAAATAACGTCGAAAATTGATAAATTAAATTAAAACTTTTGTGTTTTTGTATAGTCCAATATGTTGTTAGATATAATAGAAAATTTTAGTAAAATCGTATGTGCGGTTCCGCAAAAAACTGTCAATAGAAATCAAAATTATTAACGTAACAACGTTTGAGTTGAAGTAACGTCGAAATATTGATAAATTAAGTTAAAATTTTTGTGTTTTTGTATAGTCCAATATGTTGTTACATCCTAGAGAAAATTTTAGAAAACTTGTATGTTCGGTTCATAAAAAATCCGCAAAAAACTGTCAATAGAAACCCAAATTATTGTATGTTAAGTGAAAACTTAACGAAATATTGATAAACTAAATTTAAATTTTGAGTTTCTGTAAAGTCTATGTTGTTAAATATAATAAATTTTTTTAGAAAAATCGAAAAATATCCTATAATATAAAACTACAACAACACAATGTCTTGAAGCCAAGGTGGATCGGCTTCATGACATTTATGTATGTTGTACTGACGCAAAATCTTCTCGTTTTCAAAATAATTCAAATGTGACTTATACAACTTTTATTCTCACAGGCTCATATAAAAATTACACTGTAGATAGTTTTGCACACTCAGCGGTCATGGATAACAAGAAACTGGACGTGGTGAAAGAATTCAAATATTTAGGAGTTCTCATCCACAAAGCTGAAAGTTTGAAAATTCATCGCAACTACTAGCTAAACAAATTATCCAAAAAAAGTGGATTCTATTAAACTATCCACTTTATTTGGATATAACCCAAAACAAACAAAAATTGATAATTTAATAGAATAAGGCATTTTTTCCAAACTAACAATTCATAAAAGTGTAATCACTATCACTATCGTTGGACAATAGTCGAAATGTGGTACTTTCGACTATTGTCCAACGATAGTGTTCATGATGAAACCGCGATTAATTAAAAACATGCAATAAAAAACAAAACAAGGCCATGCGAATCATTTTAAAATGCAATCAATATACAGCAATCAATATAATGCTGGAAACAATCAATATTCTAAGGCTCCAACATAAAATCATGTTTAATGTTCTTGTGTTCATCTATAAAATAAAAAATAATTTAATTACTTTGTCAATCCTACTGCAATACAAACATGAGCGTCACCTTTATAACATCCGCAACCGTCGTGATTTTTCGCCGGGTTTCTCTAACAAATCTTTAACTAGTTTAAGACCGTCTTAATAATAAGATGGTCTTAAAGCGTTGCACCAAACAAAAATCGGATCTTAAAACGATAAGACGGTCTTACATTGTAAGACCAAGTAAGATCTACATATGTTTGGTGCAACAGAATAAAAATATAAGACATGGTTATATATAAGACGAGTTTATATATAAGACGAGCTTATATAAGACGAGCTTATATAAGACGAGCTTATATAAGACGAGATTTAAGATTCGCTGGGGAAACCCGGCTGTTATGTCTTAAGAGAGAAAAGCGTATTCGCACAAAAACAGATGATGTGCAATGGCTTATGCTTTTTCAATAGTTTCTTGGCAGAAATAAACGAATGCGACTCATTAGCTAGGTTTAGAGAAAAGTTTTATATATAAAGGGTGTTTCAGTTCGGGGTATAGAACTTAGAATTTAAATAAAACACAGAAAAATAGTTTTAATGGCCAAGTATGTGACGTTTTTCGAAAGATAATTGTATGCCATTAATGTTTAAATATGATTTCGGACATGTGGCCACCGGAGCTGGCGCGTAGATGGCGTAATCTGGAGGTGCAATTTGTGATCACTCTTCGAAGCATTTCTGGATGTATTTCGGCAATAATTTTATCATAATTTATGTTAAATTTGTAAATAAAGCGAACATCGCTAGTAAGGATCTATTATTATTACTATTATTATGTCTTCGTTTTCGTAGAATCTTTCTATCTCTTCATTCTGTTGTGCTGATGTTGGTGCGTATGCCTGAATAACTTTAAAGCAAATATCTTTGACTTATGTTTATGACTATATAGCACTCTTGGGCTTAGCTATCAAATTAGAGTATTTCCTTTGCGTGGTTTTTATGTACTAGGAAACCTACTCCCTTATGTATCTACCTCGGTAGTACAGTGTATATGTTATTTGCTTTTCGTCTTTTCTTCGGACTTCGCTTAGACCTAGTATGTTCCATTTGATTGTTACCTAGTTTTTCTTCTGATGACAATGCCCGTGTATTATAGGTGGCTATATGCTTAATATGTTTTTGTCTTCCATGGTAACCTAATCCACTCCGGGGATTATTAGCACCGTCCGTCGTTCTGTCCTTTTACCACTCTACTTGTTTCTCACAGAATGTTCATTCGACTAATTTCTTCTAGCAGTATATAACGGGGAGTTGCTCTTTTCCAACGACAGCATCCACTTCAGAAATCATCTTTGCTCTCTTTGAACTATTTGCCATTCTCTTATTCCCCAAACTTCCTCTTCTGATAAGACTTATCAGTGTCTTATTCTTATATCTATAAGTGATTGATCATGATTGCAAAAATGCATTTAATTTTACCCTATTATTATATGGTGTTGAACAGTGATGTATTGGTAAAATAATGAATCTGCTTGGTTTTATTCATAAAAATAATGTGTACTAGCAGTTTCCAAATAGTACGCTCGAACCAATAACTTAAATATTAAATCCCCCCCCCCCCCCCCCCCAACTATTTTCAATAAGCGACGCCACTGTTTCAGCACATGCGTTCTGTGGGTCGCGTCGCCGTCGCGATGCCCGTGTGAGTAGTTCTGCCGGGAGCCGCGTTTTAGTGTCCATGAGTGATTTTATTTAAAATAGCGTTTATTTCGGGGGTGGTAGTGACCATGTGAATGCACTCGAATGGATTAGCTGTGTCCTAGCAAGTTCGTCCCCTTAAGGTAGGATCTTATGGGTTTGCTGCGCCCGAAAAAGCCAACTACCTGTTGTAGTTGGGAGGTTATGTTTTGATTGGGTTTGTTATGATCCTGGCTGGAATTGGGTTAACCCGGTATATTATGGAAAATAGACGATTATAACGATAGTTTGTTTTAGGGTGTGTTGTTATAAGCGTTTCGGTATGTTATTTGTTAGCAGGAATGAAAGTTATGCGGTGTGGTGCGAGACAGAATCACACGCTCAAGGATGTTAATAAATAGGATGTAATCTGTTTAATAATTGATTGATTTTTTTATTATTTCCTTGTTTTGTTTCCTAATGTTCTTTTTTTTGTATGTAGAAAGTCTGTCTTGTTAATATCTTGATTTAGATTGGTTTGTATTGATTTGTTTTGAATGCAATTAATAGGTGAATTGAAGGACTCAATTAATATGGGATGAAGGACCTCACTAATGTTCTTATTATTCATTCAATTGTGAATAATATAATCAAGGCTGAATTAATGGAATGTACTATAGGTAGTACATTCCATTAATTCAGCCTGTGTATTGTTTGTTTGTGTATTTTAGGAAATACACATTTTAGTTATATTTATTTGGCGTAATTAATTTTTGGTTTGGAATCAGGGCATTACTTTCATAGAGACCTACTTTATAGTAGTCCATTTATCTTGAGATATTCTTCATATGAAGGGACACATTTCATTGTGCTATGCAAAATTTTCCATAATGGCACTTTAAGGTTCAGATGAAGGGGAATTTAATTTTTTTCAAATGGAATCCATACTTTTTATTGTTTATTCTTATTCTACATCAAAAAATAATAATATTATGTATTAAACATTTTTTTCCTGAACTTACTATTTTTGAACGATACTATGATAAATGTTGCAAACTTAAACAGAAGACCGACTACTAAATATCTAACACGCAAAATAGACGGTATTTTTTGTATGTTGGCATATGAAACTGAACTCATTATACCCATATGAGGCTTGTAGCCATAATTTTCCTAGTAAACTAACGACCTAGAAGACGTCTGCTAATTATATTAATATAGCGATATTAATTATAAAGACAGATATCAAATAAACCTATGTTTTGTATATGACTTGCATTAGTCGTTGTTGTTTTCATTGCAGTATATTGTGTGTGACCAGAGGTGCCTTTTATTTGAAGAATTAATAAAGAAAAAAAAGGTAAGTGAAAATTTATTACAATAATACATGTCAGTGTTAATTAAAACCGCCTATTTTCACTCTTGATTCTGATTTTTTTAAATTTTTAAATGTTAACTAATTAAATAGTAAATAAAAATAATCCTTTATTAGGCATAGTCACCACAAATTTAAATACAATTTAATACATCTTCCTTCTATCCATGATTAATCATCACGTAGATGTTCAACGTCTGTCAACGTTCCTGCTGTTTGCGGTGGCGACCTACCGATGGCTCTGTCGGTCAACATTTGCCCATTTCGATATGCGACAAAACGTGTGAAATAATTAGGCGTTACTACCAACACTCTACCCCAGTTATTGAAGTAGGAATATAAAATAATCCAAAACATAATTATTGCATTAATTTTCTATAACAATTCGAGAAGGACGCATTTCTATAAGGCACCTTACACGATCAATATTACTGTCAATATTTTAGAAAAATGACAGTATTACTGTAGGAAATTATGTTTAAAATGTTTATTGTTCTAAAATATTGCCAGTATTACTTATCATGTAAGGTATAGTAATGAGGGAATGAAGAGAATACAGATGTTTATCCAGATAATTGATTACTTGATAAATAGTTAAGGAGGATTCAAGCAAATACTGACAGTACCAGGATTGACAGTAATATTGACCGTGTAAGATCCTTTTATGATGTGTCAACACACGCGGCCATAGTGTAATATATATTACACTATGCACGCGGCTTTCCCCTTCCATAAATTAAAAAAAATCGTGTTTTAATATAGGCCTTGCGCTTGTCACAGTTGCAATTTCAGTTGCCTACGTTGAACGCACGTTTGAAAATCAATTACGAATTCAGTGACCTGTAGTATTTTATTGTCTCACTTCTATTAATACAGACAAACGTGACTTTATTTTACACTTAGACAGATTAATAACTTTAGTACAGTTACAGTATGAATATATAATTTTTGCTGCTACATTTTGTTGGGATATTATTTGAATAATTACTTTTTAAAATGTCTATTTGGACATAAAAGTATACGCACATGTTTAGGTGCTTTCGTTTAACCGCCCCGTAGCGTGCTGCATTACTCCAAGTTTTGCAGTCGTGCACCGGTGGTAAGGGACGAGGTAGAATTATGCGCATCGGAAGCGGCAAATAGAACAAGAAACAATAAGCCCGTACCAGCCCAGAGTGAAAGGCACTTGAATTTGCAGAATAGACCCCCTGGTTTCCTACATTTTTCTCGGTCGTGTATTGCAAAATCGCAATGAATTACGATGAAAAATTGTGAGCTGTTCAATTGCATATAGTTTAAACGATTTTTGTGATGTGTAAATGACGTCAAAAGCGGTCGCTTATAAGCGACCGCTTTCTTAGAACCCCAGGGCTTAAGAATATTTTCACAGGAACTATTTTTGCATCAATTACATTACATTTCATTACATTACATAACATTACATTACATTACATAACATTACATTACATTACATTACATTACATTAAAATACTTGATCCATAATTCGTATGTAATACGATGAATTTAATAAACGAATAAAACAAAATAATATCTTTACCAAACAATTAAACATAATAAATTATATATCCATCCATAATTCGTATGATATAATAATAATTATAAAAAATTTAATAAACGAATCTCAACTCGAACTCAACATATTTAATTAATCATCACATTGTAGATATAATATATTGCTTAATCAAAGTTCCATAATGAGTTTTGTCAATCAATCAAACCATTTAAAATTTAATTGTTTAATTGATTGACAAAACTCTTATGGAATATGTTAAAATATATTTTAATATATTCCATAAGAGTTTTGTCAATCAATTAAACAATTAAATTTTAAATGGTTTGATTGATTGCCAAAACTCATTATTGAACTGTGATTAAGCAATATATTATAACTACAATGTGATAATTATTTATTTATGTTGATTTGTTTGTTAAAGAGTTTTATTGGTTTATTTAAATTTTTATAATTATTTATCATACGAATTATGGTTAAAGTATTGTTTGTAATGCAATGTAATCGTGCGAGAAATTCTCTTTATAGAAAATGTCTGTCCATCTGTTTATGAATATAATAATATGTGTCTTTGTATATGTCTGCTGTTGTTTTAAATTCATTCAGCGTCCAAATATGAACACAAGTCGTAATTATCGCCGATCGGAAACAAGGTTTACAAGCAATGTTACTGTTAAAAAATTCCGACGCCGACGTTGCTGAAATACTAATGCATTACTAAATTATCATACAATATTTAACACGTAACGGGCGCATGAGTACATGCGTTATTACTGGTCAGGTACCCATTCAGGCCCGGAATTTAAATTTAGAAGTCCACATGGCTACATTATTCATCTATTTCTGTACGACACTAAAACGCACCAAAGATCATTCGTGCATTATAGTGTATAGCACTATGCAAATAATAATCACAAAAAATTATGAATGTTTACTACTAAGGTTATTATTATTATTTTTAACCATTTCAGCCATGGATTTTTGAAATGAATTTTGTGTGCAAAAGCCGCTAGTAGGTCTTATATATATAAAAAATAGTAATAATAAACACTTATATTTATCCTTACTATATAGGACGAACTTTTTACCCTTGCTCTATCATAATCTTCGCTGGATAATAGTTTTGTACATAAACAAATAGTGGCAAAAATATGAAATTTAAACATTTACAGGTCTCTAGTTAATGTTCCCTTTAAATATAGACCTGTAAATGTTATGGTGGCAAATGCTACTGGCAGGGCTGAAAGGGTTCAATCATTAAAATAAAACAGCACACTAAATTTTACTTCAAAAATTATAGTTTAAGATAACTTTTTGTTGTCAAATAAAAAAAATCGTATTGTATGAAATACACCAACTAAATTTACATCACTATAATTACAAAACTTCTCAAACTAGTGAAATACGGTTTAAAAAATTATATTTAAATTTTAATTTACTTTAAGAAACACTTAATTTTTCTACAATAACTCAATTTTCAAAAAAAAGTAACGCGATGTTTAAATTGGCTGCCCATACGAAAGTGGCTGGTTTTACACGGCTGTAACTAGAAAACAAAAGCAATATTTTTAAATACGGTTTGAAAATTTATATTCAGCATTAATTTTATGTAGGAAATACTTTAAATTTCTAAAATAATACAATATTCAAAAAAGTTACATTGGTTTTTCCACGCGATGTTTAAATTGGCTGTCCATACGAAAGTGGCTGGTTTTACACGGTTGTAACTAGAAAACAAAAGCTATATTTTTGAATACGGTTTGAAAATTTATATTCAGAATTAATTTTATATAGGAAATACTTTAAATTTCTAAAATAACTCAATTTTCAAAAAAGTTACATTGGTTTTTCCACGCGATGTTTAAATTGTCTGCCCATACGAAAGTGGCTGGTTTTACACGGCTGTAACTAGAAAAGAAAAGCAATATTTTTTAATACGGTTTGAAAATTTATATTCAGCATTAATTTTATATAGGAAATACTTTAAATTTCTAAAATAACTCAATTTTCAAAAAAGTTACATTGGTTTTTCCTTGTGATATTTAAATTGGCTGCCCATATGAAAGTGGCTGGTTTTACACGGCTGTAACTAAAAAACAAAAGCAATATTTTTGAATACGGTTTGAAAATTTATATTCAGCATTAATTTTATATAGGAAATACTTTGAATTTCTAAAATAACTCAATTTTCAAAAAAGTTACATTGGTTTTTCCACCGGATGTTTAAATTGGCTGCCCATACGAAAGTGGCTGGTTTTACACGGCTGTAACTAGAAAACAAAAGCAATATTTTTGAATACGGTTTGAAAATTTATATTCAGCATTAATTTTATATAGGAAATACTTAAAATTTCTAAAATAACTCAATTTTCAAAAAAGTTACATTAGTTTTTCCTTGCGATGTTTAAATTGGCTGCCCATAAAGTGGCTGGCTTTACACGGCTGTATCTTGAAAACAAAAGCAATATTTTTGAATACGGTTCGAAAATTTATATTCAGCATTAATTGTATATAAGAAATACTTTAAATTTCTAAAATAACTCAATTTTCAAAAAAGTTACATTGGTTTTTCCACGCGATGTTTAAATTGGCTGCCCATACGAAAGTGGCCGGTTTTACACGGCTGTAACTAGAAAACAAAAGCAATATTTTTGAATACGGTTTGAAATTTTATATTCAGCATTAATTTTATATAGGAAATACTTTAAATTTCTAAAATAACTCAATTTTCAAAAAAAGTTACATTGGTTTTTCCTTGCGATCTTTAAATTGGCTGCCCATACGAAAGTGGCTGGTTTTACACGGCTGTAACTAGAAAACAAAAGCAATATTTTTGAATACGGTTTGAAAATTTATATTCAGCATTAATTTTATGTGGGAAATACTTTAAATTTCTAAAATAACTCATATTTTCAAAAAAGTTACATTGGTTTATTCTTGTGATGTTTAAATTGGCTGCCCATATGAAAGTGGGTGGTTTTACACGGCTGTAACTAAAAAACAAAAGCAATATTTTTGAATACGGTTTGAAAATTTATATTCAGCATTAATTTTATATAGGAAATACTTTCAATTTATAAAATAACTCAATTTTCAAAAAAGTTACATTGTTTTTTCCTTGCGATGTTTAAACTGGCTGCCCATAAGAAAGTGGCTGGTTTTACACTGCTGTAACTAGAAAACAAATGCAATATTTTTGAATACGGTTTGAAAATTTATATTCAGCATTAATTTTATATAGGAAATATTTTAAATTTCTAAAATAACTCAATTTTCAAAACAGTTACATTGGTTTTTCGTTGCAATGTTTAAATTGGCTGCATATAAGAAAGTGGCTGGTTTTACACGGCTGTAACTAGAAAATAAAAGCAATATTTTTTAATACGGTTTGAAAATTTATATTCAGCATTAATTTTATATAGGAAATACTTTAAATTTCTAAAATAACTAAATTTTCGAAAAAGTTACATTGGTTTTTCCTTGCGATGTTTAAATTGACTGCCCATACGAAAGTGGCTGGTTTTACACGGCTGTAACTAGAAAAAAAAGCAATATTTTTGAATACGGTTCGAAAATTTATATTCAGCATTAATTTTATATAGGAAATACTTTAAATTTCTAAAATAACTCAATTTTCAAAAAAGTTACATTGGTTTTCCACGCGATGTTTAAATTGGCTGCCCATAAAGTGGCTAGTTTTACACGGCTGTAACTAGAAAACAAAAGCAATATTTTTGAATACGGTTTGAAAATTTATATTCAGCATTAATTTTATATAGGAAATACTTTAAATTTCTAAAATAACTCAAATTTCAAAAAAGTTACATTGGTTTTTCCTTGCGATGTTTAAATTGGCTGCCCATACGAAAGTGGCCGGTTTTACACGGCTGTAACTAGAAAACAAAAGCAATATTTTTGAATACGGTTCGAAAATTTATATTCAGCATTAATTTTATGTAGGAAATACTTTAAATTTCTAAAATAACTCAATTTTCAAAAAAGTGACATTGGTTTTTCCACGCGATGTATAAATTGGCTGCCCATACGAAAGTGGTTGGTTTTACACGGCTGTAACTAGAAAACAAAAGCAATATTTTTGAATACGCTTTCTAAAATTTATATTCAGCATTCATTTTATATAGGAAATACTTTTAATTTCTAAAGTAACTCAATTTTTAAAAAAGTTCCATTGGTTTTTCCTTGCGATGTTTAAATTGGCTGCCCATACGAAAGTGGCTGGTTTTTCACGGCTGTAACTAGAAAACAAAAGCAATATTTATGAATACGGTTTGAAAATTTATATTCAGCATTAATTTTATATAGGAAATACTTTAAATTTCTAAAATAACTCAATTTTCAAAAAAGTTACATTGGGTTTTCCACGCGATGTTTAAATTGGCTGCCCATACGAAAGTGGCTGGCTTTACACGACTGTACCTAGAAAACAAAAGCAATATGTTTGAATACGGTATGAAAATTTATATTCAGCATTAATTTTATATAGGAAATACTTTAAATTTCTAAAATAACTTAATTTTCAAAAAAGTTACATTGGTTTTTCCACACGATGTTTAAATTGGCTGCCCATAAAGTGGCTGGTTTTACACGGCTGTAACTTGAAAACAAAAGCAATATTTTTGAATACGGTTTGAAAATTTATATTCAGCATTAATTTTATATAGGAAATACTTTAAATTTCTAAAATAACGCAATTTTCAAAAAAGTTACATTGGTTTTTCGTTGCGATGTTTAAATTGGCTGCCCATAAAGTGGCTGGTTTTACACGGCTGTAACTAGAAAACAAAAGCAATATTTTTGAATACGGTTCGAAAATTTATATTCAGCATTTATTTTATATAGGTAATACTTTAAATTTCTAAAATAACTCAATTTTCAAAAAAGTTACATTGGTTTTTCCACGCGATGTTTAAATTGGCTGCCCATACGAAAGTGGCTGGTTTTACACGGCTGTAACTAGAAAACAAAAGAAATATTTTTGAATATGGTTTGATAATTTAAATTCAGCATTAATTTTATGTAGGAAATACTTTAAATTTATAAAATAATTCAATTTTCAAAAAAGTTACATCGAATTTTCGATTTAATTATCGTATTCATTTTCAAAGGCCTATTATTGAAAGATGTCCTTGTCAGTATGGTCGAGGAATTGGCCTGATCAGCCACCAATTAATCAAATAAATTGTATAAAAAACAACCTTTATTTCGCATACTCTCCATCACAAGTCGCAGCATCATACAAAATACAGAAATAAACTAAAAGTAATAGTCTTCTTCATCTCCCTCTATATTATATATCTACCTCTACTTTCCCCTTTCCCAACCTTTCCCATGCCAGTCTTTTGTAGATTTCTACGACTTTCTCGTATACCTTCCTCCAATTTTTATTTTTGTTTTCGCCTGTAGTTTTTCCCTTGTACTGTTGATTCGTATACTTTTTACATCAATCGTTCCTCATTCATCCGGCACACATGTCCAAACCACCTCAATTGGTTATCTGCTACTTATTTAAAAAAAAAAAAGATACTAGTAACATACATATGTTTCTTTTCACTATAAACATTTTTCCTTCGCACGTCATGATGCCTTTCCCACGTCCCTCGCCGACTTTTGCCAGCGGCAAGAAGGAAATCCAATACGGCGCGCGGACCTTTCAGTTTTTTCAGGCGGCGCGCGTATCGGTACACATGTCTGGCAGTCCTGAAATACCCGGCCGCGTCTCTGGCATATGCGCGCACACATTTACCAGTCAGCCGATCGCAAACGCAAAGGTTGTGCACTAACTCACTCGGTTCACACAAATTGGACTTTGAAAATTAAAATTAGTTTACCACTCACTCGAAATGCGCGCGTGTTGGTGAGTTTTTGACAAGTGCGCGACAGGTTTATCGGTAATAGTGACACTCTTTTCGGATACACAAATTACACGCTAATAAGTAAGTAGCGGGGTTTAATTGAATTAGAATATTTATTGATTGATTTTTTTGTTCTGTACGCTGGGGAATGTAAATAAATATGTGATTCAATTACATAACTCTGGGGTATGCGTGCGGGCGATTCGTGGAAGCGCGTGTTTCTTAAAATAGGTTGTAAAGATAATGCCTTCTTGTTGATTCGGTTGACGGGGCGATTCGTCATAATAAGCAAAACAATAATAAATTTAATACATCCGCAAAGCAGCCGATAAGAACGGATTTTTATTTTGAAATACGATATTATTGCTTTTATGTAGCTGGCGCCTAGTTATTTTTGAAATGCCTTTAAATTTTACTAACCAATTCTGAATATCATAAAGGGATAGTAGTAGCAAAAATGTGCTCTCATATTTTTAAAACATTTTCTGAAAATTATTTTTGGAACTTATGACACTTGTTATCTCACAGTGCGATATAGTAATTGTTTTTCTTTCACCAAAAATATTCAAATATATTCATTCAAATAATATTTTCATTATTGGAATGAATATATTTGAAATATTTGAAAACTTTCAATATATTAAATCCAATAATATTTTCATTATTGAAATGAATATATTTGAAAGTTTTTGGTGGAAAACTTTCAAATACATTCATTCCAATAATGAAAACATTATTTGAATGAATATATTTTAAAGTTTTTGGTGAAAAACTTTCAAATATATTAATTCCAATAATATTTTCATTATTGGAATGAATATATTTGAAAGTTTTTGGTAAAACTAAAAACAATTACTATATCGTACTGTGAGATGACAAGTTCATTAGTTCCAAAATGAATCAGATGCTGATTTTTGGTTTGATGATTCTTATGTATATTTTAATGCTCCTTAATTCTGTTTTTGCGTTTAGAATAAACCAAATTATTATTTTAAAAAATTAGATACTCAATGGTAAAACTACTGGAACTATTGCAATCTTGCAATAATTAAAAATCGTTACCGAGTATTTTTTTCAAAAATCATAAATAAAGGTTTTATTCCATACTTTGGGGACATCTTGTACACTTTTCAAATTTAATTCCTACTAGTTAATCAAACGTTGATTGGCATGGATACATTGACTAATAACCTACCAAGACGTATAATGCACATGTAAAATTTGTGACGGCACCAGTTTGTGGGTGACGCGGTCCACAGGGTGACTTTTTAGTCAATGATAGGTAGATGATCAAGGTTGTAATTGTTGCAAAATTTTGTGAACTTTGATTCAGAAATAACACAACAATACGTT
This sequence comes from Lordithon lunulatus, assembly GCA_963942505.1. NCBI lineage: Eukaryota > Metazoa > Arthropoda > Insecta > Coleoptera > Staphylinidae > Lordithon > Lordithon lunulatus. The sequence goes on from OZ012666.1 coordinate 70,066,737, forward strand.
ACAAATATATCACCAATTACTATGTTGATTAGATGTAGAATGAGGTTTGAACATGAATTACTCTGACGAATGGCTGACTAGCTTGCGATATGAGTAATGTTAATTCTGGACAAGGTCCAATTAATATTCAAAGCCCGTACGGTTAATAATATTTAAATTCGGTATATTGTTTTCAATTTGTTTAATGATAACAACTTAATGTGCGTCAAGGATGCGACTTGCTTACTCAGTGCGGCTTTGTTTTATTATATAATTTTAATAAAATGCATATTTTAAATACTAGTCATTTTAATACGTTTTCTATACACACACACACACACACACACACACACACACACATATATATATATATATATATATATATATATATATATATATACTAGGAGAACAGAGCTAAATAATGATTATGTTTATATATATATATATATATATATATATATATATATATATATATATATATATATATATATAATCATTATTTATCTCTTTCTGGATTAGATTTTAAATAATCCTATTACAACCGCACAAACCTACCATCCATTGCATTAAATAATAACTTTTTTTTCCTTTTACAATCCGGCGACACGAAACGCCGCCGCGTTTGCATCGCACCGTGTCGTGCCTCTTCCCCGCGCTTGCATCACAATTAAAGGAGCGCGCACGCAATGGAAATTCCGGATGTGTATCGATAATTATTTGTTTCTTTTAATTGTTCCTTGTTGCAATTAAGTGCGCTGCAGACGTAATGAAAAGTAGAGCGAGAGCACGGTCGCGCGAGCGCGCCCGCGCGGTCAGCGTGCTCGAATTTTTCAGTCAGTCGCGGGACACGAAAATAGACAGAGCTAATAATAAACAAATAACACTGGTGGGCTGGTGGTTGTGATATTAAAAACTGTGGTGATGTCAGTAATGGGAGTTATATAGACATTTTGCATTTTTTTTGGTTAAAATGTAGTAATGTCGAGGATTAAGTTTTAACACACACAAAAAACTGTACTGTGGTTTTGGTGAGTACTGCTGTTTAATGTTAATGCATTACAGTCAATTAAATAGTGTTTAATTTTTACGTTTTATGTTTAACCCATTTACGGCCAAGCTAGAAATCACTCTCAAAAGAACAAATTATTTATATTTTTCTAATTCAAATACATATTTTAACATAATTATAAAAATATGTTCTATTTAAAAATTAATGCTAATTAAAATCTATAAAAATATTTCTATACATATTTTGGATTTCGACGTATATGTTAGATACGAAAATTTTCGAAAAAATATATATGTATAGAATTATGTATGTCAAAGGGAAATAAAAGCCATTACTATTATCTCACTTGTCAAACTTTTGCGTATACTGCCTCCCACGACCGTTTTTGAGAAAAATTGTCAAAATCAAAGTTGTAGAGCATTAAATTTACTTCAATTTTATATATGCAAGAAACTCTAGAAAAATATGTTCTATTTAAAAATGAATGCTGATTAAAATCTATAAAAGTATTTCTATACATATTTTGGATTTCGACGTATACGTTATATACGAAAATTTTCGAAAAAATATATATGTATAGAATTATGTATGTCAAAGGGAAATAAAAACCATTATTATTATCTTTACTTGTCAAACTTTTGCGTATACTGCCTCCCACGACCGTTTCTCAGAAAAATTGTCAAAATCAAAGTTGTAGAGCATTAAATTTACTTTTAATTTTATATATACTTTTGCTACTTTATTTTCAACCGGATCAAAATTTCAACATTTTTATATAATAGTAACTTTATATATAACGTATATCTCGAAAAACCGTTGGAAGTTCGACAAATATGCATAGAAACAATTTTTATAGAAAATTGAATTAGCTTTCATTTTTATATAACATATTTTAGAGTCTACCGTTTCCAAGATATAATCGAAAAACCCAAAAATGAGATCTTCCCCCCTTCCACCTTATGGCGGAGACTCCATAAGGTGGAAGGAGAGAAGATCTAATTTTTGGGTTTTTCGACTTATGGCTTTAATTTTTTTATAACATATTTTGAATTTCGAGGTATACGTTATATACGAACATTTTCGAAAAAATATATATGTATGGAATTATGTATTTCAAAGGGAAATAAAAGCCATTATTATTATCTCACTTGTCAAACATTTGCGTATACTGCCTCCCACGACGGTTTTTCAGAAAAATTGTCAAAATTAAAGTTGTAGAGCATTAAATTTACTTCTAATTTTATACATACTTTTGCTACTTTATTTTCAACCGGATCAAAATTTCAATATTTTTATATAATAGTAACTTTATATATAACGTATATCTCGAAAAACCGTTGGAAGTTCGACAAATATGCATTGAAACAATTTTTATAGAAAATTGAATTAGCTTTCATTTTTATATAACATATTTTAGAGTCTACCGTTTCCGATATATAATCGAAAACCCAAAAATGAGATCTTCCACCCTTTGAATTTTATATTTATCGTAATATGGCGACCATATAACGCATGCATATTCCATTTTTGATCTAACTAATAAATTATATAAAGCTATAATTGTATTGATATTACTAAACTTTTTACAGGACCGAATAATGAAACCCAATATTTTATAACATTCATTAGCTACCTTGGCGATATGATCATCAAAGATAAGCTACTGATCGAAAACTACCCCTAAATCAACATATTTTGTGCACCTATTTATAATCATATCACCTATTTTATAATCATATAAGAATATTTCTTAACGATATGAAAACGACATCACATTACATTTTTTAATATTAATTTTGAAAGTATTATTATCACACCAATTTATCACATTATTGATATCACTTTGTAGTTGATCACATTCCGAAGTACAAGAAACTTCTCTGAAAATTTTAAAATCATCTGCAAATAGTAATCCTGGGCTATTTACTAAAGTATTGCAAATACCATTTATATGTAATATAAACAATAAGGGTCCTAAGTTACTACCCTGTGGTACTCCAGATGATACATTTATAGATGTTGGTCTACATCTTTTTAACACAACTATTTGTTTTCGCTGATAAAGATACGATTTTATTATACATTTAAGATATTCATCAATCTCCACACTATTCAATGAATTAATAATATCATTATGGGCAACTCTATCAAAGTCTTTTTCCATATTTGTGTAAATTACATCCACCTGGCAATTATTTTTAAATGATTCGTGTATGAATTGTGTGATGTTACATAAATTTGTTACAGTAGATTTTCGACGAAGAAATCCGTGTTGAATCTCAGTAATTTTGAACTTGTCTTGTTCATATATACGATTATAGATAATTATTTTAAAGATTTTAGATAAAGAACTACATATACTAATCGGTCTATAGTTTGTTATTAATGTTTTCTTGCCTGATTTAAGAATTGGAATAATTTTGCTTGTTTTCCAATAACTAGGAAAAATACCGTTTTGTAAGCTTAAGTTAAATATATATATAAGAGGATGCAGGAAATAATCAGCACAGCCCTTAACAATGAATGGTGGTATATCGTCTGGTCCGCTTGATTTACTGCAATTTAACTTTCTGACTGCATCTTTGAATACAGTAATTGGTATTAAGTCATTACAAAAATAATCTTTAATATTAATATTGCTGCTATTACATTCAATATTACGCTCAGAAGGGTCATTAGTATATACCGATGCAAAATAGTTGGCGAATGCATTGCAAATATCAGTGCAGTCACTGAAAACGTTTCCATCAATAACCATAGTATTTGGAATATATGTATCATTCTTTTGATCTTAGCAGCGAGAACTTTTCCACTACAATATATTGAAAGTTTTAAAATAAAAAATCATGGGCGGTATTTTATGAAAAATTGCATTTTGTTTTATTGCAAATATCATTCAATAACAGGCTTATAAAAAATACTTGCTGTCAACTTTTTTAACTATACTTTTTTGAAACGACTAGAATAATGACTTATAAAAAAAATGGATAAATAAAAACATTGGTGTATGTGCACATACATTTGTTATAATTAAATTATTTTACAAATATTTCACTAACTAACTTCTGGTAAAGGAGCTCAGAGAAGTATTTAAAATTAAAACACTCCTTTTCAGAAAACCTCTGAAAACTGTGAAAGATAATTCGAGAAATTTTACCCACAACGGGGTTAGAACTCTCACTCCCCAATGCTTAGTAAGAGAATGACGGCGCCTCTAACCACTGAGCATTATAATTTATAAATAAATATAAAACATAATATTATATATAAAATATAATATTATATATAAAATATAATATTATATATAAAATATAATATTATATATAAAATATAAATTTTCCATAAACTATTACATCACATCTTTTTGGATTTCCGTGTCGCATACGAGAATGTAATATAATATGTTATTTTCATTTACGTGTATTGGCGCCTTAAAATCTTCAAGGTACACAAAGCATGTCTCGACCGGGCGATTACAGTCATACCTATTTATATTCTCGGTCTCATTCTTGAATCTTATCAGCGCGACGCCAATAGATTTGTATGGGTTCCGGCCATAAAACCGGGTAGGAAGTCGATAATTATAACTGACCTACACATTTTAGAAAAGCATAATATCAATATTCTATATCTCAGGGGCAAAGCAAATTGTTTTATTGATTCTTATCAATGCACAAACACAAACTTTAGGTATCATTGGTATTTATGTGTATCATATCGCCACTACATACCTAAAATTTATTAATAATAATTAAATTACTCCTGTTTCAAATAAATAAAATATAAGCAAAACAATAAAAAAAATAATAACTTGTTATCAGAGTAAAATAACTCCAATATTATATAATCAGTTTTTTGTTCTCCTGTTATTCGAGGTTGACAGGAGAAAAAAAAACTGTCCCAAGTTTGCAGACTATGATTTTTTATATTTACATTTTATTTAATAGTAGTAGTAGTAAAATAACTCCAATAAACATTATATAGTCAGTTTTTTTTCTCATGTTATTCGAGGTTGACAGGAGAAAAAAAAACTGTTGTAAAAAAACAGTCCCAAGCTTGCAGACTATGATTTTTTATATTTACATTTTATTTAATAGTAGTAGTAGTAAAATAACTCCAATAAACATTATATAATCAGTTTTTTTCTCATGTTATTCGAGGTTGACAGGAGAAACAAAAATTGTTGAAAAAAAAACAGTCCCAAGCTTGCAGACTCTATTTTTTTATATTTACATTTTATTTAATAGTAGGAGTAGTAAAATAACTCTAATAAACATTATATAATCAGCGTTTTTTCTCCTGTTATTCGAGGTTGACAGGAGAAAAAAAAACTGTTGAACAAAAAAACAGTCCCAAGTTTGCCTGTAATTTTTATTTACATTTTATTTGACATATATTTTTTGTACACCAAAATTCAGTACATAGGCTTTCGATTAAATAAATAAATAAATAAATATTTTTTAAATTTTCACACTCTGGTCTATTGGGTGATTTAATGTTCATTTGTTATGGAATGAAATTGAACATCCTTAAATCGTTCTATAGATAAGTTTTTGCAATCTGTTATTTTGTATGTCTTGTTTTTTGTTGTTGCATGTACTATTTACGCCCGGTTTCTCTAACGAATCTTAAAGCTCGTCTTATATAAGCTCGTCTTATATAAACTCGTCCTATATATAAAAAAACATCTTTATTTGGCTTGACAACTTAAAAAAATACAAAAACCCTCCAATATACAATGTTCATCAATAACAACAACGTCTTATATAAGCTCGTCTTATATAAACTCGTCCTATATATAAAAAAAACATCTTTATTTGGCTTGGCAACTTAAAAAAATATAAAAACCCTCCAATATACAATGTTCATCAATAACAACAACAAAAAAATACATACAAATTTAAAAAAAAACTCTTCTTATATATAACTACATCTTAAATTTTTATTCTGTTACACCAAACATATGTAGATCTTACTTAAGTTGGCCATACACGTTCCGGTATACCGGAGAGGTTTACCTGCGCAAAGACCTGTACAGGTAAACCGGAGCGAGTGTGTGGACAAGTTGGGTAAAACTGCACAGGCTTAGTGGCCTGTACAGGCGACCGGAGAAGAATCAGCCGGCCATACACGTTCCGGTAAACCGGAGAGGTAAACCTGTCGGTTTTCCTCTCCGGTATACCTGCACACTGTCTTGCACACCACACACACAGTAGGGTAAATAGTACTGGGCTACATATTTGTCGTTTTGTAATAAAAATATAGTATATAGTAGTTTCGGGAATAATGTCGAGATTATTTCAAGTTAAACCGGAAAAATTACAGGAATTGAAATAAAAAAATGAAATTTGGCAACATTTATTTCATGCTAAAAAATCGTGTTTGGCCTCATTGTGTAGGTATTTTAATTCCAAAAAAAATTCCGAAAAAATATTGTTATAAAAAGTGCACTGTTTTGGCGGTAAAGCCGATGAAGCACTCGCCTTCGGGTAGAAAGAATCAAATTTTGATTCTTCTCCGGTTGCCTGTACAGGTCACTACGCCTGTGCTGGTTTACCAAAACTTGTCCTCACACACGCTCCGGTTTACCTGTGCAGGCGTACCTCTTCGGTATAGCGCAACGCTTATGGCTGGCTCCAGGGACTGTGCAGGCAAACCGGAGAGGAAAACCGTCCGGTTTACCTCTCCGGTATACCGGAACGTGTATGGCCGGCTTTAATCTTACAATGTAAAACCATCTAATCGTTTTAAGATCCGATTTTTGTTTGGTGCAATGCATTAAGACCTTATTATTAACACAGTCTTAAACTAGTTAACATTCGTTGAAGAAACCGGGCGTGACGGCAATCGCAATTCTATATATATGTAGTCTGCAAAACTATAAATGCGAATCCTCAACGGTGGGGTTATAACATCGATAATCGCAGTTTTAAATCGAGTGGCATTATTAATAGGAGTCGTAAATTTTTCATCCGGCGTCGTAAAACGCTTCTTACATCTCTAAGTGCAAATAAGTTTTATAGCCCGACGTGTAATTTACGATTTTTGTGGCGATTATATGACGTTTATATGTGTAAAGATTTGTACTCGCAAAAAAAAGTAGTAAGATTTCTCATATGGCGGCATCAATGAGAATGTGTGTCGGTGTGTAGAAATATACCCACCTTTTACAGAGTTTCTTTAAAAATGCTATTCAAAGGCAGACACATATAAATTAGATTTAATATAAATGTTTACCCAACTCAGTGATCGAGTGGTTAGAGGTGTCGTCCGTCTCGTACTGAGCATTGGGGAGCCTGAGTTCGATCCCCAGCGGGGAGGGAATTTTGACGAATCACTATTCGAATTAATATTAAAACATAATGAGTAAAACTAGATAAAGAGGAGCAACTTTTATTTATTTTCCAACAGGACAAGCCCCAAAAAGGGAAATTTCTCATTAGTAATACAAATAAGAACCAAGACCAAGAACAAAAATTAAAAAAAAATTAAATCAATTCTTAAAGTGACTGAGCTTGTCTTTCTAACTAAATTACTTAATTTAAAAAAAATATATAAGAGAAAATGAATATTTAGTAATTGTTTCGGGTTTGCTCCAAAAATATTTCTTTCAAAGTAATAAAAACCTAATAAACAATATTCTATCCAAGCTTGGGACTGTATCAGATATAAATGACCATAATTTATTATACAATTATTACTTGAATGTTTTAATAAAAAAAAATTATTGTGCATAAAATGCAAGCTTCTATCACGCTGTGTCTATTAATCTTCAGCACACCATCCATCGCTATTACGCATGTAGGGACATTAATTCAACTGATAACCTTAACATGCGGCAAATATCTCATCAATCATTGCACCCAATCAGTTTGATACATATTAATAAAACACGTTCATGCTCGCGACTTGACGTAAACGGATGCATCCGTATGGCTCAGCATCTGTTTCCAAAATTAGAACCTATCGACATAAATTGCTAAAATAAAAATTACTATGATTAAATAGTATGCTCAACATTTTATTTTTTATTATATCTTCTTCTTCTTCTTGGAGCAAGATTATTATATGTCAGTATAAAAATACCTTTTGTCGCATCTTCTATAATATTTAAACCACAGTCCTTGGAGAAACGTTATTGGCGACTCAATGCAAACTATTTTATAGTAGAACATAGATAGCCTCATGGTTTTTTTGTATGACAAGTCAATTCCCGCAATGTTTTGGGTGCGAGAAATACTACTTCCCGTACTAGTGCGGGAAATAGCCAGTGTCGCCAATTTAACATTCGGTACCAATGTAAATGTGTATTTATAGATATGAGAATACATGCAAGCACAGCTTACATCTCTTATACTTCAAATAGCATTAAAAATTAACGATATGGTACTGAATAAATACAATTTTGAAGAAAATATAGACTTTATTTATATATTTAATTATATGTAATTGGTAGTGGGACATAACATATTTATCACAACAACTTTAAATAACTTTAAATAAATATTTAGTATTTATTCGTACAAAAAAATAAGATAAATTTTTCGTGCGATAAGGCTGTTTCCCGAATTCGCTCTTAATACAGCACTCGCCTTCGGCTCGTGCTGTAAACTCATTCACTCATTCGGGAAACTTGCCTTCCTGCACTAATAATGTAAATTAATATTTTACGCTTGTGATGAAGCAATAAATTGTTTTTTTTAAACTTTAAATATTGAAGAAGCCTGCAACTAAACAGTACACTTCTCAGTATCCCTCATACTCATTTATATTATCACCAACATAACATTCCCCATCTCTTACCAATATCAATTACACATTCTGATCGCGCACACGCTCCTCATTGCATTTACATCGAATGCAAATACTTAATACAGGCTCGCCTCGGGTCATGTGTAATCTGTTGCTGCAGACAAGGATTAGAAACGTGTCTTCAGCCGCCACCCGTACAAATTGTTTGTACGGGTGGCGAACATGTTTGAAGCAAATTCAATGCGCAAAAAAAATCGAATTAAGAATATGCATGGATTAAATTTATGATTTCTAAATATTATTTTGGTTTTGAAACAAATTAAGGTATTAATTAGAAAAGCCACATAAAGACAGTTTATCACACTACATTTATAATACAAAATTAAAACCCCATCGAGCGTTCGTTGAACTTATTAAGTGTAACGGAAATTCTTTTCTATCAATTTGGACTTATTGAGCCTAAGTGTCTCTCTGTCGGTCACAAGTTATACATATTTCCACTTGTAAATAATAATAATAATTCAAGAAATGGAGTAGGAAGCATAATGCGTTACTGAAACGGTGCAATTATATATATATATATATATATATATATATATATATATAAAATTACAAATAAATTACATATATATATATATATATATATATATATATATATATATATAATCATTAATTATTACAAAATGGACTCTGAACCAATAACATAGTATTTTAATTCAATTGTAGTAGAATATGTATCAAAATCTGTTGCTAAAAGGTCAATACAATTTCACAACACACACTAAAAAAAGGATAACCATAAGGTCACAAATTATAAATTTCAAATCAATTAACATATGATTTGTTATTGAAAATGTCTATTCTTCAAATTCTTGAATTATTATTAGAATTCCTTATAAATAAACTAATTTTTCTTGTTTGCCAGGTAATTTCTTTTAATTTCCTTCATGCATGCGACAACCTAGCTATTAATAAATTACCATAAATATCACCTCCATCGGATATTTACAATCGCCAATTTCCTGCGACTGCCCCGCAGCAGCCTGATGATTTTCTCGCACAATCATTTTAATCACGCACGCATTTTTCCGCGCGACACGTCGTACCATCGTACCATCAGCACGCAAGATCTGGCGAACAAAAGACGGATACAGATATATTCGCGCGTGACAAACCTATTGAATTACCCCCTCTTGGAAGGGGCCTAATTTGATTTGATAAGTGCAAGAGAGGTTAAATGAGGTCGTGTTTGTGTAACGACTTAATGCACGTTTTATCTTTTTAGTAGCCGGAATGAAAGGCGCGGCTTGTGATTACTATTTATTGCTGTAATTAACGAGTTTAGGGGTAGACAGATTTTAATATTTCGGTACGACTAAATATTTTGAGGGGATTATGGTAGTCTAGGCGCTCAGGTAGCTGGCTTTTAGTCGTAAGGTGTCTTAAACACATTCCAGAGCTACAGGAGGGGTGCTAATTAAATTTAATGTGTCTTTGCGGGGAGTTTTGATTTTGTATACTGATATAGGAATGGTTGAAATGTTCGTATTCGCAATTCGATAACTTTTTTAACAAAGTACTGTTCATATAAAAAAACGTTTCCTAAAAAGTACGTATATATCTTTATCGTTTGTTGCAGAACTGCAACATTACCTTTTAAAATGTTCACTTTAAAAATTCCCCAAAAATACAATTTTTTGTTTAAAAATTTCAACTTGCATTTGGTGACTCGTCAACATGTTTTCATCATAGCTGACAATTTGTAGCAATATTCAATAGCTACAACTCGAGTTATAGCTGTTTTAATAAAATGTGTTTGTAAATAAATGTGATCGAGATTTTAAAAATTCGCCAAATAAAACAATTTTTTGTTTAAAAAATTTAAACTTGCATATGTGATTCGTCAACATGTTTTCACCATAGCTGACAAGTTGTAGCAATATTCAACAGTTACAACTCGAGTTATAGCTGTTTTAATAAAATGTGTTTGTAAATAAATGTCATTGAGATTTTAAAAATTCGCCAAAAATACAATTTTTTGTTTAAAATTTTCAACTTGCATTTGGTGACTCATCAACATGTTTTCACTATATCTGACAAGTTGTAGCTATATTCAATAGCTACAACTCGAGTTTTAGCTGTTTTAATAAAATGTGTTTGTAAATAAATGTCATTGAGATTTTTAAAATTCGCCAAAAATACAATTTTTTGTGTAAAAATTTCAACTTGCATTTGGTGACTCGTCAACATGTTTTCACCATAGCTGACAATTTGTAGCCATATTTAATAGCTACAACTCGAGTTATAGCTGTTTTAATAAAATGTGTTTGTAAATAAATGTAATTGAGATTTTTAAAATTCGCCAAAAATACAATTTTTTGTTTAAAAATTTCAACTTGCATTTGGTGACTCGTCAACATGTTTTCACCATAGCTGACAATTTTTAGCAATATTCAATAGCTACAACTCGAGCTATAGCTGTTTTAATAAAATGTGATTGAGATTTTAAAAATTCGCTAAAAATACAATTTTTTGTTTAAAAATTTCAACTTGCATTTGGTGTTTCATCAACATGTTTTCACTATATCTGACAAGTTATAGCAATATTCAATAGCTACAACTCGAGTTATAGCTGTTTTAATAAAATGTGTTTGTAAATAAATGTGATCGAGATTTTAAAAATTCGTCATAAATACAATTTTTTGTTTAAAAATTTCAACTTGCAGTTGGTGACTCGTCAACATGTTCCCACCATAGCTGACTATTTGTAGCAATATTCAATAGCTACAACTCGAGTTATAACTGTTTTAATAAAATGTGTTTGTAAATAAATGTGAATGAGATTTTAAAAATTCGCCAAAAAAACTATTTTTTGTTTCAAAATTTCAACTTACATTTGGTGATTCGTCAACATGTTTTCACTATAGCTGACAATTTGTAGCAATATTCAACAGCTACAACTCGAGCTATAGCTGTTTTAATAAAATTTGTTTGTAAATAAATGTGATTGAGATTTTAAAAATTCGCCAAAAATACAATTTTTTGTTTAAAAATTTCAACTTGCATGTGGTGACTCGTCAACATGTTTTCAACATAGCTGACAATTTGTAGCAATATTCAATAGCTATAACTCGAGTTATAACTGTTTTAATAAAATGTGTTTGTAAATAAATGTGATTGAGATTTTAAAAATTCGCCAAAAATACAATTTTTTGTTTAAAAATTTCAACTTGCATTTGGTGACTCTTCAACATGTTTTCACCATAGCTGACAATTTGTAGCAATATTCAACAGCTACAACTCGAATTATAGCTGTTTTAATAAAATGTGTTTGTAAATAAATGTGATTGAGATTTTAAAAATTCGTCAAAAATACAATTTTTTGTTTAAAAATTTCAACTTGCATGTGGTGACTCGTCAACATGTTTTCAACATAGCTGACAATTTGTAGCAATATTCAATAGCTATAACTCGAGTTATAACTGTTTTAATAAAATGTGTTTGTAAATAAATGTGATTGAGATTTTAAAAATTCGCCAAAAATACAATTTTTTGTTTAAAAATTTCAACTTGCATTTGGTAACTCTTCAACATGTTTTCACCATAGCTTACAATTTGTAGCAATATTCAATAGCTACAACTCGAGTTATAACTGTTTTAATAAAATGTGTTTGTAAATAAATGTGATTGAGATTTTAAAAATTCGCCAAAAATATAATTTTTTTATTACAAATTTCAACTTGTATTTGGTGACTCATCAACATGTTTTCACCATAGCTGACAATTTGTAGCAATATTCAATAGCTACAACTCGAGTTGTAGCTATTTTAATAAAATGTGTTCGTAAATAAATGTGATTGAGATTTTAAAAATGCACCAAAAATACAATTTTTTGTTTAAATATTTCAACTTGCATTTTGTGATTCGTCAACATGTTTTCACCATAGCTGACAATTTGTAGCAATATTCAATAGCTACAACTCGAGTTATAGCTGTTTTAATAAAATGTGTTTGTAAATAAATGTGATTGAGATTTTAAAAATTCGCCAAAAATACAATTTTTTGTTTAAAAATTTCAACTTGCATGTGGTGATTCGTCAACATGTTTTCACTATAGCTGACAATTTGTAGCAATATTCAACAGCTACAACTCGAGTTATAGCTGTCTTAATAAAATGTGTTTGTAAATAAATGTGATTGAGATTTTAAAAATTCGCCAAAAATACAATTTTTTGTTTAAAAATTTCAACTTGCATTTGGTGACTCTTCAACATGTTTTCAGCATAGCTGACAATTTGTAGCAATAATTAATAGCTATAACTCGAGTTATAGCTGTTTTAAATAAAATGTGTTTGTAAATAAATCTGATTGAGATTTTAAAAATTCGCCAAAAATACAATTGTTTGTTTAAAAATTTCAACTTGCATTTGGTGACTCGTCAACATGTTTTCACTATAGCTGACAATTTGTAGCAATATTCAATAGCTACAACTCGAGTTATTGCTGTTTTAATAAAATGTGTTTGTAAATAAATGTGATTGAGATTTTTAAAATTCGCCAAAAAGTCAGTTTTTTGTTTAAAAATTTCAAATCGCACATGGTAATTCGTCAACATGTTTGCACTATAGCTGACAAGTTGTAATATAAGAATTTTTGCATTTTTTTTATAAATATTTATTGAATAATAAATAATTATAATAATAATACAATATAATTTAAATATAATCAATAATAAATTTATTAGCAAAACCATGAATCATATATATGCATATATACCGTTTTTAATAAAGTAGTGAACATTTTAAAAGGTAATATTGCAGTTCTGCAATAAATGATAAAGATAGAAGTTGTTCTCTTAGTTTTTAGGAAACAACGTCTTATCGTGTTGTTTTACGAAGATTGTACCGTTTCAATAGATGTTAAAGATTATTATATATGGGTATCAGTGATCAATGCGATATTCTCTTATAGCTAAAATTGGCTAGTCCATTTCAAATAACTAAATATATGCCCTCGCGATTTCTAGCCATAATCAGTTTCACATTTGTGCGAATTTATTGTAAATGAAGGTGTCAGCAGCGAGTTAAAGGGTCCATAAACTGCACGCCCCGCAAAACGTGCGCGATCTCTGACGAGAGAGATAGATAAATAGGCCTGTGGTATCAGCGAATCATAAAAATATGCAAACGACGCCGGTTTATTTATGATTTATTAATATTTATCGATGGTAATATCCGACCGCGCGGCACTTCCATTACGCCTGCCCGAACTACTTTGTATGTAAATGGGGTGGCGAGGGGGTACGCGTGGTAAATTACAACCGATAAATTGCACCGCCACAATTACACAGTTGTCCGTTTATCGTTTAAACACGATCATTGATTCTGTGTGCGTGTAAATTGTATTAAATGTTTTTAAGAGCACTGCTGAAGGGAATACTCGGTTATGTCCAAGATTATATGGGGAAGTCATATGTACACATGTTTACTGCTAACGAAATCAATAGTATTGAAATCTTTGGTTTCTAAAGTCTCGTCTTAATATATTCTTAGCGATTCGTTTTTCAATTTTCGACTTATCAATCGGATATTCTTTGGCATCAGAGCATTATTCAGAGTCTTCATTCAAATGCCAGAGTGAAAAAAAAAAAAATGAAACACCATTAAATTAATTAATTTGTTGTAAACGAATTTGTCCTTCGATTAGCTCATTGTCAGGCTGTAGTATATGGTGCACAGCTTTTAGTCTCTTGAAGGAAAAGGTTTTGTTGTAACCAGCTGACAACTATCTAATTACACTGCTGTTTAGCATCCGAATATTACGCTGTGGCTCTCCCTACTTAAATGTAAAGGGTAATAACACTTACAACATTGGTATAAGATATAAAAAGTTCTAACTCCACCTACTTTAAATGTATGTATGCCATACAAACATTACTTTAATTATATCCCTTTAAAAGCACACTCCATCAATCAACCAATTCAGTAATTTATGTTTTTCAATGCACAACGCAGTCGTTTTGTAAGTAGCAAAAGAAAGCATCCACTGACTCCACTTAAGCCTCTTTATACGTCAAGTACCCCCTTGCTGTTAGAACACAACGGGGTGCACCCGAAAACCGCGCGCATTGAAGTCACCTTCCATTTCTACGCAGCCCCCACCGCAATCCGCTGGGTGCGCTGTAGGTTCGCTTCAGATATACGATAGACGTTGGTGTGTATGTTGTGGGTCACTCTCAACAGGTGTACCGTACGTTTCGGGCCGCTTCCGCGTTCTCCTTTTTTTTCGTTGTTGTTGTTTACGTCCGATAAACGAAAGTGGTGCAGGTGTGCACGGGGATTAATCGTGCGGCCGGTTTGACGATGGCGATTGGCTTTTTATTGGGTCTGAGGGAGAAAGTGGATGCGCTAAGTGAGAACAGGATTTTCGCCGATTAAGGGACTAATTGATTCATTATAATGGTTATACTTGAGGTGCGTAAAGTAATTTATTATGTTCATCTTTTAAATTAATTTAAGGCGTTGATTTCTTATTTTATACTAGGTGAAATAAATACCTGCCGTTCCACAGGGATGATTTTTAATTACAAAAATAGGCCAATCCTTACTTTTAATATATTTAATAGATAATTACAACGTTTCGAACTCTTCTTCAGGTTACTGAAAACATAGTTGGTAAAATATATATAAAAAAAATGGACATTTTTTTAGCACTCACAGAAAATGGGGTAATAATATTCTCGCATCATTATTAAGTACGATATATATTATCCTAATTGTAAAAAAGCAAAACTTTACTTAAAATATAGCCTTTACTTCAAAACACTCGATACTCCAATTAAATAATGAATAAAACATATGAACATAATCATAAGAAAGTAAAATTAAACTACAAAAAAATATATGGTGGTTTCTTCCCTTAGTCCTCCAAGCGAGTTTTGTGGTAGAAATATCTCGGTAGGAATTCGCGACCTCTGTCAGCACTGATGGCACAAAAAATAAAATAAAAAAGACCTTTATTTGGCATATCAGCCAACCCTTCCCTTTTACACATATTCCAGCCGAAAAAAACAGTGCTTTCACAGAAAGAAATCAAACACTGATGGCACAATATAACATAAATGACAGGTCGGTGGGCTTCAAAACATTCAACCTGAACGTAAGAACTATTCTATCGATAATATATATATATATATATATATATATATATATATATATATATATATGTATATTAATAATATCATATAATAATATTTATATAATATATATTTGCCTATAAATTGCCGCCCGTTAATAGAATTTTAGCAGAAAAACTTTGGCACATATTACATATAACATATAACATATATACATTTATCAAGTAAAAATCGTTATATGTGCAGATATTTTTCTGAACTAAATCTCTAATAAACTGATATTTTACCTGAGTCGAATTTTCAAAATTCTATACTACGATATAATTTTTTTATATGGTTAAAAATATAGAGAAAAGTTATAAAAATAAATAAATTTTAATTAAAATATACTATTGTCTATACTAGTGTTTCGCAAAGGTGGCAAGGAGGAACTAACTGCTGGTGCAATAATTGGACAATTGTCCAAATTTTCTTTCTGATCTTATATTTTTAAATTTTTTCTCGACCCGTTATTTTTATTGTGACTGAATACAAATTGCGGGGTGGAGAAAAAATTAAAAAGGCCCTAGATATTTTTTCCCTGTCGTGCCCTACACCAGATATATACCACAGATATATTTTTGTAAAACTTCTAACTTTATACCTACCAGCCCAAGGGCTTTCCTGCTGGCAAAGGGAAACGTCCACAGGATGTCTAATTATCTGGTATTTACCTTAACTACACAGAAAACCTCTGAAGAAGAAATGTAATGTGATTTTTGAAATTCGCTAACAGCGGGGTTTGAACTCTCGTCCCCAATGCACAGTAGTACACAAAAAATATGTATCTAGATTTACTACTGAAAGGTTGCACTACTGAAAGGTATACGTTTACTGGTTGTTTACTGATCACTACCGCTACTGAACACTTTACTGAATGGTGAATATATCGGCCCTAGGTATAGGTATTCACTTTTATGTATTTATATTTACGTGGATGGTGTAACCGGGCCTTAGACATTTGTCTCATTTGTCTATGCTATGATCCGGCCTTGCCCCAAGCCATTATCGCTTTCGCCTGCATACGGCCTAAACCCTCGAGATTTAAACCAAAAGCCCAAACAATTAAAGCCATTCACTCTCTCAATCATTCTTCTATATAGTTATGTTGGTTATGTATCGTTAGGATGGTTAGGACATTCGATGCGACTATAGGCCTGTGGGGAACGTATGCTGCATTATTAAATCAAATCATATTCCCTATGGGCGCGTACTGTCGCCCACACCGGGGTAATTTATGGGGGGACACCGCCCGGAATTTTTCTCATCGCCACGGCCGTAAAGCGACTTATTTTGATGTCGCTTTCAAACCGATTGTGTTTGTGTCGTGCGATAGTGGCCGTTCATTCATTGGAAACTTGACTTTCAAATTCCACTTACGAGCAATTGGAGGACGCAAGTGGCCTTCGTCAAATTCTCCCGGCATACTTTTTCCTATATATGGCCGATAATATTTTAAGACCACCGATAATGTTCAAGAATTTGATGTGCTAGAAATTGTGCACTAGAGATAATAAGAATAATAATTTCTCAAAAATTTCACTCTCCGGTGGGACTTTTTTTTTGAGAAATTATTAATTAACATTGATACATCTGGTGATTCTTCATTCAGATAGCCGACAATGGCAAGGAAGTACTTCACGATAATAAGAATATTTATAAATGGCAAAATATTATCTTATTTTATATTTAATGTTGTTTCTGCCAAAAAATAAACCGTCCACAATATTATATATTATATATTTAAAATGCACTGCAAAATCTTAATTTAATATAAATAATCCAGGCTCGGTTGTATAAAGGCGAGTTAACACTATAGCCCGCGATTATTGATACAAATGGAAGAACAGCATTAGAATAACATAAACCCTCAACACCAGGACCCCACCCAAGTGAGGGAATGGCCACCGATCGAGGGACACACCACGTTTTTATATTTTTAGCTGATATACCATGTTCTGAACCAAAAAATAAAACATAATATATATATATATATATATATATATATATATATATATATTGTTAGATGTTGCATAAATTGTTATTAACTTTCTATTTCATAGCTTGATGTACTTCTGTATATATAGCAACGTCGCATTATTGTTACATTATGTTGCCAAAAGCTACGTTTGTAAATTAACTCGAGAGTTATTATATTTTATACAGCCGAGCTTTAATAGGCAAAGTCATGTGGTTGATTTTGAATTTTCTAGTATATACACTCGAAGTAGTTCAGATTACTCAGTAAATTCGCTTAATTTATGTACATGGGGTAATTGCCCCCTCGATAAAAATGCCTGTGTTTGTTTCCCACCCACCACGTCTTCCTCAGTGCAACGGCCCGTGCCCTCTTCCTGTCGGTGCCAACCCCGAGCGCTCGCAAATATTTTCACATGAATAATTAACCGGCGGCCTTCGCCTATAATTAGTAATTCCGGCGAAACGGAAGGTCAAAGCTACATCTCGATCCCACATGACATACACATCAGTATTATATGAGTTAAATTATACCTAATTTTGTAAAATTGAAGAAATAATAACATGTCTATTTATATCTAATATCTGGATATTTCTGGATAGTTGGCTGGAGGGTAGCATAGCTACAGACACTTAGGCTTCAAAATGGGCCCATTGTGAAACCTCCCTTTAAGGCTGCTCACTCGTCCCACCAGTCAATTTTGCGTGCAAGCTGCAAAACTCTGGCGGGTGAGGAGCTGCCAATGCTGACCATACTAGGCCAGCACTCCCCTAGTATTAGATGCCTAGTGTTTACTAGAGCTGGTCAGGGGCATATATCTAATATCAGCTAGCCTTTTCTCTATCTCTTTTTAGTCGAAAATAATTTATTATTACTAAAAATTAATTCACTCTCTCAATCATCTTCCCTTTCATTTCAACTCCACGCTCTCAATCATCTTCCCTTTCATTTCAACTCCACGCTATTACCGCTATTATAAACATCATTTAGTTGGTCTTTTCCACATTCACTACTACCCCCTTCCTATCAAGGTATCTTCCACTCACTTGGCAACTATTACTACGTCATCCGCATATGGCCAACATTCATACCTTGGTTCTACCTATCACGGTCCTTTCCTCAGCACCTCCTCCAACTCGTTCGTGTACAGGTGGAACAGGAGGGGGCTTAGCGGGCACCCTTGTCATATGCCCGTATTCACCAATATCCCATAAACTTGCCAACATTCATACCTTGGTTCTACCTACCACGGTCCTTTCCTCAGCACCTCCTCCAACTCGTTCGTGTACAGGTAGAACAGGAGGGGGCTTAGCGGGCACCCTTGTCTTATGCCCGTATTCACCAACATCCCATAAACTTTATAGATCCCATAAACTATTGAATGAATAAATTAATAACGTCATTGTGACAGAAATTGCCAAAACAAATATCTAACACCTTACTAGCGCTTGCGATGGGAGCTTTGATGACACCTTTTGTTTAATTATTCAGTGTTTCCAATAGAGAGAATCCAAAGTAACTACATTCCGTAGTTAATATATTTATTGTTGCTATAAGAACAAATACATATGGAGCTATTGATACATTTATGGAACGTTGATAGCATCAGGATAGGTATTAGGTGACCAATTAATGTTATATGCTTGTCTAATTTCGTGTTTTTGTTTTGGATAGACGTAATTTTTCGGTCGACCGCCCGCGTTTCTCATATCTAAAATTAAACAATTTCCCTAATGGCCGCTAATTGTATTGCCTTGTCAACTGGTGGCCGCAATACAATTCAAATTCACGACGACAATTAAGTGGTAATTGTTTTAAAAACGAAAAAAAAAAGAGAATGCGGTGTTGAATGTATTTAAGCGAGGCGATAAAAAATCGCTGGTACTTTCAACGAATTACAATTAAATCGGCTTGTTGCGCAATTAATTATGAGGGGCATTAGAAATTCACTTGGACTGGTATTGCAATTACTCGTGTGAAATAATTACGTTATAAAAAAAAACACTTTTACGTTTGGCCTGGCTGAATTATCGCTAACTGCAGCGAGATTATATAAATATTTACGTAGTTCATGCATTTCATGCGTCATAAAGATAGTGGAGTGTGGTGTTGTATCGATTGCTTTGGGTAAATAATGTTATATTATTTTTTATAGGAATAAATACCTAATATTTAAGTTATGACAAAAAGGTTATGACACACTACCAATTACATTTAATTTAAAGTCTATTTTTAAATAATATATAAAATAAATAAATATTTTCTTATAAAATTGTATTTATTACCATATCATTCATTTTTAATGCTATTTGAAGTATAAGAAGTGTACGCTGTGCTTGCATGTATTTATATATATATATATATATATATATATATATATATATATATATTATATATATATATATATATATATATATATATATATGTAAAAAGTCATAAATAATATGTCGGTCGGCTTCAAAACATTGTCTTCGTTTTTATATTAAAGGGAGTATGTTGAACAAAATAAATTCTTTTCATAAAATACAAATCTATCTTCAAGCTTCTCCCTTTATAAGTGGAAAAGCCCTCAGGCTGATAGCTATCCCGAGGGCTTTTCCACTTATAAAGGGAGAAGCTCAGAGGAGTGAAGTCACCTGGCATTTTCCTTAACTCTACAGAATACCTCTGAAAATCTATCGTTTCATAAAATATTAATGAAAAAAATTTAATATGAAAAATAGTATAAAACAAGCCATTTG
Source organism: Lordithon lunulatus (assembly GCA_963942505.1). Classification (NCBI taxonomy): domain Eukaryota; kingdom Metazoa; phylum Arthropoda; class Insecta; order Coleoptera; family Staphylinidae; genus Lordithon; species Lordithon lunulatus. The sequence goes on from OZ012666.1 coordinate 70,087,370, forward strand.
TAATACATCAAGTGGTCTTCATGATCTTCCCCTTTTCAACTAGTTTCAATTAAATTACATAAAATCACTCGTAATTCCATTTAATAAACCTCCTCTTCATTTTCCTGCTTCAACTTTCATCCAGCGACCTTTGGCTATCGCATGACAAACGTGATACACCCAACGCCAGCCCCGAGACAGGTGGAATTATTCAATAACGTGCTGTCGAGAGACATATATTTTATGAGGCTCGCAAGAAGCCTGGCTCATACGCAGCGGCCCACATCTCAAATCTAATTTTAATGACCGGCCGCATTGAAAGGCATGGGAGTTTATAAATTGCACTCTCGATTTGTTCGTAATTAACCGACGCTTTGTTATAATTAAGAATGTAATTTAGCTACGACAAGAAGAGATCTCCTAACTTTCTTTTTAATCATCGTACTTAGAGTTATTTTTTTTTAAGTGTAATAACAACTAGAAATTTTATTTCAATTAATTTATAGATAGAATTCATTGAATTTAACATTTTTCACTATTATACGACTCGAATTTATTTTTTCAAATTCCTTCGAGCATCATGTACACTGATATGTTTTGTGCCAAGATCAGTAAAAGAAATTAAACAAAATATGTTGCATAATTTTTTTTATCGACCCAGCCTCTAAAATCGGCATATCGAAATAGGAGTGTAAAAGTTAAAAATAAAAAATAAATAGAAAGAAAAATATGTCCAAATAGAGACTTTCAATTTTACATTGTTATTTTGTTATAAACATTTTGTATTCTTTTTTTTTCAAATCAATTGTATGACGGATTCATGGTCAAAAATAATAATAATGAAATTTGTTCGACTTGGTCGCCGAAAAAAAAACTTATAATCAAAATTTTACAATTTCCTTCTGGCATCTGGTGCACTGATATGTTCTGCACCAAAATCAGTAAAAGAAATTAAACAAAATATTTTGCTTAATTTTTTTATCGGACCAGCCTCTAAAATCCTTATATCGAGATAGGAGCGTAAAAGTTATAAATAAAAAATAAATAGATTGAAAAATATGTGAAGATAGAGACTTTCCATTTTACATTTTTATTTTGTTATAAACGTTTTGTATTTTTTTTCAAATCAATTTTATGACGGATTCATGGTCAAAAATAATAATACTGAAATTTGTTCGACTTGGTCGCCAAAAAAAAAAACTTATAATCAAAATTTTCCAATTTCCTTCTGGCATCTGGTGCACTGATATGTTCTGCACAAAGATCAGTAAAGGAAATTAAACAAAATATGTTGCATAATTTTTTTATTGACCCAGCCTCTAAAATCGGCATATCGAGATAGGAGCGTAAAAGTTATAAATAAAAAATAAATAGAAAGAAAAATATGTGAAGATAGAGACTTTCCATTTTACATTGTTATTTTGTTATAAACGTTTTGTATTTTTTTTCAAATCAATTTTATGACGGATTCATGGTCAAAAATAATAATAATGAAATTTGTTCGACTTGGTCGCCGAAAAAAAAAAGATTTCCAATTTCCTTCTGGCATTTAATCCACTGATATGTTCTGCACCAAAATCAGTAAAAAAATTAAACAAAATATGTTGCTTAATTTTTTTATCGACCCAGCCTCTAAAATCGGATTATCGAGATATGAGCGTAAAAGTTATTATTTTTGTTTAAATAGAAAGAAAAATACGTAGCGATACAGACTTTTCATTTTCCATTGCAATAAACATTGTGTAATTTTTTCAAAGCAATATCAATTCCGGTACAGGGTCAAAAATAATAATAAACATTGTGTAATTTTTTCAAATCAATATTATTTTCGGTACAGAGTCAAAAATAATAATAATGGAATACGTTCGACTTAGTCGCCGAAAAAAAAAATACTTATAAACAAAATTTTCCAATTTCCTTCGGGCATCTGGTGCACAGATATGTTTTGAACTGGGATCAGTAAAATTAATGAGAAAAATATGTTGCATTAGATCTGTTTGTTGTTGTAGCCGATTTTTTGTTTATGCCTTGGTATAAATTACTAACTTGGATATTTTTATAGCTTGATTTACTAAATTTATCATAGATAAAAATTGTTACCTGCTCGCCTACATTAGGCAAGCAGGTAACCATTTTTATCTATGATAGATATAGAAATTTTATTTATAATTTCTTTTTGCTATTACCGAGGCGTCGTCCGTTTCGTACTGCGCACTGAGTTCGATCCCCAGCGGGGCGAATTTTCGCGAATCACCTTTCACAGTTTTTCAGAGGTTTTCTGTGAAGTTAAGGTAAATACCGGGTGATTTAACTCCTCTGAGCTTCTCCCGTGACCGGCGGAAAAGCCTCACGGCTGATAGCCCTATAAAGATAGAATTTTTTTGAATTCTGCAAATTTTGGATTTTAATATTTTATTCGAATTGGCTCAGACGCAAAGTTACACCGCGTCGCGACTTGATGGATGGGAATGTTGGTGGATAAGTTCACTCCGGGATACTACACCGCCTTGAACTTTGATATTATAAAACTAACCACTAATTTCGAATATTTTCCATTTTCTAGCCAATTTTATACGAATGAAAAGTTAGCTACATTTATCGTCTACCTCATAACTTACTGTGAAAATTTTACATTTACTGAACTTATCATAGATACAAATTGTTACGTGCTCGCCTAGCCATAAATAGTAGCGAGTATATAAAGACAGCGCGCTAATTACCCGCTAAATATGCATAAACTGCCCTCGCCGGGTAATTAACATTTCTAATTGCACTAGTTTCTATAGCAGGCGAGCGTTTCGCAATGCGTTCGCCGATATGCTGCAGGAATTATCTAAATTGCGGTGGTAATAGCGGAAAAGTCTAATTAAATGCACCAATTTAGGCTTTTTTAAAATCGCAACCATTTGATTTTATAAACTAAAACACTAGGATCCGTTTGTAAGAGGAATGCTACAAAATGTGATACTGTTTCTATAGAATATAATATTTAAAAGAAGGCGGAAAGACCCATGTATGCGTCGATAGCCAAATAAGGATTAATAATAATAATGACTTTTATTTCCTTTGAAATAGATAATTCTATATATATATATAAAAACTATATCAACACATGTTTACAGTTACAACGAAAATAATAGAATAGAAAATATAAATTTGGAAAATAACGCGCAGTTCTAGTATATGCAATGCATATGACTGCTCTTCCACTGAACCTTGATTGATATATATATATATATATATATATATATATATATATATAAAAATATGTGGAGTACCTTAGAGACTTTTAAAACCTGAGTTGTTCGTGTTATTATTATTATTATTATTTTATATGATTAAAAAGAAAACAATTGATTGTTTTTTTCAAATATTTATCCTGCATTGTTCGTGCTATGTCTATTATATCTTAAGAAGATTTTGATGGTCACATTACTTATTTATGAATTACAAAATGTATACTTAAATAAACCGATACAATTTTAAGTCTTATTATATTAATTTTCAGTTTATTTTCGTTAATCTAAAATCTGTATCGGTTTATTTAAGTATACATTTTGTAATTCATAAATAGGTAATGTGACCATCAAAATCTTCTCAAGATATAATAGACATAGCACGAACAAAGCAAGATAAATATTGAGAAAAAAAAACAATCAATTATTTTCTTCTTAATCATATAAAATAATAATAATATCAGTAAGTAAATAATAATATCACTAAGTACAAATAAAATTTATTACAAGGTTGTATTTCTCTTTGCCTTAGAATGCCCGCGGATTGATTTGCGATCATTGCGGCGCGTTCACCTCAGTTCTTGTGCAAAATGCCATTATAAAAATTGCTCTGTTTTCTAATTAATTAACGGTCGCGCCCCGCCCCAATTGTGTCGGTGAAGGGTTAAAAGAAAGCTAATTCCCGCCATCCTCTGATCGATGGCCGAGCCTAGGAAGTGCTAATTGCGGGGCTTCGTTCGCCACATTCCCGCGCGTTGGGAAACTGCGCTATGTTGTTCAATATTGTTAATATGTAATGTAATGGCACACGAGCGATTAGAAATCGGTGTCGTTGCCGGCGCTGTTGGGGAGTTATGAAATGAAATAAGTGCTCGTGTGCTCAGCTGGGCGAAATGGGTGTGTTTGGATTTAATTTGCTTTGTGAGACAGACTATATTTGGTGATTAGTTTTAGATACTGTCTGTATTTTATCGAATTACATAACTTTTTCATCTTCTAATACATATATGTGCCCGCACTACCCAAATCAGATTTCGGGGGTTCGGGCCCATACCCAGTGAAGATGGGTAGTTACCCATTTAGATTAGTTAATCTAACATGAAGAAATTGTATCGTCTGACTGAGTCAGTAGACTGCCTGATTTCAATCAATAAAACTGCGGGATTTAAATCATAACAAATTCGCTAATCATTCCCATCATTAAATTAATTCTTTTATGTAGGGCCGTAACTAGGCAGGGGTACGATCCCGGGGCTCAGACGGAAGGGGGCCCTAGAAAGGCCACAGAAAAATCGAACTAAATCGCATTATACTAAAAATACTGTAGCTGAGAGCGTGCCCTCTCTATAAAATCAAGAAATTTTAAATTTAAAAATTGTTCATAGAAATCCCTAGCTAAAATTTGTTTAGCTCCATCCATAATTTGTTTTTATGGTTGTACTACTGGTTAAAACTATTATTTTGGGGAAATAACTAATTTTATTTCATTCCTAAAATTTTGGTCCTAGTGATGAGGTCTTGCCCAGGGCCCCAAAAAGGCTAGTTACGGCCCTACCTTTATGGGTCCATTTTGTGTGTTTTTTTATATAAAGGATTACAAAATTACAAACTAATTGCGTTTATATTCAACCGGTTGCGTTACTGTTTACCACCTACATCGTTCCAAATGCGCGGAAACAAATAAACGTAATCACAAAGTTCATTCGTATCGCACTAACAAATACACAATACAGTCATACGTATGTATACATAAATCAACAAACACGTTTTTTCGTAAACGTGCCTGGCGTGGCATTGAACAAAATCAGCGGTATCTTTTTTTATGCCTTCATTAATGTCGTAAAAGGTTTTCAGTCGCCATATTATATTCACATATATACTCCATTTTAATTGTGATAGCCTTGACTCGGAAGTGGATACCTTGAAACCGCGAGCAATGTAGTATCAAACAGTTTAAATATTGTTTGTGAGAAGTATGTGATAAAGTTGTGTCGGTTTCTCGATTGATCATGAAGTGGCCAAAATTAGGTACAATCCCATACTTATTATTTTATTAATTTTTAACATATACAGTAAGAAAATCTTATTCACTTTTATTTTGTTACTAAGTGAAATTTCCATCGTTCGACGCATACCCTGTCGATTTTCGAATTTAACTTATTAACAAAATAAAAGTAAATAAGATTTTCTTACTGTATATGTTAAAAATTTCACTCAATCAATCAATTTTCAAATGAAAACTATTTAAGAAGGCAGTATAAAATTATTACTAATTTTTAATATGAAAAATCTCAGACCCTTAATTAAAAAATTTCTATTCATTCTAATCACTTAATACTACTCTACAATTAAATATTGAATAAAAAACATACAACATACTACACTCAATGCGATTCGAACAAGCGACCTCCATTTTCCGCTGACATAACAAAAAAATTATAATTGGTCGGCTCCAAAACAATGTCTTCATATTTATATTATAGAGATGTAATCATTCTTAACAAAATTAATTATTTTTTTACAATCAACGAAGAAAAATCATTTTAAATGAGAGTGAAGAAAAACACAAAACGCGAAATAATATTCAATTAAACAATAAAAAGCTATTTAAAATTTATTACATACATTAGAGACACCTGTATGTATTTAAAAAAATACGATTTAATCGCATTTTCTCCCTAACAAAAAAAAACAAACGAAGCCTTTGTTAGTTTTATACCTGTGATTTTGCGGCTCTACTAAAGCTTCTCGGTCAATTGAAAATTAGTGCATTGCCCTCGACGCCCTATTACACCAAAAAATTATCACAATTATATAAATTGCAAACATAAGTATACTAATAAATCACCTTCACACTCATGTGAAACAAATAACACAAACAACCAATTGTTTCGAACATTATATAAATAGTTACGAAACAAGTCTTCCTGGTGGGATTATCGTTGGGAACTTTGTGGTCAAAATAAATTTATTGTTGACGCGGGCTTGTTAATTAGATCCGCTCCGCTTAGTGTATAGATCATTATATTCCTAACACATAATCAGTTAGTGGCTAGATCAATATATTGCTAATATGTTAGCAAAGTTTGAACAATATTCATCGACGGATTTTAGAAATATTTAATTATTTGCACTTAAACATACAAAATCGTATTATTATGAAACGCCGACTTTGGCATTTAATAACATGAAAACTAGCAATAGCGTAATTTTTAATTATGACGTTAGTGGATAGATCAATATATTGTTAATGCGTAAGCAAAGTTTAAAAAATATTCATCGAGGGATTTTTGAAATATTTAAAAATTTGCGTTTAAAACACACAAAATCGTATTATTATGAAATACCGATTTATCATTCAATAACATAAATACTAGCAACAACGTAATGTTTGATTATAACATTAGTAATTAGATCAATATATTGCTAATGCATAAGCAAAGCTTGAAAAATATGCATTGAGGGATTTTTGAAATATTTATAAATTTCCGTTTTAAACTTACAAAATAATATTATTATGAAATGCCGACGTTGGCATTTAATAACATGAAAACTAGCAACACCGTAATTTTTGATTATGACGTTAGTGCATAGATCAATATATTGCTAATGCATGAGCAAAGTTTAAAAAATATTCATCGAGGGATTTTTGAAATATTTAAATATTTGCGTTTAAAACACACAAAATCGTATTATTATGAAATGCCGACTTTGGCATTCAATAACATGAAAACTAGCAACACCGTAATGTTTGATTATGACGTTATTGGATAGATCAATATATTGCTAATGCATAAGCAAAGTTTAAAAAATATCCATCGAGGTATTTTTGAAATATTTAAATATTTGCGTTTAAAACTTACAAAATCGTATTATTTTGAAACGCCGAATTTGGTATTTAATAACATGAAAACTAGCAATAGCGTAATTTTTAATTATGAGGTTAGTGGATAAATCAATATATTGTTAATGCGTAAGCAAAGTTTAAAAAATATTCATCGAGGGATTTTTGAAATATTCAAATATTTGCGTTTAAAACTTACAAAATCGTATTATTTTGAAACGCCGACTTTGGCATTCAATAACATGAAAACTAGCAACACCGTAATTTTTTATTATGACGTTAGTGGATAGATCAATATATTGCTAATGCATAAGCAAAGTTTAAAAAATATCCATCGAGGGGTTTTTGAAATATTTAAATATTTGCGTTTAAAACTTACAAAATCGTATTATTTTGAAACGCCGACTTTGGCATTTAATAACATGAAAACTAGCAATAGCGTAATTTTTAATTATGACGTTAGTGGATAAATCAATATATTGTTAATGCGTAAGCAAAGTTTAAACAATATTCATCGAGGGATTTTTGAAATATTTAAATATTTGCGTTTAAAACACACAAAATCGTATTATTATGAAATGCCGACTTTGGCATTTAATAACATGAAAACTAGCAACACCGTAATTTTTGATTATGACGTTAGCGGTTAGATTCATATATTGCTAATGCATAAAAGTTTAAAAAATATTCATCGAGGGATTTTTGAAATATTTAAAAATTTACGTTTTAAACTTATAAAATCATATTATTATGATGCCGACTGTGGCATTCAATAACATGAAAACTAGTAACACCGTAATTTTTGATTATGACATTATTGGATAGATCAATATATTGCTAATATATGAATAACGTTTAAAAAATATTAATCGAGGGCTTTTTGAAATATTTAATTATTTGCCTTTAAAACACACAAAATCGTATTATTATGAAATGCCGACTTTGGCATTTCATAACATGAAAACTAGCAACACCGTAATTTTTGATTATGATATTAGTGGATAGATCAATATATTGCTAATATATGAGAAAAGTTTCAAAAATATGAATCAAGAGATTTTTGAAATATTTAATTATTTGCCTTTAAAACACACAAAATTGTATTATTATGAAATGCCGACTTTGGCATTCAATAACATGAAAACTAACAACACTGCATTTTTTTAGATTATAGCGTTAGTAGATCTTGCTCCCGAATTTGTTCTAGCACCAAGATTGCAAACAACTATTATATGCGAGACAACAATGCTGTCTCGGATTACTTCCTGGAAGGCAATCCAGTTTGAAACGTAATTTCAGTTTTTTTTAACAAAGTAGTTAAAAGATAATCGTCTTATGTGTTTTGTTGGTGCAATTAAATTTTAATAATAAGCGTTTAATATGCCGGCGATTGAGAAACATTTAAATTATGGTAATGCATAAGACACATCTCGAATATGGGATGGTACCGACTAATCAGCATACAATAGACACGATTTATTCTACACTATGCATACTGATGCGAAATGTAGAATGATACAATTATTCTGCGTCATCATCGTCGCCCAGATTTAGTTAGTTTATTACTTCTTAATGTATAGCGTCACTTGTGTTTTACTAGAGACTGGCAATCCGAGAAATTCTTGATATTTTGTAGGTCATACTATTTTTATGGTCGAAACCCTCTATAAAACCCTGGTTTTCTGCGCTGCCACTAAAATAACCAGGGTTGTACGAGCTCTCAGTAACTTTCACCTGCCTTTCTTTGCCACTCAACATCCCTTTATCATTCATAATTATCGGCACCGTTTTCTAAGGCTTAAGGCTACAAGGAATTATTAATCAACGATCTATGGCAAAAGTAAAATATCATTTTATGCTACCAATCAATACTTCTTAGGGTACTAATTAAAAATCCGTAAACAGTTTGTGGATTTATCTTTTCATTTTCGTGTCACAACCCTTCAAAGTTCGTAAAAATTGCTTGATATTAAACACCTTTTTGGAGCTGTATCTCAGTAAGTGTTTGTCGTACTTCTAGTTTGTGTTTTTGGATTCAGGGGGTGGCTTTCCATACGAGAACAGTATTATCCCCAATATACCGCAATACTCCTTAGGGTATTAAAATCCGAAACCCCTTTTTGTATATCTTCTATATATATGATTTCTCTTTTCGTTTTTGCGTCACAACTCTTCAAATTTCGTTGCTTAATGGCGTAGTCAAAATATCACATACAATCAAAAGTACAGACATTTTTGCGACGACATAAAGAAATCAACTATCTGTATCAATTTATGAAATTGTACTTAAAAATAAATAAAAATAAAAATAAAACTTATAAATACATTAAAAATGTAAATTATAGTGAATGCGCTATTTTTCACAGGAATCAAGGCGAATTCGCCAAGGTGGCTAGCACCTACTAGTTTAATTCAGCCTATTATTATTTTATTTAATTTATTTAATCGAATGCCTATCTAACGTATTTTCGTGTAGGGCTATGATTAACATAAACTAAAAACCCAAAATTCCAGTAAAAAAATTCAAATTTTCAAGTGACTTAAATTTTTTACCCATCGGTGCATTTTGATTTATATCCTTTGCTACTGTTATAAGTGAAAAAACAAAACTTTTTTTTACAAAATTTGCTATATATGGTTTCGCTTAAGAACTTGAAACGATTATATTTCTGAAAGGGCTCGTCCAGGCATCGTTCTAGCCCAATGAGCCTTCCTACATTCATTCTCTCATTAATTATAATTCACACTATACACTAACATACACTTTTTTGTGCCTCTTAGTTATTATCCCATATAAATAAATTCAACACCATGTAACTCCTTTAATATATTACCTCTAAAAAAAAACAAGCACACCGAGCTCCATTACACGCAACAAGATTTCCATTAAAAATGATATGTGCGCTTTAAATTATTTTTTTTAGTTCTCTTACTTTCCTGCGACCGGTGGCTTCATTAGGTGCTACCGCTGCGTCTTTTGATAGCTTTTGCAATTACTCACGGGCGATAAATATTTCTAAACAAGTCCCCATATCCTCGTCCGAACTGGGCACATCGCGGACCAAATATGGCAAAGTCCTATTAATTAAAATCAACCGCGCAATCTCGCTCCCCTGATTAATGACTCGAGCAAAATATTCGCGGCATCTGGTGCCTTGTAGTTTTATTAAAATAGGCCTACTAGTGGTCAGCTCTCACATCAATATTAAAATGGTATTTGGTTGAATTCTGGTAACTTTCTACAGAATGTATAGTCGGTAAGAGATTTGCAGGTTTATTTAGTTTATAATTTAATCGGTTATTCTGACCTACTTATCATTTGTCTGTATTATTTATTATGATTCAATTTTATTATGCAAATAATATGGATATTCGATAAAATAATCTCATATGTGGGCAGTGCACATTTCTCATATGTATAATGTAATAAATAATATAGTCGAAATAACTATTTCCAGAAATTTTCAGTATATGTGTGTATATTTGAGAAAATAAATTTATGTATTGGGTATAAATTTGGTAGATTCAAAACTGATACAACTAACCGCCTAGGAGGAAATTCAGTTCAGTTCAGTTTTTTTTAATCCTATGATGGCCTCTTATGATGTAAAATAATTAAATAAATAAATATTTTTGAAAAAATTATTGGTATATCCGTGATTTCTCAGTTGAATTGCGCCCATTCCTGTTAAAATAATATTTTAATTATGAGACTGTTAATTTGGAAATATGTAATTCAATATTTTTTTCATTCAACTGTATAACTATGTACCATATAAAATCCCTACAAATGAGTAAAAAGTAATCTTGTCACTAATAATCGTGTCGACACTGCTGTCGCTAAATTTCTCCGCCTCGGGGCGCCGATGGACAACTAAAATATCTTTCCAACGTCTACAGATTATGTAGGTGAACGCACTTAATAAATTACATTTGCATGTAACCTACTCGTTGCGTATGTAGTTTTTCTGCGATATCATCAGTGTCGTGACAAAAAATGTAATTTTCATTCCTTTCCATACATGTCCAAGTAGACGGAACTTAATAGCAGTGTTTATTAAATTAAACGTTTGAAACGTGTAGCAATTGAAAGCGAAACCGTTCCAGGAAATTATTGTTTTAGAACATGAAACCGTCCACATGTTATAAGTAGAATGTAACATAGATTAATATAATAAGTAGAATGCTATATGCATGGCAATTCTGAACTTGTAGATTTTCCAATAGTCGCGTCAAATTTCAAAATGTCCTACTGGTACCGTAGAATATTTAAATGAGAGAAATAGTAAGAATTGCATACCGTAGAATAGTCTACAATAATACAGCAATAAAAAAAAATCAAATTCATTAGCTGTAATGATATCTTTATATATCTTGTTACAACGATCGACATCGTGGAATAAATCGTGGGAAGTTTAATATCGGAAGAGAAACAAACAATAGATTTAATCGTGGGCGTTGGTACATGCAAAGAAAGTCCGCACATTTCCTATTCGTATTCGTTTAATTATGCCACTTTTGTTAGACTAACTGGTTGATTGGATTCATAATTCTGCGACCCACAAATTCTGCGTACGAAAAAGAAACTTCAATTGGGGCTTAATTTATATCGGTCGATCTCATAAATGTAGCAAACCAAAATTGAGCTTTCTTTTTTTAATAAATTAAATTATTAAAACGTTAACGCCCGTTTTCTCCAACGAATCTTCACTAGTTTAAGACGGTCTTAATAATAAGACGGCCTTAAAGCGTTCACCAAACATAAATCGAATCCTAAAACGATGAGACGGTCTTAAGCCCGTATGACATGATCTAGTTTCTTATATCGTTTTCGATACACACATGTAGAAAATGACATAGCGGCGGAATAATAATAAATTCACTTAACAATACCACCGTAATACACAATGTTAATTTTCTAATTAGAAATAGTTATACAATTTAATATATCAATTCTTATATATAAAACGATATAGGAAACTAGATAATGTCATATGGGCTTTACATTGTGAGACTAAGTAAGATCTACATATCTGCAACTGAATAAAAAATTAAGACGTGGTTATATATAAGACGAGCTTTAAGATTCGTTGGAGAAACCGGGCGTTAAGTATGTTTCGTCTGTATTCTGGGTGATTTTGATCTTGAAATTGTACTTTTTTATGAACACATTAAAGTTGATATTTTCTCTCTTAATGTGCAACAATTTGTGTTTGCAGGAAATGACTTAATAAGTTACGGCACACTCTGATAATTACAATAATGCACACCGTGTGTTCTTTAACGGGCCCATAACAGCGTTCTCGTCGGCGTAACACCACTCTAATCACACCTCTGACAGAAATAGTACGGTGCTTTTTAACGCCATGGAGATATAGTTCGGTTTAATAAGATGATTGCAGTAGCGGAAGTGTATAGGACTCTTAATGACGTACTTTTTAACCAAACACAAAAAGAGAAAATGTGATGCATGATTCAATACAATGTGACAGGAATGTTGATTGTTTTTGAGTTAATTAGTTAGTAATAGTGGCCCGTAATATGCCTCTGCCCAGCTTTAGTTAACACTAGGCATCTAATACTAGGGGAGTACTGGTCTAGTATGGCCAGCATTGGCAACTAACTCCTCACCCGTCTGAGTTTTGCTACTCGCACGCAAAATTGACTGGTGGGATTTTTATGGAAAATATAACTTTTCGGTTTAAATTTTCCCGAATTGAAAGGTTATTAATTCATCAAATTAAACAAACAATGTCTCATTTGAAGCTAATTAAGTGCTAAATATTTCATCAGTTCGTTCGTTATTAATTAACTAATATACTATCTCATAAGCTTAGATCTAAGGGATATTTTATTTTTTTCTGCAACCATACTTAACGCAGGCACTCAAATATCTGTTGAATAGTATAATATATCTAAAAATACTCATAACTCAAGGTCTTTTTAAACTTGAAACCGTATTTATTTTTCGTATTTGTTTCTTTTTTTAGACGGTGCCAAGTAGACCGCGCGCTTGGTCGTCGTACACGAACGTGAACGCGAAAGATGAGCGTCGCCTGAAGAGCATGAACAGCGTGGAGGAGATATCCACGTACAGACAACCCCACTACATCCAGCACCCGCCATACATATCAATCAAAACGGCGGCCACAACGTACGACTTCCCCGAGCATCCGCCCGTCAAGAAGGACAAAAAATGGTCCTTCGGCAACCTTTTCCGCCGAAAGAAAAAGGATGAAAGCGACAGCAGCACGGATGATGATTCAAGCAAGAAAAATCAAAAGAAACGCAAGGAAAAACGCAAGAAAAAACCTGTGGGGTGTGGGTTTGATCATATTGTAGTGCCGCCCCCGCAGAACAATCGTACATCGCGAGTGGTGCAGCCGCAGAACGGATATGTTGAGGATGCAGCTGTTTTATCGGATCCTAGCGGTGGGTTTGGATCGTATATATCTCGCCCTCTTCCAAGGATACCCTACGAGGACAACACACACAAACGTCCTGATAGTTACAGTTTGGGATCCGTGGACAGCTTAGGTCGTCGTAGTCGTAAGGACCGTGTTAAGGCTAGAGCTGCAGCGCGTAGAGATAATAAAGGAAGTAGTTCAGATGAAGATTCACAACGATCATACTCATCAAACCGTTTTAGAAGCGATGAGAGTTTAACACGGCAACGCGATGGCTCTTTAAGTAGAAGATCACGAACAGCCCGTAATGAACGATACAATCGTAGATTATCAAAAGATGATGAGTCGATTTTAAATCGTGAAGCCCTGCAGCGTCAAGCTAGAGAGAACTGGAAATTAAACCTGCAAGACGAACACACTAAAGGTTTATTTACCATACCACCTAGTCATAGTTATTACAATCACCGATTACAAGACGAAGTTATTAATAGTTACGCGAATGATGCGCAAGCGAGTTGTTTTAATTTACGCAGTCTTTCATGTGATGGCAATATCCATAAAAGCCCTTCACCGGAAGTAATGCATGTACAACTACAAGTGGCTCAAGCTAATAAGTTGCGAAACTACAATTTAGTGAGTGACGGGCGATTAAGACAACCACCGCCGCCACCACCCCGCGACCCCAAAAGAATCATATCACAGGATAATCGAAGACAATTCGGCTATCGCACGGCTAGTGAGGATCATATTCCTACAGAGCCTAAACAAAATTTAGCGCCACGACCAGCATCAGTCACAAATGAAACGCGACACCAAAGGTTTATAAACAGACACATGCAAGAGCCTGCGGATAGATTCCAGTATTTAGCTGAAAAGAAGCCTCGCAGCAGGAAACCAATTTTCATACAATCCACCGACAAAATCAACGAAACTAACAACTGGAAAGCCCCCCAGATATTCACCGCGAAAACACATGTGCAAACCAAAATATTCCTACCGAGCGTCGTACCAGTGAAACGCGAAAACAGTCCATTCAAACCAATCTCATCGCCCATCGAAAAAAAATCTGATGGATCAATAGACAGTTTGAGCGAGGAAGTTAAACGTAAATCAGCAAACTTAGAGGAAGCTTTAGACGAACTTGAGGCTATTTATAAAAGCCTTCATTTAGGCGATGAGGATCTATTGGAACGCGCCGAACAACGCGAAATGTCGATTGCCACTAAACGGTTGATTGATGCCAAAGCGGACTCGTTTCCAACGAACCGCGGCGCTTTAAGCGACTCCAGTTTTAGCTACGAGCCATTCGATCATATAGCCCGACGTGGCTTGAGGAAGTCACATACGTTGGACCGCAAAAATGATGATATGGCTTATAGAAAACTCCATAAAGATCGCGCGAATACCATTAATAATCCTCAGACTACTTTAGCGAGTGTTAGTTATTTATTAGCGTCGCCAGTTCACGGGCCGCAGGATGAAATTGATGGGTTCGTGGAGGAGAGTTGTAATGAGCCGGACGTTACTTTTGATGATGTTGTTTATAGAAGTATTAAGCATGCTAATAATTCGTTACGGGTGGCAGAACCACAACCGTTTGGTATACCTATTGGACCAATTACACCAGCGCCTAATAGTGATTATCTTCATGCCGTTCCAGAGAATTGCCCGCGGTATGTTTTTAAACACAAGAAGGTGCCGGATGTGGTTAAGGATGATCTTGCGTTTAGAAATTTACGGAAGGATGCTAATAAGGAACCCGCTTTGAAGTATTGTGAGGATAATTCGGTTAAAAAGAAACGAGCGGTTAGGTCTTTATCAGCGAATATTTCGAATCTGATTAATACGGAACGCAATCAGGAGAATGAGTTTAAAAAGACTAGTTTAACGGATATAGCTGATGCTATGGAGATTGCACGGCAAATTTTAAGGGAAAAAGAAAATCGAATAACATCCACTAAAAGAGCGTTTTTGAGTGATAGTGAAACCAAGTACCGTACACAACGGGCTGTTTCCAACACCAGTTCAGAAACTATAACGGAAAGCAGGATGAATTTTTTGAATGAAATGCGTAATGATTCAGTTAATTCATCTTTCGAAGAGCTGTTAACGGCTTTAGCTGTTGAAGCTCGTGAAACTAGCGATCGTATTACTGATGAACTCAAAAATTTGGATGCGGATTTATTGAATAAAAAAGATTCTGATGTTAATAAGAAATTAGCTGAAATTGATGAGGTGTCCGAACATGCTAAGTTATGCGAGAAATTGTTGGAGTGTGTCGTTGAAAGCACTGAAGTTATTTCGAATAAAGATGAATTAATAATACCAGCGACTGTTGTTGAATTGGACAGGACTTCACCGGAACTAGAGGTGTCCATTCCGTTAATTGATGACACCAGTAAGTCGCCGTTTGAGGAACATAAGGATGAATTGATAGCGAGCTTCAAGGAGTTGAATAAATTGGAGGATGGGTTGGATATTGATAGCAGTACGGATGATGATGATGTAGCGGTAGGAACTAATGGAGGTGAGGAGTGTGTTTTAGAGGCTTTGCAAATGGAGTGCGCCCATGCAAAAATAACCATAACCGAAAGGGGCGTTTTGACGTATACTACTAACTGTGATATTTATGTTAGTGAAGCACCTAGTAGCAGCACTGAGCTTGTAGAAAGTAAAGCTAGCGATAGTTCTGGGTTTTATAGTAATTCATCTTGTGGGGATTTTGAACATCGATCGTTAAGTGCTGATTCGGCGGAGCATAATTTTTGTTATAGCGAAGCCGAGTCGGTTGAACGCGTTTCTTTCTCATCCTGCGATGAGTGCAAAATTTTAAAATCAAATCAACTTGTTTGTAACGAAATGGCTAAGCGAAACTGCTGTTATAAACCTTCCCAAAAAACTATCTTTAAATCCTTCCATAACCAACCTTTGTCATCTTGTTCATCAATCAACGAAGATTTCGTAGAATCTTTCTCTAATAATGATATTAGTAAATCTAGTTCTACAGATGATTGTAATGTATTTGAGAATGATATAACTCTCTGCAACGAATTTATTGAATATACTTCTTGTAAAGATCATACAACTACAAAGTCTCACTCTTCTAAGTTTAATGATCAATCTAATTTAATTAACATATCTATTATTAAGGAACCGTTAAAAAAGGACCTTAAGAAGTCTTTTAAAGACCATTTAAATATCCCCTATTCTAAGGATATCAAGAAATCTAAATCTACTTATTCTAATTTGCGCAAAACATCGTGCAATGAACCTTTAAAATCCTCCTCTTTCAAAAATAGTAAGAAATTAACATCTACTGAGTTTGATGACTACTCTAAATTAGACAAAAGGAATTTGAAATATATTTCTAACACAACTGTAAACTCTGTCCCGGATTTTAAATCACCAATTTCTTCTCATTTGAATGAATCTAAACATAGCAAAAGATCTATAAAATCGTCTTGCTATGAACCTTTAAAATCCTCGTTTTTCAAGGATAGTAAGAAATTAACTTCTGAGTTTAATGACGAATCTAAATTGAGGAGAAGATATATGAAATCATCTTCTAGTGAATGTTTAAAATCCTCTTCAATTAATGGTCTTAAAAAATCGTTATCTTCCGAGTTTAATGATGAATTAAAACTGAAATTAATACCGTCCTCTTTGGTGCATGTTAAAAAATCAATATCTTGTTCAAATGTATCTGAAAGTTATATGCAATCATCTGAGTTTAATGACCGGTCTAAATTAGTTAAAAGACCTACCAATTCATCTTCTCTCGATGAAAATCGCAAGAAATCAATTTCTAGGTCTGAAAATGATCTATCGTATAGTGTTAAGTCGTTGCTCAATAAAAATCGTCTTGAATCTAATAATGGTGAAGCCCACAAGTCTGAATTATCAAACTCTAATTCATCCCAAGTCAATACAAGTAATTTATCTTGCAGTGAGATTTATGAGTGCAATGATTACTCTAATGAACGTGTGTCTTATTATAAGGATAAAAATAATATCAATAATCATAAAAGTGTTTTATCTTGTGATGAAGAACATTTTAGAGGCAATCCTAAAAGAAATGAAAAGATAAATTCATGCACCGAAATTGTAAACTGTGATTCGGTCAATTTTAATATTGAAAACACGATTTCTTCCATTCCAAAATCGTCAAGTTTTACGGAAATGTGTAAGGGCAATACGCTTTTCAATCTTACATACATTCCACACAATTCATCTTGCGTGAAATTTGAAAAATTAATTGAAACAGCAAGTGAAGATTCCACTATATCGGTGGGATATTCATCCTGTTCAAATATTGAGTTGGTGGATAATTCTCCTGAATTGAAACATTCAAATTTAGTAGATTACTTTTCGCGTCTTAATAGTTTATTAAGTAAACCCTTCAAGGAGAAATTGGATGAAGCCTCTTGTCATAAATCATCTAGTTATAAATTGGTTGGTTTTATTGAACCTCCTCTTGATGATGATAATATACAATCCAGTTTTATAGAGCCTGCAGTAGATGATGCTTATAAACATTCCACCTTTATAGAACCTGAGGTGGATGGTTGCAAATTAATTGACGGTTCAGTTAATGACTCCATGTTAGATGTTTCGGAAGATGCCACGCAGCTTCATTTTGATGTCTGTGCTGATGAATGCAGTGAGTCATCCAAACTAGTTACCCTTCCTCAAAAGTTATCTTCACTTAGTAAGTCTTTTGTCAACTCAATCAATTTAACTGAGACACACTTAGTGGATAACACAACTTCGTCATGTAATCTGCTCACAAGTGTTACTTCTTCTCGCGAGCTGTGTTCAGCTAATAAAGCCTCTATATCTTTTGCCAACTCAATCAATTTAATCGAGCCAAACTTGTTACATATTACCTCTTCTCGCGAGTTGTGTTCATCTGATATGTCCTCTATATCTTTTGTCAAATCAACCAATTTAACTGAACCAAAATTAGTCGAGAATTCACCTAATAAATCCTCTATATCTTTTGCCAACTCAACCAATTTAACTGAGCCACATTTAGTCGAGAACTTAAGTTTATTAGTTGAGAATTCACCTAATAAATCCTCTATATCTTTTGCCAACTCAACCAATTTAACTGAGCCAAATTTAGTCGAGAACTTAAGTTTATTAGTCGAGAATTCACGTAATAAATCCTCTATATCTTTTGCCAACTCAACCAATTTAACTGAGCCAAAGTTAGTCGAGAACATACATTTATCCGATGATCTACTGGAGTCACTCAAGTCACCCAAACTAGTTACCTCTCGTCATAATTTGTCTTCACCTAACAACACCTTTATATGTTTAGAGAGTTCATTAAATTTAATCGAGTCAAACCTAGTGGACACATTAATACCTCCTGATAGAAAATCTTCGTCTTTTGATGAACTTGAGCCATTTAAGTCACCCAAACTAGTTATGTCTCCTGACGATGTGTCTTCACCTGACGATGTATCTTCACTTGACGATGTGTCTTCTCCTGACAACTCTTCTATTGACAACTCTTCTATTGACAGACCCTTCAATTTAATCGAAACAATCCTAGTGGACTCCTTGATACCTCCCAATAGCGCAAATTCTTCCTTTGATTATCTGGAATCATTCAAGTCACCAAAAGCAATTTCCTCTCCTGACGATTTATTTTTTAATTCCGTTATATGTAATGACAACCCCCCGAGTTTAATCAACTCAACCCTGGTGGATTCCTCAATTCTTCCTGATAACATAAATTCATCCGGTGATCAACTAGAGTTGCCGGAGTTATTCAACCTAGTTACCTCTCGTCACTCTATATCGCTTCCTAATATCGAGTCACCTCTAGCCCACTCCTCCTCCACACCTCCAGACAATACATCCACACCTCCAGACAATACAATCACACCTCCAGACAATACAATCACACCTCCAGACAATACAATCGCACCTCCAGACAATACAACCACACCTTTTGAACAACTAGAATCGCTCAAGTCGCCCAAACTAGTAACAACTGCAATGAAAAACGCGTCTAAAGCGCGCAGTATACAACCGCAACCCTCAACCTCCCGCGCTGTCGATCCTGCTGTTGCTGCTGCTGCTACTACTGCTGCTACAAGGCGCACTCCTGGCAAAACTCGCTCCTGGTACGGCGACCCACTAGTGCTAGCATTTGCATGTTCCTACGGCGTCGCATGCTCCTGCCAGCTGGCCTCCTTAGATGTCGTAGCTATCCTGGGACTGCTGTTTGTGATCATTTCGATCGCCGTCGCGCTCATGCTCGAGTAATTTGCATGCGAATCATTTTGTGTTAATGTTACTATGTGCACGAAATCGAATAGCTTTATTTTGGTGGTGCAGCCTGATGAAATAAATCAGGCGACTACTGTTGTATATTTATAAATAGCAGCCTAATGTAAAAAATATATTTATTTATTGTTATATATATAATAAAGAAACGTAATAACGTAAAATTATTAAATATCGCATGCAATATTTAATGATTTATATATGATTATAATTAATCATTAAGTTGGCTTGTTATATTTTTTTTATCTACGGCACATATTGAGTTTTAGACACATTTGTATTCATTAGAGGTAAGATATTACTCGCTATCTGCTGTAGTTTATTATTTTTATAAAATAAATCTGTTATTCTCCAACATTTGGTGGAATATCACGTCGTAGCAACGTAGGGAGTATAACAGAAGCAACACTTTCATTCAAATTATTTTTATCTTTTTAGTATGGTTGTAGTTACTCCACCATACTAATACGTATTTATATATTTTTTAGTATGATAGTAGTTACTCTACCATACAAATACGTATTTATATTTTTTTAGTATGGTAGCAGTTACTCTGCCATACTAATACGTATTTATATATTTTTTAGTATGGTAGTAGTTACTCTACCATACTAATACGTATTTATATTTTTTTAGTATGTTAGTAGTTACTCTACCATACTAATACGTTTTTATATTTTTTTTAGTCTGGTAGCAGTTACTCTACCATACTAATACGTATTTATATATTTTTTAGTATGGTAGCAGTTACTCTACCATACTAATACGTATTTATATATTTTTTAGTATGGTAGTAGTTACTCTACCATACTAATACGTTTTTATATTTTTTTTAGTCTGGTAGCAGTTACTCTACCATACTAATACGTATTTATATATTTTTTAGTATGGTAGCAGTTACTCTACCATACTAATACGTATTTATATATTTTTTAGTATGGTAGTAGTTACTCTACCATACTAATACGTTTTTATATATTTTTTAGTCTGGTAGCAGTTACTCTACCATACTAATACGTATTTATATATTTTTTAGTATGGTAGCAGTTACTCTACCATACTAATACGTATTTATATATTTTTTAGTATGGTAGTAGTTACTCTTCCATACTAATACGTATTTATATTTTTTTAGTATGGTAGCAGTTACTCTACCATACTAATACGTATTTATATATTTTTTTAGTATGTTAGTAGTTACTCTACTATACTAATACGTATTTATATTTTTTTTAGTATGGTAGTAGTTACTCCAAAATACTAATACGTATTTATATTTTGTTTAGTATGGTAGCAATTACTCAACCATACTAATACGTATTTATATTGTTTTAGTATGTAGTAGTTACTCTACCATACTAATACGTATTTGTATTTTTTTTAGTATGGTAGTAATTACTCTACCATACTAAGATCATACAAATAATTTCGTGTATATAGAAACTGAGGTATAAACGCCCAAGATGAGAAAAGTTGAAGTTTTATGTTTTCTCTGCCTCCTATACAGGGTAATCTACTAGCTCGATACCTCGGTGAAAGGTTGATGCAGATGTTATTCTAAGAAAAATAACAAAGTTATATGAATATAGTTTCGATTCATTTTAGTTACCGAGTTGTAGCACTTTTTATCAAATAAGTTAAATTTATTTTTGGGGATGATACTCTTCAAATTTATTTATTATAGACATCTACAGTTTAACAAAAACCAATTACACATGTTATAATAACAACATAACAAATAAAACGAAAAAAACATAACACAAAGATATATAATGAACATTCAAATTATATATTTTTAATCGCACCTAGGTTCGGCATATTAAAAATATATATGTGTTAAAAACATGTAACAATTTGTACAAAGGACAGTTCTTATATATATACATATATATTTGTTTTCACAGTGGTCTCATCAAATAAATCATTGCACCTAGTATTTAGTGAAGGAACTCTTATATTAAATAATGACAAGAACAGTTTATCAGGTATCTTATTAGTAAATAATTTATATAAATACAATATCATATTTATTATTCTCATTTTTTCAAAAGATTTGAGACTGAACATTAACAGTAGTTCATTATGTGGAAAACCCCTATACGGATATACACGGTGTGTTTTAAAGTAGAGAAATTTCAAAAAATTTCTTTGTAATTGTTCTAATTGAATTTTATATTTATCATAATATGGCGACCATATAGCGCATGCATATTCCATTTTTGATCTGACTAATGAATTATGCAAAGCTATAATTGTATTGATATTACTAAACTTTTTACAGGACCGAATAATGAAACCCAATATTTTGTAACATTCATTAGCTACCTTGGTGATATGATCATCAAAGATAAGCTTCTGATCGAAAACTACTCCTAAATCAACACATTTTGTACACCTATTTATAATCATGTCACCTATTTTGTAATCATATAAGAGCATTTCTTTGCGATATGAAAACGATATCACATTATATTTTTTAATATTAATTTTGAAACTATTATTATCACACCAATTTATCACATTATTGATATCACTTTGTAGTTGATCACATTCCGATATACAAGAAACTTCTCTGAAAATTTTAAAATCATCTGCAAATAGTAATCCTTGGCTATTTACTAAAGTATTGCAAATTCCATTTATATGCAATATATACCATAAGAGTCCTAAGTTACTACCCTGTGGCACTCCAGATGATACATTTATAGATGTTGATCTACATCTTTTTAACACAACTATTTGTTTTCGCTGACAAAGATACGATTTTATTATACGTGTAAGATATTCGTCAATCTCCACACTATTCAATGAATTAATTATATAATTGTGGGCAACTCTATCAAAGGCATTTTCATATGTGTGTAAATTACATCCACCTGGCAATTATTTTTAAATGATTCGTGTATGAATTGTGTGAAGTTACATACATTTGTTACAGTAGATTTTCGACGAAGAAATTCGTGTTGAATCTCAGTAATTTTGAACTTGACATGTTCATATATACGATTATAGATAATTATTTTAAAGATTTTAGATGAAGAACTACATATACTAATCGGTCTATAGTTTGTAATTAATGTTTTCTTGCCTGATTTAAAAATTGGAATAATTTTGCTTGTTTTCCAATAACTGGGGAAAATACCGTTTTGTAAGCTTAAGTTAAAAAAATATATATAAGAGGATGCATGAAATAATCAGCACAGCCCTTAACAATGAATGGCGATATATCGTCTGGTCCACTGGATTTGCTGCAATTTAAATTTCTGACAGCATCTTTGAATTCAGTAATTGATATTAAGTCATTATAAAAATAATCTTTACTATTAATATTGCTACTATTACATTCAATATTACGCTCAGAAGGGTCATTAGTATATACCGACGCAAAATAGTTTGGCGAATGCATTGCAAATATCAGTGCAGTCACTGAATACGTTTCCATCAATAACCATAGTTTTTGGAATATATGTATCATTCTTTTGATCTTTTACAAAGTTTCAGAAATTAATTGGATTAGGTATCAAATCATTCTGAATATTTACCAAGTATTTATTATATTCCTATCTGATTATTTGTTTAGTAATATTACGTAAAGTTTTTTATTTTTCGTTCAAACTTCGATCTCCTTTCTTTATACATATTTAAGCAATGCTTTTTGTTTTTTAAATTTGGAATTATAGGTTTATTTATCATATTAAACATATCATACTAGAGACTAGCATGATTTATATTACTCTCTAGTGAATAAAAGTGTTATATACGTTTATTCAATAGAGAGTTAAAATATCAACATTTATATATTATAATATAATTTCACGTGATATTATTGTCAGTCAATTCCGGCACCTAGAACTACTAATTATTGACTCACTACATCAAATAATAGACACGTTGCGAACGTTGGCTGTTAAATATTTAAATTTAAATTAAAAAAACCTTGGACAAATGCCTAAAGTTTTTTTAATTTAAATTTAAATATTTAACAGCCAACGTTCGC
Source organism: Lordithon lunulatus (assembly GCA_963942505.1). Classification (NCBI taxonomy): domain Eukaryota; kingdom Metazoa; phylum Arthropoda; class Insecta; order Coleoptera; family Staphylinidae; genus Lordithon; species Lordithon lunulatus. The sequence goes on from OZ012666.1 coordinate 70,111,133, forward strand.
AACGTGTCTATTATTTGATGTAGTGAGTCAATAATTGGTGCTCAACACCAGGGACCACAACCATACAGGAAATGGCCACAGAAAGCAGGGTTCTCAAGTGTCTCTTTTTTGATGTTCATTTTTATTTTTAGCTTTGTAAGCAAAGCAATAATTAATTTTGTTTAATTTATATTAGAACCCTCAGACTTTGCGCGTTATCGCAAAACGATTTACTTTCAAACCCAGCTCTAATTGGTATAATTGTTTGATTGCATGTTTATACAGTAGATACAATTGTAGTCATTGTACTAACACCGCATGTTGCACTGGCTAACCCAATACACACAGCATATTTCTTCCACCCTATAATCAAATACCGCCCGCATAAATCACATATCAATTTCTATTTGGTTATAGGTGTTGTGTAATCGTCGTCCTGCCGCCCTCAGGTAACCAGCTAACCACCCGCCACCCTATCTATCTCTCACATACACATACTGTCTCTTCTGACTTTCTGTGGGAGTTCTAACTGTGGGATCTTTCCGCTTAAATTTGAATAGTGCGCCGCTACAATTACGCGTGGACTCTTGGTTGCCTAACGTCGAACACTAAAACGTTGTGATTTGTTTTTAAATTTAATCTTGTAACACATCTATACCTTGTGATTTCTTCTCCTAATTTATTTTGTTATGTGTAAAAAAAAATATGTAATAATATTTTAGTGGAGTGTATTTTTTTTCTATGTAATTTGAGTGTTAAAAATAACATTTAAACCAATACAGCAAGAGAGATGTAGATATTTGTAAAATAGTGCAAAAGTGAATATGCAATAAAAATATATTTATTTCCTTACTCTTCATCTGGTTAGTGCTTGTGTGTGTGGGCGTTTTTTTTGTGGGTATGTGAGAAAGTAACCGGGCTATTTTATTATTATTATTTGTAATAATATCTCGTACTCTTATTTGTATTAATATCTTATACTCTTATTTGTATTAATATCTTATACTCTTATTTGTATTAATATCTCATACTAATGAAGAGAGATGATCGAATTAAAATCACCATCTCTATAAAAATTGCTAAAATTATTGTAATATCACAATATTGCCCTCATAGCTATAGCTATGGGGGCAAAATTGTGATATTACAATAATTTTCGCAATTTTTATAGAGAATGTGATTCTAATTCGATCATCTCTCTTACAAACTGAGAATTGGGTGATTCAAATCGCAGGAAACTCTATCGGTGGCAATTAAATTAATTACACACAAGTGGGTGATCTCTATAGTACGTAAAATGTGTTCTTCAGTTGTGCAATAATATTATTGTTAATAAATTTTGAACAGATAAATAGTAAAGCGTTAAGTATATATAATGCAATAATATTATTGTTAATAAACTTTGAACAGATACATAATAAAACGTTAAGTATATATAATGTACATAGATATAGAGTAGAACATCAATAATCTAGATTAAATGAAACCTGATATCTTCCCAATTTTTGAATTGTCAAAGTAACACGGCTGTTACACGTCTTCTACATAAAATTCTTACTATGTAACTAAAATCAGCAGAATACCACATTCCACCATTATTTTTAACCATATTTTATATTTATATCATACTTGTGAATGAGATTATTTTTGTTGGTTGATATAACCGTGCGTCCTTGTGGCAATAGTTTGGTGACTCAATCGTACGATTCACGCCAAAAATTACACATTAGAAATGATAAAATTCCTAATAATATCGTTTTTGATTCACTTGTGTATTTTAGTCAGCGATGCGCAGTTGATTCTTTTTTTTTTGGTGAAAGCACCATTTGGTTTTAATAATAATAATAATACCCGCCTGAACTGCACAGAAATCCTCTGAAAAATGATGAAAGGTTATTCGTGAAAATTTGCCCTTGATGGGTTTCGCTATCCAACGGACGGACTCTCATACTGAGCATTGGGGAGCGAATCCCATCAAGGGCGAATTTTCACGAATAACCTTTCACCATTTTTCAGAGGATTTCTGTGCATTTCAGGTAAATAACGGGCGATTAAGCTTCGCTAAGCTTCTCCCTTTACCGACCATTCGGCATGAAAATGCCTTACGTCGATTTACATTAATACCAAACGCAAAATCTTCTATTTTTCAAAACAATTCAAATCACTAAAGGTCGTTTTAGACAAGACAATTTCTTAGCTCAGAAGTTGTTCCAGAAATGAATTCATATATCCTCCTCCCATACAATTTGTCCATGACAAATAGAACGTGTTATATTGTTCTATTCGATCTACCAATCCAATTCAATATTTCAAAAAATTTGCTGTATGATACGAGATAATTTAGATTGTCTCGCATCTTGACTAACTTTTGAGTCATGAAATTGTTAGTCTAAAACGACCTTTATTAGTCAAGATGCGAGACAATCAACATATTCATAAATATTTCGCAGCTTGACTAACTTTTGAGTCAAGAAATTGTCTTGTCTAAAACGATCTTTACACCACTTTCATTCTGACCGGCTCATATATTGATTGCAATTGATTAAAAGCAAGCAAGCAAGGCATTCTTAAGCCACGTTTGTTTATCATTCGGGAGCTATTACGGCCTATTCTAAGCCAGTTATGAACAGCCCATAACAGCTCTCGAATAATAAACGAAAGGCGAATTTAGTATATGCTTAATTTTGACGATTTAAATTGATGTTTCTGAAGCCACTGCGTCCATGCCCTTACCGGTTCGAGTCCGGTACTCTTTTCCGTACGGAATTTGGGTCTATTAATCCAAGGGTGGTGTGTCTGTCAATAGTTTAGTGTGATTTCGTGTAATCGTGATATATACAGTTTATAAAAAACATAATAATACATAGTTAATAGCTAGTGTGATCCATATATCAAGCCCAACAAACCAAAAAAAAATAAATTAATGTTTATCTAAGAATATATTTAACACTTGACAAATGCCATGGGTTACGATACTACCTCTAAATAGTACGCACTTTACATACATAATCGCAATCAAATGAGAGCTATTTATCTCAGGATTCTAAATATAAAACATTTTTTGTATGTGCAAGCGAAACATTCCGCGGGCGGATAGATAAACAGCAAAAAAAGCCGATTCTTCCAGCCGGCTATTAAAAGACGGCCAACAATACAAAGGTCAGTTGATTGAGTGCGGTTGTGTGGACGAGTGTGCGGCTCTCTAAATGGCGAAGAACGAGAAATTTAAATAATTAATAAGGTCAGTGATGTACATTTAATTATTGCAACGTGTATACTGTTATGGCTGCATGGTGTTATTATTTCTTATATATTTCAACAGCTAATCATTACACTTACTAATGCTAAAATAACACCAAACTTAATTAATTGAGGTTAATATATATCTTAGCCGTGGGATTTAAAACAAACATCGAAATTTATGATATGTATCTAATTTGATTTATTCCCAACACAGATCAACATTTGTTCTTGTGTTGTATACGATTATTTTAGAATAAAATGACATCACGCACACCTGACTCGCGCTAGCTAAGGTTAGTCACCATTAGCGTTGCTTATTTTATTTATATACAACGCACAATTGGGTTTAAAAATAAAATATAATATTTATTAATATTATTACATATAAGTATAATTTGATGGGCGCTACGTCAACGTTTTTAACTTTTGTACATATCGCACTATGAGATGACGAAGTGTTGTAATCATATAACTTAATTTTCAGATTTTGATTTTTGTTTTGATGATTCTTATGTATATTTTAACATACCTTTAATAAAATAGTGTTAGGCTTGAGGAAGATAGTGTGAAAATGGAGTAGAGAGACGATAAGGGAAACTACAGGACTGGTAGTAATAGGGGAGGTGAAAATGCATCATGCATACAAAATCTGTTAAATGTACGACAGATTTTATATCTCATTATTAATCTCAGAGTTTGTAACATAAAAATATCACCGCTCTGACATAAATATTGTGTTTTTTTTTATTGAAAAATGATACAACTAACCTACTAGGAGGAAATTTAAACGCCATCTGGCAATATATGTTCCCTTTAATAATTTTTTGCGTTTAGAATAAACCAAATTATTATTATTTTTTTAAATAGACAACATTTCACTCATTGGTAAAACTACCGGAACTAATAGAATCTTCAAAATGCATGTATGTCTATTTATTTTTGGATGTTACGACATTTGTCATCGCATTGTGCGATATGCAAAAATTCTAATGTGCCCCCATGTAAACACTTAAAACGCTTTAAACCCTCATACTTAGAGTTGATCAATAATTTACTATAATTAAGCCAAATCATACAAATTTCTAATAAAACACACTATTGCAATCTTTAAAATGTAAAATGCATTTATCTCGATTTGTTACGACATTTGTCATCTCGGTGTAAGATATTATTATGTGTTATTATTATTATGTGTTATTACACATATGTTATATGCCCGTATGTTGACTGGGTGTCGTTGGATTGCCAAGGGTTTATTCTCTGTTTTTGTTATCGCCGGTGCCACCAACACACAGTTATCACACAGTGATAACGAATAATTATGTATATGTTCTTATATTGTTAAATATATTGTAAGAACTAATATGGGTGACACCAACACCATCTATATAAATCGGTGATAAATGGTGTTGCCCAATAACTTTAAATTTCTTACAGTTTATTGTTAGCAACAATACGGTCATAACAGAAATGTTTTGTCTTAATTAACTTTCAAAAAGAGGAAATTTAAAACAAGCATTATAAATCGTTTAAAACATTATACTAATGCATAAAAACATAGTGACATATATAACGTTTGTTGAAAAAAATAATTTTCGATTTTATAGTACAGTAGTCATACTTAAATCTAAATAATCACCATTTGCTGGATGAGCAATTAAAAATGTATGTGATACAAATTCTTTGTTTTTATAACTAAATATTGTTTATAACAAATTACTTTAGATAGCACTCAAAGTAATTTTGGAAAATTATGAGTATAAGTATTTTTTTTGGGACCGAAAAGAAAATTATTTTCTTTTTACTGTTTTATAAAGGGCAAAAGGGCCCATTTACTGGACGAGCGATTAAAAATGTATGTGATACAAATTCTTTGTTTTTATAACTAAATATTGTTTATAACAAATTACTTTAGATGGCAGTCAAAGTAATTTTGGAAAATTTTGAATATAAGTATTTTTTTTTGGGACCGAAAAGCAAATTATTTTCTTTTTACTGTTTTATAAAGGGCAAAAGGGCCCATTTGCTGGATGAGCGATTAAAAATGTATGTAATACAAATTCTTTGTTTTTATAACTAAATATTGTTTATAACAAATTACTTTAGATGGCAGTCAAAGTAATTTTGGAAAATTTCGAATATGAGTATTTTTTTTGGGAGTGTAAGAAAACTATTTTCTTTTTACTGTTTTATAAAGTGCAAAATGTTAAACAAAAATAGCAATTGTTCATAACATTATGCCAATTCATGGAAAAAATTTGACATTCACAGAAAGTACCAATATTTTTTTAATTATTTATTTCACAGTGATATCGTTATTACATTTTTTTTAAAGCCGTTTCAATAAAAGGAAATTTAAAAAATAAAATATATATTGTTTATAACATTATACCAATTAATAAAAACACAGTGACATGCATACCACATCTAGAAAAATATAGTTTTCGATTTATAGTGATAAAGTTATTATAATATTTTCAAAACCATTTCAATAAGAGGAAATTTTGCTTCCAATACGCATAATTCTACCTCGGCCCTTACAACCGAGGGCGCACAACCGCAATACCTGAGCGATACTGCAGGCCACGGGGGCGACTAGTAATGCTAAACCATGCCATACTATGTTCATCCACTATTTCAAATGACTTGAACTCTACACTACACTATTATCCATTAATTTTTATGATTCAATGAATTTATTTATTTATTTACGCCTAATTTGTAAAAATATATGTGAAAAATAATGTAATGCATAGTTCAAGTCGTTTGAAATAGTGGACGGGTATAGTTTGCTTGGTAGGGGCCACCCGCCCGCCCCACCTTTGCTCGCATAGTTTTTCCATAGGATGACACTCTTCTTGGAATAGTTTAAACAATATAAAACGTCTGTATCCATTGAAAACTGTATGCGAGCGAAGGTAGGGTGGTTTTCCATAGGATGACACTCTTCTTAGAATAGTTTAAACAATATAAAAAGTCTGTATCCATTGAAAAAAGTATGCGAGCGAAGATGGGGTGGGCGGGCGTCCCCTACCAACCAAACTATACCCGTCCACTATTTCAAACGACTTGAACTCTACACTACACTATTATCCATTACTTTTTATGATTCAATTAATTTCATATATTTATTTACGCCTAATTCGTAAAAATATATGTGAAAAATAATGTAATGCATAGTTCAAGTCGTTTGAAATAGTGGACAGGTATAGTTTGCTTGGTAGGGGCCACCCGCCCGCCCCACCTTTGCTCGCATAGTTTTTCCATAGGATGACACTCTTCTTGGAATAGTTTAAACAATATAAAACGTCTGTATCCATTGAAAAAAGTATGCGAGCGAAGGTGGGTTGGGCGGGCGGTCCCTACCAACCAAACTATACCCGTCCACTATTTCAAACGACTTGAACTGTGCATTACATTATTTATCACATATATTTTTACGAGAGCGCCTATTGTTGTGAAAATGACTGAAATCATGTAATTTTAATGCAATCAGCTAATAAAACTATAACAAAGATCAGCTGTTTATTTACAAAGTCGGAGAAATCCGTTAACGTTTGAATCGCCAATTATTATTACAACTGAATTGACATGTGTATGTCTTCTCTAGCCAAAATTGTGTATGTTAACTGTGTTGTCGTTAGATTATAAAATATTATACGTGCTTTAAGAGTGGAAAACAAATTATGTTTGTTTTTGCTCGGCTCGGTTCACGCTGCCTCAGTTTTAATGCGAATATAATGAAGAAATTATGTGTTTACAGAAGCAATTTTCCGTTGAAAGTCTTGGTAAACGATTCACCGTACGTTAGCTTGTTGGTTTTAAGGGCGCCGATACGTGGCTTCATTATATTCTGTACACAAAGTGTTTCACTGCTGAGATATAAATTGTGGAGATTAACATTGTGTAAGAAAAACATGTAAATAGTACATGTAACGTTTTAATAAAGTAGTTACAAACTAAATATCCAGTAAAAATGTATGTGTTAAAAACATTCAACAATCTGTACAAAGGACAGTTCTTATATATATATATATATATATATATATATATATATATATATATATATATATATATATATATCTATATATATATATATATATATATATATATATATATATATATATATATTTGTTTTCACAGTGGTCTCATAAAATAAATCATTGCACCTAGTATTTAGTGAAGGAACTCTTATATTAAATAATAACAAGAACATCTATCTTATTAGCAAATAATTTATATAAATACAATATGATATTTATTATTCTCATTTTTTCAAAAGATTTGAGACTGAACATTAACAGTAGTTCATTATGTGGAAACCCCTATACGGATATACACGGTGTGTTTTAAAGTAGAGAAATTTCAAAAAATTTCTTTGTAATTGTTCTAATTGAATTTTATATTTATCATAATATGGCGACCATATAGCGCATGCATATTCCATTTTTAATCTGACTAATGAATTATGCAAAGCTATAATTGTATTGATATTACTAAACTTTTTATAGGACCGAATAATGAAACCGAATATTTTGTAACATTCATTAGCTACCTTGGTGATATGATCATCAAAGATAAGCTTCTGATCGAAAATTACCCCTAAATCAACACATTTTGTGCACCTATTTATAATCATGTCACCTATTTTATAATCATATAAGAGTATTTCTTTGCGATATGAAAACGACATCATATTACATTTTTTAATATTAATTTTGAAACTATTATTATAACACCAACTTATCACATTATTCATATCACTTTGTAGTTAATCACATTCCGAAGTACAAGAAACTTCTCTGAAAATTTTAAAATCATCTGCAAGTAGTAATCCTTGGCTATTTACTAAAGTATTACAAATACCATTTATATGCAATATAAACAATAAGGGTCCTACGTTACTACCCTGTGGCACTCCAGATGATACATTTATAGATGTTGATCTACATCTTTTTAACACAACTATTTGTTTTCGCTGACAAAGATACGATTTTATTATACGTTTAAGATATTCATCAATCTCCACACTATTCAATGAATTAATAATATCATTATGGGCAACTCTATCAAAGGCATTTTCCATATTTGTGTAAATTACATCCACCTGGCAATTATTTTTAAATGATTCGTGTATGAATTGTGTGAAGTTACATACATTTGTTACAGTAGATTTTCGACGTAGAAATCCGTGTTGAATCTCAGTAATTTTGAACTTGACTTGTTCATATATACGATTATAGATAATTATTTTAAAGATTTTAGATGAAGAACTACATATACTAATCGGTCTATAGTTTGTTATTAATGTTTTCTTGCCTATTTAAGAATTGGTATAATTTTGCTTGTTTTCCAATAAGTAGGAAAAATACCGTTTTGTAAGCTTAAGTTTAAAATATATATAAGAGGATGCATGAAATAATCAGCACAGCCCTTAACAATGAATGGCGGTATATCGTCTGATCCACTGGATTTACTGCATTTTAACTTTCTGACAGCATCTTTGAATTCAGTAATTGATATTAAGTCATTACAAAAATAATCTTTAATAATAATATTGCTACTATTACATTCAATATTACGCTCAGAAGGGTCATTAGTATATTCCGATGCAAAATAGTTGGCGAATGCATTGCAAATATCAGTGCAGTCACTGAAAACGTTTCCATTAATTACCATAGTATGTGGAATATATGTAACATTCTTTTGATGTTTTACAAAGTTCCAGAAATTAATTGGATTAGGTATCAAATGATTCTGAATATTTACCAAGTATTTATTGTATTCCCTTCTGATCATTTGTTTAATACTACGTAAAGTTTTATATTTTTCGTTCCAACTTCGATCTCCTGTTTCTTTATACATATTTAAGCAATGCTTTTTGTGTTTTAAATTTGTAATTATAGGTTTATTTATCATATTATACATATCATACTAGAGACTAGCATGATTTATATTACTCTCTAGTGAATAAAAGTGTTATATACGCTCTTTGTTTTTTTAATTTGTAATTATAGGTTTATTAAACCATTTTGGAAAAATTTTATTTTGGTTTGCAAACTAGTAAGCGGTATCATCTTTTGAAATACATTTGTAACACTTCTGTAGAAATATGAAAGAGCATTACCAACATCCTCCAGCAAGTATAATTCAGACCATAGTTTAATAGTTTGTTGCTGATTACTTAGTTGCTGAAAGTCTGCTTTAAAAAAGTTAAAGCTTCTTGATTTCGATGCATTGCATTCTTTTTCTTTAATATTTATCATTATAGTAATTGCTAGTGCTGGATGATAATTATCCTCACTCAATAGAGGAAGTCTATCACGCACAACATTGATGTAATTCAAATTACTAATAACTAGATCAAGACATGCACCAAAGTGGTTTAACACATCATTAAATTGTAAGTAATTATTGAAACTTAAAAAGTTATCGAAGCCCATAACATTGTAATTATGAATTTCATTAACAAAATAGTTGATATAATGTGAGATATTGAAATCACCTAATATTAACACTTTTTTGTCACTTAGTCGATCCTCAATTTGCTCGAAGATATCTTCATAAATATGCGCGGTAGTTGCAGGGATTACATAACTACTACGTACAACTACATTTTTGTTCAATTTAGTTTAACACAGATACCTTCCGTAGTTGTAACATCCACTTCATACGAATGAATAGTTTTACTTGTTAGTAGCATCACACCACCTCCGTTACTAGTCTATTCTTTCAATGAATTTCCATGTAAAACATGTCTCTTGAGTTTTTCCAATTTGTAGTCTCAGTAATTTGAATTAATAAATAATACCTTAATACATATTTCGAGCTTTATATTAGCAGTATAAAATCGAATATATTTTTGTTCAATAAACGGTATATATGTTGTTATGACTTAGTATAATGTTATAAAAATATATATATTTTCTAAAAAAAATCCTCTAATTGAAACAGCTTTGAAAACATTGTAATATCTTTATTACTATAAAATCGATAAAAAAATAAATTGGTATTATCTGTGAATGACATATTTTTTTCCATGAATTGGCATAATATTATAAACAATTGCTATTTTTATTTAACATGTTGCCCTATATAAAACTGTAAAAAGAAAATAGATTTCTTTTCGGTCCCCAAAAAATACGACTTCAATAAAAAAATTAAATTTTATAACTCAATATTGTTTATGACAAATTACTTTAGATGGCAGTCAAAGTAATTTTGGAAAATTTTATATATAATTTTCCAAAATTACTTTGACTGCCATCTAAAGTAATTTGTCATAAACAATATAATATATTTAAAATTTAATTCAACATAGCTGTATCCTTAAAATTACACCATCAAGTAAGTAGTAGTAAGAAGTATCTAAAGTAATTTGTCATAAACAATATAATATATTTAAAATTTAATTCAACATAGCTGTATCCTTAAAATTACACCATCAAGTAGTCCCACTAACTATCTTTTAATATTAATCATTATGAATCCTACTAGGTTTACTTAACCAGAACCCATGTCGAGAGAGAGCGCGCGTAATGTCAATTACAAATTTCTAATTAAACCGAGATAACAACGCCCGTTATTATTTAACTGGAATGCATATCAATTCCGGTCTGCGCGATAATAAGGCGGTGGCGGCGGCGGCGGCGCAAATCAGGCGTGCTCGCCAAGTCCAAAACAAACCGTCGTCGCACTTACACCACTTACACCATATATTATCCATTCATCTCTCTCTGCCACTCGCGGTTCGCCGTGAACGGACAGCATTCCCCCGAAGAAATCCCCATCCGTGTCCGCGTGAGTCAGCGCAAGGTTGTCGCACAAACCGACTCCACAGGTTGCTCCCAGAAAGAGCGGCGGCAGTGTCTATTTCGCGCGCGTTTCGGTCACATCACTGCGTACTGTTACTATACAAAAGTAAATAAAACTAGTGCCTAAGATAATAGTGTGTGCAAAGTACGGATTTCCTTCAATTCCAAGGAGCTACGTTCTAGTAACAGTAAGTTTTTAATAATTTGATTTCATATTTATAATTCCAAAACAACAGTGCTAGCTGTATAAAGATAGTATTGTTATCACACTGACATTTCTTTACGTTTCATGACTAATATAGACATAAATACTATTTTATTAAATAATTTTATACGTAGTAAGATACGGGTTTATATAAATTAAACATTTCTACACAAAATAATTCTGCTCCTTATTTATTATTTAATGTCACCATAAACCCATCTTAAATCATTCGTCGTCGGTGTGTTATAAATTTTTCCTCTACATTTTCGGAAAACGAGTGAATATTTCGCACCTTGAAACGAGTTGCTCATTCAATCATTAATAAATGTTTTATAAATGGACGAAAAAAATTGATACTTTCAGTAAAGGTTGTTAATTTAAATTCAAAAATGCCAGAAATTTTAGGAAAAATTATAGGTTTTGTCGAATTTCTTCCATACTTTAGGGACACCCTGCATATTTAAAATATGTATAAATATAAAAAAAACTTCATTTCTTGAGGATGTACAAAATGTTGGGAAGTTTATATTACATCTTAAAACACATATTTAATTAAAAAATACAAATAGCTGTCAGCACCTTAAGTATTCTGTATTAATTAGTTAATTAATGAATATTAAATCAGAATTTAAAATACAATTACTTTACTCATACATTACAGCTGTATTCGGAAAGTAATTATACAGCAATGTCCTATTCCTATACTATATTTATACTTATTTAAACATATTGTTGTCCTGTAATTGGAAAATCTTTCTGTTGGACAATAAAGGCTTATTATTAGGCACCTTACACGATCAATATTACTGTCAATATTTTAGAATAATAACAGTATTACTGTATGATAATATGTTTAAAATGTTCAATATTCTAAAATATTTCCAGTATTACTCATCGTGTAAGGTATAATAATGATGTAATGAGGAGAATACTGATCTTTATCCGGATAATTGATTACTTGATGAATATAATAAGAGGATTGTAACAAATATTGACAGTACTAGGATTGACAGTATTATTGACCGTGTATGGTGCCTTTATTATTCAGAAATAAATATTACCTCGGCCAATATAAATAACTCTTTGTAGTAACTATACATATGTATACAGTATTAAGAAGAATTAAGTTTCATGCCACAATCAATTTTCCGATTTAACCTTCTTTGTATATTTACGGAAGTTTTTGTGATTTGTTTTTGTCTTGAATGCGCAAAACACGCGCGCGAGTTGCAGTTTTGGTGCACGGCCAAAAATTCCGCGAAATAAATTACTGGGCTGGTTTTGGGATAGAAACAAAGCCGGCGACGGTGTGGGCGCGCGCTCCGCGGATGAGTCACGTGGAAAAATTGATTCCACGTAAATCGGGCGTAATGAAATTGAAATGAAACACGAATCTCGCTACGAGCGGCAGCGTTTTTATATACACTATCGCGGTGATTCAGCCGCTGACCGGCTTAATCGCGGCTGCAGTATTTTTAGAATTGCGTTATCACGTTATTGTGGGCTGTACTGAGAGAGACAAATAAAACGAGTTGGGATTGTTCAATTGATAATGTTTGTATTTTCTGGGAACTGTACTGAAGTGATTACTTGAGATATTAATGAATATTTTGGATATATTTGTTTTTTTTTTAAATCATTTACTGTATCTTGATTTGATGATCTTTATACATTTATTTTTTTATAAATTTCATGGTAATTTATAAAAAAATAAATGTAAAATTATCAAATCAAGATACACTAGTAAATGATTTAAAAAAAAACAAATATATCCAAAATATTCATTTGATTCTAATCTGATTGTAGATTGTAGATAGAAAATGCAATTTGTTTTATTGCAAATATTATTCAATAACAGCTAACAAAATAAACTTTAATTAGTTTTTTTTATTATTTTATGGTTACCAAGACATGAGTAAACAATTGTAGAAAAAATCTTTGCACACTCCGTTTAGTAACAATGCATAAAAAATAACCCGCCGCGTGAACCCACGGGGATGTCGGAATTATCGGAAAACTAAGGCTCGTAACCGTACACGAATATATGTCTGATGATTGTTGTAAAATTCTAAACAACGTATTGAAAGTTTAAAAAAAATCATTGACGGTAATTTATGAAAAAAATGCAATTTGTTTTCTTGCAAATATTATTCAATAACAGCTAACAAAATTAACTTAATTTTGTTTTTTTCTTATTTTATGATTACCAAGACCTGAGTAAACAATTGTGGAAAAAATCAATTTTTTTGTACACTCCGTTTAGTAACAATGCACCGAGATAGACCCCGACATGCAAAATCACACCACGGCTGGAATTATAGGAATTATTTAACTTCACACTGGTGGCTTCTCCACCGGTCGAGGGACTAATCTCAGAGGAATGATATTTACTTTAACTTCACAGAAAACCTCTGGAAAGCTTTGAAAGGAGATTCGCGAAAAAGTCGACGACGACGCCTCTAACCACTCGGCCACTGAGCTAGTTTAGATAAAGTATATATATATATATATATATATATATATATATATATATATATATATATATAAACAATCTTTATTGGGCTATCGACCCTTCCCGGGTCTTTCTGCCTGTGTGTACATTTTAGTTATAAAGTGAAACAAATATTCTCTAAAAAGTTACAAAATAAACATAAATAAAATAGTATCAAATAGATAAAGTATTTTCACAGTTTTGATAATTCTTACATTGTTGTTTCTTCATGTTTATTGGTGTTTCATAACCACTTCCTTTAAATATTCCGACAGGAAGGCGCAACAATCGATAAAGTCACAATCAGTGACATTAATATCGCCGCGGGGGGCAACGACTTTGGTAAAATCAGTTTCACTGCAGACGGCGGGGAGTAATTAGAAAAAAATCACGATAGCGTGCGTTCAACGCTCGTTTGCAATACGTGCAGAATAAAGAGACAATAAAACAAAACATTATGTTTTACATCGAATACGTTACTTTTAGTCTAGTATTATTATTGATACTGGACTAAAAGTAACGTATTCGATGTAAAAATGACTGTATGGTTGGCAATTAAATTAAGCAATGGGTTTTGTAGAAAATTATATAAATGTAATAATAACCCAGATCAGTAGCCGAGTGGTTAGAGCCGTCGTCCGTCTCGTACTGAGCTGAGTTTTTCGCGAATCTTCTTTCACAGTTTTTCGCGAATCTTCTTTCACAGTTTTTCGCGAATCTTCTTTCACAGTTTCTCGCGAATCTTCTTTCACAGTTTTTTCAGAGGTTTTCTGTGAAGTTAAAGAAAATATCACTCCTCTGAAATTAGTCCCTCGACCTTAATTCGATTCCCAGCGGATAGCGAATGTTTGCGAATCACTTTTCACAGTTTTTCAGCAATTTTCATTTTATTTTTATTTACTTCTTCGCCTTTACCGCCAAAACGGTCAAGTTTTTTTGGTAATTTTCTTTGGAATATAAATACCTACAAAATGAAACCACGCACAACTCTATATCATGAAATAAAATTTTCCAAGTTCTAAGAATTTGCCAAGCTTTGTAGCTTTACCGGTTCCATATGAAACAATCTCGACATTTTTCCTGCCATCTAGACTATAATTCAAATCAAATGACTTAGTTTCAGTGTCATGTCACTGTTATGACGACCCCTGCGTTAACGTTTCAAATTAAATTTGTAACGGGTTTATTAATTTTTGTTTTAGGAAAAAATTGTACTAAGACTTTTTATTTGGTAAAAAATTGTCTATCCAATAAGCTAAAGTTAATTTTTATTGGACAATTTTCATGTTTTATTTATTCATTTCTTCGACTTTACCGCCAAAACGGTAGACTTTTTATAACAAAGTTTTTTGGTAATTTTCTTTGGAATATAAATACCTACAAAATGAGACGCACGACTTTCTATTATGGAATTTTTTTTTTAAATTTCGAGTTTGTGCTGTTGCAGCTTTGCCGGTAAATTTAAAGCAATTATAAAATTAATTAAAGTTTTATCTCCTCAGAATTAAAAAAATATATGTTTATAGAACGTGTCTTCACAGTAATAATTCTTACAAAGGGTTGAAGTTCATCAATAACCCAACGGAGTAGAAACCATATTTCCCATTTATTATTAAATTCATTCTCCTCATGAAAATTATCGCTTGTCAAATCTGCTTCGTTATTGCATACAATACCCATCTTAACGAACATTGTTAACATCGTTGGGTAACACCTGAGCGTCTTCGTGGCCATGTGCGGCCCATTGAATAATGGAATGCGCTATGGAAGTGTCTCGATGGAAGTGAAAGTGGATCTCGTAGATCACGTCAACTGCATTACGTAAAGTATCTTGTACTTGTAGATATAATACTGTTCAACTGGTGTGTAATTAGATATAAAAACAAGCGGGTACATGTGTAAATGGTGTGCGACTGAAATAATAACAGGAAATTGAAAGAAACAATTTTTACTCTTTTTGTTTGTGGGTGTGTATGCCATATGTATTTATGTAGCGAGTTATTTAAAGTCTAAATTAGCGAGTTTCTTAAGATCGTTTTAGACAAGACAATTTCTTGACTCAAAATTTAATTTTAAACATATCGTACAGTAATAATGTCATTATTCTAAAATATTGACAGTATTATTGATCGTGTAACATGCCTTTATATAATTATATTTTGAGGTGAACTTATAAAAAATATCTATCTATATTGGTAATAACAAAATCATGTCTCGTAAATATTCTGATATATAGTAAATAAATAAAACGAATTTTTCTTTGTTTTTTATCACTCGTTTATTGCTTTTTGCGA
Organism: Lordithon lunulatus; assembly: GCA_963942505.1. NCBI lineage: Eukaryota > Metazoa > Arthropoda > Insecta > Coleoptera > Staphylinidae > Lordithon > Lordithon lunulatus. The sequence goes on from OZ012666.1 coordinate 70,127,159, forward strand.
ATATTTTCGGCAAAGTTAGATGCCGATTCAATCCAATATCTAATATATAGTGTTCTCACGAAATATATTTTACTAATATTCGAATTAAATAATATATGCAGCCTCTTTCGTTATATCATGCTTTATATCCGTTACAGCAGAGTTCACTGCTATAGAATATTTTGTAAACTCCCCCGATTATTTATCAAAGAAAATTCCAGACATGCACAAATAAAACCGATGTCTAGACAGTTTCCCGACGGATAGGGGGGTTGCTATACATTGCCTCCTAATACAGCTGGAATCGAAACAACCTGAGAGTACATACAAAATTATCCGATGCATGTGCTGTTATATTATATGCAAGATCTTTACATCGGGTAAAATTCTTCTAATTTTTATAAAGACTAATAAATAATAATACGCGTAAAATAATTCTTGCCGCGAATTAAATTAAATTTCTTAGATCACTAGCAAATTATTTTAATATTAGTAGCCAGCAATTTAAACTATTTGTATTTATAATGAGCATTAAGTTCCACACCAGAAACTGTTACCCATACCACCCATACCACAATTATCGTCGCGGTTTATATTTAATAACATGTGTGTTTTGCATGTTGCAAAACGTATGCATTTGGCTGTTCGGTTATCGTAAAATTCGGTTTTGCGGCCGCCGCGTCCTATAAAAATGTTATCTAATATTTATGTCGGGGGGCTCGGTTATTTGCGGACGCAAATGTACACAAACTGCGCAATTCAATTTCGCGATGGATTATTTCCCGGTTTGTGTCGAACGCGAAAGAAAGTTCATTTGTCAGGCCTGGAATGCTTTCACCGCGACTGTAATTACTCAATAAAGGCATGAGCTTAATTATAGGTGGGTAGGTGTCTCCGTGCGAGAATTCTATGCGCGCTGATTACTTGTTTGAAAGAATAAAATAATTAACAGCTATATTACTACAGGAATTTAATTTTGCACCTATTAACAAATCAAAGTAATGTATTTTTGCTTTATTAATACTGTAATGTAATGGCTTGTTAATTAATATACTTTATTATTATATTTTAATATGTATTTATTAGTTAAATTAATATATATAATTTCGGTGTAGGCTAACTCAAAACCTACATGAAATAAAATGTTTTCCGTAAAAGCCAGCACATTTTTGTATACCCTCCGTCCGACCGGTCAAAGTTACCTTCGCAAAACCTGTCCCATTTTATTGTTAGTTAATAACATCCCCGAATATTATATGCAAATTTCAAATGCCGTATTGTTCCCTTAAAAGCGCCCGCCGGGGATTATCCCAATCATTTACAGCCCCTCGTCCTTTTTGAACTGCACACAAACTGGCCGTTTGCACGAAAAGTTATGCCATAAAATAATGTTATAGCAATAATGGGCCTTGCGAAACGAATATACATCTCAGTGTTCAGACTATTATTTTACTGTAGGACTAGAGAAGGACCGATTTGAAGTTAAACAATTCCTATTATAATTCCAGCCGCCGTGTGTGAATTTGCGCGGCTCTTGGTGCATTGTTACTAAACAGAGCGTGCAAAAAAATTGATATTTTCTACAATTGTTTACTCATGTCTTGGTAACCATAAAATAAGAAACAAAAAAACGAATTAAAATTTAAACACACACATAACACTTTTTGTATTAGTTAACAGGACTAAAAACAAAAAGTTTTTTGTATGTGTTTAAATAATAATCAGATATTATAGCAAATCATATTATGATACTTATGTTTCATAGTACTGTTTCTCAATCCCTTTATCATTTGTTTTTTTTGGTGGATTTTTAAAAGCCTGTTGTAGAAGCAACGTAGACAAACTTAGCAAAACCCGGCCCACGGTCTTGTTAATTATCTGTAGTCTTGTTGGTATTAAAAGTTTAGCAACAAGAAACTAATATAAATAATTTAAAACTTCTGTTTCTCTTGAAGTTTAAAATGCTTTATATTTGTTTCTTGTTGTTAAACTTTTAATTGGCTGGTAATACCGGCTGACGAGGATAAAACGGTTTACAAGTTAACGTTAATCTTTCGCTACTATTAATAAATTTATATATACACATATATATATATATATATATATATATACATATATATGTATATGTATATATATATATATATATATATATATATATATATATATATATATATATATATATATATGTATACATATAAATAATTATATAAAGTGTAAATAGTTTCAGGAAGTTATCATAAACTGATGTCTTAAAGGGGTTGAATAAATAAATAATAAATTTAGGTTATTGATGGGCGCGTATAGACACGCACGCACGCATCAATTCCGTTTCCTTATTGATTTCTTGAAGCTATTACTTGAATAATTTAGAAAACCTATAAATGTTTGCGGTTAGGGCGACAACTCACGAATTTCTAGTTCATTTATTATGACTTATAATCATTAAAAGGTCAATTTGGGACGTTTATCGTTTATTCATTGCACACAGGGCGTTTTATGCATGCGAGACGTCCGCACTGAAGCAAATAAAAATGCTTCTAACACATAAGTTACATAACTTAAAAATCAGGCTTTAAAACAAATTTATGGTTGTATTCAATAGAGGTTTTATTTTGAATTTTGCTTCATTGTTAAACTATAAAGATTCAAGTATCATTGCGATGAATTTTGATAAATAAAAAGTTATTAAATGGACGCCTTTCTGCAAGATACCAACTCACCTATTGTTAAAGTTGAGAAAACAGGGTCTAAACATTTATATAAATTAAAAATTATCTATTCATCTCAGGTTAATTTTGGACTTAGAGCTTTAGAGCTGTATTTTATTTATTTCGTTAGAGTTAAATTGTTTACCTTGAGTATGAAGGTAAGAAACACAGAAATATTTAGTGGGTTGAGTCCTTTCAGCAGAAAGGCGTCCAAATATGGATCCATGCACACTCGCACAACGTGTTGAAATAGTGAAAATTCATCACAAAAAAGGTGACTTTGTTTGACTTTTTTGACCTTTTTGACTTTATTTGAATTTTTATACTTTTCTTGTTGACATTTTGACCATTTTTTGTTACTGATTTCGACATTTTTACCTTTTTTTAAATTTTTTGGACTATTTTAAATTTTTTTGGACTTTTTTTAACTTTTCAGTGACATTTTTCACTTTTTGACATTTTAGACTTTTTGGACTATTTTAGACTTTTTTAGACTTTTATAGACTTTTATAGACTTTTATAGACTTTTATAGACTTTTATAGACTTTTATAGACTTTTATCGACTTTTATAGACTTTTATAGACTTTTTAAGACTTTTTGTTAACTTTTCATTGACTTTTCACGTTTTTCTTTTTAAATTTAAGTTTTGATATTTTGAAATTTTCACGTTTTGTCATATAGTCTTTTTAGCTTCATGGCATTATGACCTTTTGACATTTTAGCATTTTGGCATTTTAACATTTTGGCATTTTAACAGACAGACTGGCAGACAAACATGCATACACACAGACATCGACTATCGGGTTTTATTTCGACAATTTTAGCTATAAAACGCACCGAAAATTGATTTTTTTTTGCCGTCAACTATACCTTCCTTCTCGTGTAATTTTTTTCCCGGATAGTTATCGCATATTTCCACATTTTTAGTTAGAAACGTGAAGACGTTTTCGGTAAAATAATACCTTCCTTTACATCACTGTATTCGAAATATAAAAAGGCATTGGTATTGTGCTAGCATCCGATATATCTATATCGGTTACAAGAAGACTCGAGATAGTTTGAATTCCTACTGAGTGTATGCTGTTGTACTGTGTAATTATATTAAATATTTAAACTCGTCTTTAAAATCTGCAAATACATTTTAAAGACATTATACGTTATACGAATACGTTATTTTTAATAATATTTTTTTGCTTTCCATTATTATTTATCTTTTATGATTTTGATGTTCTAGTTTAAATGGCATATGTACATTACCCAATTGGGTCGTATTGCTGGTAAAACGGGCCAAGTTCGTACGAACGTGTTTTTGCGTAATGCAATTTTGTTGTTATTATCGGCATAATTACAAGTCTGTCTGACAGAGGCGCAAATTAATGCGGCTTGAAATTTGCTCACGCTCGTAATTGGATTATTGGCAATGCTTGTGTGGCCTGCCTGCTCGGCCAGGGTTAATCACGCTTTTGCCAATCGTGCCCTATTTGTATCTGAAGTGATAATCATTATGGAACTTGTTACTGTTTTTTGATCGATAATGTCTTTAAGAAAAACCTGAAATCTGAATAGCCAGTATACATTAATAATAATTAAAAAAAAAATACCTTTACCAAATAATAATAAAATAACATATAAAAGTTTTGTGCGTATATGCCATACGTACAAAACTTGTACAAAAATTCTCCAAATAAACACTACTCTCGCAGAAACAAAACAACAAAATAAAAAATGAAATATTTATACAAAATTAAATAGTTAATTTTTTATTTTATACTTTTGTACACGAGTAGTGTTTATTTGGAGAATTCTTGGAAACGTTTTGTACGTATATGCCATACAAAACATTTTCGACATTTTCAACTTTTTTTGTTGACATTTTTGACTTTTTTTTTGACTATTTTGACATCTGACTTTTTTTTTACTTTTTATGATATTTTAAATTGTTTTAACTTTTAATTTTAGGCTTTTTTCATGACTTATGTCAATTGGTGCGCATCGTGTTGATAGTGATTCCTTCGCTGTTAGTGAACCGATTTTGCTCAAATTTTCGCTGGATTGTCCCAGATAGTGTCCGCAGATATTTGGGCAATCTGTTGTGCCACTTTTCCGGAATTTTGTTCAAAGACCGACAGACAGACAGACAGACATACAGACATACAGACATACAGACATACAGACATACAGACATACAGACATACAGACAGACATACAGACATACAGACATACAGACATACAGACATACAGACATACAGACATACAGACATACAGACATACAGACATACAGACATACAGACATACAGACATACATACATACAGACATACAGACATACAGACATACAGACATACAGACATACAGACATACAGACATACAGACATACAGACATAGAGATATACAGCACACAGACATACAAACATACAGACATACAGACATACAGACATACAGACATACAGACATACAGACATACAGACATACAGACATACAGACATACAGACATACAGACATACAGACATACAGACATACAGACATACAGACATACAGACATACAGACATACAGACATACAGACATACAGACATACAGACATACAGACATACAGACATACAGACATACAGACATACAGACATACAGACATACAGACATACAGACATACAGACATACAGACATACAGACATACAGACATACAGACATACAGACATACATACAGACATACAGACATACAGACATACAGACATACATACAGACATACAGACATACAGACATACAGACATACAGACATACAGACATACAGACATACAGACATACAGATATATAGACATACAGACATACAGACATACAGACATACAGACATACAGACATACAGACATACAGACATACAGACATACAGACATACAGACATACAGACATACAGACATACAGACATACAGACATACAGACATACAGACATACAGACATACAGACATACAGACATACAGACATACAGACATACAGACATACAGACATACAGACATACAGACATACAGACATACAGACATACAGACATACAGACATACAGACATACAGACATACAGACATACAGGCATAGAGATATACAGCACACAGACATACAGACATATATACACACAGACATCGCAAAAATCGGGTTTATTTCAATTGATTTTATTGACAATTTTGGGCATAAAACGTAACGAAAACTGTTTTTTTTTCTCTTCTAAATGGCTCGCCACAATACATTTCTTCTGTTGTAATTTTTTTCCCGGAAAATTTATCGCATGTTTCCACAATCTTAGTTTGAAAACGTGAAGGCGTTTTCGGTAAAACAATACCTTCCTTTACATCAGTGACATATTCGGAAAGTAAAAATCTTCTATTTATTATGCGGCGTCGCCTTGCGAAGATTGGCCATCCGTATGGCTAATATAGTGGTCACTCATTTCCAATTACACGAATAGACCTTAAATTGCATCCTTAAAATTGTTGTTGCGCAAGGTATGGAATGAATTCTCTAAAATTAAATGCGATTGAAAGCTTATTTATAAATCCGACTCTTGTAATTAGTAAAACAACTCAGCGTGCAGAGTTCTCAGAGCGACATAGGGGCGGAATCGATTTCGCAATGAAATCCTAATTAAAACGTGCACCGTGGTCGCTCTAATTACAATGCAATTAATTCGCGTGACGCAGAATATTTTATGACGCCCCGCAAACGTTTTTTTATTTTACAATTACCACTTGAAGAGTTGTTGTAATAAGTGCAAAGGCGTCATTTTAAAAAAATGTATAGAATAATTACAATCGTGTGTATAAATATAAATAAATTGTTACAGTTTTTAATTATAACCAATTTTCATTATTAAATTGTATGTTTTGTAATTCAATTCATATAGTGTATTTGTTTTTATATCATATTTTCTAACGGAAAACTGTGATATAAAAACAAATACACTATATAAAATTGAATTAAATATACAATTTAATAATGAAAATTGGTTATAATTAAACACTGTAACGATTTATTTATATTTATACACATGATTGTAATTATATTTTATATTTCTAAATAAATTGAATCTAAATCCAATTTTAAAAAATTCAACATGGTGAATCCAAAATGGCAGGCAAAAAAAGTAAATTTTGAAATAATTTGGTTGGAAATTACTTATACGGATTTACACCTGTATAGTAGCTAAAGCAGGTTACTAAGGCAAGTAGCTTTAATTTTAAAGTTTTGAAAACAAATTTATATAAATATTTATACAAAGTTTTATATAAATTAAAAATAATCTATTCATCTCTAAATTTTCGACTTTTAGAGCTTTAGAGCTATATATTTTTTATTTTGTTTACCTTGAGTATAAAGGTGAGTGAGTATAAAGGTAAGAGAAACAAACATATTTTCTGGGTTGGTTTCTTACTGCAGAAAGGCTTCCAATTGTGTCTTCCGTGGTCTACGTTGTGAATAAGTGCAGACAATTTATAGCACCTACTAATATATAAGGGGTTCTGTTAACTATAATTTTTATGCCAAACAAGGTTGTATCTACAAACAGTGATTTTGGCAACGAAAAATATTTTGGATTTTGATTAAAAGTATGTATTGAAGACTATTATTTAGTCGTTTCATATTTGCTTATAGTTTTTATAAAATTTAATAGAATATATCCAGGTCAGTGGTGGTTAGAGTCTTCCCAATGCTCAGGCAGTGGCGTAGCGAGCTTAACTCGCGCCCGGGGCACAATACCTTTTTGGGACACAATAATCCATATGAGGGAAAATGCGAAACACGACGGAAAGGTCGCCGGAATAATTGCCAGCGGGGTTTCGCGTGACCTTTACCAGTGCATTGGCTAATAATATGTGTCTATAAATAAATATTAAATTTCTCAAAAAAATTATGTGAAAATATGTGTTTATAATATTTTTGTGAAATATTTTTACTACTTTAGTTTCGGGTTGTGACGCGAAAACGTGAAATCGACACACGGGTTACGCGTTGTTAATTAGTACTCCTTGAGGAGTATTGATTGGTAGCATAAAATGAATATTTTAATATTTCTTTTATAAAAATTTCACCTCAAACCATATAAAAAATATTTATTTGTATTACTTATTTCCTTCCTTCAATTTTTGAATTTTCTAGCTGTAACCAATGTGTTTTATCATTGGTTAGAGCTAGAAAATTCAAAAATTGAAGGAAGGAAATAAGTAATACTACTTTTACGTATATGGCTCAAATCTAGAAGCTTGTTTTTTGTCTAAAATAATATATAATCAGTAAACCGTAAAAGTAGTTGGAATTATAAAAATACATGAGGCTAATCAAGCTATGACCGTTCACTAATTGAACTATGAACTTCACTGTTTACCCTCAATTTTCTTGAAATTGTAATATTAAGTGGCCCTATTTGGGAATCGTTGGTACATACTATGATCCGGCCCTGATTATATATCATTTTAGAAAAAAAAACGCTTCTAGATTTGAGCCACATGCCCAGTATATAAATAAATTCAATATATACTTAACCCGTTACAGCTTTTGTAATCAGGTGTGAATGAGTAGATAGGAAAAATACTAATTTACAACGCCGGCCGTCATCCGTACATTTACTTGCCTTCATTCAATGCCACTCACTACACTGTAATTTTCTCTAATCAACCTTCGCCGCGCGTTGCACTTCTTGGTAGCATTTCCTATTTAGCTTGCTACAACTGCACCTTAACACCTTAACACAAATTACATTTATAAACATACATTAGTTTTAGGCGTCTCCCCCAAATGTTCTTTCACATCCCCAAAATTAAATATTATATATGTGCCTGTGAGAATGACCACTTTCATTCTCACAGGCACATATTTAATATATAATATTTAATTTTGGGGATGCGAAAGAAAATTTGGGGGGCACGCCTAAAACTAATGTATGTTTATAAATGTAATGTGTGTTAACGTGTTAAGGTAAGTCACATTTGAATTGTTTTGAAAATGAGAAGATTTTGCGTTTGGTATTTATGTAAATCGACGTACGCTGATACATTTTTATTTATGAATAAATTCATTTCAAGTCTGTAACGTCGATTTTACCCGTTTTTTCTACATCAGAATTAGATATTTGTTCCTTAATATCTAATTCTGATTTCTGAATTTCGTTAGTGTTCGGGTTTTGACCGTCAACGATCTTTGAACAACCCTAGTTCCACGGTTTGTTTACATTAATATTAGTATCAGTTAAGTTTTGGCAACATTCATGTATAAATCATATTGCGCGCTGTGCTCTACGATGAGATTCGTCAAGTTCTGAAGGTGTAGTATACTTTTGGCGAGTACAACCGTATTGTCCGCGAAAGGTATGTTATTGTGCCATTTATACCTTCATGCCTTTCCCATATACATAGGAAATAATAAGAATATAATAATATAAATAATAATAATAATAATAAGAATACTCTCGAGTGACTCCTTAAACATTGCCTCGGAAAACATGTTGTCAATCCTATAAATAAGTTTTTTAAGTTTTGTAAATTCTTACAATAGTTTTTCTTCCTTTTTTCAGGGAGACGTTTTCGTGGTGGACGTGGGAAACGATTGTGCTCCCGATCGAAGTCATGCGACCCGGCGGCAATGTCTGAGCAGCAGGAAACGCGGGCCGAGAGGATGGCCCGCTACAAGGAGGAACGGCGGCGGCAGTTGGCGGCGCAATTCAGTGACTCCTTGCTGATGAACCGTGACGGTTCTTCAAGTGGAGCGGATGGCGGTCCGCGGATGACCAGGGCTTCCAGGCTACGTGCCGCCGCCAACAATACCTCCGACAGCAATTCTAGTCCTAAAAGAGATGTAAGTACTCTAAACGTTTTAAGGAAAAAGGCCATAGCCAGCGTAGTTCCGATGGGACGATTGTCGGGGCTTGAAGAGCTCTACAACTTTGCAATTTGAATCTTTCTTCTAGTTTCAAAAATAAAAAAAATTGCTACAAATACTCGAGAATGGCACCAAAATCAAACTTTTTTCACCAACGTTCCATAAATCTATCAATAGCTATTGTATGTATTGTTGCTATAGCAACAATAAATACATTATCTAGGGAATGTAGTTACTTTAGTTTCTCTCTATTGCACAGAATAATTAAACAAAAAGTGTTATCAAGGCTCCATTCGTAAGCGCTATTGAAGGTGTTTGACATTTGTTTTGGCATATTCTGTCACAATGACGTCAATTTATCCTTCAATAGCTTATGGGGCCTATAAAGTTTATGGGATGTTGGGGAATACGGGCATTAGGGTCGTTTTTGGGCATGAAATTCACAGTAATTTTGTCGCATCAAACATAAAATATGTTATGCCCTACCGCTAAATCATAAATTTTCAATATTACGGGAAATCGGTGGTAAACTTCATATGGGCCTTTTGTCGGGCCTCAAATCGCAAAGTTGTAATTATCTACAACTTTGCGATTTCAGGCCCGACAAAAGGCATCATTTTTGTAACCTTTGAAATCAAAAAATTATGTCCTAAAAACCGGAAATGCCACCAAAAGCACGTTCTTTTTTGGTATTTTGCGGGAAAACTAAAATAACTAAACTAACTAAAACGAAATCAACTAAATAGCGTTAAAAAAAATTTGGGCTGTTTGTCAGGCTTGAAATTTAAATAATCCATACTACAAGGATTATTTAAATTACAAAAAGTGTATGCCCGTAAAACGGATAAATGCCACCAAATGCCCCAGTAACATGGTAATGGTAACATTTTGCCCGAAATTAGTTTGCAAAACTTTCTATGGGCCGTTTGTCGTATCTTAATAATTTAAGGGGATCGGTTGAAATACGTTTATTACTATACATTTATGCGATAAATGGGTATTCGAGGTATGCAGTGTGTTAGTTGGCTGTATAACTGGCTGCCTATAGTCGTACACTAATATGTATTTATTTGTTATGAAAAGTTATTTTCACATAACAAAGGGACTGAGTTGCACGTCCTGGAATGATAAATCGTTCACAGAAATTTCTTTTAAACAAATATTGCATGGTGAACTACCCTATGTCTTTACAAATTGTTAAAATTAAAAAGTCAAGCAATTTATTACATTTGTAGTTAGTTTGAAAGAACAATTAATAAAAAATATCTGGTGTGGGCACCATACGACTTTCCAAATTACATGACTTATTTAATTTTTGAATTACCATTGACATTTTCAACTTTTTGTAACATTTTTGATAATTTTTGGACGATTTTTTTTTTAGAAAACTGTACAGTTCATATATATTCTGATATATTTTGATATATTTTAATATATTTTGATATATTTTGATATATTTTGATATATTTTGATATATTTTGATATATTTAAATATATTTTGATATATTTTGATTTATTTTGATATATTTTGATGTATTTTGATATATTTTGATATATTTTGATATATTTCAATATATTTCGATATATTTTGATATATTTTGATATATTTTGATATATTTTGATATATTTTGATATATTTTGATATATTTTGATATATTTTGATATATTTTGATATATTTTGATATATTTTGATATATTTTGATATATTTTGATATATTTTAATATATTTTGATATATTTTGATTAATTTTGATATATTTGGATATATTTTGAATATATCCAAATATATCGGATATATTTGGATATATTTGGATATATTTGGATATATTTGGATATATTTGGATTTGGATATATTTGGATTTGGATATATTTGGATTTGGATATATTTGGATTTGGATATATTTGGATATATTTGGATATATTTGGATATATTTGGATATATTTGGATATATTTGGATATATTTGGATATATTTGGATATATTTGGATATATTTGGATATATTTGGATATATTTGGATATATTTGGATATATTTGGATATATTTGGATATATTTGGATATATTTGGATATATTTGGATATATTTGGGTATATTTGGATATATTTGGATATATTTGGATATATTTGGATATATTTGAATATATTTTGATATATTTTTGATATATTTTCGATATATTTTTGATATATTTTGATATATTTTTGATATGTTTTTGATATTTAGACATTTGGACATTTTGGCACTTTATATTTTTACATTTGGACATTTTCTCACATTTTCACATTTTCTCACATTTCTTCAAATTTCTTCAAATTTTGCCATGTCTTCACATTTCCTCACATATTACCACATTTTCATCCCTTTGCCAACATATTCCTTGTGGTTTTCCCACATTTGGCACGATTTCAATCGATTTCCAAATTAGTCGCGTGTGCCGTTTTCCCGGAAATTTGTGCACAGACCTACAGATAAACACATATACACAGATATTGCAAAATTCGAGTTTATTTCGACTATTTTAGGCATAAAACGTAACGAAAAATGTGTTTTTTTTTTCTAAATAGTTCACGGCAACAATACCTTCTTTCTGGTGTAGTTTTTCCCCCCGAAAGTTACCGCATTCGACAATCTTAGTATAACAATACCTCTCTTATACAGCAGTGCTGTATTTGGAAAATAAATATAGAATGGGAAGAATCTTCTTTGCATAAATGTATCGAGTAATTAATTTTTATATTTTTTCTAAATAAAATGTCCATCTTTAACCATTTAAGATTGACCTCTACCTCTTTGACGATTTCGTAGTTTTTCGCTTGCCACGTTATTAATAACGGACGCAGATTGGTATTACTGTTCTATGCTAGAAAGCCACCCTCTGAGTAGAAATATACAAACACTTTCTGAGATATAGCTCGAAAAGGGCGTTTACCATATTTGAAAGCAATATAATAAAAATATCTACAATAAAAATTTAAAAGAATAAAATAAAATAAAATATATAAATCATTATTTATTATAAACAATCCTTTACACAGTATGTTATAAACTTTTTCACCGGGAAATCGAATGCGCAGTATTTATCTCACAGAAAAACTGGAGATTCTCGCAAAATTGATGGCGTTTTAAAAAAGAAAGTTTATCTTTAAAGACTAGTACCACAGACTATATAGGCCACTGGGTTGTTAATTATTGTATTTAGAGGTATTGTAGAATTATCCTGAAGAAGCTGAAATATTTTGGCGAAATATCCATTGAATGGTAGAAAAGACGTATCGATTCAATTTATTATTATTTTATTTATTTTGTTTTTTTTATTCTTTTTTTTCTTCATACATACACAACATAATCATATTAATATAAAAAGTATAATAAATTAATTGTATATCTACAAAAAAAACAAAAAATGGTGGATGGTGGTTGGTAGTTTCTTCCCTCGGTCCTCGCTTATTTGTCATTTAATTTTTAAAACCATACTATTTTTTAAAACTAATTTGATTTTGATTTGATTTATTATTAATGTGTACATCCACTAATTCTTTATTATTGGGAGCTGGCGTGTGGACAGTCCAGCTCCTAATAATTTTCCCCATAAATTAATGGATGTACTCGTTAATAAAAAAATCAAATTAATTTTTTTAAATAGTATGGGTTTAAAAATTAAATGAATAATAAGTTGAATAATACAAATAGCGTGATTTGCGTACAGCACACGGCAGAAGACAAGAAGGGGCGCTGAATCATCGCGAGTCAGTAGCCCGTGATGGTCAGCGTAGGTGTAGCCGCCCGCTGGACTCTTACGCCTTACGACTACCTGACCACTGTAGATCGTTGCCCTTCTCATTTACTTACCTGTTGTATAATGCAGGTGTGTACGTTTATTGCCCACGCAGTAGAATTTATTGTATTGCAAGTGAAGAATATCTTGAAATTCAATTTACAACACAGATACTGCCAATACACGGTTTGGTATGAAATAAACAGGAAGAAAATATACAAACGAATAATAAATTTATGAAAATAGTTACAACTTGAATCAGGGCCGGTACTAGCGGACATACTGTCGGCCAAATTCAGTCCAGGACATGAGCTACCGAAAGAGTTCTAAACATAAAATCAGAACTCGCCCCGGTTATAAAAGATCCTTCTCAGTATTTTCACAAATTGGAGTTTATAAATGAATAAATAAAATAAAATATAATATAATATAATATAATAAAATAATAAATCTGGCAAATTTACCACATGCCCAAAAAAGTTTTTAGCATCCATAATTTTCTGAAATGAGAATTTGGATAGAAGTAAACTATTCAAATTCTCATTTCAGAAAATTATGGATGCTAAAAACTTTTATGGGCATGTGGTAAATTTGCCAGATTTATTATTTTATTATATTATATTTTATTTTATTTTATTTATTCATTTATAAACTCTAATTTGTTTCATTCAGTATTTATTTTTCCAATTATTCTTTTATTGCATGGTGTGCCATATGTGGCACGTTCTTAACTTGCTAAAAAAAAATATTTTTTAGACTTTTTTGACATTTTAGACTTTTTAACCTTTTTGGAAATTTTTGACTTTTCACGTTTTGGCATATTAGTTTTTTTTAACTTTTTGGCATGTTAACATTTTAATATTCTGACATTTACAAAGTAATAATATAGGTGAGTTTTATAAAATAATAAATGAAACTAAACGAATCAGTACAAATAAGGATTATTTTGGATTATTTATGTTCACTAAATACGAATATTGATTTGCCATTTAGTTTTTAGCACTTATTTTGTCGCAATAAACAATATTATGGTAAATACTCGTTTCAAATTGACTCCTTATTTATTATTTTCTTTATTATTTATACTACACCTTACGGTAGAAAAGATTAAATAAATAAAACTTATTGACCTTATAATACTCTGTGCGATAAAATTATAGACTTAATTATAATAAAAGAAACTTTTAATATATACCAAAAATCCACGCATTTTCCATTATTCTATTATTGCTCTAACAATAAACATTCCATGTATCGTAAATCAGTTTTTGTGGTCGTTTTATTTTTGCGGCGATAGCGCCAAGAGAAACGATTCACGATTCAGTTTCTACAAGATGTTTAATGGCTGCGTTTGCATGAAATGCTCGTCGTATTCACTGTGTGCTTTCGGCTCGCGTTTTTTGTTCTGCAATTATTTGGAGTGATATTCCTGCAGGTGCTGCGCCCCGGCTCAGCTGAGAAGGACAAGAGTGGCAAGCGGAAGTCTAACTTGAACCGGTCGCTCACTTCCGAGGAAGTGCCTCCAGATCTCAGCGGTAAGTTTATAATATATAATAATAATTTTTATTAATTCATTTGCTACATGTAATTTAATATAAAATAGATATAGTCAGCTATCTTTGCATTTGCAAGTGTGAATGTCAAAAATAAATGCGTGTTTATACGATATTATTATCATTCATAATAATAATAATAATAGTTCTTTATTAGCAATTTCGCTACTGTACAAAATTTAACATAATTTATTACAATTTCTTCCTTATACCTGGAAAAAAATAAGATTTACTTTCGTTTACAATCTTAAGATATAATAATCTTTATTTACGTATAGCCAAAATACATAATACAATTTTGGTTGTAAACCTCAACAGTTACAGTACAATGTATCACATTTGTAATATATATATATATATATATATATATATATATATATATATATATATATATATATATATATATATATATATATATATATATATATATATATATATAAATATTACAATAACTAAAAAAAATCATGAAATTAATACACAAAAGTAGGATAGATAATTGAATTTTTTTAATGAAGGTTTTTTTATTATAAACCATATTTTTTAAGGAAAAAAGAAATTTTGATTTGAGTACATTTTTTCAAAAGGATTGTTATATGTGTTTTTTTTTAATGGGTTTGTTTTGCATGAAAGTTTTATAGATATTTTTATCGTGTCAATGAGAACAAATTTATAACAGATAGAAGACATATGACGGATGGTTAGATAATTTCTAGAGATGATCTTCAAATTATCAGAGGACCTAATAAAGAGGATTTGCGGAAATGACAATATTTGATTAATACTTCATATAATAATGTAGAAATAACAGTTAATTAATAGTTCATTTCAAAATATAAATAAAATCTACATTTTCTTAAATTAAGCTTATATATGACCAAAATTAATTAATATGTCGTTATGTTAAAAGTTATATGCCAATGTGATTTAACCAACGGTTAGCACAAGAGATGACAAGATATGTTTTCCCTTCATATTATATATATATATATATATATATATATATATATAGTTGTATAGTTAATTATCTTCATCATATACATTTAGACGATACAAAAACTCGCCGGCGCCGCCGCCGTTTCTTTCCCCCGGAGATCCTCCTTCAGCAACCTCAAAACTCCGGCTCTTCCAACGAGGAGAAACTCGACCGCGATGCTAGTCTCACTGCCAGCAGCAAAACGCCACCTCTGTCTTCACCTACCACTGCCACCGCACGGTCTCGCCGGTCCGAGCTCAGCGTGCACATGGAAAACGCCCGCCGCGGAGTGACCGCCCCCTACTCTGAACTAGGCAAGAGCCGAACACCGCCGCCGCCAACCCGCCTGAGCAATCGCAACGATTTCAAGGAGATCAACGGCAATTGCCGGCAAGAGGCCAACAAGGAGAACATAAAACGCAAGACTGATGACTCCAATCTCACCAAAAAGGAGAGAACTAAAGTGCCTACGACGCCTCCAGAGAAAACTCGTAGTCATAGAATCACCAAACGTATGGACGAGCTGACCGCTCTAACCAGAGAAACACTAGCGCGTGTTGAAAGGCTCGCCAATAAAACCAACGAGTCCCCCACGAAAAACCCGTCGCTAGGAGCCAAACCGAAATCAACCGAGAAAAAACCAACTGAAGTAGAAACACCACCATCCATCCCAGTGTCCATACTAAAACGTAAAGTATCCCAAGAAGAATCCTCCGCGAAATCCGTTTTACAAACGCACACGCCGCCCGTTACGTTCTCCCCAAACGTAATCGAGCCAACAATTACAAATCGCAAACAGGGCATTTTAAAAAAGCGTCGCAGTTTGGACGAATCACAAGTCCTCCGGCACCGCAGCTGCAGCCCGGATGTAGCCAACAAGTCCGACCACAAGTCCATCCTAAAAACCCAACGCCGTTCCTCCCTTGAAGATATCACCCGATTTAATTGCGACACAATTCAAGGCATTTTAAAACGTAAAACCTCGCGCAACGAAGAGGATTTAGATAACTCCCTAAACTCCCCGCAAAGTATCCTCAAACGCCGCTCGGGTGCCAGCAGTGCAGGCTCTTCATCCAGCACCCATCACCACGTCTCGATTACAACTGCTGTTATCCTAGCAGCTGCTGAAGGCGCCGAAATGGTCCTTGATGGGAATAATGACGGTGTACGTCCGATTTTAAAAAAGAAAAGCTTCTCAGAGGAAACAAATGGCGAGATTGCTGAAAGTCTGAAACCCATCCTTAAGAAAAAATCAAGTACCGACACGGACGAGGAGGAGAAACCCAAACGGCCGATCTTAAAAATGCATTCGCTTGAAAGGTATAATTATTATAGTGCCAATGAGTCTGGTTCGGAATGCGATGTTAGGCCTATTTTAAAAACTGGACAACGGCTTTCGTTTTGTGAGGACGACGGCGGGGAGTCTCCGGATGAGGATGATGCGCGCCGGCGCTCCTCCACCAGAAGGTCTTTGTTGGGGGAGTTGCAGATGATTAGCAATGGTGCCTCGCCGAGGGAGGCGGATCGGGATATGATGAGGCCCCGGGTGGTGTCTGTTTCGGAGCTGGTCATGAGCTTTGAAAAGTCCACGGGGGCTATTCCGAAGAAGTCCAGTTTTAAGAGGAATAGCGATCGGTGTAAAACGCAGCCGATTACTTTTGATGAGCTAGAGGCTAGGTGAGTTCAACTATTATTTTTATGTTTTGATGATAATTTCTCTACACTTGTTACGCAACTGTATTACGGTACGATGCTGTATCTGGACCCAACTTAAGGTTGAGTTGTAACTATAGCCCATGATTATATCGCACTGACCCCGGTATGCACCAACGTTCTATAAATCTATCAATAGCTATTGAACCCATAAGTATTCATTGTTATAGCAACAATAAATAAATTATCTAGGGAATGTAGTTGCTTTAGATTCTCTCTATTGGAAACACTGCAAATTAAACAAAAGGTGTCATAATCATAGTCATATTTATTTCTTCATACAAATAATCTTCCTCAGATGTACTAATACATGTTTAAAGAGGTAAAATATACAATTTATAAAATCCCGAAGATCCCCGAATATCAATATGCCAAATCTTGATATCCATTAATAGAATATTCCGTTCAGAAACTTGCCATAGTGATCGACACTCTCCTCCTAATCAAAACCACATTAATGCCCAGAAGTCACGAAGAATTTGAAGTAAAAGTAACGTGGATTTTAAAAAATCAATCAATTATCATTGGAATGAAAAAATAAATAAAATTTCAAATATATACAAATCAAATTGAATTTATCACGAATATCTCATTCCGCTATTATTGTGTTTATAATGAAATTCGGTGTAAAAATCGAGAGTATTCATGTAAACGTTTTTTTAAATAATATTTTGTGTAGTATATCCTATATTTGAGGTGATGTCGAAATTTAATCGAGTAGTATTAAATTTTGAAATGACCTCAAATACAGAATATACTACACAAAATATTATTTAAAAAACGTTTACATGAATAAGTTTGATTACCTCTGATCTGGTAAATGTTCTGTAAAGAAGTAAATCATGTCGATAATTACATTCCGCCTCAGCCTATTTGTGCCGCATAAATTGGAACTCGCCACTGATTTGCCAAATCGCGCCGCACAGTAACGTCCCGTGCCAAAAGAACGCGCTAAATTTAGAAATCTTTACGATTTTCCTACGCAGTCCTCTCGCTGTCGCGGGCTGTTACACGAACGACTTCAACTAGCGCACGCATTTATTTTCCTTGCTAGAGAAAAAAAAGAGTACCCGTGCTATTTCCATTTGATAACCCACCCGGCCGTTACACTTCCGGCTCGCGAGCCCAAACTTTATATAAATAGCATTCCAAAACAAACCACTTGCAACTGTTCTAAAACGGCGTCCTTCTCCGCAGTCTCAGCTACGTGCGCAGCCCGCAGCACGAAGATTTCCCGCGAGTCGTGGTGTCCAGCCCCATAGGGAACTCGCACAGTGTGCGCTCTATGTTCGACCTGTCTTCGTCCCTGGATAATGAGTGTTTGAGCGAATTGTTGTCGAGTTCGGGGTGTAAAGCCGGCGCCGATACCACCGGGAAAATGTCTTCAGACTCCGCGTTCCAGTCGCTCGGCGATGGTTTAGAGTTGGAACAGGAGAGTCCTGTTTTGTCACCCAAGTTGGGTGAGAGGTCTGCGCTGGAGAAACAGATGAAATCTATCGCTGAGGAAGCGAAGAAACTTAAATTATCCAAAGGTAAGTAATATACGAATAATATATATATATATATATATATATATATATATATATATATATATATATATATATATATATATATATATATATTATTAAGTGCCGCACACACACACACAACACTATGGCTGCGTCCATACAACCAGGAATTTGTAAATACTTCAAATATTCGTCAATGCATACTTTTCACAAATATTTCAAGTCCCTTTATGGATAAAAAAAAACTTCTATCAATATAGGTAGGGATTTCAACCGTGAGGTTTTTGCGCCTGTCACGGGAGAAGCTCAAAAGAGTGTAACCACCCGGTATTTACCATAACTATTTACAAAACTGTGAAAGATGATTCACGAAAATCCCCCTAATAGAGTTTGAACTCAGGTGCTCAGTACGAGACGGACGATTTAATTTAATTTTCATGGCGAAGAAATATAGAATGTAATCAGTTTTATTTTATTTGTCCAAAATTCTGTTAATTCTTACAAATATACCCCCAATTTTGAAATCCTATAATAGCGGACATAAACAATATTCTTTTGCTGCACTTCGAAAAATTGTGATTCTATATAAGAAATTCAGCATGACATTTGTAATTTTTGACATAGATTCAATTTGTAAATTCGTAGTGAATGCAGGCATTCAAAAATATCGCAACAGAAGCAGTTTGGGGGTAGAGCGCAGCAGCGCACGCTTCTCAACCCAGCCGATCACCCTTGAGGAGGTGCAGGAGGCTACGAAAATAAACGCACAGCCGCCCCAAAAAAGTGGTAAGTGTTTACGTTTTGCGCTGTTTGAGTTAGCTTTTCATTTGCTCTTTTCGTGATATTATTTTGGCTCTAACCAGAGTCGGATGGCGAAGAGGCGGCCGACCCCTCCAAGCTGAGCCTCTCGGAGCGTATAAAACTGTTCAGCAGGAAGCAGACGGAGACATGCGTCAGGCTGGAGGCGCCTAGGTTGCGGCGTACGCGGTTCATTACCCAGCCAATTACCTCCGACGAAGTGGAGACGGCGCGATCCATGGGCGTTTTAGGTGTGCTTGTGTTTTTTGTTTGTTTTGTTTTGCTACTTCACGCTTGACTTAAAAGAGAAAATTATAATGCGGTTTAGTTCGACTGTTTCAATTGTTCTTTGGTTTTTAGATGCTGAAAAGTGTTCGGGATCGCGGTCGCCACCACCAGCGCAGCCGGACGACGAGGGGATTTCTTCGACGAACGACTCGGAGAGTGATTCCGATGTGAAAATTATTGTGAGTGATGAGCTTGGTAGTGCTGTTGTGAGTAAGAGTGCGAGTAGTGAGCAGACATCGGATGAGTCGTCTGGGGGCAGAGAGATTCAAAGTATTATTGGCAAGGAGGCGGTGGCTAAAAGGCGGCAACAGCGAGAAAGGTAGGATTTTTAAATTTTTTATTAGCTAGATATTAATTCTGCGATAAAAGGCGTTTAGCATGATTTAGCATTGCTAGTCTCGCCCCCGTGGCGTGCAGTATCGCTCAGGTCTTGCGTCTCCGGTTGTAAGGGCCGAGGTAGAATTGTGCGCATCAGAAACGGCTAATAGAACAAGAAACAATAAGCCCGTATCAGCCCAGAGTGATAAACGAAACGGCTAAATATCTTTTCATCTGAAAAATTAATGAAAATTGCGATTTGATGAGTCAGATAACAATCAAATTTCTCGAAATTTAATTCGGATTACATTATATTTTGTACGAAAATAAATTATAAAACGATATTAAATATAAATATTCAATATTCATTTTTTAATTTCGAAGAGCTATACGTCAAAAACGGTCGAAGATATTTAAATACTATTTGAAAATTCAAGTTACTTAGCTAATTTTGTATAGGGATTAGTGCTATATTTTTTATAAACAATTAAAAAAAGAGAATCCAACGAGGAAGGGGATCATCACACCAACACGACAGAGCAGCTTTGATCCCCAAAAGCTGAAGTCCTCACACAATATCTCGAGTGGTTACATACAAAAATGATAGCTGCAATTAAAAATAGATGTTACCTTACAATACAAATCTATTAATAAACGCAAACAGCCAGATATAGTTAGCTGAATTAAAATCAAACACGTCACATCACAAATATTATGAAAGCAATAATCAATCCCTCACTGTCATTTCATTAAGCTCCCGATTATTTCAATGCTGTAATCATCTCTGCATCTGTCATTGTTTGCTCGTGTGTTTGTGTGTGAGTGTGTGCCTCATATCGCGCGGCACTTTATCAAAAGGCTCGTTCGATTCTACTCTGACATGTGTGTTTAATTCAATTTTATTCCACATGATGTATAATATATAATAATAATAAGAAAAATGATTGAACATTTTGCCTTTTATAGAACTTTACAAAGAATATAGTTTTATTTTCGGTCCCAAAAAAATACTTATATTCAAAATTTTCCGAAATTACTTTAACTGCCATCTAAAGTAATCTGTTTTAAACAATATTGAGTTATAAAAACAAAGAATTTGCATTACATACATTTTTAATCGTTATAATAGCCACTTGCAAAAATTGGTTTGAGAACTTCCAATAGTTTTTCGAAAACGTTGAGGAGAAATGTATCACAGATTGACGACTGGCGGCGGACAGACATTATATATATATATATATATATATATATATATATATATATAAAGTCAATCTTTATTCGGCTATCGACTCATACATGGTCTTTCCGCCATCCTAATATAAAAAGGCTTTGCGCAAAATCTTGTTTTTTGTATTTTTTTTCACACAATTACAATTAAATTTGCGCAATAACTTTTTTTTTTATCGTTTTTTCACGTAATTACAATACTACAAGCAACTAACTGATTATAGGGTTAAACTTTTATTTACAATTTGACAGGTGTAAACTTAAAAAAAAAATTGGGCTGCGATTCTTGAAACCATTCGTTTCCAGCGTATTCGTTTATCTACCAAAGTCACTATGCAAAATACAAGAAGAATACGTATGAAACGAGTGGTTTCAAGAAAATTCCTTCAAGCTGTTAAAAATTAAAAATGCTAGCTCGTACATAAACAAACAAGTACAAGCCATAATTTTACGGTTAGTTTTAATTAGGGCGAAACACTTAAAAGCCCGCGGCGTTAGTGCAATCAAACGCGACATTTATATTTTACAATAAAGCCAATCATGATTTACGGCTCCTTTTATTTAGTCACTTGCTAGAGTGTTTGAGGAGTAATGTGTTACTGGCATTCTCTAAATTCTTCTAAATTGAGTTTTTGGGACGTTTTTCTAATCGCGAAAAACTGTTCTCATACAATTTGTCCAAACGCGTGATCAAGGAAAACGTATGTTTTTCGAACTTCTTTATTATAAATAATCACTTATATCGTTTCTACAAAAATCTAGAAAATTAAACTAGAAAATTCGCCAAAAATTCAATTTGACTCATATCGTTTTGACATCTTGTATGTCGTATTATCATAGTATTTTTGACATTATGTACAAATTTGATCAAATTAGCTAGATTACAACTCAAGTTATTGCATTTTGAATACAGAATTTCATTGAAAAAATAGATATAGTAAACTAGAAAATTCGCCAAAAATTCAATTTGACTCGTATCGTATTAGCATTTTGTATGTTGTAATACTATGGTATTTTTGACATTATGTGTAAATTTGATCAAGTTAGCTAGATTACAACTCAAGTTATGGCATTTCGAATACAGAATTTCATTAAATAAGGTATAAATAGCAAATTAGAAAATTCGTCAAAAATTAAATTTTACTCATATCGTTTTGACATCTTGTATGCCGTATTATCATAGTATTTTTGACATTATGTGCAAATTTGATCAAGTTAGCTAGATTACAACTCAAGTTATTGCATTTTGAATACAGAATTTCATTGAAAAAATATTAATAGTAAACTAGAAAATTCGCCAAAAATTCAATTTGACTCGTATCGTATTGGCATTTTGTATGTTCTATTACCATGATATTTTTGACATTATATGTAAATTTGATCAAGTTAGCTAGATTACAACTCAAGTTATCGCATTTTGAATACAGAATTTTATTAAATAAAGTATAAATAGCAAACTAGAAAATTCGCCAAAAATTCAATTTTACTCATATCGTTTTGACATCTGTATGTCGTATTATCATAGTATTTTTGACATTATGTGCAAATTTGATAAAATTAGCTAGATTACAACTCAAGTTATTGCATTTTGAATACAGAATTTCATTGAAAAAATATTAATAGTAAACTAGAAAATTCGCCAAAAATTCAATTTGACTCGTATCGTATTGGCATTTTGTATGTTATGTTACCATGATATTTTTGATATTATGTGTAAATTTGATCAAGTTAGCTAGATTACAACTCAAGTTATCGCATTTTGAATACAGAATTTCATTAAATAAAGTATAAATAGCAAACTAGAAAATTCGCCAAAAATTCAATATGACTCATATCGTTTTGACATCTTGTATGTCGTATTATCATAGTATTTTTGACATTCTGTGCAAATTTGATCAAATTAGCTAGATTACAACTCAAGTTATTGCATTTTGAATACAGAATTTCATTGAAAAAATATAAATAGTAAACTAGAAAATTCGCCAAAAATTCAATTTGACTCGTATCGTATTGGCATTATGTATGTTGTATTACCATGGTATTTTTGACATTCTGTGTAAATTTGATCAAGTTAGCTAGATTACAACTCAAGTTATCGCATTTTGAATACAGAATTTCATTAAATAAAGTATAAATAGCAAACTAGAAAATTCGCCAAAAATTCAATTTGACTCATATCGTTTTGACATCTTGTATGTCGTATTTTCATAGTATTTTTGACATTATGCGCAAATTTGATCAAATTAGCTAGATTACAACTCAAGTTATTGCATTTTGAATACAGAATTTCATTGAAAAAATAGATATAGTAAACTAGAAAATTCGCCAAAAATTCAATTTGACTCGTATCGTATTGGCATTTTGCATGTTGTATTACCATGATATTTTTGACATTATGTGTAAATTTAATCAAGTTAGCTAAATTACAACTCAAGTTATCGCATTTTGAATACAGAATTTCATTAAATGAAGTATAAATAGCAAATTTGAAAATTCGCCAAAAATTCAATTTGACTCATATCGTTTTGACATGTTGTATGTCGTATTATCATAGTATTTTTGACATTATGTGCAAATTTGATCAAGTTAGCTAGATTACAACTCAAGTTATTGCATTTTGAATACAGAATTTCATTGAAAAAATATTAATAGTAAACTAGAAAATTCGCCAAAAATTCAATTTGACTCGTATCGTATTGGCATTTTGTATGTTGTATTACCATGGTATTTTTGACATTCTGTGTAAGTTTGATCAAGTTAGCTAGATTACAACTCAAGTTATGGCATTTCGAATACAGAATTTCATTAAATGAAGTATAAATAGCAAATTTGAAAATTCGCCAAAAATTCAATTTGACTCATATCGTTTTGACATGTTGTATGTCGTATTATCATAGTATTTTTGACATTATGTGCAAATTTGATCAAGTTAGCTAGATTACAACTCAAGTTATTGCATTTTGAATACAGAATTTCATTGAAAAAATATTAATAGTAAACTAGAAAATTCGCCAAAAATTCAATTTGACTCGTATCGTATTGGCATTTTGTATGTTGTATTACCATGGTATTTTTGACATTCTGTGTAAGTTTGATCAAGTTAGCTAGATTACAACTCAAGTTATGGCATTTCGAATACAGAATTTCATTAAATGAAGTATAAATAGCAAATTAGAAAATTCGCCAAAAATTCAATTTGACTCATATCGTTTTGACATCTTGTATGTCGTATTATCATAGTATTTTTGACATTATGTGCAAATTTGATCAAATTAGCTAGATTACAACTCAAGTTATTGCATTTTGAATACAGAATTTCATTGAAATAATATATATAGTAAACTAGAAAATTCGCCAAAAATTCAATTTGACTCGTATCGTATTGGCATTTTGTATGTCGTATTATCATAGTATTATTGACATTCTGTGTAAATTTGATCAAGTTAGCTAGATTACAACTCAAGTTATTGCATTTTGAATACAGAATTTCATTGAAAAAATATTAATAGTAAACTAGAAAATTCGCCAAAAATTCAATTTGACTCGTATCGTATTAGCATTTTTTATGTTGTATTACCATGGTATTTTTGACATTCTGAATAAATTTGATCAAGTCAGCTAGATTACAACTCAAGTTATCGCGTTTTGAATACAGAATTTTATTAAATAAAGTATAAATAGCAAACTAGAAAATTCGCCAAAAATTCAATTTGACTCATATCGTTTTTACATCTTGTATGTCGTATTATCATAGTATTTTTGACATTATGTGCAAATTTGATCAAGTTAGATAGATTACAATTCAAGTTATTGCATTTTGAATACAGAATTTCATTGAAAAAATATATATAGTAAACTAGAAAATTCGCCAACAATTCAATTTGACTCGTATGGTTTTGGCATTTTGTATGTTGTATTACCATGGTATTTTTGACATTCTGTGTAAATTTGATCAAGTTAGCTAAATTACAACTCAAGTTATCGCATTTTGAATACAAAATTTTATTAAATAAAGTATAAATAGCAAACTCGAAAATTCGTCAAAAATTCAATTTGACTCATATCGTTTTGACATCTTGTATGTCGTATTATCATAGTATTTTTGACATTATGTGCAAATTTGATCAAGTTAGATAGATTACAACTCAAGTTATTGCATTTTGAATACAGATTTCATTGAAAAAATATAAATAGTAAACTAGAAAATTCGCCAAAAATTCAATTTGACTCGTATCGTATTGGCATTTTGTATGTTGTATTACCATGGTATTTTTGACATTCTGTGCAAATTTCATCAAGCTGGCTAGATTACAACTCTGGGCAAAAAGGCTTAAGTCAGGAAATGTAAAGTTTACAAGCCATTTATACGAATAGGAAATAGCAGAATTTTTTGGTTAAAAAAGACATAAAAACGTTATTTTCGTAAAAATTATGGCTTAAGCCGTTTTGCCCAAACACCAGTGATATATAGAAGATTAAATATTCGCCTTTCGGGTTTTTCTTCGCTCTGACATTTGAAACGATTTTTCTCGGAAATTTCCTTATGGGACCTATATCATAATATACATCGATGATTGCCGAAAAATAATGCCTTTCGGCAATAAATATGGGGTTGTCATTTAAATAAATATCCACCATAAAAAATTGTCCATGTCGTCATTGCTAATTGAAAAATTATCGAAAGAAATTGACATGTTAATTCTAAATTCTAAATTCTAAATTCTAAATTCTAAATTCTAAATTCTAAATTCTAAATTCTAAATTCTAAATTCTAAATTTTAAAGTCTAAATTCTAAATTCTACGGTTAAGAGTGTTATAAGAGATGGTGGTGTTGAGGATTTCATTAAGATTCTAGAAAATGTATTTAATTCTTCGATGTCTAGCCCTCTGAGAGTATCTAATATATTTTTTTATTGTAATTGCTATAAAAAATATTCACATGGCAACATATGTAGTATTTCAAGGCCGAGAAATTGAAACGTTTTTTTTGTTTGGTTAGTTCTTCCTTGGGTAAACACCCACAATATCTGTATGTAAGTAAAGGATTTATTCCTCTTCCACTTGCTTAACTGGATATTCGCAAATACGCTACTTGAGTTCAAATTAATGATTATATCTTATTTGAGGTTTCATTTGAAGATGTTTTAGAATTACAAATTTATAATTCTAAAACATCTTCAAATGAAGCAAATAGTTTTTGCATGTGAAATTAATAGAAACGCAAATATATGTAAAATACTGATATTAACTGTGTAACTGTATTTGCAATTACAAGTTTTATCTCTTCTAAACTATGCAGGCAATAAAATTGATTTATTCCAAGTGTTCAGCGAACGACAAACATGCGAGTCGTGTATAAAACGCGAATGATCTATTAGACTACCGGGCATGTTAATTGGTCTTGCAAATTTACGTTAATTATTAAATGAGCGCTGTTTGCCAAACGACGGAAGTGATCGCAATGGAGAAAGCAGTGTGTTTTGTATACAAACTGACTAATAATTCTGCGCATGTGTCATTGAATATTCCTACTTGAAGCCCTTTTATTGTAAGTAACAAACATTGACAGAATACTCTGTAATTGGAAGTCATACAGGTTTCCTATTAGTTGTAGTTAATTATGCCGCCACTAATTAGAGAAAAACTAAATTCATTCATACATCCTTAATCCTAAATAAAATTTATTAATTATATCCAAGATTTCTATTGAACCTCTTTCGTTTCTAATATAAATAATGGAATTGCTCGCTGCCATCGTGCACGTTCTGACCTGTCGATTGTCCTCACTGAATCAATCGCATCAATGTCCACGGGTTCTCAGGCTCTAGATCAATTCGTGCAGCGACTTTCCCACTACACTACAAAACCGCGAAATTATTCTCGCAATGCTGCGGCCTGTAACACAAGTGCGACCGTGAAATCGCGGGGGCACCCATAAATAAGCCCCCATCCTAACTCTCTTTTAATAGTTTGCGATTAAAATGATATTATCACCACCTGCGGGAGAACTCTTTATCGTGCGCATCGCCGCGCTCGTATATTTATTCGCCGCGAAAATGGCAAGCTCGTGATGAAATGTCATCCTACGTGCATTATTTTAATGTCAGCTGCATAGCATCGTCTTGCGCAAGTTAATTATTGTCGGTTACATAATGTTGGATGGATGAGAGAAGATTGTATAATGATATAAGTTTTAGTTTAGCAGGATATATAATTTGTTTTTGATACTTTTTTATAGTATAGTTTTTTTCTATTATACATATAAAGAATATTCAAACAATTTTTTTAATATTCAATATGTTGTCTTGTTCAACTATGGGAACTGTTCACTTTCCTACTTCTAGTTTTTTTTTTGGCAAAATTATAGTGTTACTAAAAAAACTATACTATAATAAAGTATCAAAAACAAATTATATATCCTGCTGAACTAACACTTATATCCTTATACAATCTTCTCTCCTCCATCTAACATTATGTAATTATTTTAAACTTTTGAAATCAGTCTGAATTATAACAATATATGAATGCGATCAGATGTTAGAAGTAGAGGAAAGTGGCCGGTTCACATAGTTGAGCAAGACAACATATTGAATATTGATAAATTGGTTTGAATATTCTTTGTATGTATAATAGAAAACGTTTTTTTTTGTGTGTGTGTGTTAAAACAAGTATATGTTTGTATCAAATTACATCACGCCACTGCAGGCGCATTGGTCTCTTCTCTGCCTATAGTGTTGGCAACTAACACTATAGGTGGACCTACAATTGGACGCCTTTCTGCAGAAAACATTTGACACTTAGACCATACCATACGTTGTATGGTGTCAAATGTTTTCTGCAGAAAGGCGTTCAATTGAAACTATACATTTTTATTTGCTTGTGAACAAAATTCCGGGAAAACGGATTGCGACCAACTTTGGCAGAGAAAATGTGGGTACATGTGAGCACATTTCGGAAAATGTGAGAAAACGTGAGAAATTTTAAGAAAGTGTGGGAAAATGGGTCAAAATGTGGGAAAATTGGTCAAAATGTATTATTAAAACGTGTCGAAATGTGTCAAAATGTGCCAAAATGTATGGTCTAAGTGTCAAATGTTTTCTGCAGAAAGGCGTCCAATTGAAACTATAAATTTGTTCAAATTTCTAACGAATCTAATACAATGTAATTCACGCTTAAAAGCTGGGGCTAGTTGGTGTCTTAAGACCATCCAAATTATACTCGTAACTTCAAACGACAGTGAAAAACAATCAGAATACTACGTATGAAATTTTAATTGATAAATAATACTTCTCATTTTTTAATGCATAGTTTTTATTTATCTTGCAACTGAAGCGAAACTGGAGACAATTTCGCTATCCGCCACACCATGACAGCGCAATTCGTTTTGCGCTTTCATTAGAGCAATTACCGGGAATTATTAGATAAATAATGTTTGTGCAAGAGTCGCATGCTCAGCGCGTTTCCAGGTAAATGCCGAGGAATAAAAAGCGATACTGAATAATTTATGGTGGAGCTGATTATCTCGCACGCACCAGGACAACGAAGAAGCAATAAAATCGCGATTGCTCTCTGGCTGGCATTACTGCAGCAAATATATCTGATACTCGTAGAAGTTACGTTGTAAACACGTGATTGTGATTAATTCTTTTGGAATGTAGTTACGAATTATGATCGACAATTTTTACAAAATAAGTTTCATAGACAATAAAAAACATTTTATACACACGTTTATAAAAAAATAATGTTATTGTCTATGACACTTATTTTGTAAAAATTGATGACCATAATTCGTAACTACATTACAAAAGAATTAATCACAATCACGTGTTTAAAACGTAACTCCTATAGCAATTTGGCGCGAAAAAATGTCACGAAGTACGTACAACGCGTGAATTTTCATTCATTGTAAGAAATTATGTGGGGAAAATAAATATATTGCATAGACCTAATATATATGAATCGAATGCCGAAAACTAGATTTCGTGTATCTTTTTTCGGGTTTTAAGGGAGACAATTTGGAGGTGAAAGTCACGATTTCCGGTTTTAGAAAATTAGTGCATTTTGACCCCCAATTTGTATGCTCAACTATTAATTAGCACCCCAAGACATGGGGAATCACAAGAAAAAGTTGCCCCAATTAAATAGTTTGAAGAAAACGGGCCAATTTCTATGCTTTTTTACTTTTTGAATACAGTCCTGCTGTATAAGGAAGGTATTGTTTAGCGAAAACGTTTCCTAACTAAGATTGTCGAAATATGCGATAACTTTCCGGGGAAAAACTACTGTATTAGGAAGGTATTGTTTTCGCGAAGAATTTAGAAAAAAAATATTACTTTACGTTTTATGACTGATATAGTCGAAATAGATCCAATTTCTTTTTTTTGTTAATTTCTATTTGCTGAAAAAAACTTTACAAGAAAGCAAAAGCGGAATCTTTAAAATTAAGAAAATTCTCAGATTAACCCACTAGTTATAATACGCTTCAAGCATATTTGACCGACTTGCATGTACGTATGAATCGAGTTTAAATTACAATATATGGGCTCGCCTATCTGATCAACAAATCAAACATTTTTCTTGATTGGAATACCATAAAACACTCGGTACTCTCTCTATCTGTTGCAACGAATTGGTAAATCGAAGGGTAATTAACGGCTGCCCGAGTGATTTACGCGGCTGCAATTGTGCGCCTCTTTACCACCAAGGTCCTGCCCACTGCAGAAAAATCATTCCAGTTTTAATTACACACACACCTGCAGCCAACGCCACACGCACAGGTGTAAATAATAGTCGCCCTTAATTAACCGGAGATCCGTAACTGATATCACATTGCGGACCTTGAGCCCAAGCCAAGCCATTGCGATTGCACACAGCGATAACAATAAAGCTGCACACGCGCGCGCGCCTCTGCAGACCAAATAAGGCGATGTTTTTGTTTACTTTTACTACGAGCCGTACCGTAATTATTTCGACCGCGCAATTATTACGAATAATTAATTGTGACTTTCCATTTCTTCGCTTCGCGGTCCCGTTGCATGGAGGAGGACCGAGCGTGTTCACCTTCGGGTAACTGTCAATTGCACGGGGGGACAGATAAGCGTAATGTTTATGGACAAACACCACGGGTGCGTCTTGTGTATATGTATGGTAATTGTTCGAAAGAAAGGAGCGTACATATCAGTTTCTGATTATTAATATTAGTTTCATAGTGCGTTTGATGAGACACACACAAAGGCGAATTGTTTGGTAACCGTCGGCGATTGTGCGTTGTGTAATCATAATCGTTTACGACCTAAATAAATTAGAACGAGTCTTTGAAGGCTGATATGGCATGCATTTATTAGGAGCAAACGAATAGTAGATTGATGCAGCGCGAAACATTATTTTAGAAAATTATCTTAAAATTTGCAGTCACTCATCTCTAAGTTGATGAAATTTTTATTTTGTTTGCTCACTTTATAGTATAAGAAAATCGTACATACAGTTGATTTTTGATTACAAATTACTTTTTCTTATAACATTTTTCTTGGTTATTTTAAAACTGATTCACACGTTTATTATGGAAATGATTAATTCCATTTCAAAATATTTTTTTATATACGGTGACTGAGTGAGGAAAAGTTTTGATTCTCCGGAATAAATTAACTCTATTGAGAATTTTTTGGTTAAAAAGACATAAAAACCTTATTTTCATAAAACTGATGATTTAAGCCCTTTTGCCCAAACACCAGTGAAATATTTTAATTGTTTTTTAAGCAACCATTTTATTAAATAGTTGCTTAAAAAACAACAAGCAACCATTTTATTAAATGGTTGCTTAAAAAACAATTAAAATATTTCACTGGTGTTTGGGCGAAAGGGCTTAAATCATCAGTTTTATGAAAATAAGGTTTTTATGTCTTTTTAACCAAAAAAATCTGCTCTTTCCATTAGTACAAACGGCTTCTAAACTTTACATTTACTGACTTAAGTCCTTTTGCCCAAACACCAGTGATTTTATATAGGAAAAAAATACTTACCTACATAGGACTCTCATTCTAGAGTTAAAATTAATCGTGTATTTGTGTTTTTTTATAAATACCTTATATAAAGTGTGTGAGTATTACTTGCTACTTAAAAATATTGTCCCAGAGTTTTCTAAAATGTTGTTAAGTTCGTTTTAGACAAGACAATTTCTTAGCCCAAAAGTTGTTCAAGAAATAAATTCATATATCCTCCTCCCATACAATTTGTCCTTGATAAATAGAACACGTTATATTTTTCCATTCGATCTACCATCCAATTCAATATTTCAAATAATTTGCTGTATTATACGAGACAATTTAGGTTGTCTCTCATCTTGACTAACTTTTGAGTCAAGAAATTGTCTTGTCTAAAACGACCTTTAATTGTATTTCAACGACAAATGGTATCCACTAACCCAATCCGGGAATATAAAATTATATTAATACCATTTCAATATATTTCTGATTTTTCTTGTTGAAATAATAATAAATAATAATAATAAGATTTCAATATATTTCTGATTTTTCTTGTTGAAATAATAATAAATAATAATAATAACATTTCAATATATTTCTGATTTTTCTTGTTGAAATAATAATAAATAATAATAACAGAAGTTTATGTAGCTTTTTTTTAAATTAATGTTATGTTTTTACAAACTGATTTATGTTTTACATGGAATTTACTTAATAATACTACTAAAAACTAGCACAATATTGTTTAATTTCCATAGTAACTACTCTCGCTGGTGTATCAAACATCTCTACTCTGCTCTCTTTTTCTTTATAATAATTTTTTCTGTAACCTTGCAACTGCTCGAGTGAGTAACTACAATAGGTGCTGGTGGCGTATTGAGCAGCGGTGCGCGCAAATGCGCTATGGGTTTGTTGTGTGTTGCTCGATGCCGTCATCGAGTGTTGTAGAGTTTCAGTCTGTGCTCGCCCTTTGGTTCGCGCGCTCGTGTGTGCAGCTGTCTGTCGGCGGTAACGTGCGTTTTCAAATCGCGTCAACTATTGTTGTTTCGATTTTCTATACCCTGTGGGAAGCAGGAATTGTACAACAGATAAAATGGTACGTGCTCTGGTAATAATAATAATATTTCTCTTGCCAATCCGGGCTTATCTGTTTGACCGCAGTGATAATAATTAAGCGCACTAGATAAAATTGTAAACGTAATTTGTTCGCGATAAGAGTGTGCGCGGTTTAGTTGAATATAAAATGTGTTCCGGGTATTTAATTTGATTGTGAATACTTAGGGGATAATTAATAACATTTCTTGATGACTTAAGGTGGGTTTATCCTAACATAAAAGAAAAACTAATAAACTCTGCCTCCCTCTCAATTTTTTATTGTACAATATAAGTAATAGGAATTTTATTCATACTTTACTAGTTGATTGACCAATGTCATAAGTTATCCAATAATATAGTCAATTAAAATTACTTAGACCATTTTTTGAGGTAATTGCTGTGGAAGATTGTACAGGATATTTATGCAATTCATAAAATATGTTTCAAAATTATTCTATAATTCATCTAACGAGATTGTCTTTTGTTTTTGGGAAAAATTATATTGCGATTTGGTTCAAAATTATCTATCCATCTATAAGGAGTTGAATTTGATTGGACTTTTTTTATTTTATTTTTCTTCACTTCTTCGGCTTTACCGCTAAAACAGTATACTTTTTATAACAATATTTTTGAGTTTTTGTCGTTGTAAATGAAAGACCTACAAAATAAGACCAAAAACCACTTTCTATCAGAAATAAAATTTTAAAAGTTTTAAAGTTTTGCCAAAACGGTACACTTTTTATAACAATATTTTTGTGCGTTTCTCTTTGGAAATGAAACACCTACAAAATAATACCAAAAACCACTTTCTATCATGAAATAAAATTTTCAATGTTTCAAAAATTTGCCAAGCTCTGTAGCTCTTCAGGTTCAATTTGCAACAATCTCGACATTTTTCCCGCCATCTAGACTATATTTTCAATCAAACGGCATACGTTTCAAGGCTATGCCATATCTGTGACGGCCCCAATTTTGATCGACGTTTTGGCATTTTTACCGATTTTTATCAGGTTTATAATATATCATGTGACAGGTTTGTCTTTTGTTT
Organism: Lordithon lunulatus; assembly: GCA_963942505.1. Lineage (NCBI taxonomy): Eukaryota > Metazoa > Arthropoda > Insecta > Coleoptera > Staphylinidae > Lordithon > Lordithon lunulatus. The sequence continues at coordinate 70,160,968 of OZ012666.1, forward strand.
TAGGGAACAAATATATTAAGAGTTTTTATTTGCTTCAAAATTGTCTATCCAATAGGCATAAGTTCATCTTGATTGGACAATTTTTATTTTTATGTTCTTCACTTTTTCGACTTTACTGTTAAAACGGTACACTTTTTATAACAATATTTTTGTGATTTTCTCTTTGGAAATGAAGAACCTACAATATAAGACCAAAAACCAGTTTCTATCTTGAGATAAAATTTTCAAAGTGATAAAAATTTGCCAAGCCCTGTAGCTTCTCAGGTTAAATTTGGAACAATTTCGACGTTTATTCCGCTATCTAGACTACATCTCCAATCAAACGACATAAGTTTCAAGGCTAAGCCACTTCTGGGACGGCCCCAATTTAGAACAAACGGATGCTAGTTTTACCATTTTGACCGATTATTATCACTATTATAATTTATCATGTGACAGGTTACTCTTTTGTTTTAAGGAAAAACTGTATTAAGATTTTTGATGGGATCCAAAATTGTCTATCCAGCAGCCAAAAGTTCATCTTAATTGGACAATTTTTATTTTTATTTTCTTCACTTCTTCGGCCTTGACGCGAAAACGGTGCTCGTTCTATAACAATGTCTTTTCTTATTTTTCTTTGGAATTAAAAGACTAACAAAATGAGATCTAGCACAACTTTCAGTCATGAAATTAAATTTTCCATGTTCGAAACATTTGCCAAGCCCTGTAGCTTTACCTGTTTATTTTACAACACTCTCGACATTTTCCCGCCATCTAGACTATACTTCTAATCAAATGATATAAGTTTCAGGACGATGCCACTTATGGGACGAGTCCAATTTTGACGCAATCGATCATAGTTTTGTGACGTTGACGGACATTTTTTGAAATTTTACATTTTTACTTTTTGCAGCTTTGTCTGTAGTGTCTTTAGAGCAATATAATTGAGAAGTCAGTTTTGGATTATCTATCCAATGAGCCCAAACTCGTTTTTTCGGGGAAAAGCCAGCAAAATACAGTCTATTTTTATAAAATTGCAATTTTATATATATTTATATATAAAATATATATTATATATTAATAGACTGTATTTTTTTCATATGAAATGTAAAAAGAAGTAAAGACGAATGTACAAGTAAGAATGTCGGCGCCCTTTAAACGGCCTGATCCCCTCCAATAATGCATCATGGGGTTTACCGAAATGGCTAGACTGTCGTACATGTAAATAATAAATCAATATTTGATACTATCTATAATAATCAGATTCAGCCAGCGCAGTGGCCGAGTGGTTAGAGGCGTCATACTGCGCATTGGGTTCGAACCCTCGGGCAATTTTTCGCGAATCATCCTTCACAGTTTTCCACAGGTTTTCGGTGAAGTTTACGTAAATACCGGGTGATTACACTCTTCTGAGTTTCCTTGACTGGGGGAAAAGCCTCACACCGCTGATATAGCCCTATGAAGATAGAAGTTACTTTCTTCATTTATTTCGTTTCTACAAAAACAACCTGTACGTTACTAAACAATTGAAATGGATTAATATCTTGTATCACTGTTTATTTTGTCTATTTGAATAAAACAATTTTTGGAGCGACAAATTATCACACACATTTTAAACTAATAAAAAAAGACCTTTATTTGGCATACAGTTCAAGAAATGTTGATTTTGTGATTTTGTTCGAGAATTAAGGGTTGTTGGGTGCTGGAGTGATAAATTGATATAGTGTAGTATATGTAATAAGAAATGAAATTTACTTACCTACTTACCTTTAAAAAAAATTACAAGTATACTTTGTATACAAATATTTAAAAAGAATATAAACTTCCTATACTACTCATTAAAACTAGAGCAGTATTAGCTCATCAATCGATTAGTTGGGGTAAATATGAACGACTACAATGGGCAGCAATCAGTTCCGGTCGGTCACGCCCTAAATAATAAAATTGTCTGCTTGGAAATGGGGAAACCTGTTTTTTTTTCTCTCGAAAAGCCGGCCAGCGTGACGACCCCGTTGATCGAATAACAAAAAAACAACAAATAGAGGCGCACAGGTCGTACGTGCCGTTAGTGGCTTCCTGTTGGATTAGTCGCGTAATTAAATGCAGATAAGATATAATCGCATTAAAATCTGTTTAATTTATTAACGCACATGTTTTACAGATATAAATCGTTAATTTACCATGAAACGTTGGCTTGCTTCATTAGTATATTTAAAGAAGAAATGTCAATTAAATTGAAATGATATGTAACCTTGTAATTCGTGTTCATTCTCACGTATAGTCATAAATATTAACTAAATAAAAAAATACCTTTTAAAGTTAAATTTTCATGGTGCATTAACGATTTACATCTACTTTTTCTAGACAATTTACAATTCTATAATTATAACAATAATATTATAACAATTGCCTGTACGCAGGGCCGTAACTAGCTTTTTAGGAGCCCTGGGCCCCGTACACTAAAAATCTTATGAATTAAATAAAGCTACTGGTCTGTAATATCTAGGAGAGTTCAAGATTGTTACCCTTGACAGGACAGGTTCCCAAAAAGTTGTTGAAACGCATACAGTTTTTTTTTTGAAATATAATTTGTTTTTTTTAAATTTTTCTTTGGCCTTTCAAGGGCCCTCCTGCTGCCTGGGCACTTGCCCCTGTTGCCTGTACGTTACTAAACAATTGAAATGGATTAAATATCTTGTATAACTGTTTATTTTGTCTATTTATGTAAAACAATTTTTAGAGCGACAAATTATCACACACATATTTTAAGGTCGTTTTAGACTAGACAATTTCTTGACCTAAACGTAAAGGTCGTTTTAGACAAGACAATTTCTTGACTCAAAAGTTAGTCAAGATGCGACACAATCTAAATTATCTCGTATCATACAGCAAATTATTTGAAATATTGAATTGGATTGTAGATTGAATGGAAAAATACAACGCGTTGTATTTGTCAAGGACAAATTGTATGGGAGGAGGATATATGAATTCATTTCTTGTACAACTTTTGAGCTAAGAAATTGTCTTGTTTAAAACGACCTTTAAACTAATAGAAACAAGACCTTTATTTGGCATACCGCTCAAGAAATACACACATCCTCCAATACACAATGATCATACAGCTAGAGCAAGTTACAAAAAATACATAAAAAATAAAAATAAAAAGTAACAATCCGCACAAATACAAATTTTAAGGTCGTTTTAGACAAGACAATTTCTTGACTCAAAAATTAGTCAAGATGCGACATAATCTAAATTATCTCGTATCATACAGCAAATTATTTGAAATATTGAATTGGATGATAGATGGAATGGAAAAATATAACGCGTTCTATTTGTCAAGGACAAATTGTATGGGAGTAGGATGTATGAATTTATTTCTTGTACAACTTTTGAGCTAAGAAATTGTCTTGTCTAAAACGACCTTTAAACTAATAATTATAGTTAAATAATATGTGTATGATAATTTTTCGCAAATTTTAATAAACTTGTGCATTTTCTGAACGTGACGTAACTTTGGGTGTGTCTGACTGTACACTGGTTTGTACAGCAACTCCTTCCCTATTTTTTTGTTGCTGAATTTAGGCTGCAAAGTGCACCCCTCGTGTAGCAGCAGCACTCTGCTGTTTATTGATCGCGCCGTCTGGCCTACCTCACTTCTATCCTCTCCATCACCCCCGTAGTTGCACTTGAGGGGCTTGAAATGGGTTGAATGTACGGATTCGCTCGATACAACATCTATTATTATCAATCTACAAATGCATATGCTAAAGAATTAGCTAAATTTAAACTAAATATCGCATGAGGTAATTAATTTCCAACACTTTTCTGGCATAACACTTTTCTAGCATAACACTTTTATAGTTAAATTACGACGTTATTTTTCCAATTTAATCATCTCTCTCAGCTGCACGATGTTCGATGTTCATAAAGAACAAATCGCCTTGGGAAAGGTCATCTTGATTGCACCTCGAATCGGGCGAACAGAAACTCATACTAAATTAACTTTTAATTGCACTCCGCTGACGCTGCAATTAATAATAAGAGAACCTTATTAATACCACAAGACTATTTTTATTATTCTACATTACTTGAGTAGTGGCATGAAACTGTTTCCATATAACCAGCTTTATTAATTAGAAATTCAGCTGTAATACATTTATTACACGCATATGTTTTTTTTAAAAGTATTATGTAACAGTTGTAATAAAATTACGCAAATTACAATTGCCACAGTTGTATGAGTCAGTTAAGAAGCCGTAAAATGAGGAAGAAAAAAAAACGAGTAATTTTGTAATGGTGATTAAATTTTAGTTTCATGTAATATCTGTAGGAAAGTATGAATTTATATCTAACTAATTGTATTTCTCTAATTAAGGTACGTCATACTGTAATTTCTATGCGGAAAACAATTACAACGTCTTGAAATCTTTATATTTCGTGTTATTTTATATAATACAATGTTATTCAATCTTAACAATTTACGTAATTTGTTTCTCCCTTCTCACAAAATATCAAAATACAGAATGATGATGTACAAGAGAAATACAGCTCGAAAAAGGCGTTTCAAAATGGTAATATCAAACAAATTTCACGAAGGGTTGTGAAGCGAAAACGGAAGGAGATATCCACAAACAGTTTTCGAATTTTCTAATTAGTACCCTTATGAGTATTGATTGGTAGCATAACATTAATTTCATTTTTTTTATTTCTATTTAAAAAAATTGACCTCTACCCCTAGGAACATTTCTCGGTTTCTCGTGATTTCCGTTAAAAGTTATAGAGATAGATTGGGGATAATATTGTTCTCGTATGGAAAGCCACCTCCTGAATCCAAAAACACAAACTAGAAGTCGGTACGATAAACACTTACTAAGATACAGCTCGAAAAGGGTGTTTTTGAAATGGTAATTTCAAGTTATTTTTACGAACTTTGAAGAGTTGTGACGCGAAAATAGAAAGAGCTATTCACAAACGGTTTTCGAATTATTAATTAGTACCCTTATGAGTATTGATTGGTAGCATAAAACCATTTTTTTAAAAATTTGTATTGAAAAAATTTGACATATATCCCTAGGAATATTTCTCGGTTTCTCGCGATTCCCGTTTAAAGTAATTGCGATAAATTACATTAGCCAGAATTCGTAATAACAAAATATGGTTATCATTTGAACAAATTGTCGATGACGTCATTTCACATTCAAAAATGGTCGAAAAAACTTGACACTTTCATTGAAGATTGGCAATTTAAAATTTAAAATCGACGTGTCCGAGCAATTTTTGTAAAAATCATAAATAAATGTTTTATCGAATTTATTTCATACTTTAGAGACTCCCTGTATATTATATTATTTATTGCCATATCTGTATTGGTTTTTGAAATTTTTGAAATTTTAAGTTTTGTATATGTATAGCAGAAGCAAACAGAAAATGCCGAATAAAAATACTTTTCAAAATACCATCACCAGCCATTTAATGGTATTTTGAAAGTATTTTTTTTTATTTATATACTCTAATTATGTACACAATATTATTTTTTTATGATGCCTTATTCAAAGGTTGCAGCTTGTTATTGATTTTTATTTCCTACTTCGCGGACATACCTCTTCAAGGGATAAAAGAAGGTATATTATAACAATAACAAATTAAATCGATTTCTTGTTTTATATGACAAAAAATGCATTTTAATCTAGATATTCCTTGACTCAAATAATGATGATTATTTGAGTCAAGGATCAAGATCTAGATTAAAATGCAATGTTTTTAAGTCATATAAAACATAACATAACATAAAAACATTTCATTTTAATCTAGATCTTGATCCTTGACTCAAATAATCATCATTATTTGAGTCAAGGAATATCTAGATTAAAATGCATTTTTTGTCATATAAATACTTTTATCAAGGAATATCTAGATAAAAATGCATTTTTCATATAAAACAAGAAATCGATTTAATTTGTTATTATTTTAATATAATTCAGTAAATGTGATGTTTCTTTAATTAAATATTTATATCATCAAACTATTAAACACCAAACAAAGCTATGCGTGTTTAACACTTTTCCTATCACCTGCAATTATTAATCATTTTTCACACTCGTGTCTTATACATAAATATTAATAGAAATGTACTGTTGCTGAAAATAATTACTGTCTTTATTAATATACTTTTTAAATCGTACATGCAATACAATCTACAATTAAACACTAATCATACATTTATTTATTTTTCTAAGCTCTGCCTTTAACTACGTCTACTGAGCGTACCATTCGCGTGTTTCTAGGTAAAAGCGAATGCTACTATTATTACTACTTTTCAATGATTACATCAGAGTAGGTGGCCAGCCACTTGAGGTACTTGGTCACTCGGGTAAAGCCTGAGGGCCATCCGGCCTCGCAGCCGAAGATTATGCCGAAGGATGTCACGCCAACCTACAAAAAATATTTATTAAATGTTGAAAATATTATTTCTATCAATTAAATCTTACGTCTTCATGGTAACAGTTTTAGATTATAAATTAATCATGCATTAATGCTTGTCCTGTATATTTTTGTGACAACAAAAAAACTATTATTTTGCGTCATTCTCCGGAGTTCCGGATGTGGTGAAAGTTTTTGCCACCGGTTTTGGGCATTTGCAGCATCACGATAAGCTTGTTTTATTTATTTATAGCCCAATTATAGTAACGAAAGAAAAAAGAAATTCAATTCGTGAAACGAGATTAATAGACCCGGTTTTTTTTTCTATATGATTTGTAGTATATTATGCAAAGTGTTTTTGGTTTGTGCTGAAGAGATACTACTAAGCCGATTGAGGAATTAATAGTAATAATTTCTCTTGAAATACAACTTACCTAATCGAATTTGTATTAAAATAGACGCAAATAAATAGTTTTGAATGAAATTTGTTAATTAATAAAATTTTATGATCAAGCATATCGTCACCTAAGCAGATATTATGACTTACAAACAGAAAATTTGTGATAACATGAAAAAAAAATGGGTAACATTTGAGAAAATGTGTGAAAACCTGGAAAAACCAAGACGAATAAATAACATTATTATTATTTTTGAGCATGGATCCGTCATACAATTGATTTGAAAAAAATACACAATGTTTATAACAAACTGATAATGGAAAGTATCTATCTTGACATATTTTTTCTTCTATTTATTTTTTGTTTTAACTTTTACGCTCCTATCTCGATATGCCGATTTTAGAAGCTGGGTCGATAAAAAATGTATGCAACATATTTTGTTCAATTTTTTTACTGATTTTAGTGCAAAACATATTAGTGCACCTGATACCCGAAGAACATTGGAAAATTTTGATTATAAATTTTTTCTTCGGCGACCAAGTCGAATAAATTTTATTATTATTATTTTTGATCATGAATTCGCCACACAATTGATTTGAAAAAATTACACAATGTTTATAACAAATTGACAATGGAAAATCGAAAGTCTCTATCTTGATATATTTTTCCTTCTATTTATTTTTTATTTTTAACTTTTACACTCCTATCTCGATATGCCGATTTTAGAGGCTGGGTCGATTTTAGAGGTTTGTTTAATTTTTTTACTGATCTTGGTGCAAAACATATCAGTGCACCGGATGCCCGAAGGAAATTTGAAGTTTTTTTTTCGACGACCAAGTCGAACAAATTTCATTTGTATTATTTTTGACCATGGATCATACCATCGTCATACAATTGATTTGAAAAAATTACACAATGTTTATAACAAAATGACAATGGAAAATGGAAAGTCTCAATCTTGACATATTTTTCCTTCTCGATATGCCGATTTTAGAGGCTGGGCCGATAAGAAAATTATGCAACATATATTTGGTTTTCCAACTTTCAAGAATATATCACGAACGCAAAGTTTATGAAGCTATTGTAACTTGAAGATAGTATATAGTATATCAAAATTTCTCAAAAACATAAAACAATTTTATCATTTGTCCTAATAAAAAGGATAATCAACTCTACACATTACCAATTATAACAGCACACAAACTAGTTCTAATTTTAACAAGAAATCAACTTCAGCATTAACCGTTGCCCCGATTAATTGCATATAGCAACATTTTCACGCGCTTCCTTCTGCAATAAAACCATTTCGATGTAAAACGGCTATTTACAGTAGACGCGATTACCATTTCGAACGTCAATTAATTCGCGAGCAACAGCACACACACAAAAAAATAAATATGTTGCATTTAATGCGATGTAACAAGTGCAAAAGAAGTAGCGACAAGTTTCTCCCAACTGGTTACGCAATGCAATAAAAGAAAATTATGATCGGTGATTATAATAAAAGCGAGATGCGTGTTTTGAGCGGTTTACGATCACGACCGCGCGCGGCGAGAGCGAATGAGGTTGAAATGAATTTCTATTTCAACATTTTTTGTTTTTCTCTGGAAATTATGATGACAGAGGTGATGGAATTGAAACAAATTATGTAAGCGCTAATGGCTGTTTTGCACTGTGAGTACTGTTGTGACAAATTTAAAACGATAAAATTTACATACATTTTTATATGTTGTGTAAACACGAAAAGCGATTAAGTCTAGATATATTTTTGAGTCAGTTCAATTTGCTGTGATATTCAAATTGGCATATTTGTGTGCAAAAAAAATATTTTTTCTACAATTGTTTACTTATGTCTTGGTAACCATAAAATAAAATAAGAAAAAATTTAAGTTAATTTTGTTAGCTGTTATTGAATAATATTTGCAACAAAACAAATTGCAATATTTTTTTTGCACACTTCATTTAGTAACAATGCACCGAGAAAAAGTCCACGCCGCGTCAACTCATGGGCCGCCCGGATTTATTAGAATGTTTAACCTCACACCGGTGATTAAGAGTTGGTCCACGCTCATGCATGTTCGTATAAAAGTTGTTCTTGAAGAATACAACGCGTTATATTTTCCATTCAATCCACAAACCAATTCAATATTTCCAAAAAAAAAAAATTGCTGTATGATACAAGACAATTTAGATGGACTCATAACTTGACTAATGTTTGGCTCAAGAAATTGTCTTGTCTAAAACGAAATAATACGCCAGTTTAATTTTTTGCGGGGATACTTTTTTAACCAAATTATCGGAACACGAAAAACATACGTTTGTTTGTTTGATCCGTTAAAATTGTCCATTGTGTATTGAATTAATATTTCTCCTTGCTGAGTTACAAAGTTACGTATCGAAAAGAGTATAAATAAAATACAAGTACTTGCATTAATACACGTCTTTTATCTTTATTGCCCCAGCACTCATCTCTATATATGCATATTTTCTTCATCGCCTGTAAATCAAAACAGGAATTTCCGCGCAAACCAATTACCTTTATCGCTGGTAATTCTAGCCTTCCGCGCAAACTCGCATTTACTGAACAAACCGCTGCGCCGCTCGTTGCGAAATTGCATTGCCTTATCTATGCGTTTCGCGAAAAAAAAAAATTATGTCTGGAAATCGAAGATGTTTACATTATTCATAAATACGTTTAGTTGCGACCGGTGCGGAAAATATGTGGCTTAAACTGTTTTTGTAATTATAAAGCCCGATTTGCATAAATTGTAAGTCATTTCCACGTGTATTTGCACGAATTACAGATTTAAATTTATCGTTTATTGGTTTAGAGACGATTAAGTGACGATATGTTTAACTGGGTTCTGTTTTAAATACGAATTATTAACAAAACTATATTGTTAGTTTTACAACTAATAAATTCTAATATTTTGGGAAACTATAACTGCTATTAAGTTTTTAAAACAACTACTTCTACTAATAAGAAGCACTTTAATTATAATGAGTGTAGCGAATTATCAGTTGTAATTACCCAAGAGTATTGAGGGATTTGCACCTCAATACTCTTGAGTAATAACAACTGATAATTCGCTACACTCATTATAATTAAACAGAGTGTTTCTATGAATACGAAACAGATACGTAGCCTTTTCAAGCGACATATCGGCATCGTTTTACATAACATGGTACTGTTGTAAACTACAAAATGTAAAAAAAACAGGTCCTGCTGAACGGTTCCATTGATACCGCGCGGTCGTTCCAGTTACGATCGCGACCATATAAAGCAGCCGGCCGTCCATTAGTAGCAAATCGAGCCCAATACGGGTACAGAAAAATACGCGGAAGCGCCGATAAAGGTTTCCGTTTGTGCTTACCTGTCTGCCGTGGCACGTCATCGGCCCGCCGGAGTCGCCGTTGCAGGTGGACGGGTACTCCATGCAGATGTGCACGTCCTCGACCACCGAGCCAAAGAAGCGTTCCCTACAGTCCTTGTTGGTGATCACCACGTTGGTGACGGTGTTTAGGGTGTTCGAGATGGCGATCGCACTGTCGGAGATCCTTCCCCAACCTGTTGTAGTCGCGTTACAACCCGCGAAGCTTTGATTTTTGTCCTGGTGACGTGGCAGTTTGACATACTTGATAACATCTATGAATAATGATAAAAAAAATAATTCCATTACAAATTATAACTAAACAAATAAACAATTAGGTAGCAGAATAAGTCTAATGCTAAAAGTTGAGATGATGAGAAGTGGAATGAAGAAATTGGAAATATTGAATTAATTACTTTTATATGAAACGATTGCAGTGGAACATTTGGGATTGAATTAATTTGGTAGTTGCCTCTTTAAACATATTAAATGTTTCTGCATATTAATATCTGAGGTATGTTTAATGTATAAACAATAAAATAAATAAATAAATTAAACTATTATTGAGAAAATCGTACCTTTATGAGTTGTAACTAGTCGATTATTTACAAATTGTGTTAAAAGTGAAACGTAATCATTTAAACCATTCACGTTTCAGTCTACTTTAAGCGGGCTTATCAACGTGCCCGGGAAACCTAATTGCTTGGCGGGCCTACTTTACCACAGAAGCAACTAGGAAGTGAATTTTTATCATTATCACCGTGATGAATCATAGAAAAACATGTTTAATAGACATTTAATGTCAGAAATGGTATCTCAAATGCAAAGGCTTTATAAAGTAAGCCGGGATAAATATTTTTGTTTTGTTTCCTTTTCTATTTTTAAAACAAACAAAGGCAAATACTTAAAGTAAGCTGCGATCAAGATTTTTGTTTTTTTTTTTCATTTCTACTGTTAAAACAAAAACAAAATTGCTAATATTTTTAAACATAATATTAGAATTTAATTTTATTTATATTTTGTTAATAATAATGAACAAATAATTTAGCATATTTACTTGATTCTTTAACATCTTGCGGCAGTTTAATAAGTGCGATGTCGTTCACCAAGTTTGCGGCATCGTAGTCCTTATGCACGATGAACTCCTCGGAGACCAGTCGGATTTGCGTGGATTCGACTTCGCGAATATTGTGGGCGCCTAGATAAACAGTGATAGCTCCTGACCTACATTCACCATTAAAGTTATTAATATATTGATCATACATATGTATAAATGCACAGTATGGGTGGTGGATTTACATATTTATCAGAAAAATCAGTCGATATGTGTTTTGTAACTTGAAAGTTATATTTTGCAATAGTTTGCGTAGGATATTAAAATCAAGTTTTGTACGAATGAGAACAATTTACATAGAATCGCTTGTTTGTTTTTAATTTACTTACATTATACAGTGAGCAGCAGTTAAAACGTATCTTTTGGAAATCAATGATCCTCCGCAGAAATAAGTGCCTGTACTGTCTTCAATGAATAAAGCTACCTAAAATATTGAATAAACTTGAACTGATCATACATTATTTCATCATACGTAGTGTGAGTGGTTAAACTATGGATTGCATTTTTCTAGAAATTTTCATTGGAATCGTTTATCCATTTAAGCTCGTTTTAGACAAGACTATTTCTTGAACCAAAAGTTAGTCAAGTTATATGAGTACATGTAAATTGTCTAGTATAATATAGTTTTTTTTTAAATATTGAATTGGATTGTAGATTGAATGGAAAATAAAACTACAACCCGTTTTATTTTCCATTCAATCTACTAGTGCATAAAAGTTTCTATATCACTATTCGCGATACAAAAAATAGTTAAAAATCGATTTTTTTAGTTTTGAAACTTTTACAAATTTCATCGTATTGTCTATTTATTTAGCTTTAGAAAACAGTTTGATTTATATATTTGGCTCAGTTATTAACGACGTAGCGCATAAAAGTTTCTATAAAGTCACTATTCGCGATACAAAAAAATGTAAAAAATCGATTTTTTTAATTTTGAAAATTTTACAAATTTAATTGTATTGCCCATTTATTTAGCTTTAAAAAACAGTTTGATTTATTTATCTGCCTCAGTTATTAACGACGTAGTGCATAAAAGTTTCTATAAAGTCACTATTCACGATACAAAAAATTGTAAAAAATCGAATTTTTTAGTTTTGAAAATTTTACAAATTTCATCGTATTGCGCATTTATTTAGCTTTAGAAAACAGTTTGATTTATATATTTGACTCAGTTATTAACGACGTAGCGCATAAAAGTTTCTATAAAGTCACTATTCACGATACAAAAAATTGTAAAAAATCGAAGTTTTTAATTTTGAAAATTTTACAAATTTCATCGTATTGTCCATTTATTTAGCTTTAAAAAACAATTTGATTTATTTATTTGTCTCAGTTATTAACGACGTAGTGCATAAAAGTTTCTATACAGTAACTATTCGCGATACAACAATTGTAAAAAAAATCGAATTTTTGAACTTTTAAAATTTTAGAAATTCAATCGTATTGTCCATTTATTTAGCTTTAGAAAACAGTTTGAGTTATGCATTTGCCTCAGTTATTAACGAGGTAGTGCATAAAAGTTTCTATAAAGTAACTATTCGCGATACAAAAAATTGTAAAAAAATCGATTTTTTAATTTTGAAAATTTTACAAATTTCATCGTATTGTCCATTTATTTAGCTTTAGGAAACAGTTTGATTTGTGCATTTGCCTCAATTTTTAACGACGTAGTGCTTAAAAGTTTCTATAAAGTCACTATTCGCGATACAAAAAATTGTAAAAAATCTAATTATTAAATTTTTTTAATTTTACAAATTTCATCGTATTGTCCATTTATTTCGCTTCTGAAAAAAGTTTGATTTATTTATTTGCCTCAGTTATTAACGACGTAGTGCATAAAAATTTCTACAAAGTCACTATTCGCGATACAAAAAATTGTAAAAAATCGAAATTTTCATATTTTTAAATTCAAAACATTTCATCGTATTGTCCATTTATTTAGCTTAAAAAAACAGTTTGATTTATTTATTTGCATCAGTTATTAACGACGTAGTGCATACAAATTTCTACAAAGTCACTATTCGCGATACAAAAAATTGTAAAAAATCGAAATTTTCATAGTTTTAAATACAAAAAAAATCATCGTATTGTCCATTTATTTAGCTTTAAAAAACAGTTTGATTTATTTATTTGCCTTAGTTATTAACGACGTAATGCATAAAGGTTTCTATAAAGTCACTATTCGCGATACAAAAATTGTAAAAAAAATCTTATTTCCGGTTTTGCATTCCACAATCTTAGTTTGAAAACGTGAAGGCGTTTTCGGTAAAACAAAACCTTCCTTTACATCAGTGATGTATTCGGAAAATAAAACTGGCGTAAATAAATGATTGATTCAGAATTAATTTTTAAATCTTCACAAATTTTCAAAAATAACTAAAGAAAATGTTGATGATCCAACAAATCTAAATTCGGTCTTGATGCATGCAGTATGCATGAGCTATGTATATATTATTTTTTTACTTGATAAGGTACACTGTTCCTCTCGACTTCCTTGCCATGCACGATTCTATTCTCAGGCAGTTTTTGGGGCGGCTGGTAGCCGGGTGGCGGGCTGATTTCGGGATGCAGCGGTCTTAAATTAGCCCAGTCCACGTCGTCGGCCTGAAATGTATCAAGTTGATGAATTGTCCAAATTATTTCCGATGTGGCCGTATTTAGATTGAAAGGGGAATGTAAATCTTCGCACGGCGGAGTAACATAAATAAGCAAACAGAAATAAATGGGGGGTACAGAAGGGGATGATCGGTTTATTTGACTTAAGTGGCGTACGGTAGTTTTTAGAATTGAAATGTTTATTGCACCAATAAACATATGTTATATGTTAAGGTTTGGATAATAGTTTAATTTAAAGTAAAAAGACGGATGCTATATTCTGGATTTTAAAATCTAGTAAAAAAAAAAACAATACGTGATCAGGATGACAAATTTATATTTTAACACAAAACGGCAAAAGCAAGCAACAAGAGTAAAACGATTTAGTAATTATCAAAACTATCTGACATATAATAGGCTTTATTGTCCTACGGAAAGAAAAAAACCAATTACAGGACAACAACAATAATATGCAAAATGTATAAATTTATGTAGGTATAAATATAAATATTAAAAAATAAATTAATTAAAAAATATGACATAATATGTATTATAACTCGCTAACTATTAATTTTATTAATGTTTTCTGCTTTATATTGAATACATCGATATCTATGAAACATTTATAACATCCATAGCCCGTGTTCACCAACATCCCACAAACTTTATAGGTTCCATAAACTATTGAATGTATAAATTGAAAATGTCATTATGACAGAAAAACACCTTGAATTGCGCTTGTGATTGGTGCTTTGATGACACATTTTCTTTAATTTTTCAGTGTTTCCAATAGAGCGAATCTAAAGTAACTACATTCCCTAGATAATTTATTTATTGTTGCTATAACAACGAATACTTATGGGTTCAATAGCTATTGATAGATTTATAGAACGTTGGTGAATACGGGGGCCAGAGGTGTTATTTTATATCAATAGAAAAACGCAATATTTTTGTGAAACCTATTGATATTTTTATTTTAATCTACAAATACAAACACTGAAGTTTGTAATAAGATACAAAATCTGCAAAATGTACGCCTCGGCTATGACCGGTGTGAAGTTAAACAATTTCTATAATTCCAGCCGCCGTGTGAATTTCCGAATAATCCTAGAGAGAGAAAACAATCTTTATTAGGCTATTGGCCAGTGGCCTTTTCGCCTAATAATCCTAATTTATTAATTATTACTTTATTTATTATTTTATTTCAACATAAACTCACCTTTAATTGTTGGTACTGTTTTAAATAAATAAATAATATCTGATATGTATTTTTTATCATTTAATTTAACTCAACGTACTAATATTAGAACTACTACTGTACATGATTAAATTTATTTTCTAAACTTACCATAGCCAGCTGCACAATACAAAATAAAATTAAACTTTTCATTTTGAATAAGCACACAATTTTTCTCATAATTTAAATCAAATGAGGAAATTGAATCCATTTTATACGTTTTTGTAATCTTTTAATATCCGATATGGGCTTACGTTTTTCAAGTAGGTATTACTTTTGTACTGATAGCGTTCATTAATTATAATAACAATTTTACATTCCATTAATTAATTAAATGCAATCAATTGATTAATCGGTATTACTATTCCCTATCATTGTAATGTGAGTAATATGTGTGTTAATGACTTGGCATGATTTTATTGTGAAATAAACTATTTAATATAAATTTATAATATTTAATAAAATATATAATATATAACATTTAAGTACTTTTTTCTCGGAAGAATTAATATATAACTCATAAAAAGCGCAACACAAAGAAGTCAATTTTAATACAATTTTCACCGAATGATTATTGTGATGAAACAACACATTATTAAAATTTGAAAACAAAAGAACACTTATAAAAAAGTTCTTTCAATGAGTTGCTTCACCACGATTTACCATGCACTCATTTAAACAGCGGGGCATATTATAAAGTAAAGTAAATTTATTGATGTGAAAATATCCAACAGAGGAAATTACTTACTTTACGTCATTAAGATATTAAAAGTACATCTATTACAATATAAAAATTTAAAAAAATATATAAAATTTTTAAATTAAGTTACAATTACAATAAAGAATATACATAAATGTTAAAACAAGCAGAAGTAAGACTTTTACTTTCATTGATAAACTCTAAGCAAGCCGAGTACCAAGAGGTAAATTATATAAAAATTGTCTTTATTTATTATTGTTTGTTATCATAAGTTTTATGATTATTTGCTGAAGTGGCAATATTCTCCATGAAATATTCTGTACACTAATATTTTTTATATAAAGAAGAAGAAGATATATTTATTGTAACATACATACATACAATATATCCATACATTTACAAGAAGCCATCGATCGTGGTCTTTCAGCCTTTTTAATATAAATAAATTGGGTTAGATAGCAACGCCAATTTAGTTTTAAATCTTCGCAATTAATGAACATGTTATAATTATAAATATAATATATAATAAATATAATATTGAAATAATATGTAATGTATTAAATCGGAGAACAATGGCACTGTATATTCTATTTCTGGAAAATTTAATCAATATTATTAAATCGAATCCGACATTTCACTTATGACTCACCGCCAAGCTCAAATCGTTTGTCGAAAAAGAAGTCAGGGTCGCTATAATTATTATAAAACCTTGCCGTTCAATGGTACATCCTATTTTCAGTTTATCGTAATATATTTGTAGGGTGGGTGTTTTTTCTTTCTTTCATTCATTTATCCTTTGTTTGCAGTTTGCTTTCTTTTTCAGACTAGTTTACAAGAACAACAATCATATTTTTGACGAAATGCCTGAAATAGACTCAAATTTCAGGCAATTCGTCAAAAATATGTTGTTCTATCTAACAGCGTTTTTCTTCATAGCATTTAACTCTAAATACATTTGTTTCGTTCATACCTGACGAATTATAATATTTGTTTGCTACAATTTCTGTATATTTAAAAGTCGTGATGAATCAACCAACTTTATAAATTTTACTTAAAATCATGTTTATCTTCAACATTTGTTTGTTGTATTGTGTTATAATGTTGTATATTATTGTTTCAGGGCTTCCAGTGACTCTCAAGCTCTTCACAAGAGCAGAAGTCATACTGCGGTCAGTGATGAGATCTCCTCTGAAAAGAAGTTGCCATTTGGTGTTCAGAGATCTATGACCACAGCTGCCATGCGTCGCACAATTGGCGAGCTGCAGGCCAAGCTGCAACAAAGTGGCGACAACGATTGGCGGAAACGATTGCCCAAACTGAATAATGCCAGTGAGGAGCTCAATCTACTGAACGTCAAAAACATCTATAATGTAAGTATTAATACTATTGCTTATTTGCTTAATACAGATTGAAATATATATATATATATATATATATATATATATATATATATATATATATATATATATATATATATATATATATATATATATATATATATATATGTATATATGGATTTTATCAAATACAATAGCAACACTCTAATTTTTATTATGACTTTAATATTTAGATTAAACTCAAAAAGGTATTTTTCTTTGGCTTTAAGTAGCGAGAAAACTTGCAACACCATAATTGTAATTGTTGATTGATTCGTTAATGGGTAAACTAGTATATTGGTAATACATTACCACAGTTTGAAAAATATCCCTCTAGGCATTTTTGAAATATATATAAATTTGTGGTTAAAATATACAAAATACCGACTTTGGCATTAAATATCATGAATACTAGAATGACTGTAAATATTTTCCGAATACAGCACTGCTGTGTAAGGAAGGTTTGTAATCGAAAAAGGACTTTAACTAATATTATTTCGTGTTTCATGTTTTTTCACTCGGAAGTTTTATTATAGAACCTACATCAATACAATATACTCTGATCGCAGAAAAATCAAAATCAAAATCTGTAATAAAAAAATAGGGTTGTCATATGAAAAACTCCTCGATGACGTCTTCTTCTTCTTCTTCTTCTTCTTCTTCTTCTTCTTCGTGTTCTCTCTTTTTAGCGAGGTCGTGAAAACCGCACATTAAAAATATTGGTCGAAAAAAAATTGACACTTTCATTAAAAATTGACAAATTTAAATTAAAAATCGATGGGTACGAGCAATTTTTGCTATAAAAAAATTTAAACATTGTTTATTCCAAAAATTGGTCAATTTGTTACTATATGAACGCGACTTTATTTAAACAGGTGTGTTACACTTGTTGTCTACAACAAAAGCCTGTTTAAACTTAATAAATAATTCACACTTTTTAGTTTGAAATAATTAGAGCTGCAATTATGCGAAAGTTAAATGTGATTGTTGCGTTGCGTGATGTTTACAAAATAATTTGTCATAGCGCGAAGTAGAAAGTTGACGTCATGCTTGTAATTATTATAATCTAATTAAAACTGCTATCATTGATAGTGTAAATAGAAACTATACTATACATACGCTTTTGAGATACTGAAACTTTTGTTAGATTTGCTTCACGATTTCTGTATATCTATAAAATATGACGGATTTCGACTATCTTCTACACATTCTTCTCACAGGCTTAATAGGAGGAGGAGTAATATGCGCCTCTTTCATAAATACTGAAAGCGGCGCATATTACTCGTGTATTAAGATCTTCAACCACCTTTCAATGTATATAAGCATATAAAAAAATTGAAAAACATGAAATCCAACATGTTAAATATTTAAAAAAAAAATAGAAAGAAAAATACGTTTTACCATACCATTTTATATTATCATATTGTTATAAACATTGTGTAATATTTTTCAAATCCATATCAATGTCACCGCAGGGTAAAAAATAATAATAATGAAATACAAGTTAGTCGCGGAAAATAAAATATTTATAATCAAAATTTTCAAATTTCCTGCGACCATCTGGTACACTGATATGTTTTGTGCTACGATCAGTAAAAAAAATAAACAAAATATGTTGCATTATTTTTTTATCGACTCTAAAATCGGATTATCGAGATATGAGCGTAAAGTTAAAAATTTTAAAAATATAGAAAGAAAAATACGTTGGTATAGAGACTTTCCATTTCACATTATCATATTGTTATAAATATTGTGTAATTTTTTCAAATCCATATCGATGTCGCAGCAGGGTCAAAAATAATAATAATGAAATACAAGTTAATCGCCGAAAATAAAATACTTATAATCAAAATTTTTAAATTTCCTTCGGCCATCTGGTACATTGATATATTTTGTGCTAATATCAGTAAAAAAAATTTAAAAAAATATGTTGCATTATTTTATTATCGACTCAACCTGTAAATTCGGATTATCAAGATATAGGCGTAAAATTAATTTTTTTTTAAAAAAGATAGAAAGAAAAATACGTTGGTATAGAGACTTTCCATTTTACATTATCAGATTGTTATAAACATTATGTATTTTTTTTCAAATCCATATCAATGTCGCCGCAGGTTCAAAAATAATAATAATGAAATACAAGTTAATCGCCGAAAATAAAATACTTATAATCAAAATTTTCAAATTTCCTTCAGCCATCTGGTACACTGATATGTTTTGTGCTAAGATCAGTAAAAAAAATAAACAAAACATGTTGCATTATTTTTTTATCGACTCAACCTGTAAATTCGGATTATCGACATATAGGTGTAAAGTTAAAATTTAAAAAAAAAAATAGAAAGAAAAATACCTTTGTATAGAGACTTTTCATTTTACATTATCAGATTGTTATAAACATTGTGTAATTTTTTTCAAATCCATATCAATGTCGCCGCAGGGTCAAAAATAATAATAATGAAAAAAAAAACTTATAATCAAAATTTTCAAATTTCCTTCGGCCATCTGGTACACTGATATATTTTGTGCTAATATCAGTAAAAACATTAAATAAAATATGTAGCATTATTTGTTTTATCGACTCAGCCTCTAAAATCGGATTAGTATTAAAAAATAATTTAACTCTTGAGAATTAAATTTTAATGAGTGCTTTTAATTTGGCTACATTTAATATATGTATGTAATAATTATACACATAAATTGTATCTTAATTGGATTGTTTGCATTAAATCATAAAGTGACACAGCGATGTGAATACATTTTCTGCATGGCGTGTGCCCTTTCGCCCGTCCCCCGTATGAAGCGAAAATACTAACCCAAATTAGTCGCCTCCCCACCTCAAATTTAATTTCCCCGAGCATTTTCCTCTCGTGACGAGAGTGCCAACATTTTCCAGTATGATTAAAATAAATTGCGTCACCGCGATGCAGGAAACGTGTTATCAACAAAACAGCGCGACACCAATGCCAAGGAATCACACAACCAAACGCCAATTTACTGCGCCAGTTGATTCTTGCACGCTTTCGTGGTTGATCGTTGTTAGTGCTTTTTTACGTCGCGAGCAATTAAGACGGGTTGTGATGTTGCTTTTCGCGTTGGCGTCCGCAATTATAGCACTACTGGTGCTGCTGGTGGTAAAATGCAGGTTTTTTACGCAGGAGGAGTTGTCGGCGGAGAAGAAGTCGATTTTGAAGGCGAAAAAGGATGAACTAGATGCGTCCGCCAGGCAGTGGAAGAGCAGGGTTGAGAAGACGGATGCTGTTAGTTTTTCCGTGGCCGGGCGGATGCAAATCAAGGATATACCGAGTATTCCGATTAATATTCCTGTGCAGGATAAGGTGCGCAGGACGCCTAAGGCCAAAAGGTTTAAAGGAAAAGATGGTGAGTTATTGCAAATATATATTCTAGCCCAGTGCTGTGTAAGGTTGTATAGCGCGTAAGACACTAATTACATTGAGGGCAAAGTTTAATGATATTTATAGAAATTTAATTTTTTTTGATACTATTTAAGATCAAAATATTACCTTCAAATTATAATTTGTACTTAAATTATAATTTGAAGGTACTATGTATGTTGGAAAAGAAATTAATACATATTTTATTTTGTTAATTTTTCACTTTTTGTTTTAAACGTTGACGATTACTTAAATAACATACATGAGTTACATTTTTAAGAAATCAAACGTTTACCAGATCGTAAAAATTACGGACATAAATTACGGACATAAGTCTTGAGATTTTGTTTGTGATGAGATGATTTTTATTTATTTTAAAAATTAATTAGTTTTTTAATATTGCAAATAGATGACGGTAAGGACACAAGTTCCACTCCAGTCTCGCCCGACCTGGACAGCAGTTTGGGCTTTAAAAGAAGCATTTCTGTACCTATGCAGTCAACGGATGAATCATCAGGTAAGTCGCGATATAAAGCTCCTTTAAAATTTAAGTTTCAATGATTTTCATTTGCTACAGGATCGGACACTTCTTTACGCTCGTCCGGTCGCAAGGTAACAGTAGCGCGGCCTGATGATGACACCTACAAGAATTTCTTCAAGAGCATCGAGATCAAACGTAGCGAGGAACGCGTTGAAGTCTCGCTGGATGATTTTGACTGTATAACCCGGCATTCTGATAGTTTGCTGGTACAGAAGAAAAATATTAAGGTGCAAAAGCGACGGGGTGTCTCTAGAAATCCATTAAAAGTTCTCGCTGCACGTTCGGATATACAAAACGAGTACACTGAGATCATTACTGGCGTGGCGGAGAGAGAATCGAAAAGACTGAATGTTGAGAAACGTAAGTGAAAAATTATTTTAATCGCAAAATCATATTTAATGTGTTCTTAAAGTACGTACATTCACCAGGTGTGCGATTTTTTTAACAATCGCTAGTATCCTGTGATATAAAGCATACACGTTTCAAAACGATGGACGAATAGTTTAATTTAAAAACTATACATAAATAGCAACCCTCGTATTATTATTATTTAATATATAATTGCGATGTCTACTATTATCTATTTCCTTCTTCTTCTGTAGTTGCAAAGAATTCGAACTTGGCAGTGGAAGCTCTGGCTGGTCTAGCGAGTAAAGAAGACTTTGCAGCTGTGGCCCTAAAAAAGGCCTCAGACACTCCAAACATCTCCTACCTACCATTCAAAAACCTGATGCTCCTGCACATCAAAGGTCGCAGACACGTTCAAACCCGCCTAGTGGAACCAACAGCTGCCAGCATCAACCTAGGCGACAATTACATCCTACTAACCCCTCGAGCCTTATACAACTACATCGGCCCATACTCCAACGTAATCGAGCAATCCCGCGCCGCCGACATCATCAACCACATCCAACAATCCGGCGACATGGGCTGCAAAGTAGTACACCCCATAGTAGTCAACACAAAAAAATCAACACCCTCAAAAGACGCCGAAAAGTTCTGGAAACTCCTCGGAGCAGAACCCGATATTGAAGTCACGGACGCAGGCCACCCCGATGAAGACGAAGTCTACGAGTCAACCATTGTCGACACCAATATGATCTACGGTCTCGAAAACAATGAACTAGTCCCTCTAGACAACTACTGGGGCGCAATCCCGAAAATAGAAATGCTACAACCGTCTCGCGTACTAGTCTTCGATTTCGGAAGCGAGATGTACGTTTGGAGCGGCAAGAACGCGGACCCGGAACAGAAAAAAACCGCCCTAAAACTAGCGAAAGAACTATGGGATAACGGCTACAACTACAACGAGTGCGCTGTATGCCCACTAAACATCGCACAAATGTTAGGCGATCGTACAAAGTCGAACCAAACCAGCAAATCGGATTCACGCCCCGAATGGGCACTGTTCGCGAAGATTACGCAGCATCGTGAAACCATCTTATTTCGCGAGAAGTTCCTCGACTGGCCCGACTACAGCAGAGTGATTAAAGTCAAAAACAACAACAACGACAAAACCACTGATACCACTTTTGATATAAAACCGTGTGATGCTGCAGCACTTAGTCAGTTGGAGCACCGCGAGCCGGATTTTGAGATTGAGGGTAGTCATTTGGGGCGTGGCAGGCATTACTTCGATAACGAAACGAATCGAAATTTTGAGGTGGCCACGCTGGATGTCACTTGCTGGACGATTTTCGAAAACACGTACGAGAAATTGGAGGAGGAGTGCCGGGGACATTTTTATGATGGTGATAGTTATATTGTGCGGTGGCGGTTTCGCGTGACGGTAACGGGGCGCGAGTTAGGTGGAAAGCCGTCCAAGCACTGCCAGTTGGGGAGGGATCGGTGTGTTTACTTCTGTTGGCTGGGAAAGCATGCGAGTACGAATGAGAAAGGGGCTGCAGCGTTGCTGACGGTGGAACTGGATTCGGAACATGCCCGACAAATTCGAGTCACACAAGGTGAGTTACAATTTTCTGCTTGAAATTAGGTTTAACTTTGGAATTTAAATAATCCTTGTAGCATTGTCCGACAAATGGGATGTTGGTGTCATTTTCCGTTTTCTTTTCGACCATAACTTTTTTATTTTTAATGCTACACGGATCATTTAAATTTCAAAGTTAAAGAATTTCAAGACCAATTGCAATTTTTCAATTATCTCTTACAATTTTCACTCAAAATCCAAAAAAAATATCCGTCAACCGAGATGTTAGTGCTATTTTTCGGGAATAACATTTTTCTTTTTGAACTAGAAGAATGATTCAAATCGAAAAGTTGTATTAACTCCATCATTTTGTTTCATAGGTTCCGAGCCCCCTGCTTTCCTACAGCTTTTCAATGGCAAAATGTTCGTGCACAGTGGTAAACGCGACGCAGAAAAACAAGAGCGTCGCCTCTACATCTGTAGAGGTGAAATCGAGCATGAAACAGCTCTAATCGAAGTCCCGTGCAGCATGCGCAGTCTTCGCAGTCGCGCCAGTTTTGTTTTTGTGGAGCCCAATAGTGTGACTGTTTGGAATGGTTCTAAAGCTCTTGGACAGACTAAGGATGCCGCAAGGGTACTCGCGGATTATATTTGCGCGAACAAACCGGTTGATTTCAACTTGGAGAGCGATTTGAGATGTGGTGCGTTTGAAGAGGGGAAAGAAGATGCGACTTTTTTGAGTGCTCTGGGGGAGAAGCGGCAGTTGTACAACTCGTTGGTGAAGAGTGGCGCGGCGTACGAGGAGACACCGAGAATGTTTCATTTTTGTAGTATTTCCGGAGTGTTTGAGGCGACTGAGGTGTTGTGTCCTCATAGGAGTCTGTATACTAGTCCATATCCGTTTTTGCAGTCTGAGCTGTATTCAGCTAATCAACCAGGTGAGGGTTATTCTAACATCGTAGTATGATTATCAATTATTATAAAATAAGTTGTTATGTATTATTTTTAAATATTTTGTAGCATTATTCCTCTTGGATAATGGCCACGAGTTGTGGCTGTGGCAAGGTTGGTGGCCAGAAAGAGAGAATGACACCACGGAGTTGTCAGAACAAACTGGTTCCGGTGCTGTGCGATGGCAAACAGAACGAAGAGCAGCAATGCAGACAGCAGTTGACTATTGGAGAGTGAAGAATGGAGATTCAAAATTGGTGCCGGCATATTTGGTTTGGGCTGGTCTTGAACCGCTCTCTTTCACCAATTTGTTTCCTGTTTGGTGCGACAGAGACGACATAGCAGAACTGAATATAAAGGTGAGAATCAAATAATAAAAACCGTAAGAAAAAATATCTGAAGTGGCCAGTGTGTAAGACAACACATTGGCCACAGATATTTTTATTTTACACATGCTATAACAAGAAATAAAAATATATATTTTTATAATTTTGTGAGTTTTTTTGGTTAAATATATCGAGAAATGCTTAACCAAAAAAACTCATTGAATCAAATGAATAAGTAAAAATTCACACAGCAACAATGTAATTTTTGTGTTGTTTTTTTAAAAAATAATAAGAAACATTAATTTCTCAGGAGTGTCTTATAAATCTTTTGTTTTTATACATCCTAGGAGGGAAAGAAAGCTGGTGACATGGTACCAATCGAGAAGGAGCTGGCCCTCCTGACCCGTACAACATACCCGCTGGCAGAGCTCCTGCAACGCCCGCTCCCCGACGGCGTAGATCCCACCCACCTAGAAATCTACCTCTCGCCCGACGACTTCACCACGCTCCTCGCCATCTCCAAAGAGGACTTCAACAAGCTGCCCGCCTGGAAACAAACCGCGCTCAAAAAAGAAAAAGGTCTCTTCTGACCTACGCTCATGCTCCTCGTCGAACGGCTTGGGCTCGCGCTGAAAAAACTAAAACCCTGACCGTAGATTCTGTTTTATAAAGTTGAAAATTTCTTGTCCCTATATATATATAAATAATTATAAACGTAATTTATTAAAATAAATCAAGTCGCGTGAAAATAACCCCGCACGTATTTTTATACTTGACTTAAGCGGAATGTTCTAAATTTTCAAGTACTTACGACGTTTTAGGCGAGCCGTTTCGATAGTAAACAGCTATTTATTTTTTAATCTGTGATTTTTATGTTATTATTAATAATATTATTTTCGTTATTTTGTATATGTTGGTGCCTTGTAATCATAGGAATTGAAATTCGTTCTTTTCTAGTCCTCTGTTATCCCTGTGGCACTGTAATATATTTAAACATATAAACGATATTTCCTATTTGCGCCCCATACCCTTCCATAATTACACACATCACACAAACACTTACAAATTATACATGTAATACTTTTTGTGTATTTTTAATATAAATATGCCTTATTAACTTTTCGAAAAAAAAATGTATAAGACATTGTGCGTGTTTTGTCGCGCGCCCGACGATATTTTGAATAGATTTATCTGTCGTCTGTCGTTTTATTAATATTGTATTTAGCTTCCTGTTTAGTAGGCGCTAGCTTTTGTACTAAAATTAAGTATTTGTTATGTTGTGTATTTTTTCTGTTTTTTGTACATAACTTTTTAATTGATTAATAAATATTTTGTATAAATCACAATGAAAAGCTTTTAATTTCATCCTCTATTCCGCTATCTCTTTTTTCAGCCTCAATTGGACCGATTTGCGTGAAATTCGCTAACAATTTCGCATCCCGGGTTGAAATATTTACAACATTTTCACTTTCTGGTCGAAATTTCACGGAATTTCGGCCAAATTTAAGAAAAATTTAAGATTTATGGTCACCGTACTCCCCCCTTCTTACCATAAATCTTAAAAATTCTTAAATTTTGGACCGATTTTCGTGAAATTCGCCAACACTTTCGCATCTCGGGTTGAAATATTTACAACATTTACACTTTCTGGTCGAAATTTCACGGAATTTAGGCCAATTTAAAGAAAAATTTAAGATTTATGGTCACCCTACTCCCCCCTTCTTACCATAAATCTTAAAAATTCTTAAATTTTGGACCGATTTTCGTGAAATTCGCCAACACTTTCGCATCTTGGGTTGAAATATTTACAACATTTACACTTTCTGGTCGAAATTTCACGGAATTTCGGCCAAATTTAAGAAAAATTTAAGATTTATGGTCACCCTACTCCCCCCTTCTTACCATAAATCTTAAAAATCCTTAAATTTTGGACCGATTTTCGTGAAATTCGCCAACACTTTCGCATCTCGGGTTGAAATATTTACAACATTTTCACTTTCTGGTCGAAATTTCACGGAATTTCGGCCAAATTTAAGAAAAATTTAAGATTTATGGTCACCCTACTCCCCCCTTCTTACCATAAATCTTAAAAATTCTTAAATTTTGGACCGATTTTCGTGAAATTCGCCAACACTTTCGCATCTCGGGTTGAAATATTTACAACATTTACACTTTCTGGTCGAAATTTCACGGAATTTCGGCCAAATTTAAGAAAAATTTAAGATTTATGGTCACCCTACTCCCCCCTTCTTACCATAAATGTTAAAAATCCTTAAATTTTGGACCGATTTTCGTGAAATTCGCCAACATTTTCGCATTCTGGTCGAACAGCTTTGTTGAATTCGGTCTGTCAATACACTTGAATCATTGCTCGCCTAGTTAGAATACACAGGAGAGACAAAGTTCAGGCGTGCTCACATGACTCGAGATGCGTTGACCAAGAAATAACATGCGATTCCAAACAGTTTTTTTTTTACCACTGAAGTTTATTTACTTCACTGGGAGAAAATTTCACGCATTTTCGACCAAATTTGACGATATTTTAAAATTTCTTGACCCATGTACTCCCCCCTTCTGGTTTTTTTTAAAATTCTTCAATTTTCGTCGACATTGTGTGAAATTCCCATAATTTTTGCATCATGGTTTCATACCTTGACGTTTTGGGAGAAAACCATGAAATTTCATCATTTTCGCATCTGCTGGCCGTTCTAGCGTGAAAACTGTAAGAGCTAGAGAAAAGTGCCTAAGCCTCAATTTGTAGGCCATGAAATGATCTTCATTTTGATATATAAATCATCTCTCTAGCTTTGGAAATAAAAATGCTACCGAGTTTAAACCGAAAAAAACGATGAAATTTCATGTTTTTCGCATTTGCTGGCCGCTCTAGCGTGAAAACTGTAAGAGCTAGAGAAAAGTGCCTAAGCCTCAATTTGTAGGCCATGAAATGATGTACATTTTGATATATGAACCATCTCTCTAGCTTTTGAAATAAAAATGCTACCGAGTTTAAACCGAAAAAAACGATGAAATTTCATGTTTTTCGCATCTGCTGGCCGCTCTAGCGTGAAAACTGTAAGAGCTAGAGAAAAGTGCCTAAGCCTCAATTTGTAGGCCATGAAATGTTGTACATTTTGATATATGAACCATCTCTCTAGCTTTGGAAATAAAAATGCTACCGAGTTTAAACCGAAAAAAACGATGAAATTTCATGTTTTTCGCATCTGCTGGCCGCTCTAGCGTGAAAACTGTAAGAGCTAGAGAAAAGTGCCTAAGCCTCAATTTGTAGGCCATGAAATGATGTACATTTTGATATATGAACCATCTCTCTAGCTTTTGAAATAAAAATGCTACCGAGTTTAAACCGAAAAAAACGATGAAATTTCATGTTTTTCGCATTTGCTGGCCGCTCTAGCGTGAAAACTGTAAGAGCTAGAGAAAAGTGCCTAAGCCTCAATTTGTAGGCCATGAAATGATGTACATTTTGATATATGAACCATCTCTCTAGCTTTTGAAATAAAAATGCTACCGAGTTTAAACCGAAAAAAACGATGAAATTTCATGTTTTTCGCATTTGCTGGCCGCTCTAGCGTGAAAACTGTAAGAGCTAGAGAAAAGTGCCTAAGCCTCAATTTGTAGGCCATGAAATGATGTACATTTTGATATATGAACCATCTCTCTAGCTTTTGAAATAAAAATGCTACCGAGTTTAAACCGAAAAAAACGATGAAATTTCATGTTTTTCGCATCTGCTGGCCGCTCTAGCGTGAAAACTGTAAGAGCTAGAGAAAAGTGCCTAAGCCTCAATTTGTAGGCCATGAAATGTTGTACATTTTGATATATGAACCATCTCTCTAGCTTTGGAAATAAAAATGCTACCGAGTTTAAACCGAAAAAAACGATGAAATTTCATGTTTTTCGCATCTGCTGGCCGCTCTAGCGTGAAAACTGTAAGAGCTAGAGAAAAGTGCCTAAGCCTCAATTTGTAGGCCATGAAATGATGTACATTTTGATATATGAACCATCTCTCTAGCTTTTGAAATAAAAATGCTACCGAGTTTAAACCGAAAAAAACGATGAAATTTCATGTTTTTCGCATCTGCTGGCCGTTCCAGCGTGAAAACCGTAAGAGCTAGAGAAAAGTGCCTAAGCCTCAATTTGTAGGCCATGAAATGATGTACATTTTGATATATGAACCATCTCTCTAGCTTTTGAAATAAAAATGCTACCGAGTTTAAACCGAAAAAAACGATGAAATTTCATGTTTTTCGCATCTGCTGGCCGCTCTAGCGTGAAAACCGTAAGAGCTAGAGAAAAGTGCCTAAGCCTCAATTTGTAGGCCATGAAATGATGTACATTTTGATATATGAACCATCTCTCTAGCTTTTGAAATAAAAATGCTACCGAGTTTAAACCGAAAAAAACGATGAAATTTCATGTTTTTCGCATCTTCTGGCCGCTCTAGCGTGAAAACCGTAAGAGATAGAGAAAAGTGCCTAAGCCTCAATTTGTAGGCCATGAAATAATGTACATTTTGATATATGAATCATCTCTCTAGCTTTTGAAATAAAAATGCTAACGAGTTTAAACCGAAAAAAACGATGAAATTTCATGTTTTTCGCATCTGCTGGCCGTTATAGCGTGAAAACCGTAAGAGCTAGAGAAAAGTGCCTAAGCCTCAATTTGTAGGCCATGAAATGATCTTCATTTTGATATATAAATCATCTCTCTAGCTTTGGAAATAAAAATGCTACCGAGTTTAAACCGAAAAAAACGATGAAATTTCATGTTTTTCGCATCTGCTGGTCGCTCTAGCGTGAAAACTGTAAGAGCTAGAGAAAAGTGCCTAAGCCTCAATTTGTAGGCCATGAAATGTTGTACATTTTGATATATGAACCATCTCTCTAGCTTTTGAAATAAAAATGCTACCGAGTTTAAACCGAAAAAAACGATGAAATTTCATGTTTTTAGCATCTGCTGGCCGTTCTAGCGTGAAAACCGTAAGAGCTAGAGAAAAGTGCCTAAGCCTCAATTTGTAGGCCATGAAATGATGTACATTTTGATATATGAACCATCTCTCTAGCTTTTGAAATAAAAATGCTACCGAGTTTAAACCGAAAAAAACGATGAAATTTCATGTTTTTCGCATCTGCTGGCCGCTCTAGCGTGAAAACTGTAAGAGCTAGAGAAAAGTGCCTAAGCCTCAATTTGTAGGCCATGAAATGATGTACATTTTGATATATGAACCATCTCTCTAGCTTTTGAAATAAAAATGCTACCGAGTTTAAACCGAAAAAAACGATGAAATTTCATGTTTTTCGCATCTGCTGGCCGTTCTAGCGTGAAAACCGTAAGAGCTAGAGAAAAGTGCCTAAGCCTCAATTTGTAGGCCATGAAATGATCTACATTTTGATATATAAATCATCCCTCTAGCATTTGAAATAAAAATGCTACCGAGTTTAATCTGAGAAAATCGATGAAATTTCATGTTTTTAGCATCTGCTGGCCGTTCTAGCGTGAAAACCGTAAGAGCTAGAGAAAAGTGCCTAAGCCTCAATTTGTAGGCCATGAAATGATGTACATTTTGATATATGAACCATCTCTCTAGCTTTTGAAATAAAAATGCTACCGAGTTTAAACCGAAAAAAACGATGAAATTTCATGTTTTTCGCATCTGCTGGCCGCTCTAGCGTGAAAACTGTAAGAGCTAGAGAAAAGTGACTAAGCCTCAATTTGTAGGCCATGAAATGTTGTACATTTTGATATATGAACCATCTCTCTAGCTTTGGAAATAAAAATGCTACCGAGTTTAAACCGAAAAAAACGATGAAATTTCATGTTTTTCGCATCTGCTGGCCGCTCTAGCGTGAAAACTGTAAGAGCTAGAGAAAAGTGCCTAAGCCTCAATTTGTAGGCCATGAAATGATGTACATTTTGATATATAAACCATCTCTCTAGCTTTTGAAATAAAAATGCTACCGAGTTTAAACCGAAAAAAACGATGAAATTTCATGTTTTTCGCATCTGCTGGCCGTTCCAGCGTGAAAACCGTACGAGCTAGAGAAAAGTGCCTAAGCCTCAATTTGTAGGCCATGAAATGATGTACATTTTGATATATGAACCATCTCTCTAGCTTTTGAAATAAAAATGCTACCGAGTTTAAACCGAAAAAAACGATGAAATTTCATGTTTTTCGCATCTGCTGGCCGCTCTAGCGTGAAAACCGTAAGAGCTAGAGAAAAGTGCCTAAGCCTCAATTTGTAGGCCATGAAATGATGTACATTTTGATATATGAACCATCTCTCTAGCTTTTGAAATAAAAATGCTACCGAGTTTAAACCGAAAAAAACGATGAAATTTCATGTTTTTCGCATCTTCTGGCCGCTCTAGCGTGAAAACCGTAAGAGATAGAGAAAAGTGCCTAAGCCTCAATTTGTAGGCCATGAAATAATGTACATTTTGATATATGAACCATCTCTCTAGCTTTTGAAATAAAAATGCTAACGAGTTTAAACCGAAAAAAACGATGAAATTTCATGTTTTTCGCATCTGCTGACCGTTCTAGCGTGAAAACCGTAAGAGCTAGAGAAAAGTGCCTAAGCCTCAATTTGTAGGCCATGAAATGATCTTCATTTTGATATATAAATCATCTCTCTAGCTTTGGAAATAAAAATGCTACCGAGTTTAAACCGAAAAAAACGATGAAATTTCATGTTTTTCGCATCTGCTGGTCGCTCTAGCGTGAAAACTGTAAGAGCTAGAGAAAAGTGCCTAAGCCTCAATTTGTAGGCCATGAAATGTTGTACATTTTGATATATGAACCATCTCTCTAGCTTTTGAAATAAAAATGCTACCGAGTTTAAACCGAAAAAAACGATGAAATTTCATGTTTTTAGCATCTGCTGGCCGTTCTAGCGTGAAAACCGTAAGAGCTAGAGAAAAGTGCCTAAGCCTGAATTTGTAGGCCATGAAATGATGTACATTTTGATATATGAACCATCTCTCTAGCTTTTGAAATAAAAATGCTACCGAGTTTAAACCGAAAAAAACGATGAAATTTCATGTTTTTCGCATCTGCTGGCCGCTCTAGCGTGAAAACTGTAAGAGCTAGAGAAAAGTGCCTAAGCCTCAATTTGTAGGCCATGAAATGATGTACATTTTGATATATGAACCATCTCTCTAGCTTTTGAAATAAAAATGCTACCGAGTTTAAACCGAAAAAAACGATGAAATTTCATGTTTTTCGCATCTGCTGGCCGTTCTAGCGTGAAAACCGTAAGAGCTAGAGAAAAGTGCCTAAGCCTCAATTTGTAGGCCATGAAATGATCTACATTTTGATATATAAATCATCCCTCTAGCATTTGAAATAAAAATGCTACCGAGTTTAAACTGAGAAAATCGATGAAATTTCATGTTTTTCGCATCTGCTGGTCGCTCTAGCGTGAAAACTGTAAGAGCTAGAGAAAAGTGCCTAAGCCTCAATTTGTAGGCCATGAAATGATGTACATTTTGATATATGAACCATCTCTCTAGCTTTTGAAATAAAAATGCTACCGAGTTTAAACCGAAAAAAACGATGAAATTTCATGTTTTTCGCATCTGCTGGCCGCTCTAGCGTGAAAACTGTAAGAGCTAGAGAAAAGTGCCTAGGCCTCAATTTGTAGGCCATGAAATGATGTACATTTTGATATATGAACCATCTCTCTAGCTTTTGAAATAAAAATGCTACCGAGTTTAAACCGAAAAAAACGATGAAATTTCATGTTTTTCGCATCTGCTGGCCGTTCTAGCGTGAAAACCGTAAGAGCTAGAGAAAAGTGCCTAAGCCTCAATTTGTAGGCCATGAAATGATCTACATTTTGATATATAAATCATCCCTCTAGCATTTGAAATAAAAATGCTACCGAGTTTAAACCGAAAAAAACGATGAAATTTCATGTTTTTCGCATCTGCTGGCCGCTCTAGCGTGAAAACTGTAAGAGCTAGAGAAAAGTGCCTAAGCCTCAATTTGTAGGCCATGAAATGTTGTACATTTTGATATATGAACCATCTCTCTAGCTTTTGAAATAAAAATGCTACCGAGTTTAAACCGAAAAAAACGATGAAATTTCATGTTTTTCGCATCTGCTGGCCGTTCTAGCGTGAAAACCGTAAGAGCTAGAGAAAAGTGCCTAAGCCTCAATTTGTAGGCCATGAAATGATGTACATTTTGATATATGAACCATCTCTCTAGCTTTTGAAATAAAAATGCTACCGAGTTTAAACCGAAAAAAACGATGAAATTTCATGTTTTTCGCATCTGCTGGCCGCTCTAGCGTGAAAACTGTAAGAGCTAGAGAAAAGTGCCTAAGCCTCAATTTGTAGGCCATGAAATGATGTACATTTTGATATATGAACCATCTCTCTAGCTTTTGAAATAAAAATGCTACCGAGTTTAAACCGAAAAAAACGATGAAATTTCATGTTTTTAGCATCTGCTGGCCGTTCTAGCGTGAAAACCGTAAGAGCTAGAGAAAAGTGCCTAAGCCTCAATTTGTAGGACATGAAATGATGTACATTTTGATATATGAACCATCTCTCTAGCTTTTGAAATAAAAATGCTACCGAGTTTAAACCGAAAAAACGATGAAATTTCATGTTTTTCGCATCTGCTGGCCGCTCTAGCTTGAAAACTGTAAGAGCTAGAGAAAAGTGCCTAAGCCTCAATTTGTAGGCCATGAAATGATGTACATTTTGATATATGAACCATCTCTCTAGCTTTTGAAATAAAAATGCTACCGAGTTTAAACCGAAAAAAACGATGAAATTTCATGTTTTTAGCATCTGCTGGCCGTTCTAGCGTGAAAACCGTAAGAGCTAGAGAAAAGTGCCTAAGCCTCAATTTGTAGGCCATGAAATGATGTACATTTTGATATATGAACCATCTCTCTAGCTTTTGAA
Source organism: Lordithon lunulatus (assembly GCA_963942505.1). NCBI lineage: Eukaryota > Metazoa > Arthropoda > Insecta > Coleoptera > Staphylinidae > Lordithon > Lordithon lunulatus. The sequence continues at coordinate 70,194,235 of OZ012666.1, forward strand.
ATAAAAATGCTACCGAGTTTAAACCGAAAAAAACGATGAAATTTCATGTTTTTCGCATCTGCTGGCCGCTCTAGCGTGAAAACTGTAAGAGCTAGAGAAAAGTGCCTAAGCCTCAATTTGTAGGCCATGAAATGATGTACATTTTGATATATGAACCATCTCTCTAGCTTTTGAAATAAAAATGCTACCGAGTTTAAACCGAAAAAAACGATGAAATTTCATGTTTTTCGCAACTGCTGGCCGCTCTAGCTTGAAAACTGTAAGAGCTAGAGAAAAGTGCCTAAGCCTCAATTTGTAGGCCATGAAATGATGTACATTTTGATATATGAACCATCTCTCTAGCTTTTGAAATAAAAATGCTACCGAGTTTAAACCGAAAAAAACGATGAAATTTCATGTTTTTCGCATCTGCTGGCCGCTCTAGCGTGAAAACTGTAAGAGCTAGAGAAAAGTGCCTAAGCCTCAATTTGTAGGACATGAAATGATGTACATTTTGATATATGAACCATCTCTCTAGCTTTTGAAATAAAAATGCTACCGAGTTTAAACCGAAAAAAACGATGAAATTTCATGTTTTTCGCATCTGCTGGCCGCTCTAGCGTGAAAACTGTAAGAGCTAGAGAAAAGTGCCTAAGCCTCAATTTGTAGGACATGAAATGATGTACATTTTGATATATGAACCATCTCTCTAGCTTTTGAAATAAAAATGCTACCGAGTTTAAACCGAAAAAAACGATGAAATTTCATGTTTTTCGCATCTGCTGGCCGCTCTAGCGTGAAAACTGTAAGAGCTAGAGAAAAGTGCCTAAGCCTCAATTTGTAGGACATGAAATGATGTACATTTTGATATATGAACCATCTCTCTAGCTTTTGAAATAAAAATGCTACCGAGTTTAAACCGAAAAAAACGATGAAATTTCATGTTTTTCGCATCTGCTGGCCGCTCTAGCGTGAAAACTGTAAGAGCTAGAGAAAAGTGCCTAAGCCTCAATTTGTAGGCCATGAAATGATGTACATTTTAATATATGAACCATCTCTCTAGCTTTTGAAATAAAAATGCTACCGAGTTTAAACCGAAAAAAACGATGAAATTTCATGTTTTTCGCATCTGCTGGCCGCTCTAGCGTGAAAACTGTAAGAGCTAGAGAAAAGTGCCTAAGCCTCAATTTGTAGGCCATGAAATGATGTACATTTTGATATATGAACCATCTCTCTAGCTTTTGAAATAAAAATGCTACCGAGTTTAAACCGAAAAAAACGATGAAATTTCATGTTTTTCGCATCTGCTGGCCGCTCTAGCGTGAAAACTGTAAGAGCTAGAGAAAAGTGCCTAAGCCTCAATTTGTAGGCCATGAAATGATGTACATTTTGATATATGAACCATCTCTTTAGCTTTTGAAATAAAAATGCTACCGAGTTTAAACCGAAAAAAACGATTAAATTTCATGTTTTTCGCATCTGCTGGCCGCTCTAGCGTGAAAACTGTAAGAGCTAGAGAAAAGTGCCTAAGCCTCAATTTGTAGGCCATGAAATGATGTACATTTTGATATATGAACCATCTCTCTAGCTTTGGAAATAAAAATGCTACCGAGTTTAAACCGAAAAAAACGATGAAATTTCATGTTTTTCGCATCTGCTGGCCGCTCTAGCTTGAAAACTGTAAGAGCTAGAGAAAAGTGCCTAAGCCTCAATTTGTAGGCCATGAAATGATGTACATTTTGATATATGAACCATCTCTCTAGCTTTTGAAATAAAAATGCTACCGAGTTTAAACCGAAAAAAACGATGAAATTTCATGTTTTTCGCATCTGCTGGCCGCTCTAGCGTGAAAACTGTAAGAGCTAGAGAAAAGTGCCTAAGCCTCAATTTGTAGGCCATGAAATGATGTACATTTTAATATATGAACCATCTCTCTAGCTTTTGAAATAAAAATGCTACCGAGTTTAAACCGAAAAAACGATGAAATTTCATGTTTTTCGCATCTGCTGGCCGCTCTAGCGTGAAAACGGTAAGAGCTAGAGAAAAGTGCCTAAGCCTCAATTTGTAGGCCATGAAATGATGTACATTTTGATATATGAACCATCTCTCTAGCTTTTGAAATAAAAATGCTACCGAGTTTAAACCGAAAAAAACGATGAAATTTCATGTTTTTCGCATCTGCTGGCCGCTCTAGCGTGAAAACTGTAAGAGCTAGAGAAAAGTGCCTAAGCCTCAATTTGTAGGCCATGAAATGATGTACATTTTGATATATGAACCATCTCTCTAGCTTTTGAAATAAAAATGCTACCGAGTTTAAACCGAAAAAAACGATGAAATTTCATGTTTTTCGCATCTGCTGGCCGCTCTAGCGTGAAAACTGTAAGAGCTAGAGAAAAGTGCCTAAGCCTCAATTTGTAGGACATGAAATGATGTACATTTTGATATATGAACCATCTCTCTAGCTTTTGAAATAAAAATGCTACCGAGTTTAAACCGAAAAAAACGATGAAATTTCATGTTTTTCGCATCTGCTGGCCGCTCTAGCGTGAAAACTGTAAGAGCTAGGGAAAAGTGCCTAAGCCTCAATTTGTAGGCCATGAAATGATGTACATTTTGATATATGAACCATCTCTCTAGCTTTTGAAATAAAAATGCTACCGAGTTTAAACCGAAAAAAACGATGAAATTTCATGTTTTTCGCATCTGCTGGCCGCTCTAGCGTGAAAACTGTAAGAGCTAGAGAAAAGTGCCTAAGCCTCAATTTGTAGGCCATGAAATGATGTACATTTTGATATATGAACCATCTCTCTAGCTTTTGAAATAAAAATGCTACCGAGTTTAAACCGAAAAAAACGATGAAATTTCATGTTTTTCGCATCTGCTGGCCGTTCTAGCGTGAAAACCGTAAGAGCTAGAGAAAAGTGCCTAAGCCTCAATTTGTAGGCCATGAAATGATGTACATTTTGATATATGAACCATCTCTCTAGCTTTTGAAATAAAAATGCTACCGAGTTTAAACCGAAAAAAACGATGAAATTTCATGTTTTTCGCATCTGCTGGCCGTTCTAGCGTGAAAACCGTAAGAGCTAGAGAAAAGTGCCTAAGCCTCAATTTGTAGGCCATGAAATGATCTACATTTTGATATATAAATCATCCCTCTAGTATTTGAAATAAAAATGCTACCGAGTTTAAACTGAGAAAATCGATGAAATTTCATGTTTTTCGCATCTGCTGGTCGCTCTAGCGTGAAAACTGTAAGAGCTAGAGAAAAGTGCCTAAGCCTCAATTTGTAGGCCATGAAATGATCTTCATTTTGATATATAAACCATCTCTCTAGCTTTTGAAATAAAAATGCTACCGAGTTTAAACCGAAAAAAACGATGAAAAATTTCATGTTTTTCGCATCTGCTGGCCGCTCTAGCGTGAAAACTGTAAGAGCTAGAGAAAAGTGCCTAAGCCTCAATTTGTAGGCCATGAAATGATGTACATTTTGATATATGAACCATCTCTCTAGCTTTTGAAATAAAAATGCTACCGAGTTTAAACCGAAAAAAACGATGAAATTTCATGTTTTTCGCATCTTCTGGCCGCTCTAGCGTGAAAACCGTAAGAGCTAGAGAAAAGTGCCTAAGCCTCAATTTGTAGGCCATGAAATGATCTTCATTTTGATATATAAATCATCTCTCTAGCTTTGGAAATAAAAATGCTACCGAGTTTAAACCGAAAAAAACGATGAAATTTCATGTTTTTCGCATCTGCTGGCCGCTCTAGCGTGAAAACTGTAAGAGCTAGAGAAAAGTGCCTAAGCCTCAATTTGTAGGCCATGAAATGATCTACATTTTGATATATAAACCATCTCTCTCGCTTTTGAAATAAAAATGCTACCGAGTTTAAACCGAAAAAAACGATGAAATTTCACGTTTTTCGCATCTGCTGGCCGTTCTAGCGTGAAAACCGTAAGAGCTAGAGAAAAGTGCCTAAGCCTCAATTGGTAGGCCATGAAATGATGTACATTTTGATATATGAACCATTTCTCTAGCTTTTGAAATAAAAATGCTAACGAGTTTAAACCGAAAAAAACGATGAAATTTCATGTTTTTCGCATCTGCTGGCCGCTCTAGCGTGAAAACCGTAAGAGCTAGAGAAAAGTGCCTAAGCCTCAATTTGTAGGTCATGAAATGATCTTCATTTTGATATATAAATCATCTCTCTAGCTTTGGAAATAAAAATGCTACCGAGTTTAAACCGAAAAAAACGATGAAATTTCATGTTTTTCGCATCTTCTGGCCGCTCTAGCGTGAAAACCGTAAGAGCTAGAGAAAAGTGCCTAAGCCTCAATTTGTAGGCCATGAAATGATGTACATTTTGATATATGAACCATCTCTCTAGCTTTTGAAATAAAAATGCTACCGAGTTTAAACCGAAAAAAACGATGAAATTTCATGTTTTTCGCATCTGCTGGCCGTTCTAGCGTGAAAACCGTAAGAGCTAGAGAAAAGTGCCTAAGCCTCAATTTGTAGGCCATGAAATGATGTACATTTTGATATATGAACCATTTCTCTAGCTTTTGAAATAAAAATGCTAACGAGTTTAAACCGAAAAAAACGATGAAATTTCATGTTTTTCGCATCTGCTGGCCGCTCTAGCGTGAAAACCGTAAGAGCTAGAGAAAAGTGCCTAAGCCTCAATTTGTAGGTCATGTAATGATCTTCATTTTGATATATAAATCATCTCTCTAGCTTTGGAAATAAAAATGCTACCGAGTTTAAACCGAAAAAAACGATGAAATTTCATGTTTTTAGCATCTGCTGGCCGTTCTAGCGTGAAAACCGTAAGAGCTAGAGAAAAGTGCCTAAGCCTTAATTTGTAGGCCATGAAATGATGTACATTTTGATATATGAACCATCTCTCTATCTTTTGTAATAAAAATGCTACCGAGTTTAAACCGAAAAAAAAACGATGAAATTTCATGTTTTTCGCATCTGCTGGCCGTTCTAGCGTGAAAACCGTAAGAGCTAGAGAAAAGTGGCTAAGCCTCAATTTGTAGGCCATGAAATGATGTACATTTTGATATATGAACCATCTCTCTAGCTTTTGAAATAAAAATGCTACCGAGTTTAAACCGAAAAAAACGATGAAATTTCATGTTTTTCGCATCTGCTGGTCGCTCTAGCGTGAAAACTGTAAGAGCTAGAGAAAAGTGCCTAAGCCTCAATTTGTAGGCCATGAAATGATCTTCATTTTGATATATAAACCATCTCCCTAGCTTTTGAAATAAAAATGCTACCGAGTTTAAACCGAAAAAAACGATGAAATTTCATGTTTTTCGCATCTGCTGGCCGCTCTAGCGTGAAAACTGTAAGAGCTAGAGAAAAGTGCCTAAGCCTCAATTTGTAGGCCATGAAATGATGTACATTTTGATATATGAACCATCTCTCTAGCTTTTGAAATAAAAATGCTACCGAGTTTAAACTGAGAAAATCGATGAAATTTCATGTTTTTCGCATCTGCTGGTCGCTCTAGCGTGAAAACTGTAAGAGCTAGAGAAAAGTGCCTAAGCCTCAATTTGTAGGCCATGCAATGTTGTACATTTTGATATATGAACCATCTCTCTAGCTTTTGAAATAAAAATGCTACCGAGTTTAAACCGAAAAAAACGATGAAATTTCATGTTTTTAGCATCTGCTGGCCGTTCTAGCGTGAAAACCGTAAGAGCTAGAGAAAAGTGCCTAAGCCTCAATTTGTAGGCCATGAAATGATGTACATTTTGATATATGAACCATCTCTCTAGCTTTTGAAATAAAAATGCTACCGAGTTTAAACCGAAAAAAACGATGAAATTTCATGTTTTTCGCATCTGCTGGCCGCTCTAGCGTGAAAACTGTAAGAGCTAGAGAAAAGTGCCTAAGCCTCAATTTGTAGGCCATGAAATGATGTACATTTTGATATATGAACCATCTCTCTAGCTTTTGAAATAAAAATGCTACCGAGTTTAAACCGAAAAAAACGATGAAATTTCATGTTTTTCGCATCTGCTGGCCGTTCTAGCGTGAAAACCGTAAGAGCTAGAGAAAAGTGCCTAAGCCTCAATTTGTAGGCCATGAAATGATCTACATTTTGATATATAAATCATCCCTCTAGCATTTGAAATAAAAATGCTACCGAGTTTAAACTGAGAAAATCGATGAAATTTCATGTTTTTCGCATCTGCTGGTCGCTCTAGCGTGAAAACTGTAAGAGCTAGAGAAAAGTGCCTAAGCCTCAATTTGTAGGCCATGAAATGTTGTACATTTTGATATATGAACCATCTCTCTAGCTTTTGAAATAAAAATGCTACCGAGTTTAAACCGAAAAAAACGATGAAATTTCATGTTTTTAGCATCTGCTGGCCGTTCTAGCGTGAAAACCGTAAGAGCTAGAGAAAAGTGCCTAAGCCTTAATTTGTAGGCCATGAAATGATGTACATTTTGATATATGAACCATCTCTCTAGCTTTTGAAATAAAAATGCTACCGAGTTTAAACCGAAAAAAAAACGATGAAATTTCATGTTTTTCGCATCTGCTGGCCGTTCTAGCGTGAAAACCGTAAGAGCTAGAGAAAAGTGGCTAAGCCTCAATTTGTAGGCCATGAAATGATGTACATTTTGATATATGAACCATCTCTCTAGCTTTTGAAATAAAAATGCTACCGAGTTTAAACCGAAAAAAACGATGAAATTTCATGTTTTTCGCATATGCTGGTCGCTCTAGCGTGAAAACTGTAAGAGCTAGAGAAAAGTGCCTAAGCCTCAATTTGTAGGCCATGAAATGATCTTCATTTTGATATATAAACCATCTCCCTAGCTTTTGAAATAAAAATGCTACCGAGTTTAAACCGAAAAAAACGATGAAATTTCATGTTTTTCGCATCTGCTGGCCGCTCTAGCGTGAAAACTGTAAGAGCTAGAGAAAAGTGCCTAAGCCTCAATTTGTAGGCCATGAAATGATGTACATTTTGATATATGAACCATCTCTCTAGCTTTTGAAATAAAAATGCTAACGAGTTTAAACCGAAAAAAACGATGAAATTTCATGTTTTTCGCATCTGCTGGCCGTTCTAGCGTGAGAACCGTAAGAGCTAGAGAAAAGTACCTAAGCCTCAATTTCTAGGCCATGAAATGATCTTCATTTTGATATATAAATCATCTCTCTAGCTTTGGAAATAAAAATGCTACCGAGTTTAAACCGAAAAAAACGATGAAATTTCATGTTTTTCGCATCTGCTGGCCGCTCTAGCGTGAAAACTGTAAGAGCTAGAGAAAAGTGCCTAAGCCTCAATTTGTAGGCCATGAAATGATCTACATTTTGATATATAAACCATCTCTCTAGCTTTTGAAATAAAAATGCTACCGAGTTTAAACCGAAAAAAACGATGAAATTTCATGTTTTTCGCATCTTCTGGCCGCTCTAGCGTGAAAACTGTAAGAGCTAGAGAAAAGTGCCTAAGCCTCAATTTATAGGCCATGAAATGATGTACATTTTGATATATGAACCATCTCTCTAGCTTTTGAAATAAAAATGCTACCGAGTTTAAACCGAAAAAAACGATGAAATTTCATGTTTTTAGCATCTGCTGGCCGTTCTAGCGTGAAAACCGTAAGAGCTAGAGAAAAGTGCCTAAGCCTCAATTTGTAGGCCATGAAATGATCTTCATTTTGATATATAAACCATCTCTCTAGCTTTTGAAATAAAAATGCTACCGAGTTTAAACCGAAAAAAACGATGAAATTTCATGTTTTTCGCATCTGCTGGCCGTTCTAGCGTGAAAACCGTAAGAGCTAGAGAAAAGTGCCTAAGCCTCAATTTGTAGGCCATGAAATGATGTACATTTTGATATATGAACCATCTCTCTAGCTTTTGAAATAAAAATGCTACCGAGTTTAAACCGAAAAAAACGATGAAATTTCATGTTTTTCGCATCTTCTGGCCGCTCTAGCGTGAAAACCGTAAGAGCTAGAGAAAAGTGCCTAAGCCTCAATTTGTAGGCCATGAAATGATGTACATTTTGATATATGAACCATCTCTCTCGCTTTTGAAATAAAAATGCTACCGAGTTTAAACCGAAAAAAACGATGAAATTTCATGTTTTTCGCATCTGCTGGCCGTTCTAGCGTGAAAACCGTAAGAGCTAGAGAAAAGTGCCTAAGCCTCAATTTGTAGGCCATGAAATGATGTACATTTTGATATATGAACCATTTCTCTAGCTTTTGAAATAAAAATGCTAACGAGTTTAAACCGAAAAAAACGATGAAATTTCATGTTTTTCGCATCTGCTGGCCGCTCTAGCGTGAAAACCGTAAGAGCTAGAGAAAAGTGCCTAAGCCTCAATTTGTAGGTCATGAAATGATCTTCATTTTGATATATAAATCATCTCTCTAGCTTTGGAAATAAAAATGCTACCGAGTTTAAACCGAAAAAAACGATGAAATTTCATGTTTTTCGCATCTTCTGGCCGCTCTAGCGTGAAAACCGTAAGAGCTAGAGAAAAGTGCCTAAGCCTCAATTTGTAGGCCATGAAATGATGTACATTTTGATATATGAACCATCTCTCTAGCTTTTGAAATAAAAATGCTACCGAGTTTAAACCGAAAAAAACGATGAAATTTCATGTTTTTCGCATCTGCTGGCCGTTCTAGCGTGAAAACCGTAAGAGCTAGAGAAAAGTGCCTAAGCCTCAATTTGTAGGCCATGAAATGATCTACATTTTGATATATAAATCATCCCTCTAGCATTTGAAATAAAAATGCTACCGAGTTTAAACTGAGAAAATCGCTGAAATTTCATGTTTTTCGCATCTGCTGGTCGCTCTAGCGTGAAAACTGTAAGAGCTAGAGAAAAGTGCCTAAGCCTCAATTTGTAGGCCATGAAATGTTGTACATTTTGATATATGAACCATCTCTCTAGCTTTTGAAATAAAAATGCTACCGAGTTTAAACCGAAAAAAACGATGAAATTTCATGATTTTAGCATCTGCTGGCCGTTCTAGCGTGAAAACCGTAAGAGCTAGAGAAAAGTGCCTAAGCCTCAATTTGTAGGCCATGAAATGATGTACATTTTGATATATAAACCATCTCTCTAGCTTTTGAAATAAAAATGCTACCGAGTTTAAACCGAAAAAAAACGATGAAATTTCATGTTTTTCGCATCTGCTGGCTGTTCTAGCGTGAAAACCGTAAGAGCTAGAGAAAAGTGCCTAAGCCTCAATTTGTAGGCCATGAAATGATCTTCATTTTGATATATAAATCATCTCCCTAGCTTTGGAAATAAAAATGCTACCGAGTTTAAACCGAAAAAAACGATGAAATTTCATGTTTTTCGCATCTGCTGGCCGCTCTAGCGTGAAAACTGTAAGAGCTAGAGAAAAGTGCCTAAGCCTCAATTTGTAGGCCATGAAATGATGTACATTTTGATATATGAACCATCTCTCTAGCTTTTGAAATAAAAATGCTACCGAGTTTAAACCGAAAAAAACGATGAAATTTCATGTTTTTCGCATCTGCTGGCCGTTCTAGCGTGAAAACCGTAAGAGCTAGAGAAAAGTGCCTAAGCCTCAATTTGTAGGCCATGAAATGATGTACATTTTGATATATGAACCATCTCTCTAGCTTTTGAAATAAAAATGCTACCGAGTTTAAACCGAAAAAAACGATGAAATTTCATGTTTTTCGCATCTGCTGGCCGTTCTAGCGTGAAAACCGTAAGAGCTAGAGAAAAGTGCCTAACCCTCAATTTGTAGGCCATGAAATGATCTACATTTTGATATATAAATCATCCCTCTAGCATTTGAAATAAAAATGCTACCGAGTTTAAACTGAGAAAATCGATGAAATTTCATGTTTTTCGCATCTGCTGGTCGCTCTAGCGTGAAAACTGTAAGAGCTAGAGAAAAGTGCCTAAGCCTCAATTTGTAGGCCATGCAATGTTGTACATTTTGATATATGAACCATCTCCCTAGCTTTTGAAATAAAAATGCTACCGAGTTTAAACCGAAAAAAACGATGAAATTTCATGTTTTTAGCATCTGCTGGCCGTTCTAGCGTGAAAACCGTAAGAGCTAGAGAAAAGTGCCTAAGCCTCAATTTGTAGGCCATGAAATGATGTACATTTTGATATATGAACCATCTCTCTAGCTTTTGAAATAAAAATGCTACCGAGTTTAAACCGAAAAAAACGATGAAATTTCATGTTTTTCGCATCTGCTGGCCGCTCTAGCGTGAAAACTGTAAGAGCTAGAGAAAAGTGCCTAAGCCTCAATTTGTAGGCCATGAAATGATGTACATTTTGATATATGAACCATCTCTCTAGCTTTTGAAATAAAAATGCTACCGAGTTTAAACCGAAAAAAACGATGAAATTTCATGTTTTTCGCATCTGCTGGCCGTTCTAGCGTGAAAACCGTAAGAGCTAGAGAAAAGTGCCTAAGCCTCAATTTGTAGGCCATGAAATGATCTACATTTTGATATATAAATCATCCCTCTAGCATTTGAAATAAAAATGCTACCGAGTTTAAACTGAGAAAATCGATGAAATTTCATGTTTTTCGCATCTGCTGGTCGCTCTAGCGTGAAAACTGTAAGAGCTAGAGAAAAGTGCCTAAGCCTCAATTTGTAGGCCATGAAATGTTGTACATTTTGATATATGAACCATCTCTCTAGCTTTTGAAATAAAAATGCTACCGAGTTTAAACCGAAAAAAACGATGAAATTTCATGTTTTTAGCATCTGCTGGCCGTTCTAGCGTGAAAACCGTAAGAGCTAGAGAAAAGTGCCTAAGCCTTAATTTGTAGGCCATGAAATGATGTACATTTTGATATATGAACCATCTCTCTAGCTTTTGAAATAAAAATGCTACCGAGTTTAAACCGAAAAAAAAACGATGAAATTTCATGTTTTTCGCATCTGCTGGCCGTTCTAGCGTGAAAACCGTAAGAGCTAGAGAAAAGTGGCTAAGCCTCAATTTGTAGGCCATGAAATGATGTACATTTTGATATATGAACCATCTCTCTAGCTTTTGAAATAAAAATGCTACCGAGTTTAAACCGAAAAAAACGATGAAATTTCATGTTTTTCGCATCTGCTGGTCGCTCTAGCGTGAAAACTGTAAGAGCTAGAGAAAAGTGCCTAAGCCTCAATTTGTAGGCCATGAAATTATCTTCATTTTGATATATAAACCATCTCCCTAGCTTTTGAAATAAAAATGCTACCGAGTTTAAACCGAAAAAAACGATGAAATTTCATGTTTTTCGCATCTGCTGGCCGCTCTAGCGTGAAAACTGTAAGAGCTAGAGAAAAGTGCCTAAGCCTCAATTTGTAGGCCATGAAATGATGTACATTTTGATATATGAACCATCTCTCTAGCTTTTGAAATAAAAATGCTACCGAGTTTAAACCGAAAAAAACGATGAAATTTCATGTTTTTCGCATCTGCTGGCCGTTCTAGCGTGAAAACCGTAAGAGCTAGAGAAAAGTGCCTAAGCCTCAATTTGTAGGCCATGAAATGATCTTCATTTTGATATATAAACCATCTCTCTAGCTTTTGAAATAAAAATGCTACCGAGTTTAAACCGAAAAAAACGATGAAATTTCATGTTTTTCGCATCTGCTGGCCGTTCTAGCGTGAAAACCGTAAGAGCTAGAGAAAAGTGCCTAAGCCTCAATTTGTAGGCCATGAAATGATGTACATTTTGATATATGAACCATCTCTCTAGCTTTTGAAATAAAAATGCTAACGAGTTTAAACCGAAAAAAACGATGAAATTTCATGTTTTTCGCATCTGCTGGCCGTTCTAGCGTGAAAACCGTAAGAGCTAGAGAAAAGTACCTAAGCCTCAATTTGTAGGCCATGAAATGATCTTCATTTTGATATATAAATCATCTCTCTAGCTTTGGAAATAAAAATGCTACCGAGTTTAAACCGAAAAAAACGATGAAATTTCATGTTTTTCGCATCTGCTGGCCGTTCTAGCGTGAAAACCGTAAGATCTAGAGAAAAGTGCCTAAGCCTCAATTTGTAGGCCATGAAATGATCTACATTTTGATATATAAACCATCTCTCTAGCTTTTGAAATAAAAATGCTACCGAGTTTAAACCGAAAAAAACGATGAAATTTCATGTTTTTCGCATCTGCTGGCCGCTCTAGCGTGAAAACTGTAAGAGCTAGAGAAAAGTGCCTAAGCCTCAATTTATAGGCCATGAAATGATGTACATTTTGATATATGAACCATCTCTCTAGCTTTTGAAATAAAAATGCTACCGAGTTTAAACCGAAAAAAACGATGAAATTTCATGTTTTTAGCATCTGCTGGCCGTTCTAGCGTGAAAACCGTAAGAGCTAGAGAAAAGTGCCTAAGCCTCAATTTGTAGGCCATGAAATGATGTACATTTTGATATATGAACCATCTCTCTAGCTTTTGAAATAAAAATGCTACCGAGTTTAAACCGAAAAAAAACGATGAAATTTCATGTTTTTCGCATCTGCTGGCCGTTCTAGCGTGAAAACTGTAAGAGCTAGAGAAAAGTGCCTAAGCCTCAATTTGTAGGCCATGAAATGATGTACATTTTGATATATGAACCATCTCTCTAGCTTTTGAAATAAAAATGCTACCGAGTTTAAACCGAAAAAAACGATGAAATTTCATGTTTTTCGCATCTGCTGGCCGTTCTAGCGTGAAAACCGTAAGAGCTAGAGAAAAGTGCCTAAGCCTCAATTTGTAGGCCATGAAATGATGTACATTTTGATATATGAACCATCTCTCTAGCTTTTGAAAGAAAAATGCTACCGAGTTTAAACCGAAAAAAACGATGAAATTTCATGTTTTTCGCATCTGCTGGCCGTTCTAGCGTGTAAACCGTAAGAGCTAGAGAAAAGTGCCTAAGCCTCAATTTGTAGGCCAAGAAATGATCTACATTTTGATATATAAACCATCTCTCTAGCTTTTGAAATAAAAATGCTACCGAGTTTAAACCGAAAAAAACGATGAAATTTCATGTTTTTCGCATCTGCTGGCCGCTCTAGCGTGAAAACTGTAAGAGCTAGAGAAAAGTGCCTAAGCCTCAATTTGTAAGCCTTGAAATGATCTTCATTTCGGTATATAAAACATCTCTCTAGCTTTTGAAATAAAAATGCTACCGAGTTTAAACCGAAAAAAACGATGAAATTTCATGTTTTTCGCATCTGCTGGCCGTTCTAGCGTGAAAACCGTAAGAGCTAGAGAAAAGTGCCTAAGCCTCAATTTGTAGGCCAAGAAATGATCTACATTTTGATATATAAACCATCTCTCTAGCTTTTGAAATAAAAATGCGACCGAGTTTAAACCGAAAAAAACGATGAAATTTCATGTTTTTCGCATCTGCTGGCCGCTCTAGCGTGAAAACTGTAAGAGCTAGGGAAAAGTGCCTAAGCCTCAATTTGTAGGCCATGAAATGTTGTACATTTTGATATATAAACCATCTCTCTAGCTTTTGAAATAAAAATGCTACCGAGTTTAAACCGAAAAAAACGATGAAATTTCATGTTTTTCGCATCTGCTGGCCGCTCTAGCGTGAAAACTGTAAGAGCTAGAGAAAAGTGCCTAAGCCTCAATTTGTAAGCCTTGAAATGATCTTCATTTCGGTATATAAAACATCTCTCTAGCTTTTGAAATAAAAATGCTACCGAGTTTAAACCGAAAAAAACGATGAAATTTCATGTTTTTCGCATCTGCTGGCCGTTCTAGCGTGAAAACCGTAAGAGCTAGAGAAAAGTACCTAAGCCTCAATTTGTAGGCCATGAAATGATCTTCATTTTGATATATAAATCATCTCTCTAGCTTTGGAAATAAAAATGCTACCGAGTTTAAACCGAAAAAAACGATGAAATTTCATGTTTTTCGCATCTGCTGGCCGCTCTAGCGTGAAAACTGTAAGAGCTATTGAAAAGTGCCTAATCCTCAATTTGTAGGCCATGAAATGACCTACATTTTGATATATAAACCATCTCTCGAGCTTTGGAAATAAAAATGCTACCGAGTTTAAACCGAGAAAATCAATGAAATTTCATGTTTTTCGCATCTGCTGGCCGTTCTGGCTTGAAAACCGTAAGAGGTAGAGAAAAGTGCCTAAGCCTCAATTTGTAGGCCATGAAATGATCTTCATTTTGATATATAAAACATCTCTCTAGCTTTTGAAATACAAATGCTACCGAGTTTAAACCGAAAAAAACGATGAAATTTCATGTTTTTCACATCTGCTGGCCGTTCTAGCGTGAAAACCGTAAGAGCTAGAGAAAAGTGCCTAAGCCTCAATTTGTAGGCCATGAAATGATGTACATTTTGATATATGAACCATCTCTCTAGCTTTTGAAATAAAAATGCTACCGAGTTTAAACCGAAAAAAACGATGAAATTTCATGTTTTTCGCATCTTCTGGCCGCTCTAGCGTGAAAACCGTAAGAGCTAGAGAAAAGTGCCTAAGCCTCAATTTGTAGGCCATGAAATGATGTACATTTTGATATATGAACCATCTCTCTCGCTTTTGAAATAAAAATGCTACCGAGTTTAAACCGAAAAAAACGATGAAATTTCATGTTTTTCGCATCTGCTGGCCGTTCTAGCGTGAAAACCGTAAGAGCTAGAGAAAAGTGCCTAAGCCTCAATTTGTAGGCCATGAAATGATGTACATTTTGATATATGAACCATTTCTCTAGCTTTTGAAATAAAAATGCTAACGAGTTTAAACCGAAAAAAACGATGAAATTTCATGTTTTTCGCATCTGCTGGCCGCTCTAGCGTGAAAACCGTAAGAGCTAGAGAAAAGTGCCTAAGCCTCAATTTGTAGGTCATGAAATGATCTTCATTTTGATATATAAATCATCTCTCTAGCTTTGGAAATAAAAATGCTACCGAGTTTAAACCGAAAAAAACGATGAAATTTCATGTTTTTCGCATCTTCTGGCCGCTCTAGCGTGAAAACCGTAAGAGCTAGAGAAAAGTGCCTAAGCCTCAATTTGTAGGCCATGAAATGATGTACATTTTGATATATGAACCATCTCTCTAGCTTTTGAAATAAAAATGCTACCGAGTTTAAACCGAAAAAAACGATGAAATTTCATGTTTTTCGCATCTGCTGGCCGTTCTAGCGTGAAAACCGTAAGAGCTAGAGAAAAGTGCCTAAGCCTCAATTTGTAGGCCATGAAATGATCTACATTTTGATATATAAATCATCCCTCTAGCATTTGAAATAAAAATGCTACCGAGTTTAAACTGAGAAAATCGCTGAAATTTCATGTTTTTCGCATCTGCTGGTCGCTCTAGCGTGAAAACTGTAAGAGCTAGAGAAAAGTGCCTAAGCCTCAATTTGTGGGCCATGCAATGCTCTAATTATATAATCCGCCACATTGTAGATAAATCGCTCGCTAATCAAACCATACTATAATTCTCTTTCCATAAATAAATTCATTATAAACTCGCGACAACCAACACGGGTACAAGATGATAAAGATCAAGAAAGAAAGATGAACGCATTATCAATAAAAACGTCACCATGATTATATTTTTAATCCAAAATAAAACTGCTTACATAATTATATCCGCGGCACGACGTATCTCATCATGGGCCCTCGAGTACACCCCATCACAAACACTAATTTAATTGTAACTAGCACTGTTTAAAACATATTTTGCATATTTATTTGTTCTGCCCGTAAAACGCGTAGCGGTCCACTGCAAACGCGCACTCAACTGGTCGCGACCGGTCGCATGATTCATGCACTCGGACTGATAAACGAGCTCGTAAAATCGCCAAAAAAAAATGATGACATGTATATTCACCAATCCGATAATCGGATTTATTTTTAGTGAAGAATAATAAAATATTTGTGTAGCATTACTCACTGGTGCGCATTTAAATTATTATAGAAACGGAATGGGAAAAGTTGGTATACAAGTTATTATTTAGTAGAAATTAACAACAGATGTTTGATATTGTTTTATACTCTGCTGCAGATTTTTTTTTATTATATTTTAATATATTGTTTATATATACCTAGTTGTCTATGCCTAGGACCGGCCCTGTCTATATAGTTTTTATTTTGTTGGCAGCCCCAGCAAAATAAACAAAATCGTTCCTAAGATGTCATAACAAAATTCAAAATTGATTAAATTTCTATGTGGCTCATGAAATAATCACGCACTTTTCCCAAAAAATATAAGACGTTTCGTCTTCAGGTAATGCCTCACATACTTTTAAACACGAACAATTAGGTTATGTTTTACTTTCCCTTGACATTTTTTTTCAGTCATGGAATCCATTAAGGTGTATCCATCTGCAGAGGAGCTAACTACAGTCAGTAGGCTGCTGTATTGCACTGAGGCAGGTTGTCCAAGTATTTTCAAATCAGAATCCAATCTAAATCTGCACCTGGTTAAGCGCCATAAGAAAGAAGAGTTGGCTGGATTTTTGGATAAGCAAGACTCCAAACATAGAGAATACCACTGCCCTGAAACAGATTGTATATACAACCTGCAAAAGTACTTCAAAAGTAAGAACCTACTCAAACAGCACTACTTAAAGGTACATGGGGAACGTGACAATTTATGTGCAATATGCTCTAAAGGTTTCCCAACTGAACCAGCCAGAAATAGCCATCAGGAGTACTGTGGTATTAATTTCAAATGCTGTGAATGTGATGCTAATTACACATGCTATGATACACTGACAACTCATGGAAGACGTAAGAAACATAAAATATTGCCTAAAAGTAACTACAAGCAGTTATTACAATCAACATCATATATATCTATACCAGTTGTTCTGAAAGAGCCATTACTTTTGCCAAAGCTTTCAGCCTCAGAACTACTCTTTTCTGTAAATATGACTGATAAAAGCAGTCAAACTGATTTGAGAAAAATGCGTAAGCGCGAGAAACGCCGCCACAATTCCCGTGAAACACAAACAAGTAAAAATAAACATCCACAACTCTGTGCTGAAACACAGACAATTGGTGATTATATTTCTAGGAAATCAAGTTGTGATGTTTCCAGTAGTAGCTCAACTGAAAGCTTGGGACGGAAAAGTATTAATACCCAAACAGCATCAGTTTCATCAATAACCAAATCCTGCAACACCTCATTTAATTTGAGTGAAATTGAGTTTTCTGATAGTGATATTGAGAAAACCACATCTGCTACACAAACATTAGCACAGCTGCCACATATATTAAGCTCTTATGAGCCTAATGATTTTGAGTTTATGAACTCTAGCTGCCAGACTAGTTTTACAGAGCACTTGGAGCCTTTTGATTCCGACAACTATTTCAACTGCCACATTGAGACACAAACTGATTTTATGAGTAATGAGTTTGATTTGCTAGATCCTGATTACTATACTAATATGTGCACTCAGACATGTGATGATGTTTTGAACAGTGATATGGAGTTCAGTAATATACATACACAGACCATGGATGATTTGTTGCGATCTGTTGGGAGCCAGACAACAATGTCAGTCAATACAACTACAGCAGCTATTGCTTGCCGTGATATGGCACACAATCACACACAGACTGATGTTGCTTATAAACAGATGTTGGAGGAGATTAATGCATGACTGTAATTTTGTTTTTTAGTTTGTTATTATTATGTACTGTTAATTTCTTTTTATTAATTTTGATTAAATCATTTTTAAATCAAGTCAAGTTGGCAGTTTTATACACTGGTGATTATATCCTATAGAATATTGCTTGGTATTATATACTAGCTATAGTTAAGTGTATTTTATTTGTTAAGATATAAAAATTACATGCACTGCCAGTTAATTAAAAAATAATGCCATTATGAGTGAATGGTGTATGAAATAATTTATTGTTGTTATTTATTGTATCAACTTATTATGTACATGATGAAAGTATTAATATTAATGCTTGAATTTAGCATTCATCATCTTATTGATCTCATAAATTTGCATAAAGATTATTATGTAATATGTATTTATAAAATATTATAATATATGACTTGTATTAAATACTTATAAATTGTTTTTGGCATTGTTTGATCTCTTCCTATCCCATAAATTCTAAAAATAATACCATAATGCAAGTCTATCCCAAATATTTTCATTTTATTTTGTAGAAAATAGTGTAATGCAAAGTTCAAGCCCCACTTGAAATGGTAAAAATGGTTTGGTTACCTTTATTCACATAGTCCCTTTTTATATGGATACAGAAATTGTATATTGTTTAAATAATGCACAAATGTTTGAAATCACATTAACAAAGGTGGTGTGGGCTTGAACCATGAACCAACCAAACAACAACCATGTGAAATGCAACTATTTTCTACAAATGAAAGTGAAAATATTTGAAATAGAGACTTGCACTGCTATTTTTCAGAATTTTCTATAAACCAAGCCTTAATAAATTAAATAAACGAAAATGTTGAATCATTTAAAGTTGCAGAAAACAGTGTTGTGTAGAAAGGTAATGAATGAGCATAGTTTGGTTGGTTATTGAGATTAAAATTTAAGGATTTTAATAAGAAAGTAGTCAAATAAAAGACACTTTGAAATTAAAACATTGTTTTTTTTTTTGAATAAAACGATTATTAATATATATTTATCGACTGGTAAGTATAGTATGTCTAACTAACTA
Source organism: Lordithon lunulatus (assembly GCA_963942505.1). Lineage (NCBI taxonomy): Eukaryota > Metazoa > Arthropoda > Insecta > Coleoptera > Staphylinidae > Lordithon > Lordithon lunulatus. The sequence continues at coordinate 70,212,875 of OZ012666.1, forward strand.
CAGAAGTTTGAACCGATCACATGTCATAGTCCATTTAAAGTACAGGACCAAACTACAGCACTACGACTACGAGGGTACAAATAAGAAACTTAACCCTTATAATGACACCATTAGTACACAATATTAAATACTGATCAGATCAGCCTGTTTGTTTGTATGTGTGTTCCTCACCGGACTCAAGACTGGACGCAAATTTGCATATATTTTTGTACGAAACACCAACTCACCCAAAATCGCTACTTACATCATTGCCTTACAATAATAATTAACTAATTTATATCATTAATCAATTAATATTTGTATATAATACAGCTACAACAATAAAAATTATTTAAGTAAAACATATAAACATTATCTATACAATCAATATAAAATAAAAATCAATGATTCAAAGAACTGAGATAATAAAATAGAGAGATTCACCAAAGGAGAGAATTAAAATTAGTTGAAATTATAGTCCGTTAATAAAATAAGATATTTTGATTATTAAATTTATATCACAATTTAAATCATCGAAAATCACAATGATAAAGAGCATTCTAGTTAAAAATTAAAGAAATTAGTACCTTCATGCCTTAAATCTCTAACCTTAAGGCAAATTGTCTCCTGAATGTGTTTAAAAATATACTCAGCTCTAATTAGTACCCCTTAAATCGGAAGCCACCACAGACGCGCGAATAAATAAGACTGGGGGGATTGTATCTGCAGTGAGTCCGGATTTAAATCAATGAAAATTAAATACCTAATACTTGTTTGTTTCATTTTGGCAGATACTATTTGCTAATGTTGGCCGCCTTAGTGTTTTTCCGTTCCAACGTGCACGATTCGATCCCGCTGTCCTCATCAGCACTATCCAGCAAACTAGCCTCTCCACGTACGCTTTCCACCTTGTGTTTCTCCTCGCTAAATTCATCCTTGTATATATGCGTTGTTATAGGTTTATACGGTAGTGCTTCAAAAGAAACATTTTTGGTATCCACTTGGTCATCAGTTGGTGTATCTACGTGCTGCACGACGAACCTACTTTTACCAAACGTGGTGAATGTAGGTACGCGTGAAGCAACCGCATCAATCAATGGGGGTTCCACTGTGAAATTCTTTGTGAACGCGCTTGGGCTGGGGGGTAGGTCTAATTTAAGTTTGTTACGGGTGTGGCGGAGGCCTCCGATTTCTGTGCTCCTGGCGTGACCTTTATTGATGGCTAGCTGGGCGAGGGTTTTAAGTGGCAGAATCTGTCTGGATGGGCGCACGTAGTCGGAGGAGTCACTCATGCTGCCTGGGGTGACATCCTCCACACCGCTGTCCGGGGTTACGTTGTCGTTGTTTTTTATTAGATCGGACCAGTCGCAGAGGCGGCCGGGGAAGAACTGGGATGCGGCCGCGCCGCCGAACATGTCGAAGGGTTTCGCTGATGAGCTTATGTAGAAGTCATCGTCGAGAATGGAAGAACCTGAAACGGTGCATTGTTATGTTTGTATCACAGATAATTCATGATTGTTTTATGTGAAGTTACAAGTAAATATAGAAGGTGATTAAACAACGCTGGCTTCTTTCTTTAGCAGCAGAAAAACCCTTGTACAAGATATTAGTTTTGTTCTTATAATTTTTGAGATTAAATAAGATTTTTGTAGTTCTCACGCCGACCGCTTGTGGTTGATTGGTACATAGATTACGTATAGAAAAACAACCGAGCTGAAGGGAAGGTAACAAACTACAGCGTTTGATCCAGTTTTTGACTCTTTAAATGTCCGATTTTCGGACATACCCCAACTCGTTTTTCAAATTTGGTCCCGAACCATTCAGCCGTTTTCCCAGAATTTCGTTCACAGACATACAAACAGACATTTTCCAAAAATAGTCCATTTCGACTAAATTAGTCATAAAACGTCAATGAAATCTCAAAATTAGCAATATTTAAATCAGGACGATAATAAAGTAATATACAAGCCATATAAGATTCCACTATAATATTCATGTAAACTGTTGTAATTGTGGTATAAACTATTAGGTCTATAAAAGCATGCATTAAATTTTGAATTGCTATACCTAACATGAACAGAATTATTTATTACAATAAATGAAAAAATATCAATCGTAACACTAAAACAAATTCCAATTCCAAATGCATTAAAAAACCCAACCAAAATAATAATACATACCTAGAAATTCTGGCACGTTAGTAATTTGGTACCGGTTTCTGAGCTGTTGCCTATTGTTCGGTGACGTGGGCGCTGCTGTCTCGGTATCAAGAGCCTCAGTTTCGGAGGGACCAGGTAAAAACGGGTCTGAATCTATTTCCCAATCTACGTCAAACAACAAAGAGAAAATAAACTACGTTCTAACCCACTTGTTCCCAATATTCTTCTGCTCTCTATACACTATACCTTGGAACAATAAAGCTTGATTGTATTTCGATGGCCGATCTTAATTGATGAAATTAATTGAACCATAAAAAGTTACGAATAACGGAGTAGTTTGAAATAATGAACGGGCATAGTTTGGTTGGTATGGGATATGGGATTCTTCACATGAATACAAAACTATCATGAACGGCAATGACATGGACATTATAACTACGGAACAAGATGTGTTCCCTCATCGGGAATTCGAACTCATGACTCCCGTAATGACATGACTGTGTAATTAAAATTCATCCCCCATCGGGCAACGGGAATTTCAACTATTGAATAACTAAAATATATATTTATTCAAACTTTAAATTTCCCAGTTTTAGTAGCTTTGCTTTACTTTCGTGCCACATACAACGAAAATATTAACCAATAGAAGATTATCTACTTTAGTTATCTATGGCTCTTATTGTTCCAAAATATAGATAATAAATCTTTTGAACTCGCCCAGAACTCACAAACAGAACGAAAATCGATTCGAAATAACTTCAACTAACATGCTAAAAACATTACAACCTGCATGCGCTTTAATAATTCGGACGCACCTTTGAACTGTGGATGTTTCCAGAGATCGTACGGCTGCACCACCGGGGTTTCAGGCTCACGCGGGTACTCGTACACGCAGTGGTACTTTTGCTTCTTGAACGAAACACCTCGCCCTTTGCGCGGTGGGCGGTCCAGGGATTTTTCGGGAGAGCGCATCGCAGATTTAGTAGGGGTGGCGTACTTGTCCCAGGCGGACGGCACAAACTCCGGACCGTCGCCATCCTCGTCTTCGTCCGTGCCACTGCTGGTTTCGACATCCTCGCGGGACTGTGAGGACAACTCTTGACTCTCCTGTTAACATAAAATCAAGATTCGTTGCATTAATTGCATACATTTTGATAGTGTCCGACTGAATCAAAGTTTTTAAACCAAAGCAGAATTAGCTGCAAGTATTCAACATGCAGAAGGCTCTTTGGTTCAACACTAATGAACCTAAAATGTTCCAGGCCTGCGCATTCATGAGACTTCAGGTTAGGTTTTAGACGAAACTACTCATTAAAAGTAAATTTGCTTCAAGATGTTGCATAAAGGCTTGGTTGTATAACTATCGTCCTTGATTATATTGTTACTTGTTATTAACTTTCGATTTCATAGCCTCATGAACCTATGGGTTGGATACTAGGTTTTTGGTTCTTAATATTTGTTTCCTAACTATTTGTAACTTACACTGTCTTGAGGGGCTGCATGTAGAGCTTTTACTGATGCTTCATGCTCTCCTTCCTAAAATTTAAGAAAAGAGTAGTAGTTGTATAATTATACAATTTGTCTGTTCAAGGGTGCAATTCCCGACACCGCTCATTCCGAATACGTGAAGATATTTTATAACACCATACCCATATTCACCAACATCCCATAAACTTTACCATTAGCTATTGAATGGATAAATTGAAAAAACTTTGTACGTCTCATAAACTATTGAATGAACAATTTGAAAACGTCATGGTGACAGAAATTGCCAAAACAAATAGCAAACACCTTGAATAGCGCTTGTGATTGGAGCTTTGGTCACACCTTTTGTTTAATTATTCAGTGTTTCCAATCTAAAGTAACTACATTCCCTAGATAATATATTTATAGTTGATATAACAACGAATACTTAAGGGTTCAATAGCTATTAATATATTTATGGAACGTTGGTATGAATACGGGGGTAATAAACCGAAATCCACAAATTTCCGAAATCAAATGGAGAATTCTCTGTACAAATTAATAATTATTATTAATAATCTAATGCGTTACCTTCCAAATAAACTCCCCACTGGAACTCGATCTCGTATCAGACCCGCTATCCCAGTCCTGATCATCCCCCAGATCATTACTATCACTAAACGACGTCGTCATCATCTGTGAGTCGGCCGGCCCGGAAAACCGGATATCCGTCAAAGGCCCATACACATCCTCGATACTATTCTTCCTCTCAATATCCACATTCTCGTAATCAATAGCATCCACCGGAGTTTCCACATCAACATAATCATCGTAAACCAAATTCTCATACACCCCATCGCGCCGTTCATTCGCATACACTACAGTTTCATCCTCATTACCATGTACACAATCGTAAATATCCTTGCTACCACCACTGATATCAGCATAGTCCGCACTAATAGAAACCAGCGCATTCTTCAAATTCATCTCCTCAACATTCTCATACGTCCCATACTCTTCCTCCGAGTTGCTAGACAACGTCCTGTCCTCACTCTCATTACTACCATCAACAAAACCATAAACCATTTCGACACCTTCAGGTATAACCTCAGCGCACCGACTCAGCGACGCCTCAATATGCTTCCACGGCCTATCCTCAGGCGAATTAAGCGGTGGCGCGACTTTATTATTATCACTAACCGTGAGATACGTTTCGGATCCACTCGACGACTCCTCCTTAACAACCGCAACGGGTTTCACCGACATTTCCTCCTCGACTATTAATTTCACCGTCGTGTTATCTGCGCTACTCGGCAGACTGCCGTCCACTATCTCGCCGTCAATGAAACCCTGGTGAATCACCGGCGGCGCGAGCACGGCGGGTAATGACTCAATCAATGTATCATCCGGCTCAGGTTCAGCGTCTTCCTGTTGCTGCGCCTCGAGCAGCTGCAGTTCTTCCAAATTAAATAACGTGTCGTTTGAGCAGCATGAGTCTTGACTGGGGGTGTGCCGGTTGTGTGGACACTTGGTTGGACTGTCTGGGATTCTAGGGCTATGCGTGTCGTCGTCTAAAAGCGATGCTTGGCCCATGCCGGGGTCGGACCAGTCGCTGTCGTCGCTGTCGCAGAGGTCCGTGTTGATTGTGCTATGTTTAAAAAAGTTCTATTGTTTTGGTTGCAAAATAATGCGAATGAAAGCAAAAGCAAATTTATATTCAAAACAAAAGAGTTGTGTGATATAATTTTGACTTACCTTAAAGAAATTAGAAATAAATAAATCCGAAAATGTGTGTGCATGGAAAAAATTGGATGGATGGTTATGGTTTTCGAATGTATGGTTTTATATCTAAAATAAATTTTGATTTAATAAAATGCTACAAGCGAAGCGATTATATTTTATATAGCAACTGTGAATTGTGAATTTGATTCCTAAGCCTCAATTTGTAGACCCTGAAATATTCCATATTTTGATATATGAACCATCTCTCTATTCTTTGAAATAAAAACGCTAGAGTTAAATTTCATAATTTTCACAGTTGCTAACTGGTATAGCGTGAAAACGGTAAGAGTTAGAGAAAAGTGCGTAACACTCAATTTGTAGACCATGAAATACTCTACATTTTGATATATAAATCATCCCACTAGCATTTGAAATACAAACGCTACCGAGTTTGAACCGAGAAAAAACATGAAATTTCATCTCATTGTCATCTGCTGACCGTTGTGGCATGAAAACGGCAAGAGCTAGAGAAAAGTACCTACGCCTCAATTTGTAGGCCTTGAAATACTCTACATTTTGATGTATAAATCATCCTGCTAGCATTTTAAATACAAACGCTACTGAGTTTGAACCAGAAAAACCATGAAATTTCATCTCATTGTCATCTGCTGACCATTGTGGCATAAAAACGGTAGGAGCTAGAGAAAAGTACCTAAGCCTCAATTTGTAGGCCTTGAAATACTCTACATTTTGATGTATAAATCATCCTGCTAGCATTTGAAATACAAACGCTACCGAGTTTGAACCGAGAAAAACCATGAAATTTCATGTCATCTGCTAACCGTTGTGGCATGAAAACGGTAAGAGCTAGAGAAAAGTACCTCAGCCTTAATTAGTAGGCTCTGAAATACTCTACATTTTGATTTATAAATCATCCTGCTAGCATTTGAAATAAAAACGTTACCGTGCTTGAACGGGGAAAAAAACATGAAATTTCATCATTTTCAAATTTGGTGACAGTCATAGTATGAAAACGGTAAGAGATGGAGAAAAGAGCTTAAGCCTCAATTTGTATACCCAGCATCAGTTCTCAATTAATTAATTCACAGTTGCTACATATTTATGATTGGAACTCATACCAGTGTGGCGTGCTTTGTCCCGAATTTAACAGCTCACTGTAACTTTCTTCAGGAATTGGAGACAGTGGGGTGTTGTAACAGTTGTAGCGAACAAACACTTCATTTCTGTCAGTCGTTTCATATTCTTCGCCGTCTTCGAATTGCTCACTGGACGCTCTCTGCAAATTAATTTATTTTAGATTTATGTTATTTATTAACTTTATAAGGTTCCATGTTTTCAATTCTAAATCTTTCAGGAATAAAGGAATAAAGTGACAAAATATGTTCCACATTTATTCTAAATTAATAAAATTTGAGGATTGCAAGAGTGGAATGTAATCCTACTTTTCGATTACATCCCACTCTTGCAATCCTCAAATTTTATTAAGTTAGAATAAATATGGATGATTTCTGAAAAATCTGCTAGAACTTGAAATATCGGTGACACCTGGTGGCACCTTAGCAACGAATGTATGGGATTGAAAGCAGAGTGAGTAGGGGATTATAGAAGGGTGAGTTAATGGTTAGAAGTAGATGGGAACGTCGATGTTCAGTTTATTCACATCACCAAAAACATCAAAAATATAACCAGATCAGCTTACCTGTGCTTGAGGTAGTTTCGTCATCAGTTCATTCCGAATTGCGGCCATGATTTCATCGTCCATGCTAAAACCAACGTAGCTATCGTCACGAGAGACTTCCATCTCCCCTGAGGGGTCGTCGTTGGCGGTCGGCGGATGCAGGAACCAACCGCCCTCCGTTTCACTTTCCCAATAACCTGGATTTTCTAAGCCCAAAATAGTGATTAGACAAAATAGAACGAGAAGGAATTGTATCTACATACAAAATTATGCACCCATACAAATAACATACAAAAATCTAAAAAGATTATAATTTTATTCTACACAACTTTTTTTGAAATAAAAAGTTGTGTAAAATAAATTTGTAGAATTATCACGAATGTATAGAATTTATAGATTGACAAATATTGTTAAATATCGTCAAATATGGTAAAATGACCCAGCTCAGTGGTCGAGTGGTTAGAGGCGTCGTCCGTCTTGTACTGAGCATTGGGGAGCCTGAATTCGAACTCTAGCGGCGAGTGAATTTTCGCGAATCACCTTTCACAGGTTTTCAGAGGTTTTCTGTGAAGTTAAGGGTGATTAAATTCCTCTGAGCTTCTCTCTTGACCGCCAGAAAAGCCTCAGGGCTGATAGCCATATAAAGATAGAAATTTTCTTAATGTAAAATATCGTCAAATATCATCAAAAATGTCAATGTACTTCAGAAAGTCGTGTGGTGCCCACACCAGATATTTTAGAAATGCAGAAAAATAATAATAATTACCTTGAGTTGAACAGCCAGCTTCATCCTCCATCTCCAAATTGATGTCCCCCAAATCAACCTCGGTTTTCACAAAAGTCCCATCCGCCGGCAAATTAAACGTACTGTTCACAATTTCGAATGTTGCGTTCGATTTAACATCATTGGACTGCTTCTCCAAATTAAAAGTAGCATCAGCAGCTGTTCCAAAATCAATGCTAGCATTTATTATCCCTTCAGAGTCAACTGAATTCATTTGAATATCCTTTGATGGCCTTTCCAAATCAAACGTGTTATCAGAAATGTCTTTAACACGATTTTCAGAATTTATAATTCCAATTGTATTCATATCAGGAACTAATGCATCAAGTTTTGCAGTTTGTTGCAAATCGATAGTAGTATCTGACAGTGCTTTATCAGATTTACAATCAAAAGTAGTGTTCGAAACTATTTTCTCAGGTTCCACATCAAATTTAGCATCAACATCCTTATTAATATTTGAAAGCCTATCATTGTTAATTGGTAAAGTTTTTTCGAAATCAAAATTATCATTTGCAACATGCATTTTGTTATCACTTGATGCAGTTTTGTAATCAAAAGTGGCATTTGCAATCACATCTGACTGTAATTTACTATCATTTGATACAGTTTTATAATCAAAAGTGGCATTTGAGTGCAAATTAATATCATTAACTACAGTTTTGTAATCAAAAGTGTCATTTGCAATACAATCAGACTGTAATTTCATATCTCTTGATACAGTTTTGTAATCAAAAGTAGTATTTGCAATCTGCATTTTATCACCACTTGATACAGTTTTGTAATTTGTAATCACTTCAGGTTGACCCGATACAGTTTTATAATCAAAAGTGGCATTTGCAATACCATCCGACTGCAATTTCATATCACTGGATACAGTTTTGTAATCATAAGTAACATCTGCAACCACTTCAGGCTGACTTTTATTATCATTTGATACAGTTTTATAATCAAACATATGATTACTAACACCAGCTATTATTTTATTATCATCCACCTTTACAGTTGTTTGATTTCCAATTTTGGTTTGATTTATATCAAAAGTACCATTTGCAACCATTTTATGTCCTAAAACTTTGGTATCATTCATTTTAAGAGACTCGTCCAAAAACAGTAAACTCTGTGGCTCAATCGAAAATCCTTCAAAATCCCCTTGGTCATCAAAACTCCTGCCCAAAAAGTTATCCCATGTCTCTAAAGAGTATTTCAAATCAACCCCTTTTTTCTCAGATGTAGTTTTCAAGCCTGAATAGTAGTCAATACTATAATCATCGGACGCGCCTAGAATTACAGAGCTTTCCGGTCCTCGCGTACGTTGCACAAATGGGGTGCTAGTGAAAACTGAGTGTGTTAGCGAGCTAGGTGATATCTCCTCTTGTTCCGTGCTGATATCAAATCGGACCTTATTGGTGGTAACGGCATTAGAGTCTTCATATGATAGAATCTCGTTATTGATGAAATCTTGTGTTTTAACAATAGCGCTGCGTTCGTTTGTTTTGGAAAATGGGAGCTCGCAGTTGATAAGCTCACCACTACCAAACGCCGAGTCTTTCGAGTCTTCACGGAAAATATCTTTTTCTTGTAGGCTTTTCAATCGAATGTCAGTTGGGCTTACACGTTCATCATCCGGTGTTGAAATAATTAGTAGCGGTTGGGGTTTTTCAGTTAAGTTACAATCAACTCCCTCGTCTTCATTTTGGGTTGGTTTTGTAAGTTTATTATCTATCACACAAGTTGTTTCCAAAATATCTTTAGTAGATTCTGTTGCTTGATTATTCAGTGTCTCAGATTTTATGACTACAGGTTCAAACTCTTTAAACAAAACTTTTTTTATTGTCGATTTGACAATTGGATTTTTGTTTTGTGTTTCAAGTTTATTTACTATAGGCTCAATATTATTCAATTTTAAAGGATTTTCATTTATAACATCTGCAACCATCTCACTTACTGTTTCATTAGTACTTTTTTTGTAAGATACCGGTTCTTGTTCTTCTACTAATAATGCATTTACCAATATATTTTCATCATTATACAATTTCAACGGATTTTCCTTTATATCATCTACGCCCTTCTTACTCATTGATTCATCAACAACTTCTTTGAAAGCTGTGACTTCGCCTACCAATGTACTGCCATTTAATTCATCTGTAACCATCTTACTCATCATTCCATCACCAACTTCTGGGGTAACTTCATTAGATTTCATTATTTCATCATCATTCTCAGATTTCAAAAGGTTTCCATTTATTTCATATACAGCTCTCTGACTCAACATATCAGTAATAACATCTTTTGAAGAGATAGCTTGTGATGCCTCAACTATTAATGCAGTTTCAACATCATTCTTAGAATTCAAAGGGTTTCCATTTATTTCATGTGCAGCTTCTCGACATAACATTTCATTAATAACTTCGTTTGAAGAGATGGTTTGTGGTTCTTCAGTTACAAACGCAGTTTTAATATCGTCTTCATTTAATTCATCCGTGCCCTTCTTACATACGCTTTCATCAATAATTTCTGTTGCTTGTTCTTCATCTACTAAAACAGTGTTGGTCATTTCAGCTTCAATCTTTGATATCAAACCATTTGTATTGACTTCATTTGCATCACATTCTGTTTCATCAGTAATTTCTTTGAAGGCCACCAATTGTTCATCTACAATGCTTTTAGTCATATCATTTTCACTATGTGACTGTAAAGGTTCTATATTAGCCTCCTCACTCTCTGTTCCCATAATAAATTCTTTGTACATCATTTCTTGGTCCGATGTTGTTGCAGGTCCATTCTTCCAGTTAACAGGTCCTTCAATAATTTGACTGCATGCCTCTTTCTCAGCACTAATAAAATCTTTGGTTAAGCCAAGTACATTTGCTTGTTTCAAACTTACACTTGCTACTTCAATTATTGCACTATTTGTACTATTTTTTCCAGTTGCTTCACACAGTTGTTCAACATGAACTATCGATGACACATTTTGATGACTAAGGTCTTTATTTATATCCCTAATATTACTTTTCTTCAAAATGTCAAGGTTGTCAGAATGCATAATTTCAGTAACCACATTCTGTATGTCTTCAACTGTTTGTTTATTCTCACCAATAGTAGTTTCATTAGGTGCATCAACTAAACTTTCAAATGTTTTTTCAGTAATGGCTAGATGACTACTATTACTATCAAGTAAATCTTCTTTTTGCTTACAAATTTCATCAATATCACCTTTATCTGTACTTTTGGCATTAATTTCTTTCTGATTACAGTCATTTTCTATTGTTTTGTTACTGACAACTATATCTTCATTGCAACTTTCACGAATTAAACCTTCATTCTGCTTATCATAATGATCAACTAAATTTTGATCCAGGATTTGAATATTATTTTCTTTCTGACTGCAACTGTCACCAACTAAATCTTCAATTGTTTTGCTACTGACAACTAGATCTTGATTTTGACTACAACTGTCAGCAATTGAACCTTCATTTGTTTTGTTAATGACAACTAGATCTTCATTTCGACTACAACTGTCAGTATTTGAACCTTCAATTGTTATGTTACTAACAACTAGATCTTGAATTTGACTACAACTGTCAGCAATTGAACCTTTACTTGTTTTGTTACTGACAACTAGATCTTGATTTCCACTACAACTATCAGTATTTGAACCTTCAATAGTTTTGTTACTAACTACTAGATCTTGATTTCGACTACAACTGTCATCAATTGAACCTTCTTTTAGCTTAAATTCGACATCAACAAGATCATCCTTCTGATTGCAATTGTCATTGATAGAATGATTGTAACTTACAACTAGATCCTCATGATGACTAGATTTGACATGTACTAGCCCTGTAGTATCCTTACAGCAGTCATCTTCTAAACACTTAATCTGATTACAGGTAGTAGCAATTACATTTTCATAACCATCTTGATTTATATGTACAACTTTTTCTTCAAAATTCAATTTATCTTTGGCACTCTTCTCATCATCAGTCAAAGCTTGTGAAACAAACAACGCTTCATTTAAACCACATGATTTTTCGATATCTTCTACAGCAACCTCCACGTTCAAATTTGGCGTGGATAAGAAATTTGGCACTTTACTAACATCAAATTCACTACTATCAGAGGAAACAGTCTTTGGAGAACAATTATTTTCAACACAATCATCAGATTTAAAGGTTCCAATATCATTTTGATTACACCCATCAGGTGGTGATATTATTTTGTCTACATCGTAGATCTTCTGGTAACTAATGTTGGACTTATCTAGTTGGTGTGAATCATTTTGGAGTTCATTGCTATCCTTCAAAATATTTGTATGAGACTCAGCTGAGATTTGATTAGCCATCACTTCGACTTCACTAGTTCTACTTATTTTCACATCATCCTCAAAACTTACATTATTTAATAATCGAGAATTATCTGCATCAGTTTCAGCTTGATTGGTCATCTCCATGATTTTGGGTGATGCTACTTTAATATCATTTTGAAAATTAGCCACATCTTCTAACGTGCTTTCATACAGCCTTGTGTCAGTTGCAACTTCCCTTAAAATATCACTTTTTGATGATATTTCTAAACTCGAGGTTGTTTTATCATTTTCTTTTTCAAAACTACTAACATCTGATGATAGATTGTTATGATTTGGACAGTTTTCATGGTATTTTGAATTTATTTGGCCCACAGTGGTATTTTGATTAGCATTTTTGATATAATTTTGAACACCACTAAGCTTTTCATTATCAATAAACGAATTTGTTAGAAGTCTCATGTCAGTTTGAACATCACAAGACTCACTTGAAATATCCTTAATGCAGTTGATATTTACACCACTTCCAATATTTGGGTCTTGCTTGATGGCCTTCTTGATTTGATTGTTATCAGTTTGTACTTCATGGCATCTACCAACATTCTCAGTTGTTTGAAATTGCTCCAAACAGATTGGATCTTGTTCTGAAGGAATATGATGCTGTCTATCTTGCTCTGAAAACACTTGAGTGCACTTTAAAGACTCTGGAGAAACTTCAGTATGCTCTAAAGTGATTTGATCTTGATTGGATAATATATGAGTTTGCTCTAAAGTGATTTGATCTTGTTTGGATAATATATGAGTTTGCTCTGAAATTCCATAAGGTTTCTCTGAAGATATTTGATTTTGCTCTGATGATAAATGTGTTTGCCTTGAAGACTCATAAGTATTCTCTGAAGAAACATAATGTTGATCTGCAGACATTTGTTTAGGCTGTGGTAAGACATATGTTTGCTCTGAAGACTCATATGTTTGCGCTGAAGAAACATGATTTTGCTCCGAATATACATGTTGTTTTGAAACGATTTGATTTTGCTCAAAAGTTCTCTCAGAAGAGATTTGATTATCTTCTAATAAATGAGATTTTACTGAAGACCCGTAAGTTTGATGATTGGAACCATCATCATTAACATTTTGCAACAGTTTATCATTTGATAGCAAACCATCATGACTACTTTTCAAATGATTTATAATCTTATCATCATTCAGGCATGTTAAATCATCATCATCATCATCATCCATTGTAGTTTTGATATAAGCCTCATTATTAATTTTAATTTGGTTTACAGCTTGCACGATCTCATCATTTTGATTTACCTCCTTGTCATCATCAGTCTCCTCGTAGGTGGCAATAATAAAATCCATCAACTCAACATTATTCTCAATAATTTCAGACAGTTTGGGAATGTCTGTTGGTTTGGCTTCCATTGTGTTTAGTACTAGATCTGGCAGCTCCTCTTTGTAGTTGATGATTTTCTGTAGGTCCGGACTGAATTTCGGGCTGCTGATTGTGACTACGTTGTAGACGTTGAAGATTTGGTTTGCGGGTTCTATGGTGGACGTGGTGAGTAGTTTTTGGGTGGGCGAGTTGTTGTCATCGAACATGGTAACGTTATCAGGTACAAAAAGTAGGCTATCGCGGCGCTCCTCTTGCAGTTTGCGGAGCTCCTGCTGGAAGGTGTCTTGGACGTTCAGTAGGTTGCCCTCGCTGCCGAAGGTGAGGCTCACGTTTTCAAGGGTTTGTTTGGGGGCGTAGCGGAGGTTGCGGTAGTTTAGGCTAGGCAAGGGGGTTTCCGAGTCGCTTTCGGAGCAGTCGATGTGGGTGAGGACCATCAGGTCGGCGACGGATCGGGATTTTTGGCGGACTTTTTCGGTGTACGCGCCTAATTCGATTTTCCGCTTCCAGTTTTCATCCTCGGTTTCGCTGCCGCTGCTCGTTTTTCGGTACGAGTCGTTCGGGCCCAGTTTGAACTGGAGGACTGGGGCGCGGGTCGCATTATCGGAACTCGAGTCGGATACGTTTTCCATCGCTATGACATCGTCTAAGTCGTGCATTGCGGCTGATAGGCCTTTTGCGAATGATAGGTCATCCCCGACGTTGTCCAGCCACGAGTCCATGCCGCTGTTGGAGGCGGGCTCTATAAGGTTATCGAATGAACCTGCTAGGTTGTGTAGGCTTGCAGACCGCTGTCTGCCTTCATCTGAGGATGAGGTCAGGTCCATGTTTAGGACGGTGATGTTGGTGAGATCGTTTTCGGGCTCGACTATTTCGATGCGCGGATGGTTGTCCGTTTTTACAATCACGTTTGGCTTCAGGTTTTCCCAACGCGCGTCGAAATCTTGGATGGACACCGCGGGCGAATCGCCGCCTCCATTGGACTTTGTGTTTTCGTGCACTTGCATTAGGTCGGCCAGCATCGCTTCGATTTGCGAGACGGACGGCCGCGTTTCGTGTGTCGACCAACACATTTGCATCAGACGATATCTTTAACAAGAATTATTTGAATTTGCATAAACAGCTTTCTATTGATTTGAATCAGTTTTTATCAGATTCATACAGATTTGATCATCATTGCACAGTTGTTTAAGACTGTTGTGATCAGCATAAAACATCTATGATCAGAGTTTCGGACAATTTTAATTTTGTAAAAATTACTCGCACTAAGTCCTACTTTATTTCACTACGAATCGCTTAGAAACACGTGTATACTTTCACCGCCACTTAACGTTCACCGTATTAACGTTTAAAACGTTTTAAAAGCTATCATTGGATTTGATCAGGTTCAAAGAGCTTTTGACACATGCATAATTAATTTCTGTGCAATCAAATACCCCATAATATAGAATAATGCTACTTTCTCTCTGGAGAGAAAGTTTAACGCCATCTCGCGGTAGTCACAATAATTGTATGGGTGTGCATTGTAAAATTGTTTCTCTCTGGACAGAAAGTTACATTACTTTGTATATAAACCACTTGGGATTTTGAGCATTAATTCTCATTCAGTACCGCTGATCTAATCTAGACCTGTAGGATTGCTTCACCTTTATACACCCCATAATATATTTAAATACTTACATGTAATCTGTGTACAAAACTGTAAAGCTAGGTTTCGCCAATCGTACATTCCCAGGAGCCAGAACCTGAGAGACGACTTCGTCATCGGTTAAATGGCTGTACGGCTGTAGTCCGCATTCATAAATTTCCCATAGACACACGCCCAAAGACCAAATGTTGCCCGCTGTGGTCACCTTTAATAAAGAAAAACAAACATAAAACACATGTCAGGTCAGGAGAATCGACGACTAGTGAACAAGCACACCCTAGACCTGTAGGCTAAAGATCCTGGAGGGACGGTCAACCTGGGATAGTTTGACTGGTCAAGAAAATCCCAATACCCAGAAGAGGATTAAGGAAAACATGGCTAGGTTGGAAGCGGTCACCAAGAGCCTTTCACAAGATAAACGCTTTCTTCGCTTACGCTGCCCTTCGACTCTCAGTCTCTTAGTCAGTTACAAACATAATCTATGAATATTTTTTTCACTAACCTTCTTAGACTGGATAGTTGTGGGTGTATGCGTGACACACTCAGGCGCGCACCAGCGAATCGGAACGTTTTCAGTACCATGGTAGTAGTCGTCAGGGTAGTCGGCCATACTGCGGCCATAGTCACCCAGTTTCAGTTGCATCTGCTGTGAGAGCTGGCAGTTGCGCGTCGCAAGATCTCTGAAAAAAAGCCATATAGTTTACATCTAATATTCTTTTGAAAGTCTACAAAAAAAAACTCACGGGTGTGTAATTTTGTAGCTATGCAGGTGTTTCACCGCTGACGTCAGTTGGTAGCACCACAACAGTGGCAGATCGCTGCTGAGGAAGGTTTCACGCGCCGAGTATTTTTGGCGTAGATATGATTTTAAATCACCCTGTAAATTGAAATAATATGTAAATTTCAATCCTTTATCTAACCAAACACCTAAATATTTAATTTCTTTACTTAATAACATTGTTAACTATATTTTTTATTAAAGTTATTTAATTTTCTTCGAGGATAATTAATTCAGTTTTGAGTCGTATTAAATGCATTTTTGACGTTTAAACATAACATAATACATGATTTTTAATTTTTATATGAAACAATTTTAGCCAAATTAACTTTAATAATAACGTTTTCTAAAACATTCAGAGTTGATAAGTTTTTTTCAAAAATCAAATTAATTTCTGACATACCCCTTTTAAATTCAACTTCCTCTCTCAGTCTTTTTATTTCTAAAAGTTTTGTTAAATTATTTAATAGGCAAATTAATCTAAATTTCAAAGGATCGCCTAAATTTTTTAAAAGTTTTGGAACTAAGACTAATAAAGCTTCTTTCCATATAATTGGAAAAATTCTATCATGAATAATTTTGCGACACCCATTTAGGAAAATTACTGGAAAATTTAAAATATTATTTATCCCCTCATCTAGTATTCTATGGTAATATGTAGATGTTATGTTACATGATTTACAGGTATAAAGTGGTTATATCAACAAAACATAAGTTTGTAGATAATTGCATTGTGAAATCTGTAAAATTGCTTTTCAAATAAAACCTCCAATTTTCAATAATCCGTAATTACATTTTGTAATCTAATAATCCAGTAATGGTTCATGAAATATTACAATACACGCGATTCAGAAATCAAACCGTAACCCCACAATCACACTTCAGACATAACAAATCCGTAAACGTGCAGTTACCACCCTCAACTGTATATAATTTAATCCATTAAAAACTATCCCATAATTCTTGAATTCATTTCATATGCAACGTATAAAACCTTCCGTTTACAGTACACCCACAACACTTAACAGAATGTTATTCCAATTGCTACCATTAACCGTTTTAGGTGCGCTCAATCAAAATCCGCTCATCAAATGTGCTAGCAGTATAATCGAAAACTATGCGAACGAAAGTTTCTCTATGGTCCACACCGAAACCGAAAGCGATTCGGCCAATCAAATCCTATCTACTACCACCAAACAGTACGAAAATTACAAAAACAAACCCGTATATAGTAACTTTATAGTTACCATCATCACAAACGTTAGTGACCTGCAAACACTTCTACCACTAATCGTGAGTAATCTAACATCACAAACCACCCTACTAATAATACAGCCTACAAATGATACCCATGATATTCTATTGGATTTATGTTGGAGCTACTTACTACCACATGTAGCTGTTTTAAACAGCAACTTACAAATATTTGGCTACAATAATTTTATAATACAAAACTGCAATATGTATCCAAATAAAAAATATCTGGGATGTTGTAACAACATTTACAACCATAACTGTACGATTGATACCATTTTCACTTGGACCAAACACATTGACTACCAAGGTTGCCCCGTACGTACAATGGCGTTTCATATAGACCCTTATGTAATGAACGTGGCTCATCCTACGAATCCAGGATACGAAGTAAAAGTTATCAACGATGTTGCTGATAAATTGAATTTCAGTGTACGTTACGAGCAGCAAAATTATACTGATTGGGGATATCGACTAGCCAATGGTAGTTACGTAATGATGTACGAGTGGCTTTTTGAAAAACGCATTGAACTTGTTTACGGGATGGTTATGGCGAATGAAAGTTTTTTCGATGATTTTCAAACGATGTACCCGCATTCACGAGGGTTTGTCTCGTTTTACATCCCATCAGCAAATCCTATTGAACCCATGATGAATTTAATACTTGTTTTCTCATCGGAATTATGGTATGCGATTTTGGGAACGCATGGGGTTTTTGTAGTCTTTTGGTGGACGGTTGGGAGATTGCATTTGGATGTGCGGCGTGAGGGGTACGATAGTTTTTGGTATGGTTTTATAAACTGCTGGGCTGTGTTTTTCTGTGTGTCCGTTAAACAGCCGATTACGTTTTTAATGCGGAGCATTTTTTTGTACTGGACAGTTTACAGTTTCATCGCGATCAGTGTGTACCAGGGGGTATTGATATCGTTTCTAACGAGCACTATTTATGAGTATCAGATTAAAACTGTGCAGGAGATGGTTGACGTCGGATTTCCTCGTGGCGGGTATCATGTTATTCGAGATGTTTTTCAAGGTAACTTATGCTTCTGATTCCTTACTAGTACGTTGACTGTTATGTAGAACAATTTTATTTATTTAGTCATTCATTCATTTATGCATTCATTCATTCATTCATTCATTTATTCATTTATTCATCTATTCATCTATTCATCTATTCATCTATTCATCTATTCATCTATTCATCTATTCATCTATTCATCTATTCATTTGTTCATTTATTCATTTATTCATTTATTCATTTATTCATTTATTCATTTATTCATTTATTCATTTATTCATTTATTCATTTATTCATTTATTCATTTATTCATTTATTCATTTATTCATTTATTCATTTATTCATTTATTCATTTATTCATTTATTCATTTATTCATTTATTCATTTATTCATTTATTCATTTATTCATTTATTCATTTATTCATTTATTCATTTATTCATTTATTCATTTATTCATTTATTCATTTATTCATTTATTCATTTATTCATTTATTCATTTATTCATTTATTCATTTATTCATTTATTCATTTATTCATTTATTCATTATATAAATATATAAGATAATGTACGATACAATATATAAATTAAATTTGTGTAGGTGACACAACCGCTGTTTATAAAGACATCTACGACAATTGGATTATGTGCCATGTGTCGTTAGCGTGCATCGAACAGGCCGCCAATAAACGCGATATGGCCGTTTTCAAAAATATCAGACAAATGGACTACGTTATGGACCGATTCTGCTATCCAAGCGGCCGCCCCAAGCTCTACCAACTCCCACCCGATGTCATCTACTACATTTGGATGATCACATACAGGGGTTTTGTGCTGTATGATGCCATCAACGATGTATTATTGAAACTAGCCCAGAGCGGGCTCATTGACAAGTACGAGAGAGACGTGCAGGGACAAGGGAAGGCTTTTAAGGATGGATTAGATGGACCTGTGGCGATTACGATCAAACATATGCAAGCGGCTTTTTTTATTCTCGTTGCGGGGTTGGCCACCGCAATGGCTGTTTTTATAGGGGAGCTTATTGTTTTTAAAAGGAATGTTAAACGACACAAAGTTCAGTAGTTTTTCCTTTCGTAATAACCAATAAAAATAGTAATGATCATTATAGAACTAACTGTCAAATATAAGCAGTATCTTTCACGAAGCGAAGTATCAAAAAACGACACAATTCGCAAAAATTCGATCTATATTCATAGCGATCGCTCAAAAATCCAGCCCCGGAGTGATAAACGAAAGGGACTAATAAATTCGATAAAGCCCATCTATTAAATAAAAGCTTACAGCCAAAAAAAGAAACATCCCGTTACTCTTTAAATTCCATCTGTTCAATTTCAAATGATTCACTCGAGTGATTCACGCCGCCTTGAATTGGCTAAATGTCAGTCACTCACCTCGGTGCAGTGTTCCTGCAGCAGCAACAGCGGTACACTCTCCAGACTCCGGCCGAGCAGCCGCAGCACGTTGCAGTGCGGCGGACACCTGTAGACGGCGGCGTCGTGCAGGAAAACCACCCTCTGCCGGCTGGAGGCGGTCGCCTCTAGTATACGCACCACCACCGGCGTCCAAGCCGTCTCGTCGCTCTCTAGACCTTGCGCGGTACCCTCCACAACCTTTAATAATATAGTTATATTACAAAACTAAATTAATCTAATATTTATTTAAAACTTACCCTTCCAAACCATCCTTTTCCGAGTTCACGTATATACTTCAGTTTCGTACGTGGGAAGTCTCTTTCATTTTCACCTGTAATGAAATAACGAAATTTAACACTAATGCGAATCATATAATGGTGAGAGGGCATCCATTAATTACGTGAGGCGATGTTTCGAACCCCCCTCCTAAAGTTTCTCGCATTTTTAAAAATCTCGTGAGATAGGAGGGACGAGATTTTTAAAAATGCGAGAAACATGTTTTGCTTAATTGAACCCTTTCTCGCAATTGTACACTGTTTTTTTTTTTGCGGAAAAAAATTGCGTATTGGGTGAGATTCGGCTCGACTTAAAAAATAAATAGTTTAGAATGTGAAATAATGGGCTCATGCAATTTATTATAAAATTTTGGAAACTTTTTACTTTCCGAATACATGACTGATGTAAAGGAAGGTATTGTTTTGCCGAAAACTTGTTCACGTTTTCAAACTAAGATTGTGGAAATATGGGATAACTTTTAGGGGAAAAAATTACACCAGAAGGAAGGTATTGTTGCCGTGTACCATTCAAAAATTCAATTTTCGTTACAACGTTACAATAAGGTCATAAAAGTCAAAAAATTTCAACAACGTCTAAAATGTCAAAAAAGTAAAAAAAGAGTCAAAAATTTCGAAAAAGTAAAAAAAAGTCTAAAATGTCAAAAAAGTAAAAAAAGAGTCAAAAATTTCGAAAAAGTAAAAAAAAGTCAAAAATATCAAAAAAGGCAAACTAAAAAAAATTAAAAATAGTAAAAAAATGTCATAAAAGTCAAAATGTCAAAAAAAATTAAAAAGCCCAAAAGTTGAAAATGTCGAAAATGTTAATATAAAATTAAATAGGTCATGTAATTCGGAAAGTCGTGTGATGCCCACACCAGATATTTTTGAACAAAATCTTGCATACGCCCAGAATGGGCATTGCATATCCAACAATTTATAAACCACCATAATGTCTTCATACAAATTTTCAAATTCAAATATTGAACTTACCGAACCAAGAACTGACATCGATGTCCCCATTCCGGTAATCTTCCTCCGCGCGTGTCTGCAAATAAAAATAAAATAAAACGATCAAATAAAATTGCATTGCGTAACAAAACGACTCGAGCACTCACGATGACTTGCTGGTTGGCTAGAAACACATTGCTGTTCTGATGGGGCGGCGAGAGCGGCGTGAAGATGGTGAACTCGCCGCCGTTCGTGATCGGGTTCACGTGGCCGCGGTCCAAGTTGCTCGCGACGGAGACCACCACGGGGCTGTCGCGGAACTCCTGCAGAGGGAGAAACATTGATTAATACAATTGTCGTGTAAAACTTTACCGCAAACATTAATTAGAATTGAATCCGGTAGGTTGAAGAAGGGAACGAATCTAAAAATTAAATTTGTGGGAAACTGAAGGAAACTTGATAGAATTTTTCACATGAATCGATTTTAAAGATTAAGAACATTTTATATATATAATCCATCATTTTTTGATTATTGACTCTTCACGGGTCTTTCCGTCTGTGTGTGTATATTTTGTTTTTCAAAAGTATAAAATACTACAAATAAATATTCCCTTAATACTTAACACAATAAAAGACAACCTACACGAAAGTATGTTGAAAAAAACGGAAAACGCAAAAATAATAACAAATTTAAGAACTATCATTAATTCTTAAAACACAAAAATAATAATAAATTTAAGAATTATCAATCATTATTAAAACACAAAAATAATAACAAATTTAAGAATTATCATTAATTCTTAAATTTGTTATTACTTTTGTGTTTTCTTTTTTTTTTCAACATACTTTCGTTTAGGTTGACTTTTATTGTGTTAAGTATTCAGGGAATATTTATTTGTATTATTTTAAAATAAATAGAAAATAATACTGAATGCTAAAACTAAGATTCGTGTCTAGTGTCTGTGTCGGGTGTAACAAAATTATAATTGAATCGGTGGTTGAAGAAGGGAACGAATGCAAAAATCAAATTTGTCGGGAATTTAAGAAAACTTGCTAGAATTGTGCACTGAATCGAATTATTATTCTTGGTTTGATACTCAGTTGTACCCGTTGTTGTATTGATTAAATATATTACAAGTTATTGGGAATTAATTATTATTATTTAAATAATAAATAAATTTGGCGCTTGTTCTCCTCTTCAAACTACCGATTCAATTTCGAAATACACATATAATAGTATGTATGAAAATTGATTGAATTACATTGTGGTATATTCAAGAATGTATATAATCATGCAGCATGCAATGTGCTCGTAAATTTACCTTCTTTTCATCCTGAAATGTCGCATGAAAAATATTCGTTGCATTAAATCTTAGACTGTTAAAACTAAAGCGCATACATGAAAGTACTCAAATCATTTTATAAATATACTAGATGAAATCCCAGGGGATGATTTTTAATTAGAAAAAAGACTTAATTATTTTTTATTTTGATTGGTTACAGAAAAACAAACATTTATTACCATTTCTATATAACAATCAAATAATGAAAAATAAACCGATTATAACTTGGTAGCTAGTCAGTACAAAACAAATTATAATTTATCAAAACTCCTACATAATAATAAGCCGATTTCTTGCATTGGCAATGAGAGAGTTTTTATTTCAAGGAGATTCCCCCTGAGAAAACAAATACAAAACCGACTGTAAAGGAATTCCCCCATCCACTCCAGTCCTTATTACCGAGAAAATTACGTCCTTCTGATTTTGACGTCAATGCGGCGCGCGTGTGGGAGATGAAAAAAGCCCTCAAGGATGAATAAAATATAATGAGCCGCCCCCCATTAGGTGACGATTCGCCGGCGGGGGCTGCAAGTTTAATCGATGAAGGACGGCGACGACGGCGGTGGGCTTCACCTGTTATATAAATACATAATTTCGGGTAGGGGAGGGGGGGCGGCAGAGTAAGGTGTGTCGCCGGGCGGATGGCAGATCAATTCAAGGATAAATGGCGGTTATTTTTACACCCGGTGATTAAGCCGAATCGATGCTGATTTGCCAGAGTGAGCGAGATGCGAGAGGCAAAAAGCGCACACGAGCGCGGCGCCCGAAAGTATAACAATGGGAACGATGCCGCCCCGAATGTAACAAAAATTGTTATGTTTATTGATTCAGAACATGTTTTTATTTTCGAGTTGTATTGGATGTTGATTACAAAATATCTGGTGTGGGTGCCGCTATAAGATTTTGCTTATATTCTACCCAGTAGTCATAACACTCCAATGGCTAAATTTGGTCTAAATCCATGCAGCCGTTTTCTCGTATTTTTGTTTGCAGATTTACATCCAGCACTTTCAAAAATTGTATATTTTGACTATATTAAGTAATGTTCTAGGAACGACCTCACTATGTGTGTTGCATCCAGAATGACAGACTTCTGCATTGCACGGTAAGTATTCCAGGGAATCTCTTAGGCTTCTCTGTAGGGTTTTAGGTATTAGTCCCATTGAGGAAATTATGATTGGTACTACTTTTGGACTTTCTAATCCCCACACTTGTTCGATGTCTTGTCTCAGATTGGTGTATTTTGTAATTTTTTCGTTGAATTTAACCTCCGTATTATGATTATTTGGGATTGCAACAATAGTGCTTTCCTGTTCTTCTTTTGGAGGATGGTTATGTCGGATCTGTTGCGTTCAACACTTCTGTCCGTTATAATTAATTGCCTTATCCCAGTAGATTTTTATTTTGTCGTTTTCTATCACTGGTGGTGGTTTATAACGGTAGTAGGGTTCACTATTGCCAGAAACAAGTTTTTATTATTATTCTTATTATTATTAAAAAACTGTCAGAATTTGAGTACGCTGTTTGTAATTAAACTTAGTCTTCTCTACGATGGGATGTTAAGTTGGGTAAGAAAATAATTAATTAATGTCATTAAAGGTCTTATATATAAATATTAAACAATTCGTGTAAATATTATTCTACTTTTTTACATATCATGACAATTATGAATATAATTAAAAGCCTATGACTCATATTGTAATTCAAAGAAGTGGAAAAATTCCTAAACATTAAATCATTTTTGTTTTGATTATCCGTATTCCCTAGTATAATACAAAACCTCTTTATACACGTTCCACTAAATCTCTTCGTGTACAATAACAGCCCGAAATTATCTAGCGGGAATCTATTGAATTGCTAACAATTTACAACGCGCAGAATGCAATTGACGTCCGCGAGGAATCCCCAGGGGGGTTTAACAACAATAGCGCGCTTAAATAACTTCCCAGTGCAAACTTCTCGGCCAGAAACTGACGCCATTGTTTTGTGGGTAAAAGGAGGTCGAGTGGGCCACTCTAAAAGAGCTCGGGTCAAGTCTCCAGAGGGATGGAGGATTAAAATTGCAAGATCCCGGTTTTGAAAGAGAGCAGAAGAACAAAAACAAAACGAGGCAAACGCGTACGTAGGAGTTTAGACCGCAGTCATTATTATGCAAGCTAAAAATAAAATCTCAAAATAAAACCTTTATAAAAATCAACGTTTTTAGAAATTGAATGTTTGTGGCGTCTACTACTGCGTGATAATTTTCAATGAAGGATATGAATAAAACTATTATGTTTTTTACTAATTGTTTCAAACAATTAAACAAGTGGTAAAAAACATAGTAGTTTTATTCATTTCCTTCATTTCAACGTTTTTATAAAAATGTATAATAAAAACTTCGCTGTAGGCGAAATTTCGCGAATCACGTTTCACAATTTTACAAAGGTTCTCTGTGAAGTTAAGGTGGGCTTCTCCTTTTACTAGCGACTCAGATATGAACTACCCAAGTCAAGATGTTATGAATTTCTACGAAAAACTCTGAAAAAACTTGAACTAGATAGCCTGCCCAGGTTGAAAAACCCCAATCGGAATCAAATCGTAAATTAAAAATTTTATTTATTTAATTTTTGCGACCATACATTATTTTTATATTGCTTTATACATTAAATTATTATGCCTAATGCTTTTTATCTCTAAATGCTCTCTAGCTTCCAAAATCTTACTTTTATTGGAATTAACTATTACTATATTCATATAATTATATGAGCCTGTGAGAATGAAAGTGGTGTAAGTCATATTTGAATTGTTTTGAAAAGGAGAAGATTTGCGTTTGGTATTTATATAAATCGACTGAGCAGTAAACTAAGTGAGCAGTTATATTTTTATTAATGAATAAATTGACTGTAAGTCTGTAACTGCGCACGTCGATTTACATACATTCCAAACGCAAAATCTTCTCATTTTCAAAACAATTCAAATATGACTTACACCACTTTCATTCTCACAGACTCATATAATTATATGAATATAGTAATAGTTATTTCAAATAAAAGTAAGATTTTGGAAGGTAGAGATCATTTAGAGACAAATAGAACTCAAAAAGAGGCCATGAACAACAACCACAAAAAGTGTGTAACCCTCTAAACCAGTCAACTCTTCACGCTCCATTTAAACTTAAAACACCACGCATCAAGTCGCGATTAGCAACGAAAGCAAGACAAAGCCCAACCTCTCAAACAAGTGTCGCTTTCTATTGTCGCAAAAGCCGGAAATTATATCCATCAAACGCAAACCCGTATACACCGTCGTCTTGAATTAAATCCATTCAATTCCATCTTTTCTCGGTCGGTGGATGCGTCGCAGACAACGCAGGAAGTCGCCCGATAATAATGGCCGTCATCCTGCACCGTTAGCGGAGGCAATTTATGCAGGGTACAGTTAAATCACACGGACGCTCCTGCAGGCCTTCCAGAGAGCGAGAGACTATTATTATTTATTGCAGACTTATTATCCCCCCATCACGGCCGGACAACGGCCCCGCACAACACATTCATCGATAGCCGTTGCCGGGGCGTGGGCGGCGGCACTCTTGCTGTGTGTGCACAATTTTTTTCATTAAAACTTTCCCGATAACAGCGTCCATTGTGCGAATTAACGCGCTGGTTGGATTACAAAAAGTTTATACGAGCATTATTAAATAATCGGATAATGAACCGCGAATGGAGATTGATGAAGCGCGACGAGATTTGTTGTTGTGGGGGTGTTGCTAATTTTCTTTTGTGTTGCGGATATTGTACCTGCTAGGGCTATTTATTATATTAAATATAACCGATAGCCGATACAAAGATAAAAGTAGCGATTTTATTGCGTAATTTACTTACTACTTTATTCTGCGTTCAATTTCTTAATACAATATCTGAAAAATTGAATGAAATAAACCGGATTTTTTAACAGTACAGTATAGTATAGTACAGTATAGTACAGTGTAGTACAGTATAGTACAGTATAGTACAGTACAGTACAGTAAAGTACAGTACAGTACAGTACAGTACAGTACAGTACAGTACAGTACAGTACAGTATGGTATAGTATAATATAGTATAGTATAGTACAGTACAGTACAGTATAGTACAGTATAGTACAGTATAGTACAGTACAGTACAGTATAGTACAGTATAGTACAGTATAGTACAGTACAGTATAGTACAGTATAGTACAGTATAGTACAGTATAGTACAGTATAGTACAGTATAGTACAGTATAGTACAGTATAGTACAGTATAGTATATTACTGTACAGTACAGTATATTACTGTACAGTACAGTATATTACTGTACAGTACAGTATATTACTGTACAGTACAGTATATTACTGTACAATACGGTACAGTACAGTACAGTACGACTTAAGGATGGAATCTCGTCTATATTATTTGTGTTGAACGAATTATCTAATTGCATTAAGCTTTTATTACTTACACCGTGCATTTTGTCTATTTTCATCTAACAATCATTAAATTTGTGAGTCATTCCTAACTAGTTTTCGACAAAAACTACCGTATATGTTCAATTATGTAAATATTATTAATCCGAATCTACTTTTTAAAAGGATTGCTTCAATAAACCACATCCCTCTGCAGAAAATTGCTGCAATATAAATATCAAAAGCTATTTAACCTATTGCCAATAAGAGTGAGAACAGTGTCATCAATTGATTAAAAACCGCAACCAAAGAAAATTGGAAAATTCTTTCTATAACTGCCTGAAAATAATTATTAATTATAAAATGACACATTTTAAATGTAAGATTTGTATAATATGTAATTTTGTAATTAATAACTAGTTGATTCGACTTATATAAGACCACTATGTACATTAACATAAAAAATAAATATTATTATAACTAAAATAACATAATCATTCAACCAGTTTGAAATAAAATAACTCGCAATCATTTCAATTTCAAACAATAGATCCCAAATAGGAGATCTTGAATTGCAACAGGAAGCACAGATCGGGCATTGTTTCCAACGGAATTATGCTGTATCTTTTTTTTCTTAAATACAAAGTCGATTGCCTCATAATGGGCAAAAAGCGTTCGTTTCACGTACTTTCATGTATGGCGCAATTAATTGTCCCGGTACTAGCGGCCGCAAAAAAAAAACAGAGGTCTTACCTTGAATCCGTTCCTCCTTTGGCAGCAGAGGCAGCCCGCCAGGCAGACGATCCCGCATATGGTCAGCAGGACTGCGATCAGCCCGGTCAGGAACTGGCTGTGGCCATCTACAACATATCGAAGCAAAAAAAAAATGGCATGAGGTCAGGAAACTGCACTGCAAGAGAGCGTTAATCGCGGAATTATTGAACGAGAGCGGCAGGTAGACGCGAGTTATTTATTAATATGAGTAAACAGGCACTAATTTATACGAGGAAGATTCTTCCGGTTTGAATGCAAGATGTAACATAACTTTTTAGTAATAGAGTATTATCAATTACTATAAGCTACACTGATGAGATCTAATAAGATCGAAATCTAGACTACATATCTAGATTTCGATCATATTAAATTGCTAAGAGGTGGATTCACAATTATATATGTAACATAAGTATTTTTTATTGACTCTTGTAATTGTTCTGCTTATTTTTATAAATTTGTGCCTGTTTTCATTAATTTCATGATTCCACTAATATTTATATACCTGCATTACGTACCAATAATTATTTTATTTCTTTTTTTTTTATCTATAGGTTTATCAACCAAATTTCTCGTTATTTGCTTAAATATTTTTAAAAGCACATTTAAACTACATCAATCATCCGACTAAAACGTCTACATCTCTGATTTTCGCATACAATATTTACACAGTCCATTTAACACCCTTCACCGCACACATAATACAAGATATACAAAGAGGGAGAACAATTTAAAAATAAGCATTGTTCAAAAAAAAATGTTGAGGGGGCGAGAGAGTGGTTCATGGCACTAATTAAATTGGAGCACTTGGCGAGGACGGGGGGGGGGGGGCGAGAAGACGTTGCTGCCGCAGACGCTGTTGGAATTTATCGCGTCAACTTCCCACCTCCGCCTACGAAGGAGATTAATCCTGAAATGGAAGGGGGGCGCGAGCTCGTCTTTTTTTCATAGATTTAGGGGCGCTTTCGTGTGCGAGGGTAAAAATATTGGACAGGGGGTGGTGGGCATTTATGTCTTCGTACTAACGAATAGCGGCGGAGAATGCTGAAATGATCAATCAATACAAATAGGAGCTCTAAATGAAAAATATAGAGCTTTTTTGTTCCTTTTCTTAATTTGTGTTATTCCACCAAATTGTATGTCCTCTGTATTGGATATTAAAATTGGTGGCCAAAATTCTATAAAACGAGATCATTATCTTACGACACGACAAATTACGAAATTTTTGATCTCATCTTGTGTATTCTGTACAAAAATACGGTGTAATAGCTCAAAAGAGTTTACAAATTGTATTTTATGTTTTATTTATTGTTCATTAAAGATTTAGTTTGTAAAAAGCTTAGGTTTTTTCACTTTGTCACCAATTTATTTTCATTAGTTTGATATAGGGAACGAATCTACTTAATTAATTAATTCTCAACAACCTGTAATATATTTAGCCAATACAACAAAGGGATATGATTACTGCCTACCCAACCAATAATAATAATGTTGTTAATCTTTAAAATCTATTTATGTGGAGATTCTAGCAAGTTTTTTTCAATTTCCCGCAAATTTATTATTGTACTCGTTCTCGTTCTTCAAACTACCGATTCAAATGGTCTTAGCGACGAGCACATTTAGCCGCCTATAGTGTAGAATTCTAAAAGCACGAATATGTGAAGAATATACCTACGGTGACCATACGTCCTTTATTTAAGAAGTACAGTACTTTTATTCATTGCTCTGTCCTCCAACTTTATTTATTTTCTAAAATAAGCATTTGGTCCTTTATTTTGAGGACGGTCGCTCGGTCAAGCCGGCCGCGACGTCACGAGCAAAAAATACTAAGATAAGCCGGATTAAAGAGATCGCGGAAAAAACATATGAATCATGTATTTGTGCGTACAAGTAAAATTGTTTCCCGACAATGAATTATATATATCTTCTGGTTCGACGAATATATTTTTAAAAACTACTTTTATTTTCAATGAATGATTCTTAATTGTAAAGTTTATGTTTACAATAACTATGTGCGGACTAAACTTAAAGGTGTTTACAATTATTTTCTTATATATTAAAATAGTATCTGCAAGAGTGCCCATTTATTTATTTTATTTATAGAAAAAAGTTTAATTTATTTCCCTCAATTAGTAACGTCGTCGTGTATAAAAGTATATAAAAGTCACTATTGGCAATACAAACGATTGTAAAAATTCAAATTTTTGAATTTTGAAAAGTATACAAATATCAACGTATTGCCCATTTATTTAGCTTTATAAAAAAAATTGTTCGTTTATTTGCCTCTATTATTAACGTCGTAGTGTATAAAAGTTTCTATAGTCACTTATACGCGATACAAAAAATTGTAAAAAAAAATCAAATTTTTGAATTTTTATTTTTTTTATAAATTTCATCCTCTTGCCCATTTATTTAGCTTTAGAAGACAGTTTGATTTATTTATTTGCCTCAGTTATTAACGACGTAGTGCATACAAGTTTCTATAAAGTCAGTATTAGCGATACAAAAAATTGTAAAAAATCGAATTTTTGAATTTTGTAAATTTTACAAATATCAACATATTGCTCATTTATTTAGCTTTAGAAAACAGTTTCATTTATGTAGTTGTCCCAGTTATTAACTACGTGGTGCATAAAAGTTCCTATAGTCATTATTCGCGATACAAAAAATTGCAAAAAATCGAATTTTTGAGCGATTGCTTTACTAGAAAACCAAGGCTTAAATATGACAAAAGGCCTGCGACAAGAGTGTTATGTTCCCTACTTTGTTTAATATCTTTCTGGATACCCCAT
Source organism: Lordithon lunulatus (assembly GCA_963942505.1). Taxonomy (NCBI): domain Eukaryota; kingdom Metazoa; phylum Arthropoda; class Insecta; order Coleoptera; family Staphylinidae; genus Lordithon; species Lordithon lunulatus. The sequence goes on from OZ012666.1 coordinate 70,243,043, forward strand.
TGCGACAATGGAGAAGGATATGCAATGGCATGGATATGGTGATAGGAGACACCATATTTATATTCCTTGCACTACGCTAACGATCAAGTCATAGCACAAGACAGTGATGACATGCAGTACATGGCGAGAAAACTCTACGAAGAATATAATAAATGGGGCCTTGAAATCAACCAAAAAAAAGCCAATATATGTACACCGGCGGGAATACTTAAAGAACTCGAGCTGGAGAATGGTGAAAATATTAGCACTTGTGGCCAGTATATCTACCTGGGAACTGCAATCGAAGACAATGGAATATTTGAGGGCTTCATCAGAAGTCGCATCAACAAGAGCAAAACATTAATTGGATTTCTAAACTCTATCCTATTGCAGCCTGAAGAATGTTTGGCTGCAATAGGATAGAGTTTAGAAATCCAATTAATGTTTTGCTCTTGTTGATAGGGACAATGGGACAACAAAAGAGAATGCTAATTGGGCGTCGGACAACGTCGATAGACTTTTTAAGAAACCGATGTATACATATATTTCCCATGTATTTAGGAAAAGTCAATGTTCTTGCTTTGAAAGATATTTCTGACAGAATCATGTGGCGTAAAACAAAAAAAGTCATTTTTGCATTAAGTCTGAAAATTATTATTAAATTATTGGTGTGATATTGTAATAATATGTTGGCGACAATACTACAATTAGGGTATATATAAGTGCATTGCTAATTCATGTGGTGCCGCCAGATGGCGTTTAACTTTCCTCCTAGGGGGTTAGTTGTATAATTTTTTACAATTAAGGTGTAAATTAGACAGTCTATATTATTTTCTATCGTTTTTATCAGTGAATAAAAATATTACATTTCTTTTAACAAAGTTAAAATTTAAGTGACGTGTTTATCATGTGATGGTTATAAACAACATTTCCTGCAAAACGAGAGAGTTGTCAACGCGAGTCGCTCAAGACGGAAACGATTTGATTAAGGTTGCGCCGAGCATTTCCCCGACGCGTGATTAGGCCTTGCCGATTATTAATCGATGCATTTGCGAGTGTTGTTTGTGCTAATGAATGCAGTATATGTATATCTACGACTGTGTGTATGTTGCCGACTTGCTGAGTGAGCGCGACCAGGAAGTGGGAAAGATAAGGTCACCTCGAGATGTGTTCATCGTACGAATTATTTTCCTATTACGCTCGCTGTTCAAGTTATATAAAACAACACTGGTTGATATATATCGTATATAAATTAGATACAAACATGCTAATCGATAAATTGTGAGAAGGTCGAAATTATATCACCAATTAAATTTGTAATTGATCTATAGAATTTAATACATTCCACTATTTTCTTATGTGCATTAAAAAAAATGTTAAAGGGTTTCCGTGTATATGACTTATAGTCATCGGGAAGAATTATTTTATGGTTCTAATAACTAACTAACGAACCTGACAAAAATCATTTTAATCAAAAATAGTTTTTTATTTCTTAAAAAAATTATCACCCCATCCTGGTTCCACCCACCCCTTCGGGATTCCTTCCACCCACCCTTTCAGGCTTCCCTCCACCCCTTCGCGGTTATTTCCCTACTAACCAACTAACGAAATTGACAAAAATCAAATTAATCAAAAACAGTTTTTTTTTTTCTTACAAAAAAATAGGATTTTTTTAAAAAATAATCTGTATTCATCCCGTCCTGGTTCCACCCACCGCTTCAGGATTCTACCTACCCTTTCAGGGTTCCTTCCACCCCTCAGGGTTACTTTCACCCCTTCAGTGTTACGTTCACCCCTTCAGTGTTACTTCCACCCCTTCAGGGTTCTTCCCACCCCTTCAGGGTTCTTCCCACCCCTTCAATGTTCCTTATGCTACACTACTACTCTAAAATATTGACTCGAGAGATGATAAGAATAATAAGCAATTTATTTGGGAGGCAAAGGGTAATGTAAAAGTTGAGGACGAACTAACTGAGGAAATTTGCTGTGGAGTGAGGCAAAGCTGCATCTTGTCTCCGCTCCTATTTAACCTGTACAGCGAGGCAATTTTCACAGAAATCATGGAAGATGAAACAACGGGTACAAATAGTAGTAGTTACTGTATTTGTTACAATTCTGTAACTAGCTGTCGACCTTCAGGTCCTTCTGCAGTGTGTTAGTGTATGTGTATGTGAGTGCTAGAACTTGCTACTTCAAAAAATCGCCCCCGAGTGTCGTTAATTGTATCGTATGAGGATAAATACTAATAGACATATGATGACGGTGACGACACTGTTTTGTTAGCGAGCAACCTCGAAGACATGCAACACCTGTTTAACAAGCTAAATGATATATGCAACGAGTATGGTCTAAAGAAATAAAACCAAGCTAATGTTAATCACAGTCTCCGCAAAACCAAAATCAACTAAACATAGAAGTTACACAGACATACAATCAGTGTAGTCATATAAATATTTGAGTGTGTGGATAGATCAATCGGGTGACATTTGAAAGGAAGTAAGAACCAAAATCGAATTAGCCAGATCATCATGAAAGTTGTTCATACATTTTCTTGATGAATCTAGTACAATGTAATTCAGACTTTAGAGTATGTACTCGTTCTAGAAATAGCTTTTGTATGAGAGAAGACAGACAGAAAAAAAATCCGTTATAAATTAATTAGCAATTTTTTGTTCTCACAATTATTTAACGTTCGACCTCGCCGTCGTACTGCACACATGGATTGTGTAAACCGCCACAGCAACACACATACGAGCAAACAAACACACAAAAAAAACAAAAAACTAAGTAAAACGGTGGCATTAAAATCTCCATTGTTCTGGTAATTGCCGCTTTTGCAAGCGAAACAGACGCCCGCAATCAAATCCACATTGTTTTATAGTCCACGTGGCGGTGCGCGCGAGCGAGGAAATCCGCGCCCAATGCAAATTACACAACGCAATTAGCCAATTGTGTGTGTATGCCTGCCAGATTGCCATCTGGAAAACGTTTAGCGTGTGTTACGGCGTCGCACTGTGCATCGTTGATTAATTTCCCAGTTGCTGTTTTGGGATTGAAAGCGAATGTACAATGAATACAATAGCAGACAATAGTTTAGATTTCCTAAATATTCTCGAGAACTCGAGTTCTCTAGATAATTTAGGATTCGATTCCCAAAAGTTATCCATTCCACCTCATCACTGGTGGAATGGATAGCTTTTGGGAATCGAATCCTAAATGTTCTAGAGAACTCGAGTTCTCGAGGATATTTAGGAATCGAGAAGTTCTCCCCATCACTAGTTTAGATACAAAGTAGATTTAAATATTTGTTTACGGTGAGTACAGCCCCTAGGTTGTGTTCACTGCGGTCCTTCACGAACCTATTGTGCCTCATACCGTTGATTGAAGTATTTATACATTGTATATGCTTCAATCAACGCTCATACAACATCCATGATATGCTAGCCGGGTCAACTCTTCTCTGTAGAAAAGCTTCCCGACTAGCGGTGGATTCGAACCACCAACGTTCCGCACGCAATGGCTTCAGACCGTCGCCTTAGACCACTGCGCCACGGACCGCCTCTCTTAATACATATAAAATTCAATTTGATTGAGTTAACTCTCCGGTGGGGCTCGAACCCACATCTCTGGCTATCACGGCCGTTCACGTTGTATAAGAAATAAATTCAAAATTGTATTCAACCTGTAGATTAGTAAAGTCCTGGTTTCCTAGCCAGCGGTATGAATAAAAACGGCCATTTTTGACATCATTTATACATTACAAGATACGTTTTAAGTACATGTAATTGAATACCGTAAAACGAGGTTACTTTGCACCGCGTGGGGTAACTTTGCACCAACGTCCGAAAAAGATTAATTGTGGAGCCATATCTGTAGTTTCTAATTTAACTGCGCAACATGTTAATCACAAGATGGAAGTGTCATCTGTAGATCTTGTGAGAGAGTGATTAGGAGATTTCTACATCAAAACCTAACTTTACGGGACTTGTTTATGACACCAATCTGTTGCAGTTTTGTTAAGTGTTGAAAAATTGCGTGTTCCACCGATTCGTGTGTAATACTATCAGATAAGTCACCATTTTAGTACCAGTCACACATCTTTGGCTATATATTTTGATAATTAGTTTATATTTAAAATCATCTGGTAAGTACTTGTTAACATTTTTAACACGTGGGGTAACTTTGCACCACAATATGGGGAGACTTTGCACCAACGTCAAACTCTGTTAAAACTGGTGAAACAATTTTTTTTTAATTCACAAAATATATAAAAGACACAAGAAAGGCAATAGGATATATAAGAAAAGACAAAGCGAATCCAGCGGGATGATGACACTGATGATCCAATATTGCAGGACTCTTCAGATGAAGAATATCCCAACTTTCAAACATACTCGGAGCAAATGGTAAAAGAAATGGAAAAGGAAGAAAAAGCTGCAATGATGGAAGGTGCGAAAGCTCTAACAGATGCTCTTGGCATAATTGCCGCAAAGAGAGTTGTAGGAGAATACATGATTTTCAAATACGAAGGGAAATTGTTTTCTGGTAAAATAATATCATTGGAGTTGTAATTTCTTCTATGGTTAAATCTATCGTAGTCGTGAAAATTGCCTGAAAATCCAGATGTTTCATACTATGATAGGGAGCATGTATTTGGCAACATAAACCCCTCTACCATGGTAAATAGAAGAGGATTGTATCGAATTCCAGAAATGGAAAAGTTGGGTTGACTGTAAATAATTAATTTGCAATGTGTCGTTTATGTTTTTTGAAGAAAAAATTAGTTCCATGAATGAATGTTGTGTGCTCTATTGATTTATGTTTTTAACTTTGCATCTTTCCTATATACAACGGAGTTTCGATCAAAATGATGTGATGGTGCAAAGTATCCTACTCAAAGGGGTAACTTTGCACCAAATTTATATAATAAATATTGCATAATAAATTACTCACATTACATATATTTTATATTAAATAGCAACTAATAACACTAAAGAACAAAATGCAACAAGTCCCATATTTTTAACGCGCTTCAAAAAATATTTCTGTTCAATTAAAGACAAAAAAACCTGAAAAATGGTGCAAAGTAACCTCATTTTACGGTAACTCACCAGATTCCAGTGTAATTCATGACATTTCCCAATACTTTGAAGTATACCTACCGCTCTCTGGATTACCAGATTTATTTAAATATTCGTAAAAGAAATATGTGGCGTCAAAATCACGCGAAATACGGCCGCTTTTGTGAAATCTTTTAGTAAGCATGTGATTTTTTTAGAGGAAAAACCCAATAAATAATGTTTTCTAAAAACGATTTTTTTTTTATTGTAACCTACTTATTTTAATAATTTGAAATTGTATAGTTTTTATTTCTATTTTTAAATTGTAATGTGTCCCTTACGTATTAATTTGTATGGATATTTTATGAGTTGTATAAAACCTTATAGCACAAATAAAATTATGAATTATGAAGAATAAGTAATAATAAGCTATTAATTATAAAAGATTTTAGAACGAATAAAGATGATTATACTATAGTGATTAACTTGACTCCATGGGGAGTTTTAGCTAATAAACAACCCAACAAACCGTGCTCTCCAGATCTCACAATAATGATATAAATTGTGTTTATGCTCGGTGCTTATCTAAATTGCAATCTCTCGGCAGTTTGTTGCGTGAAAAATGGTGAACGGAGGTGTGGGCAGGTCGGTGTCGATGGTAAAAGTCGCGAGCGCGCGCGCCTTGCCTTGAACCCAGCACCGCTCTCGCATAATACTCCTTCCTTTACGTAATGTTCGACACGAAGAAGAAAAAAAAAACGCCACTTGAATATACGTGTAAATTATGGCGAATGTCGAACTGAAAGCGAAAGTGGGAGTGCAAGAACGGGCGCGCGCTGACTCACTAGCCCGTTTAGTGCGATGCACAAACATACACACAAATATGGAAACTGACAAATATATATATAGAAAATCTTGTTATCGGAAATATGGGAAAAATACAATTGCAATTGCAATTGAAGTGTTTACTATTCGTGAACCAATGGTAGCCATTTTTAAGAGTTATAATATAAGAATTTAGAATTTATTTCATAACTAGGTGATATTCTCGTCATTCAACGCGATATCGTGAATCAATTGCCAAAGGGTGAAATGCTTATTGCAAGATGAATAAATCATTTTTTAATATATAAAAACCAACCAAACCCTTACTTAAAATATTAATTCAAAACACTTATGCCTGTATTCACAAACATCCCATAAACTTTATATGTTCCCCACCATTGAATGGATAAATTTAAAATGTCATTGTGACAGAATATGCCAAAACAAATGTCAAAAAGCTTGAACAGCGCTTGTGGTTGGAGTTTTGCCTGACACCTTTTGTTTAATTATTCAGTGTTTCCAATAGAGAGAATCTGAAGTAACTACATTCCCTAGATAATGTATTTATTGTTACTGTAACAACAAATACTTCAATAGCTATTGATACATTAAATTTTCGGGGAAAAATCTACACTATAAGGAAGGTATTGTAGTCGCGAACAATTTAGAAAAAAAAACTTTCTTTACGTTTTATGTCTAAAATAGTCGAAATAAACCCGTATTTCACTATGTCTGTGTGGGTGTGTGTATGTATGTATGTATGTCTCTCTGTTTGTCTGTCTGTATGTATGTATGTATGTATGTATATATGTATGTATATATGTATGTATGTATGTATGTATGTATGTTTGTATGTACGTTTGTATGTACGTTTGTATGTATGTATGTTTGAATGTATGTATGTTTGTATGTATGTTTATATGTATGTTTGTATGTATGTTTGTATGTATGTTTGTAAGTATGTTTGTATGTATGTATGTCCATCTGTCTGTAAACAAAATTCCGGGTAAACGGCCCAACGGATCGTGACCAATTTGTAAATCGGCTGAGAACCCGAGCTTGGAAGACCTTGTTAAAAGCACAATCGGTTCACTGAGAGAATTAATAAAATCTGATAATTATTCATTCCATACTGCGATGAAATTTCTCTCAATCTAAATTAAAAATCCTATTTACCATCACAGAGAAAATATCATTTTGCTTTCTATAGCCGCTTTCGTTTATCGTTCGGAAGCTGTTCCGGGCCTTAGACCAGCCCAGAACTGCTCCCGAACGATACATAAAAGCCGCTCTTAATTCTTGAGTGTTGCAGCGTTAAGTAGCACAGCTAATTCCAAATGAAAACTTTTAATCCATAAGACAATTATAAATCCTCTATTGGTAGCACACGTTTTATACTCTTATTGGCTTTCCCCCTCTGATTCCATTGCATAATCCATTCCGGAAGTTCCATCAGTTTTATCAATGAAACGGGGCGCGCCGTGTCTATTATGTCTGTCGGCTTTAATTCCGTCCTGGACAATCTCCAATTTGGCCGCGGATTAATTTTAAACGTCGCCGCCCGCTGCGCGTCGCCATTATTTGCGAAGTCTCTCTCGCGTTTCACATATTTTACAACCGACCGCTGATAAAATTCAGCTGGCAGCATTATTATGGGGCGGCGTGCTGTGCCCGAAAAGCAAATAATAATAAAGTTGAAAGGCGAAGTTTACAGAGTTTGATATAAAATAGATTTTGGTTAAATAAATGGAATTTTCTCTTCATACAAACAAACTACTTGCATCGACCATGATAAGTTTTATTTTCATACAGAATATGCCAAAACAAATGTCAAAAAGCTTGAACAGCGCTTGTGGTTGGAGTTTTGCCTGACACCTTTTGTTTAATTATTCAGTGTTTCCAATAGGGAGAATCTAAAGTAACTACATTCCCTAGATAATGTATTTATAGTTGCTATAACAACAAATACTTCAATAGCTATTGATACATTTAATTTTCAGGGAAAAAACTACACTATAAGGAAGGTATTGTAGTCGCGAACAATTTAGAAAAAAAAACTTTCTTTACGTAAATGGAATTTTCTCTTCATACAAACAAACTACTTGCATCGACCATGACAAGTTTTATTTTCATTATACAGTGTGTTGTGTGCAGGATTGGATTTAGCGATAGCTGTAAAAATGTTTATTCCGCATACATATCTAGATTTCGATCTTATTAGATCTCATCAGTGTAGCTCAGCTAGTGTGGATAAATTAATAATAATAATAATTAATAAAAAAAGTTGTATCATTTTTGTATATAACCACTCGAGATATTGTGTGAATTCATCCTCACTAGCTGAGCTACACTGATGAGATCTAATAAGATCGAAATCTAGATATGTAGATATGTAGATTGCTAAAGGTCGTTTTAGACAAGACAATTTCTTGATTCAAAAGTTGTTCAAGAAATGAATTAATATATTGACTAAGAAATTGTCTTGTTTAGTTTATGAATCTGAATGATACGAAACAAATTCCAAAATAAGTTTTGGTCCTTGATTAAGCATGTCGGCATAAATTTTGCTCTTGAAAAATTGAACGCGTTTTATTTACCATTCAATCTACAATCCAATTCAATATTTCACACAATTTGATGTATGATACAAGACAATTTAGATTGTCTCGCATTTTGACTAAAGGTCGTTTTAGACAAGACAATTTATTGACTCAAAAGTTAGTCAAGATGCAATCTAAATTGTCTTGTATTATACAGCAAATTATTGAATTGGATGGTAAATCTAATAGAAAAATAAAACGCGTTCTATTTATCAAGGACAAATTGTATGGGAGGAGGATATATGAATTCATTTCTTGAACAACTTTTGAGCTAAGAAATTGTCTTGTCTAAAACGACCTTTAACTTTTGAGTCAAGAAATTTTCTTGTGTAAAACGACCTTATAAGGCACCCTACACGGTTAATAATACTGTCAATACTAGTACTGTCAATATTTGCTTCAATCCTCCTTTTATATTTATCAAGTAATCAATTATCCCGATAAAGATCAGTATTCTCTTCATTACATCATTACTATACCTTACACGATGAGTAGTACTAGAAACATTTTAGAATAATGCAGATTTTAAACATATTATCGTACAGTACTACTGTCATTATTCTAAAATATTGACAGTAATATTGATCGTGTAGGGTGCCTTTAAGAGAAGGATTCACACTTATATATGTTAGACAACTATTAGACAATTGTCTTAACAAACTTTTACAGATTTTCTAATCATTGTCTATTATTGACTATTGTATTTATTGTTTAAGAATCCACAATAATTCATTTTGATGCTAACAGGTTTTTATTATGATTCTTAAACAATCAATACAATAGTCAATAATAGACAATAATTAGAAAATTCTCCAAAAGTTTGTTAAGACAATTATCTAATAGTTGTCTAATATATATATATATATATATATATATATATATAAGTGTGAATGTGAAATGTGGTCGTTTTACATAAGACAATTTCTTGACTCAATAGTAAAGGTCGTTTTAGAGAAGACAATTTCTTAGCTCAAAAGCTATTTGTAATTGTAATTATTGTCTATTATTGACTATTGAATTTATTGTTTAAGATACATAATAAAAACCTGTTAGCATCAAAATGAATTATTGTGGATTCTTAAACAATAAATACAATAGTCAAAAATAGACAATAATTAGAAAATTCTCTTAAAGATTAAGACAAATGTCTAATTATTGTTTATTATTGACTATTGTCTTTAGTTGTTTAAGTATCCTCAATAATTCGTTTTGATGTTGACAGGTTTGTATTATATGAGATTCTTCTTTTCGAATGAAGAATGAATAAATATAACTTGATTTTATTATCATGACAGGTTTGTATTATATGAGATTCTTCTTTTCGCATGAAGAATAAATAAATATACCGTAAAATGAGGTTACTTTGCACCATTTTTCAGGTTTTTTGTCTTTAATTGAACAGAAATATTTTTTGAATCGCGTTAAAAATATGGGACTTGTTGCATTTTGTTCTTTAGTGTTATTAGTTGCTATTTAATATAAAATATATGTAATGTGAGTAATTTATTATGCAATATTTACTATAATAAATTTGGTGCAAAGTTACCCCTTTGAGTAGGATACTTTGCACCATCACATCATTTTGATCGAAACTCCGTTGTATATAGGAAAGATGCGAAGTTAAAAACATAAATCAATAGAGCACACAAAATTTATTCATGGAACTGATTTTTTCTTCAAAAAACATAAACGACACATTGCAAATTAATTATTTACAGCCAACCCAACTTTTCCATTTCTGGAATTCGATACAATCCTCTTCTATTTACCATGGTAGAGGGATTTATGTTGTCAAATACATGCTCCCTATCATAGTATGAAACATCTGGATTTTCAGGCAATTTTTACGACTTGATAGATTTAACCATAGAAGAAATTACAACTCCAATGATATTATTTTACCAGAAAATAATTCCCCTTCGTATTTGAAAATCATGTAGTCTCCTACAACTCTCTTTGCGGCAATTATGCCAAGAGCATCTGCTAGAGATTTCGTACCTTCCATCATTGCAGCTTTTTCTTCCTTTTCCATTTCTTTTACCATTTGCTCCGAGTATGTTTGAAAATTGGGATATTCTTCATCTGAAGAGTCCTGCAATACTGGATCATCAGTGTCATCATCCCGCTAGATTCGCTTTATCTTTTCTGATATATGCTATTGCCTTTCTTCTGTCTTTTATATATTTTGTGAATTAAAAAAAAATGTTTCACCAGTTTTAACACAGTTTGACGTTGGTGCAAAGTCTCCCCATATTGTGGTGCAAAGTTACCCCACGTGTTAAAAATGTTAACAAGTACTTACCAGATGATTTTAAATATAAACTAATTATCAAGATATATAGCCAAAGATGTGTAACTGGTACTAAAATGGTGACTTATCTGATAGTATTACACACGAATCGGTGGAACACGCAATTTTTCAACACTAAACAAAACTGCAACAGATTGGTGTTATAAACAAGTCCCGTAAAGTTAGGCTTTGGTGTAGAAATCTCCTAATCACTCTCTCACAAGATCTACAGATGACACTTCCATCTTGTGATTAACATGTTGCGCAGTTAAATTAGAAACTACACATATGGCTCCACGATGAATCTTTTTCGGACGTTGGTGCAAAGTTACCCCACGCGGTGCAAAGTAACCTCGTTTTATTATCATGTTTGTGTATGTAGTTGCGAGGAGTCGGTTCACATCTTTCTATGATTACGTATTATTATTAAAACGCGACTGCACTCGGGGAAAGTCAAATAGCCGCGCGTAATGGCGGAGAAACTGACTGTATTAAAAAAATAACTGCATTAATTATGAATATTAAGAGTGCGGTTGGTCAGTTACATGAAATATGTTCATTAAAATACATTGTTGTTGGGTAATATCATACTCTGGCAATTGTTGAGAATTTCTCTAACTAACTCGTCATTAATCACAGCGTAACATGCAAATTTATCCTCATCAGATACTAGTATAATCAGTTTACATCCATCCACACTGCAATAATTTTCGTGCATTGCGTAAATTTACGTTATTCTCAACGTAAATATTTGCAAATGTAGACAAGCACAAGCGGGGTTATATTTATTATTGAGTTTTTAACAAGCTATGCACAATAATAGAATACAATGTATAGATAGATAAAGGCACCTTACGCGATCAATAATACTGTCAATCCTTGTACTGTCAGTATTTGCTTCAATTTATCAAGTAATGAATTAATATCACGAAAAATGTAGAGTTAGGAATTTCTATGCAAAATTGTTCCTTCCTTAATTACGTTTCATCCACTGCCCATAAGTAGTAATTTTATGAACTGTAAATAGAACTAGTAATGCATATTGTGACCTCAACAAAACATGTATATCTACATTTTATATTCTAATCGCAATATTCATTACCAGTTCTATTTACAGAAATAAGAAATGACAGAAGAAATCATTGGATGTAATATCAGTTTGCAGAGAAAATGACAAATATTGTGGATGTATAAAAACATAAAAAATACAATCTGTTACATAGTTTTTCTTAAAGCAGAACATAGTTTAACAATTCATGCCATAAGAGGAAAGTATTGATAGACTCTTAACACTTACAAATTTCAATATAATAAAAGAAGAAAAAAACTAGTTGACTCAGTTGAATAAGAATATTTAATTCATTTATTAAGTTCGTTTTAGACAAGACAATTTCTTGACTCAAAAGTTAGTCAAGATGCGAGACAATCTAAATTGTCTCGTATCATACAGCAAACTGTTTTGAATTGGATGGAAAAATATAACGCGTTCTATTTGTCAAGGACAAATTGTATGGGAGGAGGATATATGAATTCATTTCTTGAACAACTTTTGAGCTAAGAAATTGTCTTGTCTAAAACGACCTTTAGTCCAAGATTAGACATGAATATAAAAACGTTTTTTTTTTGTTTTGTAATAACGTATACTATTTTATATAATACACTGAAAGAGAAAACACAAACATCAACACAGTCTCACACTAATAAATAAAGTCTGAGACTTTGATATGAATATAACAAATTTTATGTTTATGTTTTGTAATAACATATACTATTTTATTTTCTATGATACACGAAAATAAAACGTAAAACTCTTCTGACGTTAAACATAACAGACACCAACTCAATGTTATTGTTTTTTTTTATAGCGCCAATCATTTATAACGATTACGTTATCGGGTTTCTATATGACTGACGTACGAATTCATATGATTCATCATTTCTGCGTAAACGAGATACGAAAAGGTCATATTGTTAGCCAAAACAGTATAAAGTTCTGCAAAATAATATAACACACATGATATTTTAAATAGATAAATGTTTGCGATTGAGTTTTATTCTATAGAAAGGGTGGTGGGCGCACATCAGGCCAAAGAGAGCGTTAATCAGGTTTTTTTATATTTTATAGAGCCACACGTAGATACACAAATTTAAAAACATATATTTCATGTAAAGACATATTTTCACAAGTAAAGGTCGTTTTAGACAAGACAATTTCTTGACTCAAAAGTTAGTCAATATGCGAGACAATCTAAATTGTCTCGTATCATACAGCAAATTATTTGAAATATTGAATTGGATAGTAGATCGAATGGAAAAATATAAGGCGTTCTATTTGTCAAGGACAAATTGTATGGGAGGAGGATATATGAATTTATTTCTTGAACAACTTTTGAGCGAAGAAATTGTCTAGTCTAAAACGACCTTTACAGTAGGTGCCTAACTTATTTACAAACTCTGTCTGTGTATGGTATTAGTTTCTTCAAATTACTTTGTTAGCATAGGACTAGATTTACGACAGCAGTTTTAGTGCCAGAAATTGTTAACATCACAACACTTGGCATCAGAAAAATTTACTATCGGCGAAAAAAATGCAGTGGCATTCCGCCACGTGCTAACAATATTTTCCAGAAGGAGGTTTATGAATAGTTAACTGACAATTTACTGTTCTTATTGCAAGTATAAACAAAATTATAGCATTTCTAATTGGTTTGTAACATTTTTGAAATATTACATTTTTTTTATTTAATCCTTCTACCATAAGGTGTAGGTCTTCATTCTCACAGGCTGTATATGTATATAGTCTTGATGATATCCTTGAAGGGATTTTCTGGTTATTGTTATGATTAAATGAGTGCACATATTGTGTGTTATTTATTACATGGGTTGGTAATATATAACATGCAATATGTGCACTCATTTAATCATAACTATAACCAGAAAACCCCATCAAGGATATCATCAAGACTATATGAGCCTGTGAGAATATTACATGAGTTGGGTCACAGAAAAAATGTCATTATGAATAACATTAAATTTTATAATTATTTAAACTACAATTAATTTTTTTTATTGTAGTGTATTATTATGGAATGCAACGTTAATAAGGCACCTTACACGATCAATATTACTGTCAATATTTTAGAATAATGACAGTATTACTATATGATATGTTTAAAATGTTCATTATTCTAAAATATTGCCAGTATTACTCATTGTGTAAGCTATAGTAATGATGTAATGAGAAGAATACTGATCTTTATCCGGATAATTGATTACTTGATAAATATAAAAGGAGGATTGAAGCAAATATTGACAGTACTAGGATTGACAGTATTATTGACCATGTAAGGTGCCTTTATATTTTTTTGATTCTTTACTTTTATTTTTTATGTATTTTTTGTTGTTCTTGATGTTGATGATCATTGTATATTGGAGGATTTTTGTATTTTTGTGAGGGATTATGCCAAATAAAGGTATTTTTTTTAAATATTTTTTTAAGTAAAATTCCTCGAGTATTCGCAATTCAAACGCTAACGGTTTTTTTCAAAGTAGTAGATAAACAGCTGATCTTTGTTAATGTATGATCAGCTGATTGCATTAAAATCATATGATTTCAGTCACTTCTACAATAATACACGATTGTTAATGTTAAGGTATAAATAGTATAACCTTGGTTCTATAGTCATTTATACGATGAAAAAACAAATGTTATGCAAACAAATTCCCTACTAAATGTAGTAAATTTCCCGCCACCAGATGGAGTATCAGCTGGCTTGAATTGCCAATAGTGGTTCTAGAAAGATCAATCCAATAAGACATACTCCCTCTGTCCAAAATTACAGTATACATTTCTTAAAAATCGCAAGTTTCAATAGTTTCATGTTGAAAAAAAAAACATATTCTTAACACTTTTATAGTTGGCTGTACTCAAAACAAATTTTGACATTATGCACCTGTTAAAATAAAAGAAAGAGCAGAAAATCAAAACCACTCCTGTTACGAAGAAATATAGAAGATACAATCAAAGATAATATTGTTGTATGTATAAAAAGAAACCAAAAAACAAAACAATTGACTTGTGACCAGCACAATGTAATTTACACTTCTGATGCCCGTATTCATCAACATCCCATAAACATTATAGGTCCCATAAGCTATTGAATGGATAAATTGACAACGTCATTGTGACAGAATATGCCAAAACAAATGTCAAACAGCTTGAATAGTGCTTGCAATTGGAGCTTTGATGACACCTTTTGTTTAATTATTCAGTGTTTCCAATAGAGAGAATCTAAAGTAACTACATTCCCTAGATAATAAATTTATTGTTACTATAACAACAAATACTTATGGGTTCAATAGCTATTGATAGATTTATGGAACTACAGTGAATACCCCAGTATTATTATTACTTTATGCATTATCTAGTGAATGTAGTTATTTTAGATTCTCTCTATTGGAAACACTGAATAATTAAACAAAAGGTGTCATCAAAGCTCCAATCACAAGTGCTGTTCAGTTGTTTGACATTTGTTTTGGCATATTGTCACAATGACATCAATTTATCGATTGAATAGCTTTAGCATCTATAAAGTTTATGGGATGTTGGTGTAAATGGCAATAAGAGTTACAGCTATAAATATCTTCTAATACCTATTCCTTATACTGTTAATATTTGTGGATACCTAATTTTTGAGCTCTAAAAACCAAAAAAAAAATAGCCTTACTCCTCAATGTGTAACTTTCAATTGAACTCTAGGCATGCAGTGCTAATTACATATACAAATATAGAGTAATAATATTGAAAACGTAACAGATTGTTAGATTATGCTGAGTGACAAATATGATATGTATTGTGCAATGTGTGGAGATAACATAAAAGAAATGCAGTTCTTGTGGTGACTTTTATTAGCAGTTTGATTGAAATCTCACCAACTGCAGCTCGATTTGAATATAATAATCAAATGCAGTTACATTATAAGGAAAATAATATATATGAGGAAGCATTGTATATCTAAATGATATTTTCTTTGACTACCACTGCCGTTTAGGAATACTATTTTATTAAGTAATAAAGCAGGTTTCCGTATTTGTTACAAGTAATAACCCGGCCGCAGAAAGTGACAGTCCAAAAACACTCACCAGAATATGGATGGTCCAAATCCAGCGGCAGCCCGTTGCACAGCTCGAGCAGCAGCAGGGCGACGAAACAGCTGACCACTTTCCATATTGTTTCCATAATACTACAATATACCGATGGAACGGTCACGCAGCACCAAACATGCCACAAACAAAAACAGCGTAACTAGAAAAAACACATCCGCGGCTCCTATTGCGGGTTCGGGGTAGCACGTAATACACTCCATCCACGCGGGCATCACATTTTCATTAAAAAAAACACTGCGTACGGGCTAAGCGGGCGCGCACTCGCGAGATCAGATATGGGGGGGCCGCACACAGACGTAGGTGTCAGTTGACCATTTTTCTTCCTCCAGGATGCGCTCGCTGCACGGACCGTCACCGGAGAAGGCTGCGCGCGTTTTGACAGAAGTCGGCGCACCAGGCGAATATGGCCGATTCGTACAACTGACATGAAGTTGGCCATATATGCCAAAACAACACACTTATTTTATACAACAAAATCCCTATTTTTAATTTGATTCTAATAAACCAGCTAAACATAAACCCATATTCCTGATCTCAGATTATCCATTAGAGACTGAAAAATAAGAACAGCTAATACAAACATGAACTCTGATTGGTAGACGCGGCAATGGAATTGCAAAAACATGCATAATTGAAAATTGAAATATGCATAATTATGCATTTATTATTTTGATCGCATTACATGTTAAACACGCACATTTAATTATATAGGAAACGACTATCCTATACAATCAAATGCGTGCGCGTTTAATATGTAATCTTATTATGTGACCAAAATAATGAAAAATGATTGCCCGTTGCATACGTTTGTATAAACACAATATTCCTGCTCTCCTATTTTCCGTCGACAAATCAGAGGGCAGGTTTGGATCACATGTTCCCACTTCTCCGTCGATGGTTAGTTTATTGAATGCCTATTTCTCCGTCAGAACACGCGGTGTCATATATGTTTTAAGTTATATATTTAAAAAAATACTAATGTCAAAATCGTGCTTATAGCGCAAGTGTCAAAAGAAGAAGTATTTCTCCGTTAGTCGTCCAAATTCAAATACCCCACTGGTACGTACCATAGAAAACTGTACATACTGTGGAGGCAAATAATTAAAATAGTATGTGAACTCAACTTGGTAGGAGTAACCCATACACAAGATGTGATAGTTGTGTACTCACCCCCGTGTTCACCAATGTTCTATAAATCTATCAATAGCTGTTGAACCCATAAGTATTCGTTGTTATAGCAATAATAAATAAATTGTCTGGGGAATGTAGTTACTTTAGATTCGCTCTATTGGAAACACTGAACAATTAAAGAAAATGTGTCATCAACGCTCCAATCACAAGCGCTATTCAAGGTGTTGACATTTATGTTGACCATTTCTGTCATTATGACATTTTCAATTTATACCATTGCCAACTGTATCAATGACAGCTTCGCGAAGCTGTTACGATACCGTTATACATTCAATAGCTTATGGGACCAATAAAGTTTATGGGATGTTGGTGAATACGGGCATCAGACTAATAAATAAATATTTATTTATTACTCTGAGGTTGTCTATGAAGATGGAGTAACCGTGTATAAATATACATACTACTAACATTTGAACTACTCCTAGCTGTCAACTAATTTTTTTAATTACTAAAATAAATTAGCAAAGAAAACACACATGCACTCTACCACTCAAATTGGAAAAATAAAACGTATATAATTAATCAATATTATTTTCATAGTTCAACACTCAACTGTATTAGTATTACTAGCCCACTATGTTTGCTGAACGCTACCATTGATTTGCCCTGGCACGGCTTCCACCTGTCAAATTGTAACCTTACAAGTACCGAAATAAACACATCTTTTGCGGCGTTTTAAATTCCACGTCTAGTCATGGCAGATCCGGAACTGGAAGAGCTAAGGAAGCAGCGCTTGGCGCAGATGCAATCACAATATCAGGTAAGTTTGATGGAAAATTGAGGTTAGCTGCTCTAGGGCCTCACATGTTGGAAGGTGTCTTTTAGGGAGGTGATGGACAGAATGGAAAGGCTAAAGAGGATCAGATGAAGGCTCAGGAGGACGCAAAACACTCGATTTTGACACAGATTTTGGATCAGTCAGCTAGAGCAAGATGTAAGGCAACTATTATTTATGAAAGACAAGTTATAAAGCAATTGTTGTGTTAATGAATTCAGTAAAACATACAAAAAATGTACCCTTTATAAGATAAAACTTACAACTGGTGACCTGTGTAAGCTGGAAACCTGCCTAAAACCAAAATATAATTTGTTGTCATGCAATAGGTTAATTCAAGCCTACAAATACTCATAAAGGCACCTTATACAGACAATAATACTGTCAGTCCTAGTACTGTCAGTATTTGCTTCAATCCTCCTTTTATATTTATCAAGTAATCAATTATCCTGATATACATCAGTATTCTCTTCATTTCATCGCTGCTATACTTACATGATAAGTAATGCTGTCAATATTTTAGAATAATGAACATTTTAAACATATTATTTAACAGTAATACTGTCATTATTCTAAAATATTGACAGTATTATTTATAGAATGGACAAATTGAAAACATCATTGACAGAAATTGACAAAACAAATATCAAACACCTTGAACAGCACTTGTGATTGGACCTTTTGTTTAATTATACAGTATTTCCAATATTGAGAATCTAAAGTAGCTACATTCCCTAGATAATGTATTTATTGTTGCTATTGAATCTATAAGTTGTTATATGGGTTCAATAGCTATTGAAAAATTACCATTAAGGCACCTTACACGATCAATATGACTGTCAATAATTTAGAATAATGACAGTATTACTGTACAATAACGTGTAAAATATTCATTATTCTTAAATAATGCCAGTATTACTGATTGTGGAAAGTATACTAATGATGGAATTAAGAGAATACTGATGTTTATCCAGATAATTGATTACTTGACAAATATAAAAGGAGGATTAAAGAAAATACTGACAGTATTATTGACTGAATAAGGTGCCTTATTGCAGAATAATTATTACATAAACAGGAAAAACTGTCATGCACTCTTTGAATAATTTGTTTTTAATTTTAGTGAACACATTATCATTGGGCAAGCCAGAGAAGGGGAAAATGATTGAGTCGATGCTTATAAGAATGGCACAGTCAGGCCAGATCAGAGGGAAAATAAGCGAGTCGGATTTTATCGGCATCCTGGAGAGTGTCAACTCACAACTGCCGCAAAACAAGACGTCCGTAAAGTTTGACCGACGCAGGGCAGCTTTGGACTCCGATGATGACGATTTTTGAAAATAGCCAAGGCAAGGTGCTTTAATCCAGAAGAGATACAACACTCAGCTTCACTTACACATGCTAATTTGTTAGGTGATGGATGTGTGTTCAAATTACCCATTTTTTTTCGAGCACTGCATCGAATATTCTTTTATAATTAAAAAAAATTGTAACTCATAAATATTTAATAAAATAATTTTTTTAAGAGATTTGTTTGTTGCTTGGTTTAGAATGAAGTTATGAGGTTATTCTAAAATAAAAACAGTGTTAAATAATCTTTTATGTGCCTGGGGTGTATTTTTGAGCTTGAGCAACTATGCATATAGTGATTGTGAGATTCAAAGTACCAACTACTACTAAGAAACTCAGCTATACCAAAGCAGCTGGAATGGATGGTAACAGCTGAAATCCAGAGTTTATAGAAAGATTAAGAAGGGAAGGTCAAAGGGCATAGACTATGGGGGAAGTCACCTACTATTAGACCTGTTCTAAAAATATACTGGTCACAGTCTACATGAGTTCAGCCACATTGCAAGATAGGGCATCTTGTGAAATGTGACCTCATGTAAACTGTGACCAGTATATTTTTAGGAGAGGTCTAACAGTAGGTGACTTCCCCCATAGTCTATGCCCTTTGACCTTCCCTTCTTAATCTTTCTATAAACTCTGGATTTCAGCTGTGACTGTGACCAGGCAGAAATCAATCATTGCATCAATGACATTATCAAACCCTCATGTAGAGTGAATGATCAACAAGGAGGATATTGGATATGGTACATTTAGTATTAAATAGAAATAGTCCTCCCATGGGTTTAAAAAAGTTGAGGACCCCACTAGACAATGGGTATTTCATGTAGTTTGGTAGGACGAATATTTGAAAATCAGGAATTGACATTTCGGAATGGTTGGTAACCCATGGATGCAGTAAATATTTCCAAATATAAAATCAATTACATGTAATAAATCATTTTAAATCTCACACTGCGTGTATAATAAATTGCAACTCTGTATAGATAAAAATGGAATGCCATCTGCAAACATTAAAATTAAGAGACAAACATTGACTAGACAATTACCTAAAGAAGAATGACATAACTTACTACCGCGTTTACTCCTTCTTCTCGTGCACTTCTGAAAATGGTAATGTATTAGTTTTCTGTGTGTGGATTTATTTACATATGTACCTTCATCCTCTTCATCCGCATCAAGAAAGTCCGAACAGCAAATTGAGTACAGAATA
Organism: Lordithon lunulatus; assembly: GCA_963942505.1. Lineage (NCBI taxonomy): Eukaryota > Metazoa > Arthropoda > Insecta > Coleoptera > Staphylinidae > Lordithon > Lordithon lunulatus. The sequence continues at coordinate 70,263,489 of OZ012666.1, forward strand.
AGAGAAAGGAAACCTAGTGGTAAACCAAATAGGAGAGTGGTTAGTACTGGATTGCCTTGCCACATATCCGCAAGAGATGTGCGCGCCTCAAAGTAGTAACGGTAGAGGCGGACAGTGAAACCATTTCCACCATAAACCTTAGAGCACATATTCAGTTACAAAGTTATTACTATACAATCTCAAATTGTTTCTTACTGTAACAGTTTCATTATAAATTCTCTCCAAAAAAATATCAACAGCATCCGCGGTAAGTTGCGCAGGATCATCATCAGGCATGTAGTGGTGATTCGTTGTCGAATTAAGTACGATAAGATAAGGCAGTGGCAGGACCGTCATAGCAATGCTGTTCGCCAGTTCAGGACTCCCAACCCAACCAAACTGGAAATTTTTGTGATACTTATCCCGTTTCTTCCGAATAACAGATTCCACCATATCCCGAAACTCCACCATTTCAGTTGACACCTCATGCAACTTATTCTCTTCCACAATAACCAACACGAGATTTTTTTTAGTTTGAATCAACTCATGGATGTTACCACGCGTCACTTTCGGGAACGTTTCAAAGCGTTCTTCATTGATCCATTTGTACATGGTTGTATTGAGGTGTTCAGCTTCGGCTACCGAATTGCCCGAATCAACTAAAATTTTAATTACATATGCATACTGAAAAAGGTTTGTCAACATGTCATATGATAAGTTAAAAGTATACATTTTTGGGTCTCAAATTATAAAAGAAAATTTGTTCTGCCATTCTTATCTTATTGGATTCTATTTGTTTGAATAAAATGATGAGAAATATTTTATACCTGAGTAGAAATAATGTAGACTCTCCTTATACACAAAAACAGCAGGCAATTCATCAATATCCACATGCTGTTTAGCAATTTCAGTGCTTGCAGCATAGAAGAATCCATGTGCTTGCATTTGAACAGCCACCGAATAAAATGCATCCCAAAGCAGGCCTTCTTGTGGCCCAACATACATGAAGAAGAGTGGGTGGTGGTTTTTAATGCTGTTCATACTATCTGCACGAGTTAATTCCTGCACAGGAGGACCTGACATTCTTTTAGCAAAATTCACAATTTCATCCTTGGTGCGGTCTCCATTGAAATTGAATTCCTCATCACCTTTAATACTATAAAATAACTAGATGAAATGTCTGTAATCCAATAGGAGAGGTAATATACTTTTAACCTTCCAGAACTCACACCCTCTATGAGACTGAGAGTGCCAGAAGGTTAAAAATCTACCTTTCAGGATTACAATTAATAGTTGGAAAATATAAATAAATCCCATGGAGGGTGCCATAGGAATTCAAATCCACAACTCAAAACAGTCTTGGATTTTATATATTTCATAATCCATAATAATATGTAAACCTTTTATTTCATGAGATAATAAAATTTTAATATGATCCACATATGCAATAAGTTAACCCTCTCAGTTTATATAAAAATAAATGTATTTGAAACTTACAATTTAATAGTTGGAAAACCATTGATGGAGAACTCTGTGGTGAGTGAAGTAAACCTAGTGCAATCAACCTTGCCTACTCTAATATTAGTTTTGTACAGTGTTTGCGCCACTTGTGACCAAATGGGCTCAAGTCGCTTGCAGTGTCCACACCATGGTGCATAAAACATGACCAGCCAGTGGCCCCCATCACGGCGCACCTCTGCAAACTTATCACTCAACTCGAGCACCCGCGACGCCGCTCCTTGTAGTGCTAGCACTATTAACAAACAAATGATAAAGTTGAATTAGGGGGGTTCCCCTGAAGTGGTTTCAACAAAACACACCCCACAAATAAACTTATTTTATTAATTACCTGATAGAGCAGAATAAATAAATATTAATATGTTCATCTTTGGTTTGGTTGAGAATGTGTATAATGTTTTATAACTTGGAGCCTCTGGTGCAATGCATAATTTGATTAGTTGCTGATATTTTTTCGACAAGTAGGCTTTTTAAATGTAAACAAAAGTGACGTTTTGTCGTTGCGTTATCGAGCGATTGTTAGAGGTAGACGCCTGTAGAGGGAACTACATGTTCTATAACGATTCAAACGCATTTTATTTCAAACAGAAATTAATTAGCAGGATTTTTGTTAATATACTCGTTTGAGCAACAAAATAGCTACAAAGTATTACATAAAGGTCGTTTTAGACAAGATTTCTTAGCTCAAAAGTTGTTCAAGAAATGAATTCATATATCCTAATCCCATACAATTTGTCCTTGATAAATAGAAAACGTTATATTTTTCGATTCGATCTACCATCCAATTCAATATTTCAAATAATTTGCTGTATGATACGAGACAATTTTTGTCTCGCATCTTGACTAAAGGTCTTTTTAGTCAAGACAATTTCTTGACTCAAAAGTTAATCAAGATGCGAAACAATCTAAATTGTCTCGTATCATACAATTACAGATCGTAGAAACGTAGATCTAATAGAAAAATATAACGCCTTCTATTTGCCAAGAACAAATTGTATGGGAGGAGGATATATGAATTCATTTCTTGAATAACTTTTGAGCTAAGAAATTGTCTTGTCTAAAACTACCTTAACTTTTGAGTCAAGAAATTGTCTTGTCTAAAACGACCTTAAGAATTATTTAACTTTATCAAGCATTTCTCGATGGCTTTATCAGCTTTACTACCTTAATATAAGCCTGTAAGGATGAAAGTGGCGTAAATCATATTTGAAATGTTTTGAAAATGAGAAGAGTTTGGGTAGAGCAAATTTATTTAATATTATTATTTTGTGTGACTTAAAAATGACCGTTACTTACACTCGGTGTAATCAAGTGATCCATCTTTTTTAGGATCTGCTTGAAATCCACACTGCCCTCGTTTTTCTCGCTTTGTTTCTTAATTGTACTTCTTCTGGTGGGGGCTCTAATTATACTTTCTGTATTCTGCACTGAATCATGATTGTACAGAAGAATGGGAAGACTACTGCCATAATGCGAAATTACCAAGTAATCATCCTTCGGATGATATTGAACGCAATGGATTGGCCTACTGTGATCGTACGGATTATAAACAGCTTCAACTATTGCAGTGTCCGTGTTCCAAACATGCAGAGTTCCGTTGGCGCTGCCTGCTAGTATGTAGCTCATACAGGGCGACAGAGTGCAAGTTGTTCGAACTCTATATGTGTAAAAAATATTTGTAAAAGAGAAAATCACTTTCGTATACGTTTATACCTATTATTTAATCCTGTATTGTGAGTTTGAAGCACGTAGCCAGTTTTAATATCAACTAGTCGAATTTTAACATCACGCGAGTTGACTAAAAGCCGCCTGCCTCTTTTGTGCAACAAAATCTGATCAATGGCGGTGCCTTTTAAATCAATTATAGCAATTTTTCTGCAAACAAAATTATACATGACTTCTTAACTTAAAATAATTATGATATAATTATCATAACTTCCTCTAGCGCTCGCATTATATGATATATACCTTTAATAACATTTATGCCTATTTGACATATTGAGTTATACCTTCTTATCATCCAATCACCTTCCATGAATTTCCAAATAGTGATAACCCCTATCGAATCGGCAGAAAACAATAGCTTTGCATCTTTATTGAAACAAACCGATGTAATATAGCCTTCGTGCCCTTTAAGTTCTTGCCGCAGCTCGTACTCTATTTCATCATTTCGCTCCCAAACTCTTAACACATTGTCATAACAACCTGATACTATGATGTCGTTTTTTATTTCACTCGTGTATACAAAAGATGGATGCGGCAAGATCTGAAAGAAACAAAAACCAAGCTATTCGCGATTCAAATGTCAACTAGTGGGTAAACAGCTGATTTTGGTTATTGTCTGCTGATTAGATAAAAATGACACGATTTTGAGTACTTGGATAGTAATGCGTGGGTGTTAATAAACTTTTAATATATAACTCGACAAAACCTTGCAGATATTGTCACATAAATGTTGAGAAAATATATTTTATGCATAATTACCCACTAGATTTTAGTGCCACTAAATAGAGTACCGAATTACCTATAGGAAATAACACAGGTATTCAAAATGAAGAGAATAATGTTTATCCATGCATATCTTATCTTGATATCATATTGAATACTAGGTGAAATACCTATTGTCTGTAGCGGGATAAATGTCTTTGTAGAGAAATTTTACACAGTTATATTAGAAATATAGTAACTATTACCTGTAAAAACATAAAATTTGTTGCATCCCACACACAGACAGTGCAATCCGCCGAAGCCGAGATCATTATTTTGTCATCACTGGACCAATTAATGCAGTAAATTAAACCTTGATGACCAAACAATTTTGTAACAAGCTCAAATGATAACACCTACAAAATATAAACACATGCATTTTACGTATGAAATACAAATAACCGAAGTACTTACGGAATAAACAACAATTGTATGAGTATTATCAATCAAAACGCCACATGCCAACACCCTCCCATCATTACTAAACTTCATTACGAAGCAGCCTTCATCATAGCTATCCAAACGCGCGATACACTTATTGGGCAGCTTACAAGTTTGATTCTCCAATCTCACCCACTGTTTAGTACTACTGTTATCAATCTCATCCATTGATTTCATTACAACACCTACTGTTTGGTCATCATTTTCCTGAAGCTCTTTTTTTCTACCACATTCAATTTCATGTGGTGTCTTCGACCGCCACGTTTCAACCACTCTATCTACAGCCGCAGTCGGTTTAATGCTTACATGCAATGTTGAGGGGTATTTATCAAATTTCTTTTTCGCCCACCAGTTAAAAATGTCGCATTTGTTAGCAGGGCAGTTTCTTAAGGGGGTGCGCGGCCTGTATAACTGTAGCCGTAGTTTGGTGTTCACGTTGGAGAAGTTTGGGCCGCTGGGGCGCAGGAACGCCCAGGCTATACGATGCCAGCCAAGAGATCCTATAAATAATCAGCGCTATTTTGTTTCCAGTTGGGTATTAAATGATATATTTTTAAATATTCTGGACTACCTACTAATATTATGAGCTCATTTTTGGAGAGAAATTTCTAGAGGTGCCTAGCAATCAATTTTTCAGTATCGGACGTGATAAAAATATAGTCTTTTTTAAAACATATATAAGTGTGAATCCACCCCTTAGCAATCTACATATCTAGATTTGGATCTTATAAGGCCCAATTCACACATAGGAGGCGAAAAGGCGAAAAGGCGAAGGCGCGGTGCGGTGCGGCGAGAGGCACGATGCTTTCACGCACCTCTATATAAACATATGGTGCAATGTCCACTTAGATGACGAGGCGCGGATATTTGCCTCGTGCGTCTTCGCCTGAGACACGGTGGTTGCGAGGCAAGAGGCACAAATCTTCCATGCCGCCTTCACGACGCTTTCACGCCACCTGTATATAAACATATGGTGCAATGTCCACTTAGGTGACGAGGCGCGGGTATTTGCCTCGTGACTCTTCGCCTGAGACACGGTGGTTGCGAGGCGAGAGGCAAAATTCTTCCATGCCGCCTCTATATAAACATATGGTGCAATGTCCATCCCTTCACTGCATATGGACATCACAATCGCCTGTGCAACGTCGCGCCTACATCGCGACGCCGCTTATGTGTAAATTGTGCCTTAGATCTCATCAGTGTAGCTCAACTAGTGAGGGTGAATTCACACAATATCTCGAGTGGTATATACAAAATTGATACAACTAACCCCCTAGGAGGAAAGTTAAACGCCATCTGGCGGCACCACATGTGCTTTAACTTTCCTCCTAGGGGGTTATTATAGTCTTTTTTTTGACCCACCCTAATGTAGATTGCTAAAAGGTGAATTCCCATTTATATATTTTAATGTGAATACAATTTTCTAAATACGATTTATTTTTCATAAAAACCTTGCATATAATTACCATTATGATTGTTGTAGTTGTTAATCAACGAAACACTTAAGAAATCCATTATTTCAAAAAAGAAAATAACTTCCGAATTTCCTGTAATGTAGTCAAAATCGTCGTTGATTAGGATTGACTCTTCCCAATTTGGATACATTGATCTAAAATATTGTAAAAATTAGTACTAATGTGTTGATATCAAAATTCTATGGTTGTACGTATTTAATTTTGTTACTAAATAATAATTGATTACACTCACCTATGTTGCTGTAAATTGTATGACTCAGTCATAATGGGTCCAATATAATTAATACTCTTATTTTCATAATAAAACAGTACGTTCCTATCCGTATTAGATTTAATTAAATATTCTCCCGTTTTAGAGTCGACAATGTGCACTTTGACCACTGGATGCACCACATACGAATCCAGTAGCAACCTATCGGTGCGATGAACTACAACACCCACAATATGTTTGTAATCGTAACTTGTAGTCGGTACAATTTTCTTTTTTGTCTTTTTTCCACGTTTTGTTTTGCTCTTTTCATTTTCAATCTTATAATCAACAACTTCATGCTCAATTTCATGTTCTTCACTAGTATCAATTTTATTATGACGGTTTTTATTTTTTTCTGCAGTTGCAACATCAGAATCCCCATCCGTTATACGTTTACCATCATTTGTAATATCTGTTTCATTATTTTCATTGTTTTTAGTCCTTAAAGTAGCCATTTCAATTTCTTCATCCTTTTTGCTTCTACGTCTAGCTTTCGGCGGTGATTTAGGTAAAGCTACATATGTTCCACTGCTCTGTGTTGAATTAGAACGCGCTTGACGCGGTTTTGGTACTGGGTGTTTTTTGCCAACACTTAGCTCCTGGCTAGAGTCGTTCAAAAATTTATCCATAATGTACGTTTTGTTTTCCACTGAAAGGTCGTTGCTGGTGTGCACTTGCACAATCTCATCCTCACTGGAAGTTTCTTTATTCGATCGCTTGGAATTTTCATCAATTGACGAATCTAAACTTCCTTTTATGGGCTTTACAGTTTGTTGTACAGAACTATTTTCAATACTATGTATCTTTTGGGAATCAACATGTAATTTTTGTGTAGGTTTATTTGTATCATCATCCGAGCTCGTATTGTGAAATTTTTCAACTTCTGTTAATTTAGATTCAACGTTGGTTGGTTTAGATTCAACTTTTGTTGATTTAGATTCAACTTTTGTTGATTTAGATTCAACTTTTGTCAATTTAGATTCAACTTTTCTTGATTTAGATTCAACTTTTGTTGATTTAGATTCAACTTTTGTTGATTTTGATTGAACTTTTGTGGAATTTGATTGAACGATTTGCGATTTTACCACATTATCATCACTAATATTACTCGATTTTCCACTTTTGATGTCAGAATCATCCGAATCGGTCGTTTCAATAGTTCTAATACTAGGTTTTCGTGTTATAGCTGGAAGATTTTTTAAACGCGTTTTCTGATTATTCCTCAATTCGGGTTTAAACGCATTAGCTTTCGAAAATGTTTGAACACTATTCAAATTCTTTTTATTTTGCAATTGTATATTCGGATTAGATTCAGAAGAGTCAGATATGCTTGCACTATTAATGTTTTTTTTATCCTCAATACTATATTTATTTACTTTACTATCTTGATGGAGCATTTTGTATGGCTTTGTATCATCATTGTTATAAAAGGAAGCACTTTTAGATCTATTTGTAGATGTAGTAGGCTCATCCAAAGACTTATGTTGTGCACTTTTTGATTTAGAGCTAGACCGATTCTCAACTATCTTTTGTTTCGACTTAGTTTTCGCTTCACTATTTCGCAAGGTTTTTGGTAATGCATCGAACTTGGCTTTTGTTTCTTGTTCATGTTTATCATTTTTTCGATACTGTTCATATGAAATTATATTATCAGTTTTATTCTTAAGAGGATTCGCTGTGCTCTCATCTGTTTCATCACTGTAAAAAGGTTTAAGAGCAACATTTTTGGATTTACTATTGAAACCTTTTTTATATTTTTTAGAGCTCCACTCACCATCATCCGATAAATCCGATAAATCATCACTTCGATCCGAATCACATTTCGGCGATGATGAAACTTTAACAGTTCTTGGTTTAGCAATTGCACCTCTAGGTTTTGGCGTCGGCTGTTCAGTTAAATTATGCGCGATTTTAGCTTCAGCCTTTACGGATACATCTTCTTGCAAATTTAAACGTTCTTGTTTTAATTTATTATCATCATCATCATCATCAGATGTACAGCTCATGACTAAATTAGCTTCACTGCCAGCTGTTCGTTTTTTCTCGTCATGCTGACTCTGTTTCGATTTCAGTTTGAACAATTTGTTCTTCTTGAGCTCATTTACGATCTTCATTTGAAAAATTGATGATCGTTTTTTACTCTTAATAGGTTCTTCCTCATTTTCATGTTTATTTTTGTTATATGAAATCTCTTCCTCAGAACTTGAAGAGTCTGCATGTTTTGCTTTGGAATCGTCTTTGTAAGAAATTACTTCTTCATCTGAGCTAGACGGATCCTCAACTAGATTTTGTTTAGACTTTGTTTTCGCATCCTTATTTCGCAAGGCTGATTTTAGTAGTGCATCGAACTTGGCCTTGGTTTCTTGGCGTAATCCAGCAGCGAACGTTTTCGCCATCTTTATTTTCTATACCTGTAATACTTAAACAAATATTCATTTGCGCTTTAGATACACCCACAGCTATTACAATACAATATCAAATTACATTTGCTTCTCGACATAAACTACAACTGAGGACGATGACTAACATTAGGCATTTTTCAGTGCTGTAGTGGTAAAAGAAACAGAAGGTACACTGTACATATATCAAAAAGATGAGAGAGTATACGTTTAACTATTTAAAAAATATCTAATTCATTAAATAGCAGAGGATTTCGCGATATTTTTTCAAAACAAATTGGTAGGTATATGCCGTATACCGCTGTATACCCTTTAAGGCTCAATTCATATATAGGAGGCGAAGAGGCGAAGGCGCGGTGCCGGCTCGGCGAGAGGCAGTACGCTTTCACGCCCCCTCTATATAAACATATGGTGCAATGCCCACTTAGGTGGCGAGGCGCGGGCATTTGCCTCATGCCTCTCGCCGCGACGGCACCGCGTCTTCGTCTCTTCGCCTAAGACACGGTAGGAGAAGAGGCGAAACTCTTCCACGCCGCCTGTATGTAATGTCCACCCCTTCAGTGCATATGGACATCACAATCGTCAGTGTGACGCCGCGCTTGCACCTCGCCTGCACCTCGCCTACACGGCGCCTCCGCCCGACGCCGGTTATGTGTGAATTGGGCCTAATACAGCCCTGGCATTCATGCCCCGATGAAGTCTGCTGACAAGTCTTATCACTTATATATTTCAGAAGAGTGCCGGATAATTTCTTATTTGAAAAGGCAGCAAATGCACAAATAGTATGGTAACCTCTAATCTAGAGTGTAGCAAGCCACTCTAGATTAGAGGTTACCAAACTATTTGTGCTATTGCCCCTTTTCAAATAAAAAAATATTCAGCGCCCCCCTTGAAAATATATAAATTATAATAACTGTCAGAACACTTGCACAGCATTGATCAGATACTACTATTATTATATGTATTATACTAATACAATAGGAATAAATAAGGGTTGTATGCGAAAATCAGTAAACAATACATAATAGATAATAATTAATTAAGAAGAACTTACAATTATTTCAGAAGACCACACTTGACCGCCACCATTATACAAACAACGCTGTTTTGTTTGTTTGTTTCAAATGTTGTCTTGGAAACGCGCCAAGTTGATCTGCAACACAAATAACAAAAATTTTAAATAGTGCAAGTTTAGTTGCATAAGGCTTTAATTTGACATAACCTACAAATATTTGATTGCGCGCTTGTAACGTTTTTTTTAAATGCAGGATTGTATTTACTCTAAAATATACAATCAAATAGTATATACGATTAAACAAACATGTCGATGAGCAAGTATATGCACCCCAGAAACATCTACAAAACACCCCCAAACTTCAAACAACTAGCAATTGACTATCCTGAGTTTCGCAAGCATGTTAAACAGGTAAATTCAAAACATACAAATCATTTATGTTTGTTTTATATATATATATATATATATATATATATATATATATAAATATATATATATATATATATATATAAATATATATATATATATATATATATATATATTATATATATATATATAAATATATATATATATATATATATATATATATATATATATATATATATATATATCTACTGGCCTTTTCTACCACAGCATGGTGTAAAGGTTTGAATTTTCCTCCATTCTTTTATACATTTTTCTTATTCTCTTCTACTTATTGTTCTGTAGGAATTAACCGGCAAGGTGTCATTAGATTTTAAAGATCTTAATGCTCTGCAAGCCTTAACTCGCACACTCCTGCTAAAGGATTTTGGGCTAAATGTTGAAATTCCTCTCAATAAATTAATTCCAACTGTCCCCCTGCGATTGAATTATATTTTATGGATAGAGGATTTGATGGAGATTTGTGAGAAGAAAACAGGGGATGATGTGGTGGGCATTGATGTGGGCACTGGGGCTACTTGTGTCTATCCATTAATAGCTGCAAAACAGTATGGTTGGAAAATGATTGCTACTGAAGTTGATGCTGAGAGTTTAAAATGGGCTACTGATAATGTTACTAGGAATGGGCTGAGTGACTTAATTCAAGGTAATTGAAATGAATTTGTTTATAAAATTGGAGAATGTTAGTTTGGATTCTAATGGACAAGTGTAATAATAGTGATGGTTTCATTATTGGTGAATCAAACATAACAAATTAATTAATTCTTTTGAACCATCAATAAACTCAAACTTTTTATTACCAATAAATTGATTCAGAACATTACTTAAGATATGGTACATTTTCTTTTATAGTTAAATCTGTTAATGGTGGCAGCTTGCTGATAGAAGCTCTTGGGGACAGCTCATGTGATTTCTGCATGTGCAACCCACCATTTTTTGCAAGTCAACAGGAAACAATTTTCGAGTTTAAGTCGCGAAAACAGTCTAGGCCACGCCCAAAAAATGCTTTTTGTGGAGCTCAAACCGAGCTTGTTGCAAAGGGTGGTGAAGTAGAGTTTGTCTCCAAATTGATTAAGGAAAGCAAGGAGTTGCATGGAAAAATAAGGTAACTCAATCCAATTTTATTGGACAGGAAAAAAGTAACTCTAAAATGTTGCTTTATGAATGATTTTGATCCCATAGGGCTCACCAACTAGGGAGTAATTAATTAATGCTAATAATTCATAGTATATATAATATTTATAACACTAGCAATATTTTTTAGAATATATTCATCAATGTTAGGCCACAAAACGAGCCTAGCACCCCTCAAAAAACTATTACGTGAGGTTGATGTGATTAGTTTTAAGCAGACAGACTTCTGCCAAGGGAATACAACTAGATGGGGGCTTGCATGGACATTCTGTGATATTGATTTACGGAAAGTCCCAGAAGCAACACTTGCTGCTGCTCGAAAGCAGAAAGTGAAGAATCCTGCACATCACATATTAACAACAGAGCTGAATATAAATGTTGAAGATGTTGGTGTGAAAATTGAGGAAATATTCAACAGACTTCAGGTATGTAGTTTGAATTATGGAATATACACTGATAATAAACAGAATAATTATTTAAAGCATAGGTTCCTAAAATATTTAGCCTACTACTCCTTTTCAGCTCAAATATTAGTCCTCTAACTTCTGCAGTGATTTTGTGATTAATTTGAAAATTCAGTATCTACTCACTAAGACTTCATATTTAGACTGTGCCTAGAACTCAGGCAAACCTAGTTTTTTAAAATAATAAATAAAGTTGTAATAAATATTGTAGTTTGATTCATTTCCTTCATTGAAAACTGATGTAGCAATGAATTATTTATTTTTTAGGTTGACTTCAAACAAATCAAAAAAAGTAAAAACGTCCTCGCCTACAACATTACAGCCCACACAAATACATGGTCGCACCAACGCAGGAAACGCAGGGAGCAAATGCGAGTTCATCTGAATAAAAGTGACAGCTCTGAAGGATCAAACACAATCGAAAGTGATGGGTGTAGCATGGACAACAATAACCTAATAGATATAAAGATGGGAACTAGTCCAAATGTGGACAGAACAGCTGATTTAATATTGGAAATGCATGTTAAAAGTCCTGGTAAACGCGAGTTGGAGGATGATGAGGGGTATTATAATAATAAAAAAATAAAGCTGAGTGATGAGGGTTTAGTGGATGATATTGAGAGGGTTTACTTGCAAAGCACTGCTGTTATACGTAAGGATGGGAAAGGGGTGCATTTTGAACTACTGTGGGGTGATGGTGTTGCAGGAAAAGATTGTTTGCAACAGATCTTGCAGTATGTAAAAAATAATATAAAGTTATAAAATTATACTAAACTCATATGTACATATTATTGCTGATTGACTGAAATTTATTTTCCTAAGTTTATGTTTAGAAGTGTGTTTATATTTACAATTATAAGTGGGATTAAGTTTGAAAGAATAAATTATTTATTTTGATTTATTTGTTTTATTTTTTTGATCAAGAAAACTAGCTGGTATTACATTGTTTCTGTTTGATCTGCTAGTAGCTAATTTTTTTAAAGCACACATTTCATTCATTTAGAAATTACATTTGAAAAACTGCTATTTCTGCTATTGTTTGTAATGAGAAGTTGAAATGTAACCATGACCTGCTAGGAACAATTGAGTCTAACATGATGGTGCCAAGAGTAAATCATAATTTACCATGCCTTATGGCTTACCCGAATGCCAAAGCATCGGGATGCCGGAAATTTTGAATAATTCTGAACTACCTAAATGAAGAAACTGGGGTCCATTGCATCGGATTAGCGAAAGCCAGGGGAGTTGGGAAAGGTGTCATTTGAAAGCGTCATCCTTCGAGACGTCGGAAAGATAGTTCAGGTATTGAGACGCTGGTGGGTAAAGCTATGGAAACGTGGAACGCCGGGAAAGCGGGAAAGATAATAAACTGTCAGTTTGCGCGCACTAAAAAGCCAAAAAACAATCCGGGAAAAAATTATTAGAAAATGAAAACCTGTAGGAAATGTGCAAAAATTTGCTCATTGGATAGATAATCCCAAACTAACAATTGCTCTAAATTTACCGACAAAGCTGCAAAAAGCACAAATGCAAAATGTCAAAAAATTTCCGTCAACGCCACGTCACGTCGGCTTCAAAACATTGTCTTTGTATTTATATTATAGCCATATAAAGGTACATATTTTTTTGAAAACAAGAAACCGAATTGGTTGACCCATACGTCATCTATAAATGAAAATTGAATACATATTAGTACTAAATACAATACGTAGATGTCGCACCAACCGCCATTATTGTATATAATGAAAATATTGTTTGAAACAGGAAACTGAAATTGTCTCGTTTATAAGCTTGTAACTTTCTTTTTATGAACCTAATAGCCATATTGTTGTTTATGATTCTATTATAAATAGAAAGGGAGGCTCCACATACATTCGGAATTGCATAATGTATTTACGTCTACTAAAATGTGATTACATAAATAACTGCTAAATTTTTGTGGGCTCTAGTGGGATTGTTTTGGTTGCGCGTCGGAGAAAGGGAATTATTATTGAGCGGGTAGGGAGCGACGCCGCGTCGACACCGCGTCCACCACGTGACGTCGGGCGTTTATATATATATATATAGGACTTGTCAAAGCGCACTCGAGACAGTTCTCTCGTCAGTGTGGTAATTTCTGTTTGTGCGCGCGACCGGTACTGTGTCTGTGTGTACATTTCCCGCCCCTGTATATAGTTCATACGTGGCCGCAATATGTGTGGTAAGTGTGGCAGCGTTTTTATATTATTTAGTGCCCCTAGGGGGCATAACCTACAAGGCCCGTAAGTGTGTCAGTGGACGCTTGACGGCGCCCTGTTTGCGATTAAGGGTTATTACCATCTGTCACAGCTGTCATCACGAATGGATACGAAATGAAGATAGCACGCGTTCAGTGAGGCTCAGTGATAATGCGTTGTTTGATGGGTGGCGTGGAATTATTTTGCGCGGCATACAGACATTTTTTGAATTCGGCGCGAAAATAACAATAAATCACATTTTGCTGAAAATTGTTGAGAAACTTTATAATACGTACTAATAAAAAGATTTAAACATTGTGAAGTGGCCCATACGTTATTATGCATATCGTAAAATTAAAATAGATTTTTGAATAAAATATTGAGCTTTTAGTTTTAAATAGTTGTTATCATTTTTTTACGCGATTGTTATGCAAATCTATACTATATACATTCCTAATTTTTAATTCTGAATTTATTATTAATTTTCAACCATTCTTGTTTTTTTTACATTCACTAGAATTTACCTAAATCGAATATATATATATATATATATATATATATATATATATATATATATATATATATATATATATTTGAAACACCTAGCTCAGTGGCCGAGTGGTTAGAGGCGTCGTCCGCCTCGTACTGAGCATTGGGAAGCCTGAGTTCGATCCCCAGCTGGGAGAGAATTTTCGCGAATCACCTTTCACAATTTTTCAGAGGTTTTCTGTGAAGTTAAGGTAAATACCGGGTGATTAAACTCCTCTGAGCTTCTCCCTTGACCGGCGGAGAAGCCTCACGGCTGATAGCCCTATAAAAGATAGAAGTTTATTTTTTATTTTTGAAATAGCATAAACCTTCTCGATTAGGAAGTGTGATTTCATGTTCTGAATATAATTTATTGAATCATTAGGATCCTCTTCTGCAATAGTATGAAAATGTAAATGAATGATTCGACATATAGAGGAAATAATAGTCGAAAATAGCTCGAAGACATTCCTTCAAGCTAGTTTTGACTATTTCCTCTATATGTCGATTGAAGTGGAGTAATCTGTTGGGCAATAAACGTTAGTGATAGGCACTGTTCTGACGTTAAAGTAATATTATTTAAATATTGGATTGTTAAGGCGTCTACTTTGTGATAAAAAAACAAAGTAAAAAATCGTTTTATTTATCCTTTAATATTATTTACTTTGATTTTAGATGCTAAAATATGCATTTCCCCTAAATTTTTAGGCTTAACTAAATTATTACTCAGTGATGGCAAAAGTTGCATCATTACGAAATGTGATTCGTGTTTGTAACTATATTGTTGCCTTGTTTTTCGTGATGATTAATTCCGGTTAATCTTATATTGCTAGGATTAGCAAAACGTAATCGCCCTGTTATCTACGAGTATTAAAGGCGATTAACAGAAATCATTCGGTAATCACGTAATATGCGCACCTCGTCACACCTTTGGAATGAATTATATGTACCGTAAAAAAATTATTCAACTGAATTTACAATGAGCCAAATACGTAGTGATTTCGTAATCTTTCGTGTCTTTTTGATTTATATTATTTGTTGCTTTTTATTAGATCTAAAAAATGCAAATATTGGTATTAACATTGCTTGAAAATGTTCGATTAAACATTTTTAGTTTCAAAACATCATTTTCAATACTATGCGGTATTTATAAAATGTACAGTACATACTAGGAGAGATAATAAGGAAAAACCTTGACATATACAAAAGCAAATATTGGATTATTAAGGCGTCTACTTTGTGATAATTCATTTTAAAGCATAAATAAAACTACTTTATTTTTTACTTTATTTTTTATCACACTTTAGTTACACATTGCAACTAGTTTCGGCCTAGCTCTAGCCATTTTCGAGCCCCTTCGATGACTGAAGAAATTGTAATTGAGTTGCAAAATCGTCAGACCATTACGACTGGCTGCGTTTGACAGTGAATTAATTGGGGAAGTACAAAAACGGTTTCTTGGATTTAACGAAATGCAGGTGTCGTTATTTAAGGGGGTGGCTGTTTAGCGGAGGGCGGCGGCGGTATTTAAAGCATAACCCCGGCAGTCGAAATAATGAGCCCATAAACAATCAGAGTTCACAATTAAAAGTCAACCGAGCTGGTAAATTAATTATATGTCATTCAAACAGCTGCCACTAGAAAACTAGTGCTGCTATATTGTTTTTGTTCGAAAATTCGGATTTATCATTTAATTTTCATCAAGAAAATGTTATTTTCATAAATATTACTTGAGTATTTGAAAACATACAGGCGAGTTTCTATATATATAAATATATAAATATATAATTGCTTTACAGTAGCTATAACAGAGTGACATTTTTACGACATTCTCTAAAATAGTCATTTTCAACTGGTACCGACTTTGAAGAAGATATCTTGAAGATAAAGATACTTTTAGGGAATTGAATATCAACAATTGCATGTTAATTTACAAAAAATGCTATATATTTCGTAGTAGTGGCTACAGGAACATGACTACATATTCTAAAATAGTTATTTTCTACTGGTACCGAATGTGAAGAAGATATCTTGAAGATAAATATACTTTTTAGGGGATTGAATACTAATAATCGCATGCTATGTTACAAAAATTGCTATAAATTGTATAGTAGTATCTACAGCAACGTGAAATTTTGACTACATATTCTTAAATAGTTATTTTCAAGTGTGATAAAAAATAAAGTAAAAAATCATTTTATTTATTTTTTTATTAATATTGGTCTTAGCATACTTTTGTATAGGAAAAGCATTTTAATACCAATATTTCCATTTTTTATCCAATATAGCATTATTATACATTCATATTTAACTTTTTTTGCTCTACTCAGAGGTGGCTGCAACACGAATTGCTGGAAAATCAGATGACTTAGGGAGCAAGGTTTGAAAATCTTAATAAACTCGCTCAATTACTACGAAATAACACCAACCTACTTAAATTGTTATAGTTATATAACAATAGCGTATGATTCAATATATTTGTAGTTGATGTCTATAAGGCACCTTACACGATCAATATTACTGTCAATATTTTAGAATAATGACAGTATTACTGTACGAGAAAATGTATAAAATGTTCGTTATTTTAATATATTAACAGTATTACTTATGGTGTAAGGTATAGTAATGATGGAATGAAGAGAATACTGAAGTTTTTCCGGATAATTGATTACATGATAATAGAAAAGTAGAATTGATGTAAATACTGACGGTACTAGGATTGACAGTATTATTGACCGTGTAAGGTGCCTTAGTGAGTCGTTTTGCACATTTAGAAATATTTTTGATTTGATTAGGAAGGTTGCTATTTATATATTGAGAATGAATAACAAAAACAATGATTGGGGTGTAGAAACTCGATAACTAAAACGGATTGGAACTATCATTTTTTTTGTTAGAATCACATGAGATTTCACCTGTCAGAGTTTGTCATATAGCTAGTAGATCATCCTATGTATGTATATTTTATTTTATACATTCTTTTCCTTTTGGAACAATAAACGTATTATTATTATTATAATAATAATTATTATTATAATTATTATTATTACTATAATTATTATTATTACTATAATTATTATTATTACAATAATAATAATTATTATTATTGAGATGAGATTGAAATATAATCGTGGAGTTTGAGAAATCAGTTAAGAAATGTACTGAAAGATCATAACGTTAAAAGAAGATGGACTTTGTAAGGAAACTCCGTGGAAGTACATACAAAGTTGTCGAATTCAAGTCATAAGTGGTCAGTCCTTGAACTTTCAACAGGATATAATAAAAGCATTTTAAAGATTTACAATCGTAATTCCGATAATAAGGACACTTGGAAACTAAGGTCACCAAATATTTAGTTATGTTTTTTTTTATAAATAAAAGTGAATTCGCTCAATATTGCTGCAATTGATAATTGATTGTGATAATGATATCAATTTTATGTTAATGTTGTTCATTAGGCTCCAAAGTAATGGAATTTAGTAATGTCTCGAACTTAATGGGAAGGTATTGTTGTCCCCAACAATTTAGAAAAAAATATCGTTAATTTTCGTTACGTTTTATGTCTAAAATAGTCGAAATAACCCCGATTTTTGCTGTCTTCCGGGAAATGTTGCGCCGTTTTCCCAATTTGTGATTACGACTACATTTGGAAATTAGTTCCGAACTGGGACGATCCAGTGAAAATTTCAGAAAACGTCATCGGTGTTTAATGCGACTAAATAAAGAAAATCGCGCGGGGAATTCACGAAAACGGTTAAATGTTAAATGTAGTAATGAAATTGTAAATAGAAATGTAACAAAATGTGGAAAAACGTGATAAAATGTGTGAAAATACTGAAAATTTTGGAAATATGTTGGTAAATAGGAGAAAATGTGAGAAAATGTAAGGAAATGTCAGGAAATGTCGGAAAAACGGTCAAAATGTCAAAAAAGGTCGATAATATTAAAAAAAAGCAAATAGGTCATGTAATTCGGAAAGTCGTGTGGTACTCCACACCAGATATTTTTTATTAAAAATGAATATTTTTAAATTTTGCATTCAAAGTAAGTAGTTAATTCAAATGCACTTGCGTAATTTGTAGTACTACAAGGTTATTATTGCACGAAAAATAATATTTATTGTTATCCAATTCTGATTAGATATAAATTCCAGAACGTATAAATGATCTTTAAGATTAACCGAATTCATTTGTGTTTTTTTTCTACGAAAACCAAACCTAAATTCAGGTGAAACCCTGACCGAGGGATTAAGTATCTACGTATCTATGATTAAAACGCACTTGTTATATGAGTCGCACCATTGAAAACAATTTGCAATGTCGTGATAAGATAAGGTGGATTAGACCAAACATAAAAGGTGATAGTGATAATGTATTTCAGCGTGTTTTCCGGTACAAAAATATTTATTATCTCTAAATGATTAACGCACTGTTTTAATCAGTTTCATTCATATCTTTTACTGGAAATGTTCTTTAATTCAAAATCTCCTCCTTTTCAAAACAATTCAAATCTGACCTGTTTTATTCTCACAGGTTCATATATTAAGTTATATTTTCTTTCTTAGTTGTATAGATAGCAAATCTGCTACATACATATTATTATTAATTTTATGTAAGTTACACTAATAGTTTCTTTAATATAGTTTATATTTTGTGGATTTACGCCACGACAATAAAGACCGAATATATCATAGAAGATTAAATACTGTTAAGTCAGCAGTAAACGTAATATGCCAATGTATTACGAAACTACTTTTACTCTTTGGTTGATCTTACACGGCCCAGCCTCGTTTCGCGAACCGCACCAGCATTCATTTTGTTGCATACAATTAAATGCTGTTGCAACAAAAAATATGATTCTCAATCCATACGATTTGCAAAATAAATAGTTATGTCAAAACAAACAATTGGGTAAAATTTCTCAATTTTTTTTTTAGTCACAACTATTTGCTTTGCAAATCGTATGTATTGAGAATAATTTATTATACTATTAACATATCCACGCCTAAACTGATATACCTAGCAACAACGTTTCTGCAATATTGTATATTATAATGTACTTTTTTTTAAAATTTGTTATTTTTTCTTGTTTCATTAAAATATTTTGCATTCTTACGAGTTTTGCTTTTTCCATGCACAGCGTGGCCCCCGGCGAAAATGAGAATGCCAAGGTTGCACAGCGAAAGTGAATGGCCGGCGCCCACAGCGACTAGCCCAACGTCGTTTCTAGTGACAAATGCAGTTTATGTGCAATGAAACTTTGAATATGATTGCATTCAATTATAAATCGCACTATAGTGTGAATACATTTTTAGTTTCACATATGAATACTGGAATAGCCCGATGCAAAATTGATCACACCTATAAGGCACCTTACACGGTCAATAATAATGTCAGTCCTTCAATCCTCCTTCAATATTTATCAAATAATCAATTATCCGGATAAACATCAGTATTTTCTTCATTCCATCATTACTATACCTTACAAGATAAGTAATGCTTTAGAATAATGAATATTTTAAACATGTTATCGTACAGTCATTATTCTAAAATATTGACAGTATTATTTGTGTAAGGTGGCTTTATGATCAATTTTGCATCGGGCTATTCCAGTATTTATATGTGAAACTAAAAATGTATTGTGGCATATGTTTCAGTAGTTATAATGACGGCCCTGCCTGTTTGGTTAAGCCCTGGTTTCCTAGGAAAGCGGCCGCTTAAAAACGGCCGCTTTTG
The DNA here is from genome assembly GCA_963942505.1 of Lordithon lunulatus. Taxonomy (NCBI): domain Eukaryota; kingdom Metazoa; phylum Arthropoda; class Insecta; order Coleoptera; family Staphylinidae; genus Lordithon; species Lordithon lunulatus. The sequence goes on from OZ012666.1 coordinate 70,283,553, forward strand.
ACGTCATTTTTACGTCACAAAAATAATTCTACGTGTATATAAACGAATATAGTTTCCTATAAAGTGTAATACCTCAACGTACTACAAAAACCCAATGAATTGCGATGAAAAATTGAGAGTTCTTCTATTACATATACTTAAAACGACCTTTGTGATTTGTGAATGACGTCAAAAGCGGCCGCTTTGAAGCGACCGTTCTCCTAGGAAACCAGGGCTATACTACTAGTGACTAGTAGTGACAAATGCTGACGTCTCGCTATACCATTAGTATGAGTGTCATGTCAGCATGTGTCACTAGTATTCACTAGTAGTAGCCAAACGGACACTTGAGAAAATGTATTTTAGAAAAAAAAAAGGGAAAAAATCAGAATTTGTATAAGATTCCAAATGTATGCCCGTATTCACCAACATCCCATAAACTTTATGGGTTCCATAAGCTATTGAGTGGACAAATTGAAAACGTCATTATGACTGAAATTGTCAAAACATATGTCACACTTTGAATAGCGCTTGTGATTGGAGCTTTGATGAAACCTTTTGTTTCATTATTCAGTGTTTCCAATAGAGAGAATCTAAAGTAACTAGATTCCCTAGATATTGTATTTATTGTTACTTTAACAACAAATACTTATAGATTCAATAGCTATTCATACAATTATGGAACTTTGGTGAATACGGGGGTAAGTCTCGAAAAACTTTGTGATATTATTGTCAATTGTTCATAGCTGTCTAGATTTTGTTCAATCCAACATTTTTGCAGACGTATTGTAACACGTATAGTCATTTTTATTAATGTGCATTGCTCTCCATGGTCTTGATAGTCTCAATATATGTACATTTGAAATAATATGTATGTATATATTTCAAATGTATATTGAGGCTATCAAGACCATGGAGGGCAATATACACTAATAAAAATGACTATACGTGTTACAATACGTCTGCAAAGATGTTGGATTGAGAAAATCTAAGGCAGCTATGAACAATTGCTAATAATATCACAAAGTTTTTCGAGATTAAATTTGGAATCTTATACAAATTTTGTTTGTTTTTTCTTTTTTCTTTCTACAAAACATTTTCTCAACTGTCCGTTTTGCTACTATTAGTGACACATGCTGGCATGACACTCATACTAATATTATAGCATGACGTCAGCATTTGTCACTACTAGTCATTAGTAGAAACCAAACAGACAGGGCCGTCATTATAACTACTGAAACATATGCCATCATACATTTTTAGTTTCACATATAAATACTGGAATAGCCCGATGCAAAATTGATCATAAAGGCACCTTACACGGTCAATAATACTGTCAATCCTAGTACTGTCAATATTTTCTTCAATTCTCCCTTTATATTTATCATGTAATGAATTATGCAGATAAACAGCAGTATTCTGTTCATTCCATCATTACTATATCTTACACGATAAGTAATATTGTCAATATTTTAGTATAAGAAACATTTTAAACATATTATCGTACAGTAGTTCTGTCATTATTCTAAGATATTGACAATATTATTGATCGTGTAAGGTGCCTTATAGGTGTCATCAATTTTTCATCGGGCTATATTAAAATGATCTTTAAGATTAACCGAATTCATTGGCAGCTATGAACAATTGGCAATAATATCACAAAGTTTTTCGAGACTAAATTTGGAAATCTTATACAAATTCTGATTTTTTTTCTTTTAGAAAAAAATTTCTCAACTGTCCGAAAATCTATGGCAGCTTGAACATTTGGCATTAAAATCACAAAGTTTTTTTTTTAACACAATAAGTTGAATTCACTTTAGTTTATAAGTAATATTTATTAGTTCATGTAGTACCATTCCGTTTAACCGTGATTTTAATTGAATTAGAAAATTAAGTACTTCTTCACGCATTTGGATTTCACTTTGTAATGTCAAGCAGGTTTATTAGATTAGTTTACAGTATAATTTCTGACGTGATACTTTAGCCAGGTAGAAATATAGAAAGTGTGCGGGATGAATAATTTATATGTTGGCCGTGTGTTTTTGGTGGTGCAAACACATGTCTTCAGGCTCTTGGAAAAAGACAAACAAAAAAAAACATATCCAGGCGCGACTTCATGTAAACAATACCATTGCGGTCGTTCACCGGTGTGTTTCTTTAATTCAAAGAAATTCGTATTAAATTATTATAATAAATATCCAACCCTATTTCCAGCCATGATAATAACTAGTAATTATTTTTCCTATATAATTTCATAGTAGGAATATTGCTATTATGAAATTATATAGGAAAAATAATTGCTGTTTATTATCATGGCTGGAAATAGGGTTGGATATAATAACATTATAAATGTCATTCTACCTAGTTCTAGCTGTTCAAATGGATGTTGTTTGTAATTAAATTACTAATTTATTGTTTAATTGAATATATAGTATTTTGTCGTTTGTGTTTTTCTTTACTCAGGCATTTGAGATGATTTTTCTAGGAAAATTAAAAATGTGTGCCCGAGAAATGTTTACAAAAATGTATATATGAAAACAGAACAAGAATGAAGAAAGTAAGAAACGAAACAGAAAAAAAAAATAGAACCAATAATCCAGATAATTATGAAGTACAGCTTACCACATAAGCTTGGACACATATACCGAATGCCAAAGAAAAGATTAGCGAGAAGAATATACGAAAACAAGTAATAGGAAAAACAAGTAATAGGAAAAACAAGTAATAGGAAAAACAAGTAATAGGAAAAACAAGTAATAGGAAAAACAAGTAATAGGAAAAACAAGTAATAGGAAAAACAAGTAATAGGAAAAACAAGTAATAGGAAAAACAAGTAATAGGAAAAACAAGTAATAGGAAAAACAAGTAATAGGAAAAACAAGTAATAGGAAAAACAAGTAATAGGAAAAACAAGTAATAGGAAAAACAAGTAATAGGAAAAACAATAGAGGATGATCATGTAAAACATGGGAGGACAGAATAAGAAGCGACATAAAATGAAATACAAAGACAGAATATGAGAAGTACTGACATAACATGGGAAAAAATAATAACAAGTAACACCCGACAGGAAAGACTGTAGAGAAATATACATACGAACAAGATGAATGTATATTCATCCTGTTCGTATGTATATTTCTCCTTACATCTATAAAGCACCTTACACGGTCAATAATACTGTCAATATTTTAGAATAATGACAGTATTACTGTACGATAATATGTTTAAAATGTTCACTATTCTAAAATATTGACAGTATTACTTACCGTTTAAAAGTCTTTTTAGACAAGACAATTTCTTGACTCAAAAGTTATTCAAGATGCGAGACAATCTAAATTGTTTCGTATTATACAGCAAATTTTTTGAAATATTGAATTGGATTGTAGATCGAATGGAAAAATATAACGCGATCTATTTGTCGAGGACAAATTGTATGGGAGTAGGATATATGAATTCAGATCTTGAACAACTTTTGAGCTAAGAAATTGTCTTGTCTAAAAAGACCTTTAAACGATAAGTAATACTGTCAATATTTTAGAATAGTGAACATTTTAAACATATTATCGTACAGTAATACTGTCATTATTCTAAAATATTGACAGTATTATTGACCGTGTAAGGTGCTTTATAGATGTAAGGAGAAATAGGATGAATATACATTCATCTTGTTCGTATGTATATTTCTCTACAGTCTAAAACGACCTTAAGGTATAGAAATGATGGAATGAAGAGAATACTGTTTTTTATCCGGAAAATTGATTACTTGATAAATATTAAAGAAGGATTTAAGCAAATACTGACAGTGCTAAAAATTGACAGTATTATTGACCATGTAAGGTGCCTTTATCGATAATAAAATGGATTATGTTTTTATAAATCAATAAATAAACAATAGTAGCTATAAAAAAGAAATTCATCATGCCCTAACAATAAGTATTTAATTTATATAACAAGAATATATATATATATATATATATATATATATATATATATATATCAACGTTACAAGTAAAAGAAACCCAGATTTTGAAAAAACACATTCATTCATTCTAACAGTACAACTAATCCACCAAGGTTGCTCAATCGATAAATTTTGTAGTGTGGCGAAAGTAATCTGTGTGCTGCAAAATATTAACATTTGAAATCGCGCGCATGATTAATTAATCAGCGACATTTGCATGGCATTAAACTAGTTTTCTTCTTACGGAAGACTTGATATTCAAGACACCAGTGTCGTCCTTCGAATTGAACTTGGTACGTCGTATATATATATATTTTTATTCAAACTAAATGGCATGAGGCTTAAAAATATTTATGAATCTCATGGTTCTCATAAAAATGTTGAATTTATTATCCTGTTTGGCCAGTGCAACGAAATTTAGCGAAATTTAACAAATGAACAAGCACCTCCTTGTATATATATATATATATATATATATATATATATATATATATATATCCTTGTTAATCGCGAATTTGTTATGATCTTGTCAACGAAGCGCCAAATCTGATTTTTTTTAAAATTATGTCAATTGCCAGTTTTTATATTCATTATGCTTAATTATCCTGATTAAAAATATGCACGAAATTAAACGAGCGAAATATTGATATATTATAGTTTATTAGAGTTTCACTGCCCTCGTTGTTTCCCAAATATATATATATATATAACCAAGTCCATGTTTTGAAGCATTTAATTTGTTTTTAGTGCTGATATTACAAGAGTTGTGGGTTCAAATTCCCTTAAAGGGGGGAGATTTTACATATTTCTAAACTCATCATTTAATTATTGTTAATTAGTTTGGCCAATTTCATCGTATTTGCTTTATTTTGAAAAAAAAAAAAATGCGTGTAATATCATTTTAACACGAGTTATAACTGGAGTTATTAAGGCCCAGTTTCTCCAACTAATCTTACTGAAAGTAGCAACTAACACTCATATACACTAACACACGGCAGAAGGACCTGGAGGTCAAAAGCCACTTACTAATTGTAACAAATACAAAACAAATTGCAATGTACAAGATTCTAGATCACACGCGGCGCTACATGTTATCTTTCACTTATCAATAGGACTATCAGTCATCAGGCTTTTCCCCCGTCTTTAACTCTACAGAAAACCTCTGAAAATCTGTGAAAGGTGATTCTCAAAAATCTGTAAAAGGTGATTCTCAAAAATCTGTGAAAGGTAATTCTCAAAAATCTGTGAAAGGTGATTCTGAAAAATCTGTGAAAGGTGCTTCTCAAAAACCTGTGAAAGTTGATTCTCAAAAATCCGTAAAAGGTAATTCTCAAAAATCTGTGAAAGGTGATTCTGAAAAATCTGTGAAAGGTGCTTCTCAAAAACCTGTGAAAGGTGATTCTCAAAAATCCGTAAAAGGTAATTCTCAAAAATCTGTGAAAGGTGATTCTGAAAAATCTGTGAAAGGTGCTTTTCAAAAACCTGTGAAAGGTGATTCTCAAAAATCTGTAAAAGGTGATTCTCAAAAATCTGTGAAAGGTAATTCTCAAAAATCTGTGAAAGGTGATTCTCAAAAATCTGTGAAAGATGATTCTGAAAAATCTGTGAAAGGTGCTTCTGAAAAACCTGTGAAAGGTGATTCTCAAAAATATATTGTATTATATCAAATTTAGTGTAAACAATTCCCAGCACACCACTGCCTGTTGCGTTGGCCTAAAATTTTTGCTCACCGTATATATATATATATTGATTAATCAAGTTACCTAACACATCGTTATGCAACATTATTAATTTTTTTTTTATTAGTCGGTCAGCCGCGCGATGGCATTTCTAACGTCGTCGGGCCGCGCGCGCGCGAGTGAAAGTGCCGCCCGGCAACAACAAAAGGCGTTTTCCGAAACCAACAAAAAAAAAAAACAAAACAACAAAAATAGTCTGAATAGTCTGTGTACTCGGGAGTGAAAGCCCGTAGCGGCTTTTTCTACTATGCGACCTTCGTCGGCCGCGAAGTCCATTACGTTTTAATTCGTTGTGCAATTAGGAAAAGAAAGGAGTTATGATAATGTGGGGCGGCAGAATGCGTTCTAATTATGTAAATATGTGCTTAAAAAAATATTAGGTATGGCGAATTGTTTTATAATCGTTTTGGTTAGTTTAGGAATGCGGTTGCATTAAATTTTAATTTTCATAAATTTTGTTTTAGTTCTTGTTCTTAGAATATTCATTAAAGGACATAATTAGTGCAAAATTGTTGTATATTTAAAATAAATCTTATATTGAACGCTTTGTTAAATGGGGCATTGAGGACACAAGTGAACTAACCCTCAAATTAAAAAAAATCTATTCTTAGTACTAATAGTAATAATGATAATATTATTTTTTATGTTAGTACTAATAATAATGATAATTATAACATAAAACTAGTATTTTGAGGGGTTAATCTGCTTTTGCTTTCAATGCCTTAAATTTAAAACAACTAGCAGAAAAGTAAATTAAATTTTAAGTTCTCGTTCTTAGAATATTCATTAAAGGACATAATTAGCGCAAAATTGTTGTAAATTTAAAATAAATCTTATATTGAACGCTTTGTTAAATGGGGCATTGAGGAAACAAGTGTACGAACCCTCAAATTAAAAAAAAATCTATTTTTATCTTAGTACTAATAGTAATAATGATATTATTTTTTTTTTATGTTAGTACTAATAATAATGATAATTATAACATTTTGAGGGGTTAATCCGTTTTTGCTCTCAATGCCTTAAATGTAAAACAACTAGCAGAAAGGTAAATATGTTTAAAAAAAACATTAAGTATGATGAATGGGGTATTGAGGACACAAGTGGACTAACCATCAAATTAACAAAAATTAAAATCAATTGTTATCTTAGTACTAATAAAAATAATGATAATATTATTATTTTTATGTTAGTACTAATAATAATGATAATAATAACATTTTGAGGGGTTAATCCGTTTTTGCTCTCAATACCTTAAATGTAAAACAACTAGCAGAAGGGTAAATATGTTTAAAAATAAACATTAAGTATGACGAATTGTTTTATAATCGTTTGGCTAGTTTAGAAATGCAGTTGTATTAAATTTAAATTTTCAAAAATGTTTGAAGCCTTCGTTCTTCGAATATTAACTTGATTAATGAACATAATTAGCGCATAATTTGTAATTGTTATATATTACAACAACATTCTTACATTGAACGCTTTGATAAATAAATGAGGCATTGAGGACAGAAGTGGACTTACCATCAAATTAATAAATAATTAAAAATCTATATTTATCTTATTAGTATCAAGATAAAATAGATTTTTAATTATGTTTTAATTTGAGGGTAAGTCCACTTCTGTCTATAATGATAATAATAACATAAAAATTGATTTTTAATTTTTAAGAGGTTAATCAGCTTTTCTTCTCAATGCCTCAAATGGCCAACAGATTGATTTTCTCTCTCGTTGTAAAACATCTTAATAAAGTAATATCAGTGGAAGCTATTTTTAGCTGGCTTAAAACAGCCCTCGAGCGATAAACGAAAGTGGCTTTGATTTGTAAAGCTAAAGACAAAATTTAACTTATTTGAGGGCCACTTTGTAGGTGAATCTGTTCAGTCTTTTAAGCCCGTATGACATTATCTAGTTTCCTATATCGTTTTATATATAAGAATTAATATATGAAACTGTATAACTATATCTAAATGGAAGATCAACGTTGTGTATTACGGTGTTGTTATTGTTAAGTGAATTTATTATTATTCCGCCGCTATATCATTTTCTACATGTGTGTATGACACTATGTAGTTTGTATCAGCATCGAAAACGATATAAGAAACTAGATAATGTCATACGGGCTTAAAAGACTGAACAGATTCACCTACAAAGTGGCCCTCAAATAAGTTAAATTTTGTCTATAAAGCAATGTTAAGTACTTCCCATTATGATTTGATTTCACGAAATCATGGCCCGTTGCAAAACCCGTTCCGGTGCCATGGTCGCGCATTAAAGTGGCTCGCCATTTCGGCGTTTTCGAAAAATTCCGCGCTTTTAATGATCCGCGGCGACCTCTGTTAAAGCCGGCCCTAAGCAAACATGCGCGCTCGGCGAACAGCCCACGGGCTTATTTTGCGCGTTTCACTTTCTTGTTTATGCATGTAGAAATCAACCCAACCCAAATAATGCACCCAACATATAACATTAAATGTAGTACAGTCAGTACGTTTAAAATATAATTGTAATTGTCATGACATTGACGGCTTATCATCTTTCTGTACTGCATACATGGAATTGTTGACTGTTTACTGTTATGGCTCAGCTAGTAATTTCAATACTTTGTTAAATAACGATAAGTGGTGTATTTCGTTTGCCACGTACGTGAATGCATTTATTTGCTTGCTTATTTAAACATTAAACTTAATATGTGATGCTTCAAAAAAAAAAAAAAAACAAGTATCAACTTCAGTTTCTAAGATACAGACTAATAAATAACATGTTTTTATCTTAATTGTAATACGTCAGTTATTGTTTAAACATAATGGACTAAAATAAACATACAATGTTTCATCTTGAAAGCAAATATAATTTATATCGTTATTTAGTTGTAATTTTAATGAATTCAATTTATTACATTTTCTTATAAAACGTTAAAACATATTATATTAAAAATATTCTTATAAAATTTTTTTTTATAGGAAAGTTATGTGTCTTGAATTGAAAATTAATAGTAAAAAAAATACCTTTATTTGGCATATCAGCCCAACCCTTCCCTTTACAAATTCCAGCCGCAAAAAACAATACTTTCACAGAAAGAACTAAAAAATAAATTAAAAAAAAGAATACAAATTAATAGTAAAGTACTTTAGTTAATTAAAAATACAGTACTATATATTGTAAAGTATTGGTAAAGTCAGTATATGGAAAATTCTTAATGCTTTTACCAGTTTGTAATTTATATTACTAGATATTTCTTATCCTTTTATAAGTGCTGTTGCTCCGTATTAAGCTTTTTGAAATTGGTATAAGAATGTTAAAACTAATGCTTCTTTTATGTTGTTGCAGGAATTTTTGGATATATCAATTACTTGACGCCCAAGAGCCGCAAGGAGATCTTGGATCTGTTGGTCACCGGGCTGAAGAGGCTCGAATACCGTGGATATGATTCCGCAGGTTAGTAAAAAAACAATTCACTATGCTAGCAAAGGTGGGGTGGTTAGTTGCCCCCTACCAACCAGACTATGCCCGTCCACTATTTAAAATGACTTGAACTATGCACTACATTGTTTCTCACATTTTGTGTACGAATCAGGCGTAAATTAATACATGAAACTAAAATTAAATCATAAAAAGTAACGGATAACAGTGTAGTGCATAGTTCAAGTCATTTGAAATAGTAGACGGGCATAGTCTAGTTGGTAGGGAACACCCACCCACCCCACCTTTGCTCGTATAGTTTTTTCAAAGGATAACACTCTTCTTGGAAGAGTTTAAACAATATAAAACATCAGTATCCATTGAAAAAACTATGCGAGCAAAGGTGGGGCGGGTGGGAGGCCCCCACCAACCAAACTATGCCCGTCCACTATTTAAAATGACTTGAACTATGCACTACATTGTTTCTCACATTTTGTGTACGAATCAGGCGTAAATTAATACATGAAACTAAAATTAAATCATAAAAAGTAACGGATAATAGTGTAGTGCATAGTTCAAGTCATTTGAAATAGTGGACGGACATAGTCTAGTTGTTAGGGAGCACCCACCCACCCCACCTTTGCTCGTATAGTTTTTCCAAAGGATAACACTCTTCTTGGAATAGTTTAAACAATATAAAACATCAGTATCCATTGAAAAAACTATGCGAGCAAAGGTGGGGCGGGTGGGAGGCCCCTACCAACCAGACTATGCCAGTCCACTATTTAAAATGACTTGAACTATGCACTACATTGTTTCACACATTTTTTTACGAATCAGGCGTAAATTAATAAATGAAACTAAAATTAAATCATACAAAGTAACGGATAACAGTGTAGTGCATAGTTCAAGTCATTTGAAATAGTGGACGGGCATAGTCTAGTTGGTAGGGACCACCCACCCACCCCACCTTTGCTCGAATAGTTTTTCCAAAGGATAACACTCTTCTTGGAATAGTTTAAACAATATAAAACATCAGTATCCATTGAAAAAACTATGCGAGCAAAGGTGGGGCGGGTGGGAGGCCCCTACCAACCAGACTATGCCAGTCCACTATTTAAAATGACTTGAACTATGCACTACATTGTTTCACACATTTTTTTACGAATCAGGCGTAAATTAATAAATGAAACTAAAATTAAATCATAAAAAGTAACTGATAATAGTGTAGTGCATAGTTCAAGTCATTTGAAATAGTGGACGGACATAGTCTAGTTGTTAGGGAGCACCCACCCACCCCACCTTTGCTCGTATAGTTTTTCCAAAGGATAACACTCTTCTTGGAATAGTTTAAACAATATAAAACATCAGTATCCATTGAAAAAACTATGCGAGCAAAGGTGGGGCGGGTGGGAGTCCCCTACCAACCAGACTATGCCCGTCCACTATTTAAAATGACTTGAACTATGCACTACATTGTTTCACACATTTTTTTACGAATCAGGCGTAAATTAATAAATGAAACTAAAATTAAATCATAAAAAATAACGTATAACAGTGTAGTGCATAGTTCAAGTCATTTTAAATAGTGGACGGGCATAGTCTGGTTGGTAACTTGATGCTTTAAACTTTAAAGCATCAAGGTAAAATTTAATGTTTAAAGCTTTAACTCATGTCGCCAGTGCAAATTATTTTATTATGAGGGTTGAATTTTATGCCTTGAGAATTGGTAACACTGGTGTTGCTAGATGCGTCCGACTGCGCCATCGCAAAGTTTTTTGATAGTATACGTAATCAGAACGTGTTGTCATACAGCGGCTATTTGTATTGTTAATAGTGAATTTGTTTACGACAAAAAAAGGATTTGAATCTATTTTTTTTACAATTTTTGACGTGGGTTATTTCAACAGCCAACCTGCTACCACTTTTGGCGTTGAGACACCATCCAATGCCCAAATATATGAATGGTTTAATGAATTCAAACGTGGCTGTACTTCACTGGGAAAAGTTTTTACAGAAGGTCGTTCAAAATCAGACGGTGTGCCATAAAACATAGATGCTGTATATGAACTGATAATGCAAGATAGTCATGTGACCTATCGTGTGACTGAGTTGGCAACACTGGTGTTGCTAGGTGCGACCGACTGCGCCATCGCAAAGTCCAAAAAACTATTTAAAACCTGTTCACCAATAGAAAACAGAAAGAACGTGGGTAGACGAAATTAGAACTGCTAGAGGCTACTTATGCACTAGGGTTTTTAATTCATTACCATGTATTACATGTATTACATGGTAGTGAATTAAAAACCCTAGTGCATAAGTAGCCTGTAGCAGTTGTAATCTCGTCTATCCACGTTCTTTCTGTTTTCAATTGGTGAACAGATTTTAAGAATATAACAGCCCTGAACAGCAAAGCATTCAAAATAGCTACCATGGAATTTCTAGCTGACCAAGTATACTACTCCACCGATGAATTTCTGTTTTTAATTTATCGTATGGTTTATTTATTTATCTGTCTCCTGCACTGTCCTTTCTAATTGTATTTTAAATTGTATTTGAAAATGTGTGTATATTTCAATTTATAAATTTTTATTATTTAAATGTGACTTGTGTAAATAACAATTGTTTAGCACCAATAAAATATGAATTAGAAAGCAGATGTCGCCAAGAAACCTGAACTCGTACAACGCTATAAAAATAATTAATTAATAATTATTTTTCAATGTTGTATTGTTCTAATGTCAAACTGTTTTGAAATTGTAATTGAAAAGGAAATAAAGACACTTTATTATTATTATTATAACTTATTTTAAATAACAACAATTGTTGTGCAAATGTACGAACATTGCATCATATTCGCAAAATATGACTTTCGGTATTGTCTCTCAAAATGATTCGTTTTTATTCCAGGCGTGGCAATCGATGGTCCTCATGACAAAGACATGGCCATCATCAAGAAAACGGGCAAAGTTCGTGTTCTTGAAGAGGAGATTAATTCACGTAAGTTTTTTAAATTGTTAATGTTTTATAAATAAATTTCCATGTCGGTGTTAGTGTAAAAACAAATTATGAAGCGACAATGTTGATTTTTTGAGTTTAATGTTATCATAATAATATCGAATTGTTTCCGTGTATAATTACAGGCAGTGCTGAATTAGACATGGAGGGCACCATTGACACCCACTGTGGCATCGCGCACACCCGTTGGGCTACCCACGGTGTGCCCAGTGAGACCAACTCACATCCCCAGCGCTCCGACATTCACCACTCATTTGTGGTGGTGCACAATGGTATTGTGACAAACTACAAGGAAGTGAAAGTGTTTCTTACGAAGAAGGGGTACTCGTTTGAGAGTGACACCGATACCGAAATCATTGCCAAACTCATCCATCTTTTCTACACACAGCACCCTAACTACTCGTTCCGCGAACTCGTCGAGCAAGTCGTTCAACAACTGGTAAGTCAAACCAGACAAATGAATTTAACTCATAAGAATCTAACAAAACTACCTAGACACACAGAATACGACCGATAGTTGTTAGAATGGCGTCGAATTGCCGGTAACTAAGGTCAAATGGCTTTCTACCATACTATCTACGCATGATACATTTTGTAACAATCAAAACTGAAAACATATATAAGTGTGAATCCACCTATTAGAAATCTAGATTTCGATCTTATTAGATCTCATCAGTGTAGTTCAGCTAGTGAGGATGAATTCACACAATATCTCGAGTGGTTATATACAAAAATTATACAACTGACCCCCTAGGAGGAAAGTTAAATGCCATCTGGCGGCACCACATCAATTAGCAATGCACACCCGTATGGTAATAACCGTCAACATGCTCATGCCACCAGGATCACCGGGTAATGAATAATATTCCACAGTGTGATCCTGATGACATGAGCATGTTGACGATTATTACCATATGGGTGTGCATTGCTAATTGATGTGGTGCCGCCAGATGGCATTTAACTTTCCTCCTAGGGGGTTAGTTGTATCATTTTTGTATATAACCACTCGAGATATTGTGTGAATTCATCCTCACTAGCTGGGAATAGTTGTATAAAACTGAAAACGTCAATTTTAAAGAACGAGATAAATACTGAACAGTATTGAGACTCCTGAAAATAAAAGACAAGTAGTTTCAAAACTGTCCAGTTCCCAACATATATCTCTCCCTAATTAATTTTGTTAATGTTAATTTTAACACATACAACTTTTGTGGGCAATCAATTGTACAAACATTGAGTGTACTGCATATGAGTTTAGATTTAGGAGTATTTTGTTTTAACAGGAAGGCGCATTCGCCTTGTGCTTCAAGTCCAAGCACTTCCCAGGCGAGTGTGTGGCTACCCGCCGTGGTTCCCCACTGTTGGTTGGCATCAAGACCAAGACACGTCTTGCCACCGACTACGTGCCGATTCTCTACGGAAAGGGTACGTGTCGACTCGTTCGTTTTCATCAAACACTCATACTCATGTATTATGCAACACTCATACACATTTTACGCATTCTTATTGTTTTTAATTGGAAACTAATACTCTCTTCAGTAATTTCACATCCACCAGGTTATCAGGACTGTTAGTTGACAGCCTTTTGAAGGTACGGTTTTACTACTAGCATGCGCTTCTATTTACTAATTTCGTGTGGCGGATGTAATTTGCTATGGTTTTAACGCTATTTTGTTTTTCTTCTTAATACCATACTAATTAATAAATTCGCTAACTAACTGATTAATTACCGACTATTTAGGAGCATGGCGTTGTAGCAGTAATTTTAGTTTCGCTCCCATTTCCATCATCCAGCCCGCTGCTAGACACGCGCCGGTAGTTGCTTGAAATCACGCGAGCGCGCCTCATAATATTCTTTCTCTAATCAATTTTTGTGTTTTTTTTCTTTCCCTACACGCGGACGCCCCCACACACAATATCCTCTACAGATGACACAGTTAGAACAGGTATAAAAAATCAGTCTGCACGCAATAAATTACTAGGTCATGTTCGAATTAACATATAAAGGTTGTTTACAATGAGAGTGAGATCGGTGGTCAATTGTATGTATGCACGTGTTTTCATACCACTACTGATTGTTAAAGCTTCTTATGACTGTGTTGACTATATGATTTTATACGCAGGGGAGTTTTAATATTATTTTTTTATTAACGTATTGTAATGGTGATCAGATAAAATACAAGGGTTCTTATTTATGTATTCAGAATTGGCAACACTGGTGTTTCTAGATGCGACCCGACTGCGCCATCGTAAAGTTTTTTGATTTTTTTTGGACAGTATACGTAATTAGAACGTTTTGTCATACAGATGCTATTTGTATTGCAATATTTTTAATTTTTAGTCCTTGATAATACCATATATTCTGTTAAATATATTGATACAAAACGAAAACATATATATTTTTTTGTACTCATGTTCTAAGACAAGTAATTTCCCGCATTGATTTGGGGGGCGGGAAAAACTACTTCCCGCACTAGTGCAATAAGTAGCCAGTGTTGCCAACTTAAAATTCGGTACCAATGTAAATGTAATTTATAAATATGAGAATATACCCTTATATCCAGTGCGTACATGTTCTGTAGTACAGGATAATCCAACAAGAGTTGTCATTTTTAAATTAATAGAAAAAACGCAATATTTTTGGGAAAAGTAGTGATAGTTTTATATCATTCTAAAGTACAAACTCTGGTTTGTTGGTTATCATGAATAACTACGACCCTTCTGAAGTTACAGAATAGACTCCCGGATGTTTTATTCTGCACGCTAAAAATGTATTAAAACTAAAACTGAATTCTGAACAAAATCGTATAGTGATCGCAGTCTGTTATGCTGACATAAAATAACAAATAAGAGTTATTGGTAGATTAGGATTATTTCGGAACGTTATAATATAATAGGCACTAGCCGTTTAGTTCGTATTACTTATTTTATCATAACAAACAATATTATTGTAAAATGCACCCCCTTATTTCATATTTTATATCAGCATAAACCAACCATCATATTTTTTTTACAGAATGCAGCGCTAATACAATCATTTAATTTTATTGATCACGCTAGAAATTATTATATTCTTTTTTTTATATAATTCCAAACGCGTTCAAAAATAATCGGATTTCAACATTTTACGAGTTTTCAAAATGTATGACCAGAAATCTCGTCAGTATTAATATTTTGCTTCACTACTAACACACTCTTTTGTTTATATCTATTTCTCTAATTATTCATACCCCTCATTAACATGCATTTTGTTTTGTTTGTATTTACTTAATTGACTTATATTTTTTTGTTTCCTGATCCCTCTTTGCATGGATGTTTCCTATTTCAACAGATGACCACCCTAGAAAATCTACAGGTATATAACATTTTTATTTTATTATTAACCGACTTTTCTTAAGTTACAGAATATGATTTTGACAATTTTTTAAATTTATATTACTAGATGAAATTCCTGTCTTTAGTTGGGGTATGATGAATCAATTTTAAAATTTAAGAAAAACAATCTTTCCCTCGGAAAATATTTTCTAACGTGATATTGCACTTGCCATAACACCAGTTTCATTTAAGGTCGTTTTAAACAAGACAATTTCTTAGCTCAAAAGTTCTTCAAGAAATGAATTCATTTATCCTCCTCTCATACAATTTGTTCTTGACAACTAGAATGCAATATAATATCATTCGATCTACCATGCAATTAAATATTTTAAATAATTTGCTGTATTTTTAAATTTTATATTTAGTTTGTTATATGTATATGTATATATTTGGGTCTCTTATAAAATCACATTTTTAGTTTTAGTTTTAAAATTTGTTTGTAATTGATTTTGAAATGGAGTTTTCCGTTAATAAAGCATTATTATTATTATTATTATGATACGAGACAATTTAGATTGTTTCGCATCTTGACTAACTTTTGAGTCAATAAATTGTCCTGTCTAAAACGACCTTTAGAAATACTTATTGTACAACAGATAAAGAATAAATTAATTTTTGATATGTAAAAAACCAAACCTTTAATTAAAAAATTGCTATTCGTTGAAAATCACTTAATACTTTTTATTTTCTGCATTTTCTTTAAACACTCCCGGAATTTGCTTCCTAGATACGGCACTACAGAAAGACCTTTTTCTGGCCAACTGTTTTAATGAAGATTCTTTCTAAATTAAACTGATTTAAAACATAAAAATTGTCAAAATCATGTCCTACTTTACACACAACCAAAAAACTTTTTTATGTTTGTAATTGACTTTTGTGTTTTTGTTTTTGTACAAACTAATGCATGCCTTTTGTTTGTTTGCACCTGTACATAATATCGCTGATGAACTATGTATATTTTTATTGTTATTCAATTATATATTTTACGGTATCAGAAAAGACTGTTTATTATATTAAATCATTAATATAATTTTTGTTATATTGAAAATCAATATATAGTTCAGAATATTCATTTTAATAATATTCCATTAAATGGTATTGTATGTAGTAGTAAAACCTTTTATTGGAATAATATGTTTTTTATGCCAATACAAAGTTTTACTAATAATATTTATGCAAAATCGAGATTTAAGAGGTTTTCGTTTATCACTGTGTGCTGCTCCGGGTTTATTGTCTTTAGTTCTATTTTGCACGACAAATAGAACAAAAGACAATAAGCCGCTCCCGATATGCACGATTCTACCTCGCCCTAGCGCACAACTGCAAAACTTGGAGCGATACAGCACCCCATGGGGCCAAATTTACAATATTTTTTCGTTCAAAAGTTGTAGCTCCGTCCCGGTACTCTTGGGAAGTCCTGTATACATATATCTTGGGATTAGCTTTCAAATTGGCTAAAGTCTAGCCAAAAATATTATCAAAACAGTTTGAAACTCGTTTTATTTATTATTTATTACTCTGTATATAAATCATTCTTTAGATTTATATACATAGTAATAAATAATAATAATAAAACGAATTTCAATTGTTTATGACTGTTTTGCTAATATTTCCGGCTAGACTTCAGCCATTTTGAAAGCTAATCCCAAGAAATATGTATACAGGACTTCTCAAAAATACCCGTCCCAGTACTTTTGAGAAGAGCTATAAGTTTTGAACGAAAAAATATTGAAAATTTGGGAAAGACTCGAGTTTAATATATAATATTTAAATGTAGTTTATAACCAGTATTAATATTAATAACAATTGTTGTGTGAGAACGAAAAATTTCGTTTTCATTTTGATTTGAAACGAGCACAAAATTTTTCATTTTTAGTCCATGATAATACCATATATTCTGTGAAATATATTGATACAAAACGAAAACATATATACATTTTTTTTAATTAAGAGTGATAAAACTCACACTTATCGCACTGTCGCTCCAGATTCGTCCGACACATACACACGCAAGCTTTTTATTTATGTTCGCAGGGTTTTTTTTTTTTTTGTCGTTAATGTTATTTTTTGTTTTTGTTTTATTTCTGTTGGCTCCTCCCCAACCGCAGATTCAGACAACGCACATGCAGGTACACATTTGTTGTTTAATCATTTACGTTTTTGTTGAGGGGCTTCCGCTTTTGTCACCAAAATCATTGCACTATTCAATTACTTGCATACATTTCTCATACAATCAATT
Organism: Lordithon lunulatus; assembly: GCA_963942505.1. Classification (NCBI taxonomy): domain Eukaryota; kingdom Metazoa; phylum Arthropoda; class Insecta; order Coleoptera; family Staphylinidae; genus Lordithon; species Lordithon lunulatus. Next base: position 70,301,260 of record OZ012666.1, read on the forward strand.
TGCATTTTCTTAGGTTCCAACTACCACAGGTGAGTGACACATCACACGAACGAGATTCAGGTGGAGGGGCGATTGCTTTTTATAAACATTTGTTTCAGAGTAGAAAAAAAAAACAATGAAACGAGAAATAACAATTACATTATTTTTCTACTTTACAACATTCAATTTCCACATTTTCTGTTACATAAATGTAATAATTTACATATGGAAATTGATGTTGGAGGTTCTTACAATTCCAAATTAACAATAAAACATCGATAAATAAATAAATAAATTTAAAAAATCAAAATAAATCAAAATATATCAAAGTAAATCAAAATAAATCAAAATATATTAAAGTAATTCAAAATAAATCAAAATAAATTGAAATAAATCGAAATAAATCAAAATAAATCAAAATAAATCAAAATAAATCAAAATAAATCAAAATAAATCAAAATAAATCAAAATAAATCAAAATAAATCGAAATAAATCAAAATAAATCCAAATAAATCGAAATAAATCAAAATAAATTAAAATAAATCAAAATAAATCAAAATAAATCAAAATAAATCAGAATAAATCAGAATATATCAAAGTAAATCAAAATAATTCAAAATAATTCAAAATAATTCAAAATAAATCGAAATAATTCAAAATAAATCAAAATAAATCAAAATAACTCAAAATAAATCAAAGTAAATCAAAATAAATCAAAATAATTCAAAATAAATCAAAATAAATTGAAATAAATCAAAATAAATCAAAATAAATCGAAATAAATCAAAATAAATCAAAATAAATCCAAATAAATCGAAATAAATCGAAATAAATCAAAATAAATTAAAATAAATCAAAATAAATTAAAATAAATCAGAATAAATCAGAATATATCAAAGTCAATCAAAATAAATCAAAATAAGTCAAAATTATTCAAAATAAATCAAAATAAATCGAAATAATTCAAAATAATTCAAAATAATTCATAATAAATCAAAATTAATCAAAATAAATCAAAATAAATCAAAATAAATCGAAATAAATCAAAATAATTCCAAATAAATCGAAATAAATCAAAATAAATTAAAATAAATCAAAATAAATCAAAATAAATCAGAATATATCAAAGTAAATCAAAATAAATCAAAATAATTCAAAATAATTCAAAATAATTCAAAATTATTCAAAATTATTCAAAATGAATCAAAATAAATCGAAATAATTCAAAATAATTCAAAATAAATGAAAATATATCAAAGTAAATCAAAATAAATCAAAATAAATCAAAATAAATCAGAAGAAATCAGAATATATCAAAGTAAATCAAAATAAATCAAAATAATTCAAAATAATTCAAAATAATTCAAAATAATTCAAAATAATTCAAAATAAATCAAAATAAATGGAAATAATTCAAAATAATTCAAAATAATTCAAAATAATTCAAAATAATTCAAAATAAATCAAAATAAATCAAAATATATCAAAGTAAATCAAAATAAATCAAAATAAATCAAAATAAATCAAAATAAATCAAAATAAATCAAAATAAATTGAAATAAATTGAAATAAATCGAAATAAATCAAAATAAATCAAAATAAATCAAAATAAATCAAAATAAATCAAAATAATTCAAAATAAATTGAAATAAATTGAAATAAATCGAAATAAATCGAAATAAATCAAAATAAATCAAAATAAATCGAAATAAATCCAAATAAATCGAAATAAATCAAAATAAATTAAAATAAATCAAAATAAATTAAAATAAATCAGAATAACTCAGAATATTTCAAAGTAAATCAAAATAAATCAAAATAATTCAAAATAATTCAAAATAATTCAAAATAATTCAAAATAATTCAAAATAAATCAAAATAAATGGAAATAATTCAAAATAATTCAAAATAAATCAAAATATATCAAAGTAAATCAAAATAAATCAAAATAAATCAAAATAAATCAAAATAAATCAAAATAATTCAAAATAAATCAAAATAAATTGAAATACATCGAAATAAATCAAAATAAATCAAAATAGATCAAAATAAATCGAAATAAATCAAAATAAATCCAAATAAATCAAAATAAATTAAAATAAATCGAAATAAATTAAAATAAATCAGAATAAATCAGAATATATCAAAGTAAATCAAAATAAATCAAAATAATTCAAAATAATTCAAAATAAATCGAAATAATTCAAAATAATTCAAAATAATTCAAAATAAATCAAAATAAATCAAAATAAATCAAAATAAATCATAATAAATAAAAATAAATAAAAATAAATAAAAATAAATAAAAATAAATAAAAATAAATAAAAATAAATAAAAATAATTAAAATAAATAAAAATAAATAAAAATAAATAAAAATAAATAAAAATAAATAAAAATAAATAAAAATAAATAAAAATAAATAAAAATAAATAAAAATAAAACAAAATAAATAAAAATAAATCAAAATAAATAATACATCCCATTTATTAGTAAGTCAATTTTTGAAAATCATGAAAAAAGTTAAAATGTGTTAAATTCACATATCAGTTTCCGCCAAATAGCCACCGAATTGTAAATTAGAGCAAAGTACTATAAGAAAACTATATATTAATAATAATTAATAATATTAATGTTACATAAAACTGTTGTGACTGTCCAAGTGTATAGATTTCCCCCATAGTCATTTAACTCTCTCTTTGAATGGGTTTATTTATTTATTTATTTATTTTTATTCATTAAATAATGGTAGAGCAGTTATAAGAGTGCAACGATATTTGTAATTGTTATTTTTCGCAATACTGTTTCGTAATTTCAACCCCCAAGGTTTTGGTTTCACTTGCAATGGAATTTCAATCTTATATTATTGGTATTTTAATCAACAGAACACAGGCCACACTGTCGCGAGAACTTGCCAGTGCTCCCACGCTCTGAATCCACCTCAGAATTCCAACCGCTGGAGGACAACGAAGTCGAGTACTTTTTCGCATCAGATGCTTCAGCTGTGATCGAGCACACCAACAGGGTGATTTATTTCGAGGTATATAAACAGATTACAAATATTTTGTGATAATTATAGTAATTCCCGGGTACTGATGGTGGCAATGGTTGTGACTAGAGATGTTGAGAATTGAGAATCGAGAAAATTAATTTTTGTTTTGTTTTTGGTCAATAGGATGACGATGTAGCAGCCATTAAGAACGGCGCCTTGAGCATTCACAGGCTGCGCAGAAACATGGACGACCCACACTCCCGTGAGATTCACACCGTCAAAATGGAGCTACAGCAAATCATGAAGGGCAACTACAGTCACTTCATGCAGAAAGAGATTTTCGAACAGCCCGAATCCGTGGTGAACACAATGAGAGGACGTGTTAATTTCGAAACAATGGTAAGTTATTAAAGGAGGACGAAGTTTGTTTTTATTTAGCAATGCTAAAACAATACGTAAAAAAAATAAACGGACCTCCATAAAGCAAAAACATTTTTTTGTTTCAAATAAACTGTCAATTTTATCTAACCATTTTTACTCAAATTTTTACCGGGTGCCAGCCCCAATTTCCATATTTTGTCTTGATCCATATAGCTCGCAATTTTGTTTACGTACCTACATACGTACATACATACGCAGACATGTTCAAAAATAGTGTATTTCGATTATGAAACGTAAAGAAAAGTCAAAATTCTATTCGCGATAACAATACTTTCCTTATACAGCACTACTGTATTCGGAAATATTTGTGACATTCACCTCTTAGGGCCGGTTCTACAATTGTCATTTAACCGAAGAATAAGGATATATATATATATATATATATATATATATATATATATATATGTTGTTGGAACATTATTTATCTCTATAGAGAAATATTAACGCCACCTGATGATCCCACATCAATTAACAATGCTCACCCATATAGTACTAACCATATCTACAACATATTCATGCTATTAGGATCACTAAGTAGTATACATAAGTATAATAATAATAATAATAATAATAAGCTTTATTGTCCTACGGAAAGAAAAAAACCAATTACAGGACAACAACAATAATATGCAAAATATATAAATATATATTGGTATAAATATAAATATTAAAAAATAAATAAATTAAAAAATATAACAAATAATATATATATATATATGTATTACAACTCGCTAACTATTAGTATGTTTATTACCATATGGGTGTGCATTGTTAATTGATGTGGGATCCTCAGGTGGCGTTAATCTTTCTCTACAGAGATAAACTTGCATTATTTATTATATGTTTGTTTTCCTGAACTACACAAATATTTGCATTCGAAAAATTGGTAAAATGGGCAAAACAGTAATGTGTTGAGATGCCTTAAATAAATAAAATCTTCATGATATCATTCCGGTAATTTTCAGAGCATTAACTTGGGAGGCATCAAAGACTACATTCCCGAAATCAAGCGTTGCCGCAGGCTGATGCTGATCGGCTGCGGTACTAGCTACCACAGCGCAATCGCCACCAGACAACTCCTAGAAGAACTTACAGAGCTGCCTGTAATGGTAGAGCTCGCTAGTGATTTCCTCGACCGCACCACCCCCGTTTTCAGGGATGATGTATGCTTTTTCATCTCTCAATCTGGTGAGTATTAAAAAGCAGAAACAATCAATTGAATCAAACTAACGAAAAACAAATATTTTCAGGTGAAACCGCTGATACTCTAATGGCTCTCCGTTACTGCAAGCAACGCGGGGCCCTAATTGTTGGCATCACCAACACCGTCGGCAGTTCTATTTGTCGCGAGTCCCACTGCGGGGTGCACATCAACGCCGGCCCTGAAATCGGTGTTGCTTCCACCAAGGCCTACACCAGCCAGTTCATTTCACTCGTTATGTTCGCGCTTGTGATGAGCGAGGATAGAATTTCACTACGCCAAAGAAGAACTGAGGTGAGCTAATATATTTGAAATTTATAAAATTATCCGCGATTATACCAAGAGAGTTTTACTGCTCTTTATTAATTATTATTATTAATAGGTGAACAAAAAACCCCGACAAAATTACAAAAAAAATAGATGAAATAACCCTCCGAAAGGGATGATTTCTAATTACAAAAAAAATTGGTAGTTTAAAGAAAGAAAATTATAGAAAGAAAAATTTAAAAAATGGAAATTAATTCGATATGTTTAAGGGGGTTACAGCACCAAAATAAAATTGATGCAGACAAGAGCAACTATAGTGTAATTCAAGAAGAGGTGGTAATAGAACCGTGCAATATTTTTGTGAATATTGTACTTCTATTAAGCTTTCTTGACTCCCTAAAGGCCCAATTCACACATAGGAGGCGAAAGCGCGGTGCCGGCGCGGTGAGAGGCACGACGCTTTCACGCCCCTCTATATAAACATATGGTGCACGACGGTGACGAGGCAACGGCATTTACCTCATGTCTCATGCCTCTCGCCGTGCAGGAACCGCGTCTTAGCATCTTCGCCTGAGACACGTTGGCTGCGAGGCGAGAGGCACAACTCTTTCACGCCGCCTATATGTAAACATGTGGTGCAAATGTCCACCCCTTCACTGCATATGGACATCACAATCGCCTGTGCAACGTCCTGCCTGCACCTCGCCTACACCGCGCCTCCACCCCACGCCGCTCATGTGTGATTTGGGCCTAAAGCGCGTTTCTGTGGGAAACTAGCCACTGCCAATACATACGTTATTATGTTTACTATAGATCATCGAAGGTTTGCGTAATTTGCAAGACCAAATCCGCGAGGTGCTCAATCTAGATTCCAAGGTTCAAGATCTCGCCAAGGACTTATATCAACAGAAATCTTTGCTTATTATGGGTCGTGGTTTCAACTTTGCCACATGTCTTGAGGGTGCTCTGGTAAGTTTATACAGACCCTTGACATCTGAATATGAATAACATCATTCATTTTAATTTGTAGAAAGTTAAGGAACTGACATACATGCACAGTGAGGGTATTATGGCTGGCGAGCTTAAGCACGGTCCACTCGCACTCATTGACGACCAGATGCCGGTGCTCATGATTGTCATGCGTGACCCGGTATACAACAAGTGCATGAACGCACTACAACAGGTACGTTTGACTTTTATTAATATGTCTCTTGATTAAATAAATTTTATCTATGAATAATCTTATAGCAACCGCGGAAAGTATAGTATCTGAATAACTTGACGCTGCGTTCAACTATAATTTGAAAAAGTTGGCTGTATAGTAGGAATAAATTTCCCAATCCCACCCAATAACAATCTCGAAAGTATCTTTGAATTGTTTCGATAATTCAACTATTGATGGGTCGATAAGGACCTGACTAATTGCGAAATTAATTTGATAATTCCCTTTACTAATATATTTGATCATTATAAATTTTGTAACTATTAATGGTGGGAAATTTTATTAAATGCGTCACGTTTTTATTTATTTAGGTAACAGCTCGCGAAGGTAGACCAATTCTGATCTGCGAGGAAGGCGACGTAGAAACCACAAGCATGTCCCCGAAAGTGCTGCACGTGCCCAGGACAGTCGACTGTCTGCAGGGTGTCCTCACCGTCATTCCAATGCAGCTGCTCAGCTATCACATCGCTATGTTGCGCGGCTGCAACGTCGACTGCCCCCGTAATTTGGCCAAGAGTGTAACGGTAGAGTAGATTTGTTTATACGCGTGCAACGCTTTTATTGTGGATATTAATTATTTTTTATATACTTATATTATATGAATACAGAGATTATTATATGTATAAAATTTTACTTGTATAGGTTTAAACTTTTAAATTCTATTGCGTTCCTATTTGACCTTTTTCGCTGGCACGATTGGCGGGTAGTTGGAGAATTTTTTATATTTACTTTTTTTTTTAAATGTTATGACACGTTTTATAAATAAAATATTAAAATGGTATATTAAAAATGTTTGTTTGGAATTTACAAAAAAAAAAACCTAATCCTTGAAAGTTTAGTGCCTTGCTCGACTATAGAAGGTGTTTGAGATTTTCCAAAACCAGGTGTCCTGGATGACCTACTTCAGAGTTACAGCAAGGATTTTTTTTATTAGAAACTAGATGCACCTGCGATTTCTAATTATGCACTGTCCGCGCGTAAGTCATAACTGACAGGTCGGTCGGCTTCAAAACCTCAAATTCGGTCGATCAATTAATATATTTTTATTTAGTCTTGTGCCCGTATTCACCAACATCTCATAAATTTTATAGGTCCCATAAGCTATTGAATGGATAAATTGACAACGTCATTGTGACAGAATATGCCAAAACAAATGTCAAACACCTTGAATAGCGCTTGTGATTGGAGATTTGCTGACACCTTTTGTTTAATTACTCAGTGTTTCCAATAGAGAGAATCTAAAGTAACTACATTCCGTAGATAATATATTTATTGTTACTATGACAACGAATGCTTATGGGTTCAATAGCTACTGATAGATTTATGGAACGTCGGTGAATACGGGGCTTATACCCGTATTTACCAACATCCCATAAACTTTATAGGTCCCATTAGCTATTGACTGGATATTATAGAATGTCAGTGTGACAGAATATGCCAAGACAAATGTCAAAAACCTTGAATAGCGCTTGTGATTGGAGTTTTGGTGACAACTTTTGTTTAATTTTTCAGTGTTTCCAATAAAGCGAATGTAAAGTAACTAAATTCCCTAGATCATTTATTTATTGTTGGTATAAAAATGAATACTTATGGGTTCAATAGCAATTGATAGGTTTATAGAACGTTGGTGAATACAGGGGTTATATATATATATATATATATATATATATATATATATATATATATACATAAATTATGATAATCCTTATAATATAAAAATTAAGACGTTTTTATATTATAAGGATTATTATAATTTATGTATATATAAAACTATCTTGATTGGATCTTTGATGACACCTTTAGTTTATTTATTCAGTATAACCAATAGAGATAATCTACAGTAACTACATTCCCTACATGAGTGCCTTTCGTTTATCACTCTGGCCTGGTACGGGCTTATTGTTTCTTGTTCTATTTGTTGGCTCCGATGCGCATAATTCTACCTCGGCTCTTACAACCGGCAGCGCACGACCACAAGACTTGAGCGATAATGCACGCCACAGGGGCGAGTAGCAATGATAAACCATGCTAAACGAAAGCGCCTATAATCTACTTTTTGTTGCTATAACAACGAATACTTATGGGTTCAATAGATATTGATACATATAATACGGGGGACACTGACATAGATGATAAACATATTAAAGTAGGTGGTACGTTTGAGAAGGTTAATGTTGCACAGGTAGACTGCACGAAAAGTTGTGTTCCATAATATGGAGTCAAATATTGGTGCAAGCAATCAAAGGAAAGACTTCTGGAAGCACGAACTGATAGAATCATCAAGAAAGTATAAGATTTGGTGTTGATTGGCCGCCGACTTAAGGGGTTATATACCTTTTTGTGCGGAAAAATTGAGGAAAGTTTGAATTTTTGTAAAGGTATGTAGCAATATTTTTTTTACATCAAAATTATAATTTATTAATAGTACGTTTTTTATTGAAAAAAATAATAAATTAGTTTATAAAAAAAAATCATTATTGGCGGAGTTATGGCCCTTTACCCGAAACCCTTTTTTTTATGAGGCTTGCGGTGATCATCATGAAAGTCAAGCAGGTCAATTGAAATCATAAAACCCAAAAAATGTCACTAGTATAGGGACCTTCTTAGTACTTGAACGATTATTTAAATAAATATTTTGTTTTTTCAGCATACGGGAACGTTTTTCCCAAAAACTCAATGTTTTGAGCTCTAAAAATTTTATTACAAAATTCGCATTTGCAAAATAAAAATTTATACATAAAAAAGGAATCGTTCAAGTACTGACCACATTAATTACAAACAATTCAAAAATAAAATGAGGAAGATCGGTCAAATAGTTTTTCGGCAATCGTGATCACGGCAAACGCTCTTTTGGAAAACTCCATTTCGAGATAATCGAGTTTAGCGTGTAATTTTGTTTCAGGAATCCATACTGATTTTGTGAAAAGACGGCAAAACAAACAGCAGAGAAAAAAATTCGATAATCGATGCTAACGCTTCGGAAGCTCGTATACAACTGATAAGGGATTTGTCACAAAAGATACGCGATTTGAATGGTCGAGAATGGAGTAGATGTTCCAGGAAACATCGCATCCCGCTTCGAAACGCTGTAACTTTCGATCTATAGCTCGGATCTCGATTTCGTAAAATATTCTCAAAGAGTTTTACTTTCAGATAAAGCAATAAAGAAAAATCGATTTTTTTGAAGAAAATAAAGGTATATAACCCCATAAAGTTTCAGTGATTCCCAGATAAATAGAAAAATCAAAATCAAGTGTTTTTAAAATTCTACATGAAGATTTGGGAATGAGCAAATTGTATTGATGGTATGATGGATTCATCGCTTTTAGCGCAGAAAAATGCGTCTTCGCCTGGATGGTGGAGAGCCCTTAGTCAGGGTACATTACATTACTGAACTTTCAAGTTCTTAATTGCTACTTTATAAACCTCCCCAGTTATTGTATTCCCTTTTAATATACACTCAATCAAAAGTATCCCAGCATCCCAGAAAACTGTGGTCATCGCTGTTAGCACAAGAAAATGTGTCTTCGCCTTCTTGGGCGATGGAGAACCGTTAGTAATGTACTTTGGTCTCATCCCCAGTTACAATTCTATAAAAGAAGTCTTCATCTTGGGATAAAATACTTAAATCTCCTTGCAAATTTGCCACCTACAGTTTTTTCGGGGTGGTCAACCCCGAAAAAACTGTGTAGGTGGCAAATATGCAAGTAGATTTAACTGCTTTATCCCAAGATGAAGACTTCTTTTTTTTTATAGAATTGTAACTGGGGATGAGACCTGGGTACATCACTAAGGGCTCTCCATCACCCAAGAAGGCGAAGACGCATTTTTCTGCGCAAAAAGTTATGACCACCGTTTTCTGGGATGCTGAGGTGATTATTTTGATTGAGTGTATATTAAAAGGGAATACAATAACGGGGAAGGTTTATAAAGTAGCAATTAAGAACTTGAAAGTTCAGTGTGGGAACCGTAACCCAAATCGTACCTAATTATTTCGAGATATTTATTGTTATTTCAATTGGGTCGCATCGCTTAAGCCTTGGTTTCCTAGGAAGCGGTGTCGATAAAAGCGGCCGTATTTAACGTCATTTTGATGTCACACATTTCTTTTATGTATATTTAAATAAATCTGGTAATCTAGAGAACGGTATACTTCAAAGTATACGGAATTGTAGCGGTACTAGTATAAGCAATGTTACTTATTCAATCTATCATTTTTAATATGTAATTTTTAACTGTAATCATTATCTATATTTTGTAACCTGTTTCTGACTTGTGTGAATCTTTAAGTATACAACACCAAATAAATACTTTACTTTACTTTACTTTACTTTACTTTACTTTACTTTACTTTACTTTACTTTACTTTACATTACATTACATTACATTACATTACATTACATTACATTACATTACATTACATTACATTACATTACATTACATTACATTACATTACATTACATTACATTACTTTACTTTACTTTACTTTACTTTACTTTACTTTACTTTACTTTACTTTACTTTACTTTACTTTACTTTACTTTACTTTACTTTACTTTACTTTACTTTACTTTAAAGTATTGGGACTGGAATCTCGTAAATTATTCAATTACATGTAGTTAAAACGTATCTTGTAATATGTAAATAACGTCAAAAACGACCATTTCTATCGACACCGCTTGCTAGGACTTTAGCGGGAATTTTGTTTTTGAGTGATTTATTGATGTGCGTCTGAAATCTTCCATCGCCACATCTGGCCGGGCCACTGACTGCACAGTTGGGCACCAGTGAGATGTGATCGGATGCACAAGAATTTGTTGGCAACATGGCGGTAACTTCACATTTTAGATTCACCAATCAGTATCAACATTAGACCCGTATTTAGCCCAAAGGGCTAAACGTTTCCCTTTAAGCCACGATACCTTCGAGGGATGCAAATAAGTGTATGAGATAGTTCGTATCTGCGATTGTTACATATCGTTCGTCGAACCATCACACGGCGAACATCGCCTTCTTCCAGCTCTGAGATTGTTTGTATCAGTTTATAACACATTTTGTAAATATTCATATTTATATATTATATTTATAATTTACTATACAAACACCTTGCTTCTGCACGACAACAGCGGGGTGCATAAAACATGAATTCTTCAAGAAGTCGTCAATGAATATGGCTTTAAGGAATTAGAACATTCACCTTTCAAACACTACCATCCCTCTCGAATATTTTTTGAGTTTTGGAAAGACATAATTGTCACAGGGCGAATTATCTCTTTTCAAAACTCAAAAAATATTCGAGAGGGATCTACTTGAAAAATCCTGTGGTCATATATATTGCAGAATTATAAACAGTTTTCCTTTTCAAAGGCATAGCGTTATTAGAAAAGCGCTGGAATAAGTAAATTACTTTTAATGGTGCTTACGTCTATTCTTTAATTTTTTGAATTATTCAATACTATTCTTACAAAATGTCTGTTCATATGCGCGAGTTTGTGTGTAATTGGCAATTTGCTGGATCCTGCAGGTGTACGTTTATATGGTTGCATAAAGCACGAATCGATTTATCTCTATAGAAGAGTCCAGCAGGAAAATTTTGATTGACCGAGATAACGAGCGTGCATTGTCAGGAGGCGCGTAGATATATAGAGTACGGGTGGTGGTGGGGGCGGCGGCACGCAGGCTCGCGGCGCGCCCCGCCGCCCGAAATATTGATCGCGGGGCGCGCGTCACCGGATTAAATATTCGGGCCCGCCGTCGGGAACTGTCGAACGGCGGGGGCGGCGGTGGTTTTCCAAACGGGCGCCGGGCTGCAGTAGCGAGCACGGGCGGCATTCGGACGGACTCAAACCAAAAAGCGAGAGGGACAGAGAGACGAGCACGCGCGCCCACCCACTTGTGTGCAGAGAGCGCGGTACTCCTGCGGCGGAGGCGGCACGCGGAGCTTTTCGAAAATTCCTGCGACGTCGACGACGGCGACGCGAGAACCGGTCGCGGCATTTGCGCTTGTGTGGCAGTGGCGTAGAGAGAAAGAGAGGGAGTGAGTGAGAGGCGGCGCACTCACGCACGGACACAGAGAAAACGGAGCAGTAGGTTTTAGCAGGAACACTGCGGCTCGGCGCGCTCCGCTCTTTCGAAACTCCCCCCGACCCGACCATGGCGGTGCCGGTGGCCTGCACCCGTTTCAGCGACAACTACGATTTAAAAGAGGAGCTCGGCAAGTAAGTACCCTTAAAAACAAGCCTCTTTTCTCGCGTGTTCTTTTCAGCCGCCGCCACCGAAAATGCGTGCCGTGTGTGTATGTGCGTCCAAAAATAAACCGCAGGCGGCGATCCTGCGCGCCGCCGGACATGGACGGCTCCGCGAAAAATGCCCAAATTTAAACGAGAAAAATAACCGCGACCAACCCCGCCGCGGCGCTCGCCCCTACACAGCAGGATATCTGCATTGCACGGAGAAAATCAATATTGGGAAGGCCCGGCCCTGTGTATATGTGTGTGTGTGCGAGTGTACGTCTCTCTATGTGCCTCCGTGTTTGTGTGCGCGCCCAATGACAGGTGGTTGTCTCGAAAATTACATAATTGGAGGTGCCCGTACGGCTCCCAGCTTTTTTCAGCATCGGAGCGTAGTCCGGCGCCGCCGCCACCCCCGCAACTTGCCGCAGCGGCGCGCGCGATACAATAATAATAATGATAATATTGCAAAACGGGCGTGCTGTTTATTTTTATAAACCATCGCGCGCTTCCTGCGTTATTATGTCATTTATTTTTAAAAATGTACTCGGTGCGGCGCCCGCTCGGTCGCACGGACGTTTTTTTCCCCCACGACTTGGCCAAAATAAATATTTACATACAAAACAACACATGCAATAACATACACGATATTTAGAGATGTAAATATAAAAAAAAAACTCACCACATTGGATGCGAGGCACTTTTATTTTCCTGCAACAACAGAAAAAAAAAACAAGTTTAGATTTGAAATGTTAGGATGGTGGAAGGCAAATGGCGGTCGATAAGACTAATTTATTAATAAATAAGAATTGAGCTACTATTTGTCGGAAAATCGGTATTTTAGTCATAATTTTCGCAAATTTTTCAATTTGTGATAACAGCAAAAAAGAAGAAACTAATAGTTTTTTTAATTTATATATCACATGGCGAAGACAGAGGCTTGTAAGGCATGGGCCCCATCTTTCGCTATTGGTATTGAGGGTTTTCTGATGTTTATTTTTATAGTTCATTGGTTAGTAAACAGATTTTTTATTTTTACTTTAGCTGGCATTTGTAAGCATTATTTTTCATATTTTTGCGTCGATGCCATTCACTTGGTACGGTCCTGGCCGCAATCTTCCTCAAAATATATAGAAATAAAATATAATTCATCGAAATCTTGCACGATAATGACATTTTGAAATAGTAATGGCTATAAGAATATGCTAGAAAATAAATACCAGTAAAATCTGGTCAAATTTCAGGTCGATCGAGAGGGAAAAAAATTACAGCTGAAAAAATCAGAAACCCCTTTCAATTTTCGCCGATTTTCGCCATATTTTCGATTTACTTTAAAATGAGCATACATATTATAACGGACACAATATTTAATTTTTAGAGTTTCAGTTGTTTCAGACTGTTAGTTTTTCAGTTATGACTCGTTGAAAACTGGCTTTATCATTTTGTTTTCAGTCGAATTATATGTGAAAAAGTTATAGATGAAACTGGCTCAAATTTGCCTCTAACGTTTAAGATAATGTCGAAATTTATTATGCAAAATTTCAACTCGATCGCGAAGAAACAAATTTCGAGCTGAAAAATTCAGTAGGTTAACCGGTCTTCTAAGAAAGCGCAATGGTCTGTTTAATTCACACAGCACTATAATATACCCCCTGGTTTAATTATTTAATTAATGCTATTCAAAAATAGAAAATCGGGTTTGGAAATAATAATTAATGATCATAATGAATGGTTATAGAATGTAGAAAAGCATTATATCTTACCAAATAAGTTTCAGAGCCAAAAAACAAATGTTTTGCATAAATTGTATGCTATTTGTTTGTCTAATGTTTACGGGCAAGGTTAAAAAAGTAAAGAATTAAAATTAAAATATAGTTAATGTTACTATTTCTTATAAAAATTAGACGCGAATAGTAAAACTGAATTTTATTTCTTTATTTGATTTTTTTTATTAGTACGCTCCTATTCAAATAAAATATTCAAATATTCAAGAAACATTGAAAGCACCAAAGAAAGGCTAATAAACGAAAGCAGTGGATGACTGAAGAAATCATGAATTTAATGGATGAACGAAGAAAATACAAAAACGCGGATCAGCAGAAATATAATAAACTGAACTCAAAACATAAGAAGAAACATTAGAAACTAAAGAAAAATGGATGGAAGAAAGATGCCAAGAACTTGAAGAGCTACAAGACAAACACGATCTGTTCAACCTCCACAAAAAGGTAAAAGAAATAGCTGGAAATACCAGAAGCCATCTACCATCCAGAATAGTAAATGAGGACAATCAACTTTTGACAAATAAAGAAGAACTGAAACAAGAGTGGACAAAGTATATCAAAAATGTGTTCGATGGCGGAACTAATTTACCACATCCAAATCAAGGTGGAGACACTGGCCCGAACATTTATTAATAATAATATTTATAAAGTTATTAAAGCTATAAAATCTACCAAATCAGGCAAAACTGCAGGAGGACGACATGTATATAGAAATCCTAAAGCTTATACAAGAGGAAATACCGACATTCTTGTAAACTTCTTCAACAAAGTATATGAATCCGCAAACATACCGCAAGACTGGCTAAAATCAGTATTCATCGCCCTACCAAAGAAATCAAACGCAAATAAGTGCGATGAATTCCGACTGATAAGCCTGATGAGCCAAGTATTAAAAGTATTCCTAAAAATCCTACATAATAGAATATGTAAGAAATGCGAAGAAGACCCAAGTAAGGAACAGTTCGGTTTTAGAGATGGACTGGGAACCAGAGAAGCGTTGTTTGGGCTGTCAGTTCTCATGCAAACTTGTAGAGACGAAAGGAAGGACGTGTACATCTGTTTTATTGATTATGTAAAGGCATTTGACTGTTTAGAACATGACGTCCTAATAAACATTCTGATGACCAAAGGCCTCGATCAAAAAGATATCTCCTTCATAAAAAAATTGTACGAAGACCAGACTGCTGTAGTAAGATTCGAAGACGATACGACCAGCGGTATCCCTAACAAACCTGGAGTACGTCAAGGCTGTGTACTATCACCATTGCTCTTCAATATCTACTCGGAGCAAATATTCCTGAAAACCTTAGAAAGCTCTACAGATGGAATCAAGATCAATGGTGAATTATTGAACAACATAAAAGTACGCGGACGATACGGCTATAATTGCAGACAGCGCAGCTGGCCTACAACGTTTGATGAACCGAATAATAACCGAAGGTGATGCGCTTGGGCTAAAATTAAATACGGCCAAAACGAAAACAATGGTTATCAGTAGAACACCAGATATCCAAGCCAATTTGCAAGTAGAGCAAATAGCAAATAGAGCAGGTCGCTAAATTTAACTACTTGGGCAGCTGGATCACCGAAGACCAGTATCCAGATCTGGAAGTAAGAACACGCATCAAAATAGCCAGAACAACGTTCCTTCAGATGAGAAAATTATTTTGTGAGAGAAGCCTAAACCTGAAACTAAGATACCGGTTCGTTAAGTGCTACATTCACTCGGTACTGTTGTATGGTGTTGAGGCTTGGACGTTGAAGATCAATACTATGAACAGAATAGAAGCGTTTCGAGATGTGGATCTTTCGAAGAATGCAGAGAATATCTTGGGTGGAGCATATCACGAATAATGAGGTTCTTAGACGCATGGACACAGAACTATTGGCTACTGTGAAGAAACGTAAGACAGCGTACCTAGGACATATCTTCAAAAGTACAAAATATAGTCTTCTAAAATTAATAATGGAGGGCAAGATAGAGGGTAGCCGTGGTCCAGGACGAAGGCAATGCTTCTGGTTAAAGAACATAAGGGACTGGACTGGTCTGGACTCCCACTCATTCTTTAGAGCGTCACAAAACCGTGCGGAATTTCCCATGATTGTTGCCAACCTTCAGTAATTGAAAAGGCACCTAAAGAACAAGAACGCTCCTACTTCAAAAACTTTATTATTTTTATAGCTATCAGTTCGAGGACTTTTCCGCTGGTAAAGAGAGAAGCTCAGACAGGGTATATTTTATTTATTTAGGTCCGATTCTACTATTGACATTTAACCTGAGAATAAGGCTATTCGTGGAATAAGTTTGAGATTTTAAGGGCCGGTTCTACAATTGACATTTAACTAGCGAATAAGGTTATTCGTGGAATAAGTTTGAGATATTGGCTTTAAAATCTGAAACTTATTCCACGAATAGCCTTATTTTCCAGTTAAATGTCAATTGTAGAACCGGCCCTAAAGCCAATATCTCAAACTTATTCCACGAATAGACTTATTCTCCAGTTAAATGAGTATTGTAGATCCGGCCCTTAATCGAATGCCTGTGCCATATATTGGTGTAAGGCTCAGACAGGGTGTAATCACTCCGTATTTACCTTAATTTCATAGAAAACCTCTGAAAACTGTGAAAAGTGATTCTCGAAATTTAGCACATAATTGGGTTTGAACTCCCCAATGCTCAGTACGAGACGGCCGGCACCTCTAAGCACTAGTCCACTGAGCTGGGTGCTCCTATCTATTTGGTCAATTCTTTAAGATTGCATTGAAATCATTCAACTTTGTCCATTTATTAGCAAGTTGGTTTCAAACAAATTATTAAATTTCTTAAACAACTCAGAAATAATACACAAGCTCTCAATATCCACAGCCCTAGAAGGATTCCCCACTACAAACCTCGCGGCGAGGATGGAGGGAAAAACAAATAATATGATTATATATTATATAATTATGATTATATTATATCGTCGGGTTGGAAGAAGTCACTAAAAAAATTTCAATTTCGAGTTTTATCATTGTTCATCCAGCTCAGTGGCCGAGTGGTTAGAGGCGTCGTCCGTCTCGTACTGAGCATTGGGGAGCCTGAGTTCGATCCCAGAGGGGAGACAATTTTTGCGATCACCTTTCACAGTTTTCCTATGAAGTTAAGGTAAATACAGGGTGATTAAAACTCCTCTGAGCTTCTCCCTTGACCGGCGGAAAAGCCTCACGGCTGATAGCCCTATAAAGATAGCAGTTTTTTTTTTATCATTGTTCTAACTTGAAATCTTGTCTTTGTCGTAAGTTCTCGCATATTATTCCACAGGAGAACTTTGAATGAGCAAATCTTTTTTTCAGACAAGACGCCAACAGCACATAAAACGCAGCATATAAAAAGAAGATTGGAAACTACGGTTTTATATGGTTTTTCCACTCGTAGTAGTTTTCGAGTTGTGACTGTCTTCTTCCAAACCAACGATATGTATTGACCAAACAAAAAAATATTCAATGACCTCTCTCTACTTTTTTTAATCATACTGGCATTTCGTTTCCCTCATCTCCCTCGATGAAATTTAAATCTTATTGCCATTATTTTTAATGAGGATGAGCCTTTATTAATTTCCCCAGCTTTGTCTCCTCCGCTTTCCCTTGGTCGTTTTTTTTTTTTGCTGTTGTGATCGATCGCGTCGACAGCACGCGCTCTTTGTAAGTAGCACGGCTGCGATACTCATCGGCCACGGCAATATTCGAAACGTGCACTAAAACTAAACGATGTCCACTTACGGAATGGAAATCGCCCCTTCTGCACGGCTACGGCCGCATCGATCGCGATAATTAAGCCCCCCCCGATAAGTGGATCAGTGGCGCGTCGTGAAACTACCACCATCGACAGTTTTGTTAGACATTAGTAAACATAAGCAAACGTTTGATTTTATCAGAGTAATCGTTTATTGGATGAATCTGGAAAATTTGTAGGTACTAACTCGAGAAATAAGCAGGTTTCGTTTATAGTTCGGGAGCTGCTACGTGATGCTCTAAACCGCTTCCCTCAGATCAGAGGCTAGACTCGAAGAGATCTCCGATTATCTGACATGATTAAAGCTGATCCAGTAACGCATGACAGGAATATAGATTTTATGAAGTATTTCAAGGACGCATTAAAAAAAAAGTTACAGGAATTCCCAACAAATCTTAATTGAATAAAAACTAATGGCAATAAGTGCTGAGAAACTCGTATACCCCATTTGTTGGAATCCGTGGATAATTGCGTTATTTTCCTATTTAACATTCGACTGCATAAATCAAAAGGATACTCATTTGTGCATACCGACTGTAATCTAATCAGGCCATAAGCTAGATAATGTGTGAACATTCATATGTATACATGTAATGTCAAAACGCACTTAAATTGTTCCAAATTGCTATAGGTGTAGGAACAACACACTCATGTGGCATTCGGATGACGCATATCTTATCGGCTAAATAATATACGGGCCGTAACACAGAAGGCCTTGAATGATTGTTTTTATTGTTTGTTGTACCACGTTGTGCAGTGTACAGAAACGTGCCCGATGATCGCGTTTGATATATATAAAAAAAATAGGAATAAATAAATAAAAATAAATAACTTTGTGTGTTGTTTGATTTGCATTTATTGTATCATGAGACAAGAGCAAGATCATAAATAACCTACAGCCTGCTGATTAGAGCAGGCTGTAGGTATACTGATCTAGATCTATCTATATAATCTAGATATGTCGATTGCTAAGGGGTGGATTCACTCTTATATATGTTTTAGAGGTGGTTAAATTGAATCCCCTGGACCCGCGATTATTTAGACATTAGTCTAAATAATCGCGGGTCCAGTTGATTTTGTTTTTAAATCAGACATCGCAGATGAAAGCAGTAACCTCAGAAACGCCGGTGTAAGTTATTTCGAACAAAATGATTTGCAAAATGTACTTGTTTGTCCGCCATTCTGAATTTTGAAGTCCGATCTTCAAAATTCAGAATGGCGGACAAACAAGTAAATTTTGTAAATCATTTTGTTCGATGTGGATCAGATTCGTAATCAGCGACCTGGAAAACCCCAGAGGAAGTGATTGATTATGATGGGAGATCATCAAATCTTACAAAATAAGTTTCAGAGTCAAGAAGAACATGTTTTTAGTACCTATCAGCTTACACTGTATGCTATTTAGTTGCCTTGTTTTTACTATAAGCCAAATATAATTTCGATAATCGTGCCGTGTTCGTAATGAAAAACCCCCGGAGGAACAAAATTGTTTTCGTCACCGTCACCATTTTGTTTTAATATGAGTGCATTTACAAATATTTGATTTTATAAATGTAGTTTATATATTCTTTATATCCTCACTCTATAAATAACTGGCATTACAGTTTAGTCATATTATTATTTAGATCTAACATCATATTTTATTCAAGTACAAAATGATCAAGTTCCATGTCTAGCCTAGTTATTTATTTGCTTTATTCATACATCATATGATGTATATTCATATCTAAATTCTAAACGGCCAAAGAAACTAAAATAAAATGTCTGTAATTACATAGCAAATAAACCAGTATAACATTTGTGACATTTCCACGAAAGGTCGTATCTATCGTCGCGTTGTAAACCCAACAAACGCCCGATCAATTTATTTCTTTAAGAAAACGCCGCGGCATGGCGTCGGGACGCCGCCGCTCGCCTCGCACGCGCGCCACTATTGTTTATTTATAAACAGGCAGCGGAGGTTAAAAACAATCGATGATTAATCGCAATTGTTGCGACAACAGCCATAGACGATGTAAAATTCGTGTAATGACTTTCTGTTTTTTTTTTGTTTGATTCGCTAGTTGGTGATAGTTGCTAAATGCAATGTGTAAAATATAATTGCAAAAGGGAATTATTTGTAAAAATGATACAAAATCAAAGATTTAAGATATTTAAATGTATGATATTATTTTATATTGTATATTTAATTGGGTTCAATATAAGCCACTTTTTGATAATTTTCACACAAAAATAAAGTCTGCAGGAAGGTTTTTATTGTACCAGCTGTTTTGAATTAATCGACTATAAAAAATAATAAAAAATCAAATATTTAAGATATTTAAATTTTGATATTATTTTATATTCTATATTTAATTGGGCTTAAAATAAGCCTATTTTTGATAATTGTCACCCAAAAATAAAGTCTAATCAATGGTTCTTAACCGGTGCTCTGTAAGCTTGTTGAAAGTGCTCCGAGAAATTATAAAAGCCGAAACTGGTTCATCTACTGTATGTGATAGACTCTTTGATTTTGGTGCAGCGCGACTCTCTGACTTCAAAAAGGTTAAGAAGCACTGTGTTAGGCCCAGTTCACACATAAGCGGAGGCGCGCTGTAGGCGAGGTGCAGGCGCGACATTGCACAGGCGATTGTGATGTCCATATGCAGTGAAAGGGTGGACATTGCACCATATGTTTACATAGAGGCAGCGTGGAAGAATTTCGCCTCTTCGCCTACCGTGTCTTAGGCGAAAAGGCGAAGACGCGGTGCCGGCGCGGCGAGAGGCACGAGACACGGTAAGCGAAGAGGTGAGAGGCATAACTCTTCCACGCCGCCTCTATGCTAACATAAGGTGCAATGTCCATCCCTTCACTGCATATGGACATCATAACCGCCTGTACCTCGCCTACACCGCGCCTCCGCTTATGTGTGAACTGGGCCTAACACAGTGCTTCTTAACCTTTTTGAAGTCAGGGAGCACCAAAATCAAAGAGTCTATCACATACAGTAGATGAACCAGTTTCCGCCCGACGCCGCGTATGTGTGAATTGGGCCTTAGATAAACGAAAATATCATAACGAGACCTTTTTTGTAGAACGTTCAATTTCCTAGAAGAATATGTGTCGAACATTGCTGAATGTTCAATGAATAGCATGATATGATTTTTATCGTTTGGGACTGACGTAATAATGAAAAACTATGATGAGGAGGACCTTCCTATTAATATTAAGAGCTCATCTTTGGAGAGAAATTTCTTGTGCAAATTTTTCAGTATCGAAAGTGAAAAAAACCCACCCTAATGTACATTCTAACCCATAATTTACATCCTAAATAGAATAGAATTTCTAGTGAAATGTTTTTTTTTTTTAATAAAAGCACCCGAAAATAATTTCCATAAGAAGACGTATTTTCCTAGGGTTTCAGTGCGCTCGTAATTTCCTACTGTTCCTCCGGTCGATTTCCGTGTCGGATTTGAATTTGCCGGATGAAGATAAAGAGCGCTCGCGCTGGCAGCAGCAGCCGACTCTAATGAACTTTTATAGCCGGGCCGGCCGTTATTGGCGTTTACTTTATTGTTCGATAAGGTGAATATAGGGTGCAGCGGAGGGCTGTTACGGAGACCTGATAAATTGCTTATTTGCGTGCATTTGGTTGCATACAAATGGCTCTATTTGCCGCTCGAAAATTGGAAATTCAAATAGAGAAAAATGGGTGTGTATGGCTTACATTTACATATTCTAATGGCCGAGTGATGACTTCTCCGAAAATATTTTTAATTAGTTAACGCTGAGATTAAAGATAAAAAAAAGCTAGACGATAATACGACAAGTCGAATATATATTTATATATATATATATATATATATATATATATATATATATATATATATATATATATATATATATATACAGGTAAACGTCGTTTTGCGCCGGTTCGATTTACGCCGATTCACAATTACGCCGGTTGGTGCCAGACACACTTTTACACGTTGTTTTATTCTATTGCCGTGTACGCGAGCAGCCTATTGTGTGTGTGAAATTGTTTCAGAGTTAGTTTTGTGTGAATCAAAAATCTGAAGTCTGCTTATGACGAAGTGACATCCAAAGTGTAGAAGAGATAGATAACATTAAGATAAACGCAGACATTATCGGGCTTACACGCGAATGTGGATTCGAAGACGTAACAACCGAAGATGTGACCAAACTGTTAGACGTGCATGACCAACCACTCTCAAATCAAGAATTAGAAGAGTTCATGGAGGTATTAGATCGCCCTCAATCAGAAAATCCCGAAGAAGAAGAAGAAGAGGAAGATGAGAAAGAAAATGATCTGAAAACCCTAAAAACGGCCGATCTAACTCGTATCCTTGATTCTATAGAAAGCTTAGCAGATAAGCTCTGTGAGATAGATGTGATTTCAATCGAAGCTCAAATGTTAAAAGAAGCGTCACAGCTGCAGTTCGACCTTATGCTATGATTCTGCAAGAATAGAAGCAACAATCAAAGCAAATAAAATTGGCTGCTTTTTAAAAAAAAAATGTGAGAATTTAATTTAGTATCGACGAACTAGTGAATTAGTATTTATTTAAAAACAAATTATTATTTGCATCAAGAGATTAGTATTTATTTTATAAACGAATTTAAACTGTATTTATTGAATACATTTATAATTAATTTTGAATATATATAGGATATGTATTAAATAGACATGTTAGATTTTTTACACGGAACCTAACCTTATATCGTCCATTATATTTGTGTTCATTTTACGCCGATTTTTTTTAAGCTGGTGTCTCTCGGAACGGAACCCCGGCGTAAAACGACGTTTACCTGTATATATATATATATATATATATATATATATATATATATATATATATATATATATATATATATATATATATGTGAATTTTGTTGATCAGATTTTCGTTTGGTTTATTTATTGTACGAGCGAGATTGTATTTGAGGCGGTTAATGCCACAGTGGGCCATCCCACATTTTTGTTTAAAACTATGTAACTTGCGTTTAGGAAAGTCTGTGTCCATTTTGTCAATGTGGTCTTAAGGCGCTTTCGTTTAGCATAGTTTAATGCTAAACCTAGTCGCCCCCGTGGCGTGCAGTATCCGTCAGGTCTTGCGGCCGTGCGCCACCGGTTGTAAGGGCAGAGGTAGAATTGTGCGCATTGGAAGCGGCAAATATAACAAAAGACAATAAGGCCGTACCAGCCCAGAGTGATAAACGAAAACAGCTTTAGTGTAGTTGATTCAACGCTCAAGAGATACCAATGGCCACCATTGGTGTTGCAAGAATTACAAACCTAGAACCTTAGAAATGGGATATCCCACTCTAGCATTAACAGCCACATTTTATATTATATTATCATCAATATTTATATACTAGATGAAATTCTCGTCGTACGACGACGTATAATGAATCAACTATCTCGCCAACTCCTCTGAGCGACTATTTGTATACTGCTACTCTCAAAACACTATCAAACGTAATATTGTACGCTCTGCGTCTTATTCTAACTATAGACGCAACTATCCTACTATGGCATTGTTTTCATCCACATTTCACGAATAAAATGATCAGTATTACAAATATTTTGCAACTTTGTTTCTTCAAGATTCATCGGCAAAAACAATGATAAAGAAGTACCGACATTTGAAGTAGCGTCAATGGAAAGATACACGTAAAAGTAATGAACTCGTTCCCAAGAAGAAAATTTACAACAAAATTGCCCATTAAGGCTGCCAAATATATAGATTAGCAGTTTTTGATTTATTTTACACATTTAATATGTTTTTTCATTGGATATAGATGTTTTATATTGTTTAAACTATTCCAAGAAGAGTGTTATCCTATGGAAAAACTATACGACCAAAGGTGGGGTGGGCGGGCGTTCCCTACCAACCTGACTATGCCCGTCCACTGTTTCAAACGACTTGAACTATGCACTACACTTTTATCCGTTATTTTGTATGATTAAATTAATGTCATTTATTAATTTAAGACTAATTAAAAAAAATATATGTGAAAAATAATTAATGCATAGTTCAAGTCATTTGAAACAATGGACGGGCATAGTTTGGTTGGTATGGGACACCCGTCCACCCCACCTTCGCTCGCATAGTTTTTTCATTGGATATAGATGTTTTATATTGTTTAATCTATTCCAAGAAGAGTGTAATCCTATGGAAAAACTATGCTACCAAAGGTGGGGTGGGCGGGCGGCCCCTACCAATCAAACTATGCCCGTCCACTATATCAAACGACTTGAACTATGCACTACACTATTATCCGTTATTTTGTATGATTAAATTAATGTCATTTATTAATTTAATAGTCTTGAATTCTGCAATTTTAGTATGTACCAAAATTTCTAAGTCACATATGATATGTTTTGAAAAAAAAAAAGATTTTGCGTTTGATATTTATGTAAATCGACGTGCGCAGTTACTGACATAAAGTCAATTTATTCATAAATAAAAATGTATCTGCGTACGTCGATTTACATACATACCAAACGCAAAATCTTCCTTTTTTCAAGACAATTCAAATATGACTTACATCACTTTCATTCCGGCTAAATTTAAGGGCGGCCGCGGACCGTAGGACTTGGGGTGGGTTATTTTCGTTTTATATTCGGACAAAATTGCAAGAGCAACAAGAATAGCAGCTGATATTAAACAGTAGTTTGTTATTAGACAAGTTTGTATTTGTGCGGATTGGTACTTTTTATTTTTATTTCTATGTATTTTTGTTTCTTGCTCTAGCTGTATAAGCACTGTGTATTAGGGGATGTGTGTATTTAATGAGAGATATGCCAATTAAAGGTCTTTTTTTAAATTAAATTTAAAAAAAAAATTATATAACAGTAGTAGATGTAGTAGTACTAGGTATTCTTTTATTTACAGCGGCCTGCATATGATTTTTGTCCCTTGAATAAATAGTTATTTATTAAATATTGGATTGTTAAGGCGTCTACTTTGTGATAATTCATTTTAAAGGATAAATAAAACGTTTGTTTTTTATCACACTTCAGTTACACTTTGCAACTAGTTTCGGCTAAGCTCTAGCCATTTTCGAGCTCCTCCGATGACCATCGGAGGAGCTCGAAAAAGTAAAAAATCGTTTTATTTATCAGTTATTTATTAATTTAATACGGCGGCGAAAAGTAGGTTCGCACATGGGTGGACCGACTTTGCTCACAAAAACACAACAATAATATCGCACATAATTTTTTCATCCGCTACCCGTGCCATTACATGTCATAGCCTGTGAGACATATAAGAGAGGTATAATGATACTGCAATGGTTGCACGAGATAGACATACTAAACAAAACAAAAGGGGATAATAGTTTAAATTTAGGATATACTTTTCACACCAACAGGGCATATTGTGGTGACTTATCAGACAAATCATATGCAGGCCACATAATTGACATAAATGACTAATACTTTCATGCATATCATAAGTTAAGTTTATCATACCTATTATCCAACAATTACGTGATTAATTGTAACAGCTTTCAACTCACAAAATAATTTCACAGATAACCACTACACGTTCAACACGATTAAATGTAGACATATTTAAAGTGACATTTCTCGACCGCACCGCGTAATAAACTGAGCAACTGCTGAATCACGTATGAGCTGGCCAAGCGCTCGCCGTTTTAGTGGCCTAGCAAAAACTAGTTCGGAAAAGATAAGGTCGCTGTAGAAATATTTTCTTTTAAATTTAAAGTAGATAATATGTTACAAATCTAAAGAACACGAAGGTCGATAGCCTGTTACTAATATAACAAAGACTTTTATAAATAAACTAGCGAATAGTTACTACAAGATTACAAGCCATCACATCATTGATATTATTATGTTGTCTGAGTAATCGAAAAGGCCCAAATTAAGAACGCAGACAACAGGTACGAGAGATTAACCGAAGCCATCATAAGAGCAAGTAGCATTCGAACCAAGAAGAAGGATTTAAATAAAAAAGTAGACTAATGCCCGTATTCACCAACATCCAATACACTTTATGGTCCCATAAGCTATTGAATGTACAAACTGAAAATGTCATTATGACAGAAATGGCTAAAATAAATGTCAACACCTAGAACAGTGCTTGTGGTTGGAGTTTTGATGACACATTTTCTTTAATTTATCAGTTTTTCCAATAGAGCGAATCTAGAGTAACTACATCCACTAGATAATTTATATATTGTTGCTATAACAACGAATACTTATGGGTTCAACAGCTATTGATAGATTTATAGAACGTTAGTGAATATGGAGGCCATTGTAACAGAAATTGCCAAAACAAATATCAAACACCTTGTGATTGGGGCTTTACGATACGTTTTGTTAAATTATTAAGTGTTTCCAATAGAGAGAATCTAAAGTAACTACATTCTCTAGATAATGTATTTATTGTTGCTATAACAACGAATACTTATGGGTTCAATAGCTATTGATAGATTTATGGAACGTCGGTGAATACGGGGATTAGGGTCGGTTCTACAATTGACATTTAACTGGAGAATAAGACTATTCGTGGAATAAGTTTCAGATATTGGCTTTAAAATCTCAAACTTATTCCACGAATAGTCTTATTCTCCAGTTAAATGTCAATTGTAGAACCGGCCCTAAGCAAGGAAACAAACGCAAAAATGGAAGAAATATTAACACTCTCACTAATGCAGCAAAGAAACGCACCACAGTTTCGGGATGAAAAAATTAAGAATGTGGGATCACAGGATGTCCTGTTACAGGAATATACGAACTATAAGAAGTAATTAAAAGTATGCAAAACAACAAAGTCGCAGGAGATTACTGCATAATACCCAAAATCCTCAAAAAAGGGGGCATACTACTGTGCAATGCACGAACAACGCATTCCAGATAATTGGAACAACAGTACTGTGATACTTTTACACGCAAAAGGAGACAGGAGCAATCTGCAAAACTATCGACATATAACCCTTCTCTCACAAATTTACAAGTTACTAACGAAAATTATCATCAATAGACTCACAAAGAAACTAGACGGATACCAACCAGTGGAACAGGCAGGGTTCAGAAGAGGATACAGCACGCAAGAACATGTTAAATCAAATGGATAGAGAAATGTATAAGCATCGATGGATAGAAACTCAATGACTTCAGATTCGTATTTTTTTGTACTGATATTTAGAGTTTCTATATAAGAAATATTAAATGCCATTTGAGGTTAATATATTTTGATAACATTTAATAAACTCTCGACTGACAATAACAAAACCACTTTTATCCGCTTCTCCGCAATTTTATAATGCGGCCGGTCTCATCCAATTTTCCGGAGCGAAACGGCCGTCGCTCCAAAGGGGGAGGACGAAATTACATGAATATTATATTACCCCGAATGTGCGGGTGTATGTGAATGCATGTGTGTGTGTGTGTACGCGATGGGCCGCAATGTAGGTCAGCGCATCCAGTCGGAAGTTCGACCAGGCGGGGTGGCGGCGGTGAGCGAGCCGCCCCCAAAAGCGTTCGATATGAATTTTAAATAATGGCTGCTAATTGTCGGAATATAAAATGATATCACGATTTCACACGAATGCAACATACATTTCCAGATATTACTATTTATAAAATGATCAAAAAATAATGTTAGGGTCGTTTTAGACAAGACAATTTCTTGACTCAAAAGTTAGTCAAGATGCGAGACAATCTAAATTGTCTTGTATCATACAGCAAATTAATTGAAATATTTAATTGTATGGTAGATCGAATGGAAAAATATAACGCGTTCTATTTGTCAAGGAAAAATTGTACGGGAGGAGGATATATTAATTCATTTCTTGAACAACTTTTGAGCTAAGAAATTGTTTTGTCTAAAACGACCTTTAGTAAAAAATCGCTTGAAAAACAAATAACATATATATATATATATATATATATATATATATATATATATATATATATATATATATATATATATATATATAAAATAATAATAATAATAATAATAAAGTGTCTTTATTTCCTTGTCAATAACAATTTAACAGTTTGTCATTAGAACAATACAACATTGAAAAAGAAACAAGAAACCGGCGGGTTTTAGGTGATTGTAAATCTTATACAAGATGGACAATCTCTTCTTTTCAAATATATATATATATGGTAGGGTGGGCGGTTGGCCCCCACCAACCAAACTATGCCTGTCCACTATTTCAAACGACTTGAACTCTGGACTACATTGTTTCTTACAAATGTTTACGAATTAGAAGTTAATTAATAAGTGAAATTAATTGAATTATAGAAACGTAATTGATAACAGTGTAATGCAGACTTCAAGTCATTTGAAATTGTGGACGAGCATAGTTTGGTTAGTAAGAGACAACCGCCCACCCCACCTTCGCTCGCATAGTTTTTTCAATGGATACAGGCGATTTATATTGTTTAAACCATTTCAAGAAATGTGTTATCTAATGAAAAAACAATGCATGCAAAGGTGGGGTGGGCGGGTGGTCCCTACCAACCAAACTACATACTACCCATCCACTATTTCAAATGACTTGAACTCTACACTACATTATTCCCTATATATTTTTTAAATGACGTCTAAATTAACAAATAAAATTGATTGAATCTTAGAAAGTTATGGAAAATAGTGTAGTGCAGAGTTCAAGCCATTTGAAATAGTGGATGGGCATAGTTTGGTTGGTGGGGGACACCCACCCACCCCACCTTGTCTCGCATTGTATTTTCCACGGGATAACACTTTTTCTGGAATTATTTAAATAATATAAAACATTTGTATCTATTGAAAAGATTATGCGAGCGAAGGTGGGGTGGGCAGGTGTTCCCCACCAAGCCAACTATGCCCGTAAAATATTTCAAATGACTTACAAGAGTGCATTACACTCTTATCCATTACTTTCTATGAATCAATTAATTTCATTTATTAATTTACTCCTAAATCGTAAACATTTGTAAGAAACAATGTAGTCCAGAGTTCAAGCCATTTGAAATAGTGAATGGGCATAGTTTGGTTGGTAGGGACCACCCACCCACCCCACCTTCGCTCGTATAATCTCTTCAATGGATACAAATGTTTTATTATTATTTAAATAATTCCAGAAAGAGTGTTATAACGTGGAAATTACAATGCGAACCAAGGTGGGGTGGGCGGGTGATCCCTACCAACCAAACTATGCCCATTCACTATTTCAAATGGCTTGAACTCTGCACTACACTATTACCCTTAACTTTCTATGATTCAATCAATTTCATTTATTAATTTAGATTTCATTTAAAAATTATATAGGGAATAATGTAGTGTATAGTTCAAGTCATTTGAGATAGAGAATGGGCATAGTTTGATTGGTGGGGACCACCGACCCCACCTATGATTTACATAGGATAACACTTTTCTTGGAATAGTTTAAACAATATAAAACACCTGTATCCATTGAAAAAACTTTGCAAGCGAAGGTGGGGCGGGCGGGTGTACCCCACCAACCAAACTATGCCCATTCACTATCTCAAATAGCTTGAACTCTACACTACACTATTACCCTTAATTGCTATGATTGAATCAATTTTATTTATTAATTCAGACTTCATTTATAAGAAAAATAATTATTTTCTTCTACAATTTTGGAATGTTTTTTGTGATGAATTTTCAATATAATTCAATGTACTTCAGTATTTTTAGTTGTTACTTTATTTTAATTTTATATTAACTTGATGAACAAAAGTCTCAACATGTAAACCATCAATTTCTTTCCTCCCGGGAATTTTTTAACGTCTCGCTGAAGTAGCAGTAAAGTCGAAGCGGTAATTTGGCGCGACGCGACGGGGCAACTTTTATGCAAATTCCCTAATGCGCGCCCGTAATATTTTTATTTTCCATTAGCGCTCATGGAAAAGGGGGGTTTGGCCGGCCGGCCGCCCCCCCCATCAATATTCATGCGATCTCCAAAGTGGCGCGCCGTCGCCGCCGTCCGCCAGCTGAATACAAATTATCATCTCCGGTATTTGGGGGGCGGCG
Source organism: Lordithon lunulatus (assembly GCA_963942505.1). Lineage (NCBI taxonomy): Eukaryota > Metazoa > Arthropoda > Insecta > Coleoptera > Staphylinidae > Lordithon > Lordithon lunulatus. Next base: position 70,331,169 of record OZ012666.1, read on the forward strand.
GTTTTCGCGACGGCGGCGCTCTATTATTAGAAACGTCCCGAAAGTTTCCAATCGATAGCGGCCGCACCGCAACCGCCACCGTAATGACCCAGTTGGCGTGTTAATAATATTTCGGTTTATAGCATGATGGGGGGGTTGTGGTGGTGGTTGTACGGATGGACGGTATTTTTAGATCGGGGGCAAGGTTTAAATTAAAATCAATCGAGGAAAGTGACAATACAAATGTAAACTTAAAGACTAGAAATAGATTTTATTCGATAGTTTAATAACTAATCTATAGGCTACACTATTGATGGAATATAAAAATAACTTTTTACAACCATCTTGCTCGAATCAATTCGTTATCAATGTCAACTATGAATAGTATATGAAGAGCACAAGGCAGAAAGGGGAATGTCACTTTTTTTTAAATGATTTTCATGTTTTCTTTACGAATACCAACTGCAAGATTTTATTGTACAATCGTCCAGGGGGTGGATTATACCGATCGATAGACCTTCTTTTAACTCTTTTATAATAAATTTTTAACTCTTTTATAATAAATTTTTAACTCTTTTATAATAAATTTTTAACTCTTTTATAATAAATTTTTAACTCTTTTATAATAAATTTTTAACTCTTTTATAATAAATTTTTAACTCTTTTATAATAAATTTTTAACTCTTTTATAATAAATTTTTAACTTTTTTATAATAAATTTTTAACTCTTTTATAATAAATTAATATTTCGCTCGCTAATTAGATGCTTTCGTTTAACTTTACTAGTCACCCCGTGGCGTGCTGTATCGGTACAAGTTTTGTGGTCGTGCGCCGGTTGTAAGGGACAAGGTAAAATTGTGCGCATAGATTGCACGACAAATATAACAAGAGACAATAAGCCCGGAGCAGCAAAGAGTGATAAACGAAAACAGCTATTATTACTATGAAAAAAGTACCTTAATTTGGTAGACCCTCACAAAAATTCCCTTCTACAAAATTCCCCCAATTAACAATAGAATTAACTCAAAAATTAATGTCAAAACATAACTACTGTCTAGCTTCCAGTTCTTTCAAAGATAAACTGCACCTTTCACGTAGTGAAGGGTCACAAATCGACACCATTCGCTATTATTATAGCCAACAAATTGAAACCATTCGCCATAATAATAGCGAACGGTGTCGATTTGTGACGCTTCACTACGTGAAAGGTGCAGCCCTTCACTACGTGAAAGGTGTAGCTTATCTTTGAAAGAACTGGAAGCTATACAGTAGTTATGTTTTGACATTAATTTTTGAGTTAATTCTATTGTTAATTGGGGGAATTTTGTAGAAGGGAATTTTTGTGAGGGTCTACCAAATTAAGGTACTTTTTTTCATAGTAATAATAGCTGTTTTCGTTTATCACTCTTTGCTGCTCCGGGCTTATTGTCTCTTGTTCTATTTGTCGTGCAATCTATGCGCACATTTATTAGTTCAGTACTATGAAACATATTCGCATTATAGCGTATGGTAATAGCGATCGGTCAAAAATCGCACCCCAGGGTTAAAACGGGAATAGTCAGGAAATAGTAATCAAAAATATGCATCCATGGTAAGAAAGGATTACTACTATTTTATAAATCGATGTAATTATAACAATTTAGGCTATAGAAGACTAAGAAAATTGATGGCAAGATATTATAAAAGTTATCTAATAATAATAGTTTTTTTTTGCTTATTTGTACATAATTCAATAATAATTATTATCAGACAAGACAGTAAATAGTCGTGTCTTATGATAATTATATACAAATAAGCAAAAAAATATTATTAGATAACTTTTATAACATATCGCCATCAATTTTCTTCACCCCTATTCTAACGGGTGGTGTTGGGCTCTTGCAATTGTCATCAGATAACACATCGGGTGCATGCACCGCGATAATTAGGTGAGATCGGCGGCTATAAATAGGTCGGATGCGCTATTCTCGGCGGCGGGCGCCGAGAAAACGCGCAATCGATGCCGCCGCCGCCGCTGAACGACGGCGAGATTAATAACGAGTTTCGCGTTCTTCTTCTTTTCTGCACGCGAACACTGGCGCGAGGGCGACCACCAGATGAAATGCGGGGGCGGCAGCCCGTTATATATGTGTGTGTGATCCGGAAGCGGCGTGCTTACGGCCTTGAACCTTTCGTCCGTAGTGACGGATCGGATCGGAAAATGCAGCCGGGAGGAAAGAAGTGCGCGCCTGTCGCATATTGATCGCGGTGGTGGGATGATAATAATTTTATTATCTTGGAACGAAGATAGATTCGGAGTCTATATTGATTGATAAGAAGCGAATAGTACGGGTGTCTTTTTGTATTAGATTCTTCCATGTTATTCTACTATGATATATTTTGACTTTCCCAGAATTTCTGATACCTAAATATTCACCTATCTGTAGTTGGTGTGGGAATTCCCTTCTCTCATCGGTGGGGCCGATGAGGGAAGGGAATTCATCCTGTTTCACATTAACTCGCTGTTAATATTAATTGAGAAACCTTATTATTCTTAAAAAAATATCTAGTGCGGGCATCACACGACATTCCAAATTAATTACGTAATTACTATTAAATAAAAATAGCAAAATATCTATTTCGACCGTTACTTTACATTACTTTCACTAACAATATCGTCTGAAATTCCTTCAATTTTTTCTTTAATGGCTTCCTTTAGTTGGTTCAAGAACAGAGGATGATGTTTGAAAACCCTGTTCTTGGGATACCTCCCACAGAAAAAAGTCTCAGGGCCTTAAAAGAGGCGAGCGCGGTGGCCACGGAACTGCGTCTCGTAGAGAGATCACTCGACCCAGGAACATCTCTAGAAAAACTTCACGCGAACGATGTATACAACATATCTCCATATTTAAACCAGAAGTTCTCTAGGTTGTGTTTTCCCCATATTCTTCGACTGAATAAGTAAGAATTGAGGAATATGGGGGAGAATATAACCTAGAGGACTTCTACTTTTAACAAGACGGACATACGGCCCATACAACACCTCGTTCGCGTGAAATTTTGCAAGATATCTTCAAAAAACTGGTCGATTTCCATCAAAAACTAGTCAAGATGGAGATAATAGCCACATGCAAAATTTGGTTTGAAAATATCCAGTAGTTTTTTCCAAAAACGTGGTGGAAGAATGTATCACAGACAGATGTCGGACGATAGATAGGCAGGATAGACATTTTCTAGAGATGGTCTTCCAATGATCATGGGAGATTTTTTTTTTCGCACGATTACAAAACATTATCCATACTTTTTATGATAAAGTATGACAGATATAAAATTAGTTTATCTGTCTCTATTCTAAATATAAAAAAAGTAATGAAACTGAAATAAACTGCATTATTACAACAACTATTCTTCCATCAGACAGAAATTAATTAAGCTGTCCGCTGCTTTCCACAAACCGCCATCATCCTGCATTTATTTCATTTTATTTCCACTCTCCTGCTGATATTTTGCCGCCGCACCGCCGCCAGGACTGATATTACGAATTTAATTTAACATCTCCCCCGTCCGGACGTCTCCACTCGGCTTCCGAAATCCCCCCTAAATATCTCAAACAGCAACCGCCCCCTATTCGTCCGTGCCGGCGCTTCATCAACCGCACACCCTCTGCATCACGGTCCATTGTGCGAACTTGCGATCTCACTGCGGAGAGGACGACGGAACTCTTGTCTTATTATGAAAAGCAGCGGCAGACGTGTGCACGACAAAATAACCTTTTTGTTTCGGCTGCGACAATGCGAGCCGGTTGGGAAGAACAGTTTAAAGTTGGATAATGAGATTTGAGAGGACAATGCGCGGTTTGCTAGGAAATGTGGTCTGTGCAGAATGGTTATTTTTTGTGTGTAGAAGTATAGAAGCCTGTATGTTCTTGTTTTAATAATAATAACTAGTTAAATTGTAGGAGAAAAAACTGCGAATTTTTGAATATTAACGTTAATTAAATCTTAATATTCATGTACTGAATTACCAAATGCAAATTTCTTCAGGATGAAAATAATACAAATCAGAAAGTAGTTGTTGAATTATTATCAAAATACCGCTAACAAAATATGTTGCTAAATAAAATTATTTAAGCTCGTATTAGACAAGACAATTTGTTGTTCAAAGTTATTCAAGAAATTAATTAATATATTGACCGCATACTGGACATCAAGATAAGTATAAAGGTCGTTTTACACAAGCCAATTTCTTGACTCAAAAGTTAGTCAAGATGCAAGATAATCTAAATTGTCTCGTATCATACAGAAAATGCTGTGAAATATTGAATTGGATTGTAGATTGAATGAAAAATAAAACGAGTTCTATTCTTCAAATTACAAAAAAATATGCGGACATGCATGATCGCGAACCAAATTTATTCCAGAATTTGTTTCGTATCAATCAGATTCATCAACTAAACAAGACAATTTCTTATCTTGTTTAGTTGATGAATCTGAATGATACGAAACAAATTTTGGAATAAGTTTTGGTCCGCGATTATGTCTAAAGTGAGCGAACAGAGCATGTCCTAGCACACACATTGACTAAAAATACGGCAGAAGGACCTGAAGGTCGAGAGTGATAGCCAGTTACAAATTGTAACAAACTACTACTACTATAAATTGTATACTATTCAGATATTAAGCTGACAATAATAATTGGTCAACATCCATCATTACATCATTAAAAGTACTGAATATACGTTATCAGCAAAATATTACAACCAAAATTTCGTGAGAACTTAACATTTGAACGCAAGATTCTCATTATTAATTTATTTAATTGTTTCGATTTAATTCCTATAAGTAGGTGCGCATTTCTTTTTATTATTTTTTTCGCTTGTGCTCTCCTGTGTCTGGTTATCCGCTCTCCTTCGTTAATGAACAATGAGGAGCGTGTGCGACCTCGATTTCACTAATTCAGGGGTGGCAGAGCGGCAGGGCTTCACTCGTTCGATACGTCAACGCGGCGAAATTGGGCCGGTGCGATCCTATTAGGGTCGCGTATCGCGCGAGATCAGCGTTAAAAGCTTTCGCGAGGGTGTGTTAGTGAGGATGTGTATATGAGAGTAAAAAGAGAGGCATGATCTGTCTATTAAAAAGAGATACGGAGGAGTTCGAAGTGTTTTCTAGTCAAAATTATTCTTAGTAGAATAAAATAGCTTTTCAATTAAATATGACCAACTTTTAGTCGTTTTATAAGATTGACCTTGTGCTGATATCTCAAGCACTCTGTTGTAATATTATTCCATAGAGGGCACTACCAGGTGATCCTGATGGCGTATGTATGTTGACGGTTATTACCATATGGGTGTGCATTGCTAATTGATGTGGTACCGCCAGATGGCGTTTAACTTTCCTCCTAGGGGGTTAAGTTGTTGTTGTTCATTTACGTCTTAATTTTTATTCTGTTGCACCAAACATATGTAGATCTTACTTAGTCTTACAATGTAAGACCGCCTTATCGTTTTAAGATTCGATTTTTGTTTGGTGCAACGCTTTACGACCGTCTTTAAGAGTTAAGATTCATTGGAGCAACCGGGCGTTAGTATATATGTTTTCAATAATGCCTAATCGAAATATTCACAGTCATATTAGTTAGCGTTCATCGTCTAAGAACAATTCACACATCACCTACTACTCTGTGTCTCCCCAATAAAACTGTGCACTTATTACAGTAATTTTCGTGTGAATGGGCACTTATCACAGTAATTTTCGTGTGAAAAAAATGTCCCACCTGTCGATCGTGCTGCGGGCGGTCCATTAACGGGCGCCGCCGATCGGAATTCGCGGCCGCAATCGCTGCAAACAGCAGCAGGAATAATTGCGGCGCTAAATTTAACCGAAAGTGAAACGCGTGAATGTTAATTTCAACGTATTTATAGGAGAGTGCGGTTAAATTTATCACGGACCTAGTTTGCGAGAGGTGGCCGGCGTGGGCGGTCCGCACGATCAACCGACTCGAAAACAAATACTACAACAATGCAGATACACTGCAAAGAAAATAGAATCATAAAAATTTCTTAATGGAAAAATGAGTTGTGTTGAGATCCTCAGTAAACAAACATATTAAATAGGGAAAATGGCGTGGCGTAATCATGAATTGACACATTTAATTGGTTAAAACCTCAGACTAATAAATTAATATAATAAATGGTTATTTATTAGTCTGAGGTTAAAACTCAATAAACAGATATAATTAAATATTAGCGGTCTGACAAGCTCTAAATTTCAAAAATAATTTATATATATATATATATATATATATATATATATATATATATATATATATATATATATACTCTATCATATATTACACGCCATGCTAGTAAGGGCCAACGAATAACTACTAACTACTACAGCAAATTTAGATGATACTGTTGATTCACAATCAAAGTAATTAGTTTTGTTAATGAAGTCCATCAGTCCAGTCAGTCAGGGTAAACACACTTTTGTTAATTAACTCTGTAATATGATTGTATGTAATCCTGATGAAGCTCGAAATTACAAGCGAAATATATTGATTTATTGAAAAGGTGATTTTCACTGCCCTTGCTGTATTACCCAAAAATCTACTCCTCAAAACAAGTTTAGACAGCTAAATATTAGAAATATTTTCAAATTGTTATTCTATATTTTTTAATTGAGTTTATTTTCTTTTTCAGAGGTGCATTCTCCGTAGTGAAGAGATGCGTGCAGAAGTCAACGGGACTGGAGTTCGCAGCTAAAATAATCAACACAAAAAAATTATCCGCCAGAGGTAAGATTGAATAGATTAGTGATTTAATGGGGTTTAATGTTATTGTCTATAACATTAAACCCCTCATAAAAAAGGCAATTTTAAGCAAAAAAATCGTGACCTAAATCAGTTCATTATCGTGATATCGAAATTTACACTTATAAATTATTAACTGTATGTTTCTTTTCTTTTGGAAATAAATTTATTTTATTATTATTACTATTATTAGCTGTTTATAGCGAAATACTAACATATGCAATATAGAATACACTAGTTAGGGAGACACTAACCACATTTTTTTTTAAATTTCAAGCTAAATACCAGTTATTCTGTATACCTCATATATTTGTACCTATAAAATGAATTGTTTTGTACGTATTAAACCCATTTGATTAATAATGCAGACAACCCGTTACGATGTTAATGCGCAACTATTGATTCGTCACGCGCGTGTCCTCAATTACTCGACAGTCCCGCCGGTTAATAACAATAATCACGTGTGTGCGCGGTCTGCAATTGAAAAAGCGCCATTTAATAACTTGTTATTATCGACCACGATGCCATTCTTTAGCGTGTTCGATTCGACACTTCAGTCATAACATCTAGCTATCATGCGCAATATTGATAATAATCGCAGCAATAAATATTTGATGTGATAATCTTAATGGTTATTTGATCAATTAGGTTTTGATTTTTTATAGTTCATTACTTGTAAATTAGTTTAAGAAATTATGGCTCGGTTGTATAAAGCAGATAACTCTCGAGTTAATTTCCATCCACATCGCTCGTGCACCTCTTACACTCGAAGCCAACGAATCTTAACTAGTTTAAGACCGTCTTAATAATTCGACAGTCTTAAAGCGTTGCACCAAACAAAAATCGGATCGTAAAACGATAAGACGGTCTTACATTGCACGACTAAGTAAGATCTAGATATGTTTGGTGCAACAGAACAAAAATTTAAGACGTGGTTATATAAGACGAGCATTAAAATTCGTTGGAGAAACCGCGCGGTAATCAACTGGAGAGGATATTTGTTCTAATGAATTATCAAAAAATATATCCGTGATTCAACGATCATTATGAAAACTTTGACACATACCGAAGTTTCCAGGGTGTGTTTTATAACTGGAAGTTAATAATGAAATATTACTAATACTTCCTAATAACAAAACATATTTTAGAAGTTGAATGGTTTTGGCGTCTACTACGTGGTAATTCATTTTCACTAAAGGAGATGAATAAAACTACTATGTTTTAATATTGATGTCGATATCGCGACATTAGTTTCAATCAAAGCTGTATACATGGCAGGATTAATCTATTTTGGGGCTTAGACAAGGCTCTAATGGTAAATGCTCTACAGGAAATGAAGAAACAAATTTTAAAAAACTACAAACACTACAAATTATCAGTAACCTCACTATTCATTACATTAGTAACGCCAACACTAAAAACTTCTCAATTAATTACGACAGAATGTTCTCCTCTTTTGTTGGTTTTAATAAAAAGTAACACGTTCGGGGTGGTTTGAATAAAAAACCGCGTTGTAGAACGGGGTGGCACATCCGCAATGCGGGCGCCGCACAAAAGGGTAGGAATTTATCGCGACATGTGCACACACACATACATACACGCGTATGTGTGTGTGTGTGTGCATGGGGGTGGTAGGTAGAACAGCGTACGGGATTCAGCTGGCAAGATTTAATCGTTTAAAAACGGCTGGATTAATTAAAGCTTCTTTGTACGTACAACGGAGCAGATTGGGAGTAATTTCAAACTTTTCAGTGTTACAGAATAATTTGATACATATCCAATCGCGGTTGGGTATCCAGGGGAGAGGTGATAAACCCTTTTCAGCCTAAAGACTTGTCTGTAATTTACCTACCACTGTTCATGTGTACAAATTGAATCAGTCATTATTATCATCCATTTTTCAGAGGCGTATTGTTATATATTTCGAATTTTACACGGGTATATTAGGAAAGTATTGTTATCGCGAAAAATTGCGAATTGCTACTTACATAAATAAACATAAGTACTAATTTAAAAACAGCAATGCAGAAATTTAACAGAGGCAATATATATATGAATGTTTTAAATTAGTACTTATGTTTATATATATATATATATATATATATATATATATCCTGAATGTTGGTTACTTGCTTCATACTGCTCGACAATAATTTAACATAAAATGCTCTACTATGAAAATTGACTTACCTCAAGATTGTAATCCTAGGGGAATAGAAGCGATTTTGAGCACAATCCGACAGCTTTTCTGAAAACAAAAAGAAGGCTTATTGAAATGAAAATAATCCAAATATTTAAAGAACTTAAATATACAGAGTTGGTCATGATTATAATAAAAGTCAGAATGACACCCTTTTTCCCCTGGGCAGTAACCCGCAGACACAGTATTACACATGTATTAGTTATTTAGATCTTAAATTTACAGCCCCTAAATAAATAAAAGTACAACTAAATACATGCATAGATAAATATCGTTAATTTTGGGCAATTTTTTCAGACTAATAAATAAATATAGACGGAGCATGCTTATACCAGCATACAGTATTGTTATGAAGCCACATTTCACGCTGCTGTTAGTAAAAATACAGGGTGTTCTAGCGCAAAGGGACCAACATGAAAATTTTTAATTTAATTTTAATATTTCATTCTAAAACGAAAATGAATAAATGAATCAATTTTTCCGGTCGGCCGTTGTTATTCACACTTCAAACAAACTCGTCTGTCAATTACTTAGGGTGGTCAAAAATTAAGGTCCAAAAAAAAATATTTATAAAATTCCTATTTATCAAATAATCTAAATAGCCAATTAGTCCAAATATGAAATAAATAATAATACACGAGAAAAACGAAGGACATTGTAACGAGAAGGTGTATGGGAGGACATTATAGCCAAACGGAGGGTTGTCCTCTCAAAAGGAGGACGATTTGTAACCCTACCTACCACCTATGTCCATATGTAAATCGCGAGGGGAATGAGCTTAGAGCTAACATATGCAACTTTATATACAGCAAACATTTGCAACTTCATATACATATAGAATTTTATATACTGCCAATATATGAAAATGTATATACAGGAGATAATATGCCCCTTTATATATGCATCATGTATGCAACTTTGTGTACGCATATTGTATACAACTTTGTATGCAGCTAATGTCTGAAGCTTTATATGCAGACAATGTATTCAACTATGTATGGAGCTAATATCTCTAATTTTGTATACAACTACTGTCTGCAACTTTGTATGCGGATAATGTCTGCAACTTTATATGCAGACGACATAAGCAACTGTATACTAATGGTGTATGACATTTTTATACAGAAAATGTATACGACTGTATTTACAGAAAATATTTGCAGCTTGATATACAGACAATGTAAGAAACATTATATACAGATAATGGATGTAACTTTATATACAGATAATGGATGCAACTTTATATACAGATACAGTATGCAAGTCTATATACAGAAGATATATACGAATTTATATACAGACACTGTATGCAACTTTGTGTACGCGTAATATATACAACTTGTAATGTATAAACTTTATATGCAGACAATGTAAGCAACGGTATATACAAAGAATGTATCCAAGTTTAAATACAAACAATGTATCCAACTATGTATGTAGCTAATGTCTGCAAACGATGTAAGCAACTATATACGAAAAATGGATGAAACCTTTTATACAGAAAATGTTTGGAACTGTATTTACGGAAAATCTTTGCAACTTGATATACAGACAATGCAGGAAACTTTATAATAAGATAATGTATTAAAACTTTATATACAGATAATGTATGCAACTCTATATACAAAAAATATATGCATACACTCATAATGTATACAACTTATGCAGCTAATGTATTAAACTTTATATGCAAACAATGTAAGCAACTGTATATACAAACAATATATCCAACTTTAAATACAGACAATGTATCCAACTATGGATGCAGCTAATGTCTGCATGTTTATATGCAAACGATGGAACTATATACGAAAAATATATGAAACTTTCTACACAGAAAATGTATGCAACTGTATTTACGGAAAATCTTTGCAACTTGATATACAGACAATGTAAGAAACTTTATAATAAGATAAAGTATGCAACTTTATATATAGATGTTGTATGTAAATCTATATACAGAAAATATATGCAAATTTATATACACGCAAAATGCATACAACTTTGTATGCAGCTAATGTCTGCAACTTTATATGCAGACAACGTAAGCAACTATATACGAATAGTGTGTGAAAGTTTCTATACAGAAAATGTATGTAAATGTATTTACACTAAATATTTGCAGCTTGATATACAGACAATGTAAGAATCTTTATATACAGATAATGTATGCAACTTTAAATACAGATACTGTATGCAACTCTATATACAAAAAATATATGCATACACTCATAATGTATACAACTTATGCAGCTAATGTATTAAACTTTATATGCAAACAATGTAAGCAACTGTATATACAAAAAATATATCTAACTTTAAATACAGACAATGTATCCAACTATGTAAGCAGCTAATTGCATCTTTATATGCAAACGATGGAACTATATACGAAAAATGTATGAAACTTTCTAGACAGAAAATGTATGCAACTGTGTTTACGGAAAATCTTTGCAACTTGATATACAGACAATGTAAGAAACTTTATAATAAGATAATGTATGCAACTTTATATATAGATGTTGTATGTAACGCTATATACAGAAAATATATGCAAATTTATATACACACATAATGCATACATCTTTGTATGCAGCTAATGTTTGCAACTTTATATGCAGACAACGTAAGCAACTATATACAAATAGTGTGTGAAAGTTTCTATACAGAAAATGTATGTAACTGTATTTACACAAAATATTTGCAGCTTGATATACAGACAAAGTAAGAATCTTTATATACAGATAATGTATGCAATTTTATATACACATACTGTATGCAAATAAATATACAGAAAATATACCAATTTTTATCCAGACACTGTATGTAACTTTGAGTACGCATAGTGTATAAACTTTATATGCAGACAATGTAAGCAACTGCATATAAAAACAATGTATGCTACTGGGTATGCAGCGAATATCTGCAATTTTGTATGCAGCTAATGTCTGCAACTTTATATGCAGACGATGTAAGCAACTATATACGAATAATGTATGATTTCTATACAAAAAATGCATGCAACGATGCAAAACTTACATATACAGACAATGTAAGCAACTGTATATACAAACAATGTATCCAACTTGATATACGGATAATGTATGCAACTTTATTTGCAGACAATGTAATCAATTTTATATACAATATACTCAACTTTATATACAGAAATAATGTGTATGCAACTTGATATACCGATCAGGAATGAAACTTTATATACAAAAAATGTATGCGACTGTATATACAAATTCAAGTATATAACTTTACATACAATACAATATGAATATATTAAATTACATACATTGTTTCTATTTAATGTGAAAAAAGTATATATGTATTCCTTATAAAGTTGCAGGCATATACGTTCTGTTCCATTCTAGCAGGCATCCACGGAAATTGTTTCGGAACCCCTGGCGGGGTGGGGGAGCACCCACCCCTGGCCCATCCGCCCCTGGGGGGACCACCCGCCCGGGGGCCCACCCGCTCCTTCCCCGGGGGCCCACCCGCTCCTTCCCCGGGGGCCCACCCGCCCCTTCTTAAACATTAGCTATTTGCACATTATTCTAGCGAGCACAGCACATAATATGAAATAGTCGGCAATGTCATTACGAAACAAAATAGCTGATGGCCGCTGCATATATTTCGGATCAAATTATCAACTCACCAGCAAAATCCGCGATTGTGCCCTCGCGGCCTTGACATTATTTCATCTTCGGGCACATCTTAAAACCGTAATTGAAACTTTCACTACTATTTTTATCACCTAAAAACGTTACAACGCGAGCCTTGTATCAAGCTTGTGTGCGTTTAAGAACTGTCACTTTAGAAAATGGCGCTGCCAACTTGACAGCAATGCATATGAATGCGCGCATGTTTTTCGAAGGTCTAATTATGAAACGGTCTAATTTGAGATCTAATTATTTAACAGTATTTTAGACGAATTACTAATATATTATGTTGAAATTATACATGATAATATATCTATAATCCTTATATATCACTGGTGTTTGGGCAGGTCTAATTATGAAACGGTCTAATTTGGGATCTAATTATTTTTGTAGCATTTTTAGACGAATTACAATTATATTATGTTGAAATTATACATGATAATATATCTAAAATCCTTTTATATCGCTGGTGTTTAAGCAGGTCTAATTATAAAACGGTCTAATTTAGGATCTAATTATTTTTATAGCATTTTTAGACGAATTACTAATATATTATGTTGAAATTGTACATGACAATATATCTATAATCCTTATATATCACTGGTGTTTGGGCAGGTCTAATTATGAAACGGTCTAATTTGGGATCTAATTATTTAACAGTATTTTGGACGAATTACTAATATATTACGTTGAAATTATACATGATAATATATCTAATATCCTTTTATATCCTGGTGTTTAAGCAGGTCTAATTATAAAACGGTCTAATTTAGGATCTAATTATTATTATAGCATTTTTAAACGAATTACAATTATATTATGTTGAAATTGTACATGACAATATATCTATAATCCTTATATACAACTGGTGTTTGGGTAAGAGGGCTTAAGTCATGAAAAAAATTCTATCTTTATAGGGCTATCAGCCGTGAGGCTTTTTCGTCGGTCAAGGGAGAAGCTCAGAGGAGTTTAATCACCCGGTATTTACCTTAATTTCACAGAAAACCTCTGCAAAACTGTGAAAGGTGATTCGCGAAAATTCGCTCCCCGCTGGGGATCGAACTCAGGCTCCCCAATGCTCAGTACGAGACGAACGACGTCTCTAACCACTCGGCCACTGAGCTGGGTTTAAGCCATCATTTTAACGAAAATAAGGATTTTATGGCTTTTTAACTCAAACATGTTGCTCTTTCCATTGGTACAAACGGCTTGTAAACTTTACATTTCCTGACTTAAGCCCTTTTCCCCAAACAGCAGTGATATAAAAACAAAAAGACAATGTTTTGAAGCCGACCGACCTGTCATATATGTTTATTGTGCTGCCAGTGTTGTCAGTTGAAAAATGAGGGTTGCGGGACGTTTTTTTAAATTTTTAAATTTGTTATTTAATTGAAGTTTTAAGTGTTTTGAAGCAATAGTAATGTTTTGGGTAACATATTGTTATTTTAACAATTAAAAATATATGTATCCATTATATTAAAAATAAGAATGTTTGTTATTAAAAATCGAACGGCAGGAATTTCACCTAGTCGAATAATATAAAAACGAAGACAATGTTTTGAATACAACTGACTTATCTTTTATGATAAAAAACAATTTTTGGAAAATATCTATGTGTGTGTCTGTCTGTATGTCTGTGAACAAAATTGTAGCAAAACGTTTTAAAAAAACGTGAAAAATCGGACCACTATCCGAGAGAAAAAATACTAATTTTTAACTACCACTTATTTCTTATTCGTTTCAGCACAAACTACCCTATATTATTACAATTAACTTGTTCCACTACAAACGACCATTTATTTTAATCTCAACCGGATAATCTAAACTTCATATGCATCGCAAAAAAATAACACCCCGTTTCCGTTTTGCACCCATTAAATGCCCCCTTGCAGGTCAGACCTGCAGCGTACACGTAACCCCGGAAAAACTTATTATGAAAATGTATGCGTACAAATTTGTGCCACCAGAGAGTCGCAACAAGTTGCGCGCCCGCCCCCCAGCCTCGCCTGGATCGATGTTTCGCATTTATCACGCGAGGCGGACAACCCTGTTTAAACTGATCGTGCAATTTTTTTTTTCTGTTGCAGACTTTCAAAAGCTCGAAAGAGAGGCGAGGATTTGTAGGAAATTACAGCACCCCAATATAGGTGAGTTTTGAAACATTTCCACACACACACACCTATAATTATATTAATAATAGTTAATAATGTAATTCCACCCTTAGGATGATTGCAACAATTTACCTTAAAAAAACCAAACCCGTAAACACCCGTAATATAATTATTGATCCTTTCAATCACGCAAAAACAACTCCCTTTTGAAATACCCCCTTATATCACAATATAGCGTATGATATGTTCAATATTAATGTTCTCTCTTTTTTTCCTTGGTTTTTCATAACAACAAAGTTTGCTACCCAGACGTTCTCAAACATTTAGGTAATCATTAAATCAATAAGTTTTAGCCGAATTTTATTTTTTGACTGCCGTATTACTGTTATCCTTTTTTGTTTTCAACTCATATTGTCATTCCACTTGTTCTTGGCATGCTGGGTCTGCTGTGTCTACCTTTTTCTGTTTTATTTTTACAAATAGTTTCCGTTCGTTTTTTACTCTACCAACCCCTGCATTTTGTGGTGCGCGTCGGCGCGCTGGGCGATCAATCCTGTACACGCCGCCCGGGCGCACCCGCTCCACCACCACCACCACCCACTGGTCACGTTTTTCCAATTCAGTTTCACCAACCCCCCCATCTACTATATAGATCTGTACATAATTTAACGTAGAGTTGTTGGAGCAATTATTTTGTTTGTGTTTTATTTTATTTGTTTACAATAGACTAGAAGTTTAGAATAGTTCGTTTGTGGACGCTTCGAAACACACACCAAGTCGAGTTTCACATCATTGTTTATTGGGGGGTTTTGTTCTGTTTGAGTTTTTTTTAGACACACACATTAATATTAAATTCAAGACTAAAAAACTACCGGCTTTTAGCCAAATAAAGATGTATTAAATTCAATGGTTATACATATTTTATTGATATAGAAATTAAATGAAGCCCAAAAACTCTTTACTTTTTATTTTATTTGAACATTTGATGCTAATTTTCACCCTAAATAAAAATGTTATATTATTGTTTATTGGGGGTTTTGTTCTGTTTTTTTAGACACACACATTAATATTAAATTAAAAACTAAAAAACTACCGGCTTTTAGCCAAATAAAGATGTATTAAATTCATTAGTTATCCATATTTTATTGATAAAGAAATTAAATTAAGCCCGAAAACTCTTAATTTTTCATATTATTTGAAACTTTGATGCCAATTTTCACCCCAAATAAAAGTTTTTATCATTGTTTGTTGGAGGATTTGTTGTGTTTTTTCTTTCAGACACACATTAATATTAAATTAAAGACAAGAAAAAACAACGGCTTATAGCCAAATAAAGTTCTATTAAATTATCTATATTTTATTGATAAAGAAATTAAATTAAGTCCGAAAATTCTTAATTTTTAAATATTGGATTGTTAAGGCGTCTACTTTGTGATAATTCATTTTAAAGGATAAATAAAACGATTTTTTCTTTGTTTTTTATTACACTTTGCAACTAGTTTCGGCTAAGCTCTAGCCATTTTCGAGCTCCTCCGATGACTAAGATGTTTCTGTGTAATTGTTAGTTTTCCTTTTTTTTATTATATAAAGAGCGATCGGTTACAATTGCTTTAGTCATCGGAGGAGCTCGAAAATGGCTAGAGCTTAGCCGAAACTAGTTGCAAAGTGTAATAAAAAACAAAGTAAAAAATCGTTTTATTTATCCTTTTTAATTTTTATTTTATTTGAAACTTTGTTGCCAATTTTTACCCTAAATAAAAATGTTACATCATAGTTTATTGGATTTTTTTGAGGCACACACATTAATATTAAATTAAAGACAAGAAAACCCAATAGCTAATAGCTAAATAAATAGCTATTCAATTAATTGGTTATCCATATTTTATTCATAAAAAAATTAAATTAAGCCCGAAAACTCATTTTTCATTTTATTTGAAACTTTGATGCCAATCGTCACCCTAAATAAAAATGATAGTTCATTGTTTGTTGGGGGTTTTGTTCTGTGTTTTTTTTTAGACACACACATTAATATTTAATTAAAAACTGTAAGACCATAGTCAAATAAATATGGTCTATAGTAAAATAAATATGGGTTCTGTCTATTAAATTAATTGGTTATCCATATTTTATTGATATATACTTAGACCAAAATACAGTAGATAGACATTCGATTAAATTAAATAAAATATTCATATATACAGTAAATTAAGCCCGAAACCTCTTGATTTTTTTTTGAAATTTTAATGCCAATTTTCTAAATAATATTAGTATGCTTTCCCAAATCTTATGCAGGCAACCATGTCTATACAAGGTGTCCCTAATGTAATGAATAAATTCGATAGAACCTTTATTCATTATTTTGCAAAAAATTCTTGAACACGTCGATTTTAAATTTTAAATTGCCGATTTTTAATGAAAGTGTCAATTATTTTTAACACCATTTTTGAATGAGTAATGACGACAATTTTATCAAATGACATCCTCATTTTTTTATTGCGGATTCTGAAAGGGATTATTTTTCTGCGATCAGCAATGTATATTATGTAATATGTCACAAAAAGAAAGCTCAATACAACTACATAATAAAAAAACATATAGATGTAATCCCACCATTAAGTGCAGTATAACTGGTATAACTTGTAAGTTACCCCCGGTAGCAATAAATTGTGGATCACAATTTCACGCTCCTTTTAATTTCAAATTTGCCAATTATGCGCGGCCCGTTGGGCAAACAGGACGGCCAAAGAATCTCATTAAAATTCGCGGTGGCAGCACACGCTCGCGCGCCATTTTCCGGGGTTTCCCCCAACCGCCTCCCCAGTCCGCACGTACACATGCAAACACGTTTCTACAACTCTGCCTCTCTATCTGTCTGTTTCCCCCCTTCACGTATGTTTACATTATGTTTCGACCTGTCTGATAAATTTGCATTTGAGTAGATATTTTTTTGCATGTGTTAGCGGAGGGAGGACGAGCACGTACAGCCCGAAAACATGATGATATGGCTAGTTATAAAATGTATGTGTGGGGTGCACAAGAATATATGTTATTTAAAATGTATACAGAGTGTGTCCCTAAAATATATAAATTCGATTAAAATCTTAATTTATGATTACGTTTTCTTTTTCAATGTTGTATTGTTTTAATGTCAAACTGTTTTAAAATTGTAATTGAAAAGGAAATAAAGACACTTTATTATTATTATTTTTGCTCGGACACGTCGATTTTGAATTTAAATTGCCAATAAATAAATAAAACGAATTTTTCACTTGTTTATTACTGTTTGCGAATATTTTCGGCTACGCTCTAGCCATTATCAAGCTAATCCGATGAGTGTAAATATTGGAAATTAGAATAACAAATGTCCAAGTAATTTTTGCAAAAATCATAAATAAAGGTTATTTATTATACACTTTATGATATATACACATTTATACACTGCTGGACCCTGTATTAGTAAACCTCTCATTTCTTTTGAGCACGCTATATTAAATAGTATACAGAGGGCATACTATATAATATTGCGTGCTCAAAGAAAATGACAGGTTTAATGATATAGGGTCCAGCAGAGATGTGTTAATTTTTCCAAAATACTCATAAAGATTGCCCTAAAACTATGTTCTAACCGTATACGATGGATGATATAAATGTTTATATCCTGTCCAAAAATTCTCATGTATTGCAAATATCTCAAAAAAATTACAGCCATAACACATAAAATGCCTAAAACGCGAATTATTTTATACAGTAATTTTTTTCATAAACAAAATTAATTAATCAAAACTAATGAATGTATTGATTAATAAATTTTGTTTATGAAAAAAATTACTGTATAAAATAATTTGCGTTTTAGGCATTTTATGTTATTACAATTATCATATAAATTTCGTTGAAGTAAATCAAAGTAGAAGTCAGATTTCAACATAGTACATGCATGTTTAGGTTCATACTATGATCATTAACGTGCTGTGTATGTTTTTGAATACAAACTTGAGTGAAATTTAGGCCAGATTATTCTAAAGGATATCCCAAAAAGAGTACACGATACAAATTTGGAGCCATATTTTTTTTCTGTGCAAGTGGGAGCTTTGAATGTTAACAGTTGGCATCTACGATTATTAAAAATGAAGAGCTACACGTTATATTTTTAAATAAAATTGTGCACTGTTGTTGGAACCTTTCTTTTATACAACCGAGCCCAATAAAACATACGTTCACAACAAGTGCTGTCAGAAATTCCACCCCTGGCCCCACACATTTTATGATTAAATTATGACGTGATTAAAGTTGTCGCGTGTGTACTATACACATTTGTTTTTTTTTTCGAGGAAATTTTAAATATTCAACAATGCATCAATTTTTAATACAAAAGCATATTGCGTACGGGGTGCTATCTACCAAAGCGATACGCCCTGAATATTTTAACAGTTGACACTTTCAAGACATATATGATTTGAACGCATTTATTTATGCAAATCATATCAAGAGATTGCTCTCAAGCAGAAATCCGAGATTGTAAATTGTGCTACTTTCGCCGCTCCCCTGCAAATTGCAAATTATACACCCTTCGAGCCCGAATAGACTGTTCTGTATGTAGCACGGGCGTGTGTTATAGACGTAGAGCATCATTTTAAAATCATTACTCTCTATCTATTTCGATCACATTTTTTATTTGTGTTTGTGTCTACTTTTTTATTATAATTCGTTTTGTATGATTTTTCGTCTTGGTGATTTCTCCACATTTTCAGAACGTATCATATTCTATTATTCTACAGTAGCGTATCCAGTAACGGGGGCACTATAAATGATATAATAATATAGTATTTTAACATACAATGTGACCCCGAATAATATTGCCCGAAGGAACAAACCTTTGTAAGTTTATATATATATATATATATATATATATATATATCGTTCAAAAGTTACCATGCATACGATCTATAGAAATTATAAAAATAGCTTAAGGCCCAATTCACATATAAGCGGCGTCGGGCGCAGGCGCGGTGTAGGCGAGGCGCAGGCGCGACGTCGCACAGGTGATTGTGATGTCCATATGCAGTGAAGGGGTGGACATTGCACCTTATGTTTACATAGAGGCGGCGTGCAAGAGTTTCGCCTCTTCGCCTATCGTGTCTTAGGCGAAGAGGCGAACACGCGGTGCCGGCGCTGCGAGAGGCACAAGGCAAATGCCCGCGCCTCGTCACCTGTGTGGTTATTGCACCACATGTTTATATAGAAGGGGCTTAAAGCGTTGTGCCTCTTGCAGCGCCGGCACCGCGTCTTCGCCTAAGACACGGTAGGCGAAGAGGCGAAAGGCATAACTCTTCCACGCCACCTCTATGTAAACATAAGGTACAATGTCCATCCCTTCACTGCATATGGACATCACAATCGCCTGTGCGAAGTCGCGCCTGCGCCTCGTCTACGCCGCGCCTGCGCCCGACGCCGTTTATGTGTGAATTGGGCCTAAGGTTGGCGTTTTCAAATTTAGGCAGCTTATCATGCACATGTAATAGCATAGGCGAAATGCGTATAAGAAATACGCACCGTTTTTTTTAACTAGAACATAAATTGAGTTGCAAAATACGTATACAAAAGAATAATGCTGCATGTATTCCGTAGTCTAGGTGAGAATGTCCATAGTCCTTCGGTAATTGTCAACAAAAAATAATAAATTTAATTTCACGATTACCGAGGGACTATGGACATTCTCACCTAGACTACGGAATACGTGCAACATTATTCTATTGTATACGTATTTTTGCAACTCAATTTATGTTCTAGTTAAAGAACACGGTGCGTATTTCTTATACGCAATTTCGCCTATACTATTACATGTGCATGATAAGTTACCTAAATTTGAAAACGCCAACCTTAAGAGATAAGTCATAGTCATAGTCATATTTATTTCTTCATACAAATATACTTCCTCAGACGTAGTACTACATAATAATACCATTTATTGATTTTACAATCTTGTTGTTATAAATATATACATTAAAAATAATACATTTACAATAAATGTGGGGAAAAATGTTTAAATAGATACAATACATCTCAATTAGTTTTAAATTGGTAATTACCAATTATTAAAATAATTTAAACTAAATAAATTTTATTTTAGTTTTAAATTGGTAATTACCAATTTAAAACTAAAATAAAATTTATTTAATTTAAATTATTTTAATAATTTAATGAATTTTTTTTTGGTAATCGATTTACAAAAATATTCGACTTCAAAATAGCCCGATATTTTATTAAAATGACTTCTTTTGTTACTATTTTGATATAAATCGTCCCCCCAATTTGGATACGCGCCTGTAATATTGTTTATATTATAAATATTGATTGTGTATTGACTTACACGTACATATTTTAGCACAGCTGTGTGTGTGTTTGTGACATAGATTTCGTTTAATTTTATTGTTGCCAGGTGGGACGTTTGCTAATTGTATGCTTTTGTTTTTGCAGTGAGGTTACACGACAGTATACAGGAAGAAAATTTTCATTATTTAGTGTTCGACTTGTAAGTATATAAAAAATGTTTTAAAATATTTGCATGGTACCTACATTAAAATTATTTGTTTGTGTTTTCTACTATTTTTGTGTGTTACGATATATTTGTAGATAAGGTAGTTTGTATACCAATATTAGTTATCTCCCTAACTAGTCTTTTTCGGATGAAGCGGCAGAGGGGATAGTTATTTATTCCCTACACCGCCCGAAAAACACGTCTCAATATCTCTTTATGTATGCAGGGCTTTCAGGTAGGCAGAATTTCAACATTTTCTATGGCATCGAGTTAGAATTTAAAATTTTTCAATATTTTTACCCTCTCAAAAGAAAAACATATCTTTCAAATATTCGATTGTTAAGGCATCTACTTTGTGATCATTCATTCTATAGAATTAATAAAAAGATTTTTATATTGGTTTTTTGTATCACACTTTGCAACTATTTTCTAGCCATTTTCAAGCTCCTCAGGATTTCAACCCTCTCGGGCTTCTTTTAAGTCGGTATTTCCATTGTTGGGATTTTCAGAGTCAGAATTTTAACCTTATTAATATTACCACCCTATATAGTTTACTATTATCGATGGGTCTGGTCCAAATCGCAACAATTCAGAATTTCAGTCAGAATTTCAGGATTTCAGTCTTCTCGGTATTTTTAAGTCCGAATTTCAATTTATTAGTTTTCAATTCTATAAAATTTGTTAAGTTTGTATTATTAAGTCGGAATATTTTCTACTTTTTTTCGTGTCCCTTCGATTTTTTTCTGTATATTTTTAGTCTTGTCAGGACTTTTAGGGCGTCAGAGTTTTTCAACCTTTTACACCCTACGGAAATGTTTTATGTCACTATTTTGATTGCCCGAATTTTTATAGCAACAGCTCATCGTGCCCAAACGTTTGGCAGTTAAAATTCAGGATTACAACACTAGGGCTTTATTATGACCATATTTTGATTGGGAGTCAGAAATTCTGTTTCTAAGAGAGGGTTGAAATCCTGAAACCATAACTTTATGGATTTCAGGCACGATACACTGAGAGGGAGTCTGAAATCCATAAAGTTATGATCTCAGGATATCAACCCTCTCGGGCTTTTTTATTTAGGAATTTTGATTGTTGTGATTTTCATGTAGTCAGAATTTAAACTGTTTTAAGATTTAGACCCTATAATATTTGCTATGTCTGTGTTATGATTGTCGGGATTTTTAGAGCGTCATGATTGAAATTATGACGCTCTAAATACAGGCATAGCAAATATTATCGGGTCTCAAAATTTCGATCCCCTCGAAATTATTTTCATCCAAATTTTGACTAGATTTTCAGGGAGTTCAGAATTTCAACTATTTTAGGATGTCAACCCCACAAAATTGCCCTTAACAACGGGTTCGGTTCAAATCCCAACAATCAATACAAATCTCGATAGTCAAACTTTTAGAAATATATTAGAAAGATCAATCATTTTCAAGATTTCAAAATTTCATCATCTCGGGATTAATCTATTTTGACTCTGAGAATTTCAACCTTTTACACCCTCTGAATTTTTTTATGTTTTTTAATGCTTGAATTCTTATAGCAACGGCCCATCGTGCCCAAAGGTCTGATAATTAGCATTTCAGAATTTCAACCCTCTCAGGCTTTTTTGTGCCGGGATTTTTTATTGTTACGATTTTCAGATAGTCAATTTTCGACCCTATACAAGCTCTTATGTCGGTATTACGATTCTCGGTATTACGATTCTCGGTATTACGATTCTCTGTATTACGATTCTCTGTATTACGATTCTCAATATTACGATTCTCAGTATTTCGATTCTCAGTATTACGATTCTCAGTATTACGATTCTCGGTATTACGATTCTCTGTATTACGATTCTCTGTATTACGATTATCGGTATTACGATTCTCGGATTTTTAGAGCGTGATAATTCAATTTTTACAAAAATTTCCTCCGTTCGGAATTTTTTTATTCATACTTTGACTGTTATAATTTTCAGGAAGTTTGTAAGATTTTAACCCTATAAAATTATTCGTTAACACAAATCCGTACAATTAAAATCCCTATAGTCCTGCCAGTCAACATTTTAGAATTCGTGATGTTTAGGCGTCAGAATGTCAACATTTTCAAGATTTCAATCATCTCAGATTTTTTCATGTCGGTATTTTGATTGTCGAACTCTTCCGACAATTAGAAATTCAGGATTTCAACACCCTTGGGCTCCTTATGTCGGTACTTTGATTGTTGAGATTTCCAAGTAGTCAGAAATACATTTTTTTTGAAATTTCGGCCCTATAAAATTTATTTATTAATCTGAATTTACAGAATTGTAACTAATGCAGTAATTACAACTACAATCTTCCCGACACTTAGAATTTTAGAAAGCAGGAGTTTTGGAGGTCAAGAATTCAATCCTCTCGGCATTTTTTATGTCAGTATTTCGATAGTTAGGTCACTCATTTGATTGACGGGATTTTCAAGCAGGCAGAACTTCAACATTTTCTACCCTTCGGGAGTTTGAGGCCTTCAAAATTTCAACCGTTTTAATATTTAGACCCTCTCTCGCGATTTTGTATATGACAGGTTTGAATTTTCATAGCAGAAACCAAGCTTTCATCACGATGGGCTGGAGGAAAGCTTGATTTCTCCAAACGAATCTTAACTAGTTAACATCGATCTTATTAATAAGACTTAAGGTCTTAAAGCGTTGCACCAAAGATAAATCGAATCTTAAAATGATGAAGAATATCAGAATTTCAACTCCCCAGGATATTTTATGCCAATATTTTGATTTCTAGAATTTTCAAGAAGTCAAAATTTCAACTTTCTATCTTTTATTATGATTATCAGAATATTTAGACCGTCAAAATGTCGACCTTTTCAATTTATTTATGTTAGTACTACGTGAAATTCCCGTCAAAATCAACTATCTCACCAACTCCTCTAATCCGTTCTGACTATTTGTATACTCTGCCTCTCAAAAATATAATCAAACATAATATTGTCTTTGTTTTTATAGGGATTTAGATTGATTGATCGATCATCAGTAGGTCAGAATTTGAACCTTATAAGATTTGTTACATCTGTTGTATAAATAACAAGATTTTAGTAATCTCGGCATATTTTATATCGGTATTTTGATTGTGGAGATTTTAGTCATCTATATTTGTTTTAATTTCAGGGTAACCGGCGGCGAACTATTCGAAGACATAGTCGCCCGCGAATTCTACTCGGAAGCGGACGCCTCCCACTGCATACAGCAGATCCTGGAGTCCGTCAACCATTGCCACCAGAACGGGGTGGTCCACAGGGATCTCAAGGTGAGGGGGAGAACAGCAGGGTTGGGCACGTGCACCGAAACCCCGCGTTGCCGTGACGCCCGTGTGTGTTGCCCGGCGACGGCGGGGCTCGGGGTTCGCATAATAGACCGCGAGGCAGCCGTCTGCGGCACTAGGTGAACGGTGGCGTAACTGGGCCGCGATTGATTATTTTCCATAATTAATATTTCACGCGCCGATGCGTACCAACCACCCCCCCTCATTGTCACTCTTTTTAGTACAAAACACACAAACAATCTCCGCACTCCTTTGTTGTTTGCACAACACACAAGGGGCGGTGGTTAATTGAAATTTACCAGTTGCGAACGCGCTTTGATTGTCTAACATTTGAGTTGTGCAATTATATGTTTGATACAATGAAAGAAATGGGGAGAGAACTTTTGTTTGTGCGAAAATGTCTTGTTTGTTAAACCAAATAGTCATACCTAATATTTTCCAAGTAATCCCACCATTAAAGACGTTAAGTGTCTCCAATCGTAACAAATTCAGTAGAAGAATAATGACTATATTGATTACCAAATATAGTCATTATTCTTCTACTGAATTTGTTACGATTGGAGACACTTAACGTCTTCAATGGTGGGATTAATTGGAAAATATTATGTATGACTAAAGCTGCTTTCGTTTATCGTTTCTTGCTGTCCCAATTGGTTCGCACCGGAGCTACGCGTTGTGGAACAATAATAGAACACTGTCGTCACAACTGTAAATTTTCATGAAAATGTACAATTTCCATAATATATACATGATGAAAAATGACTTGTTAAGTTGTAAATTTGACTGAATTTATGAAGTTATTTTTCATTGCATGCCCGTTGTGACATACCAAGTATTGGATAGGTGCAACCGCGGTAAGGGACGAGGTAGAATCGTACGTTCCAAGAGCGGCTCGCACGGATAAACAACAGCCCGGAACAGCTCCCGTTGATAAACGAAAGCGGTTTTAAGTAATTTGAAATTGTTTACAATTGGGACTTTTAGTTCGGGCTGGGCCCCGTATATACAGCATGGGGGTAGCTCTGATACCAGCCAGATGCAACCCACGGCCATATAGGACCTACAGGCGATGTTCTTGAGTCGATATATGTCGATCTGAGCACAGCTGGGCCACGTATATAATATATCACAATAATTTTGTATAAGAAATTATAGTCATATGTGGTATACACAAAGCTGTAGTTAATTTATAATATGAAATTTAGCCTAGCCCAGCTCAGTGGCCTAGTGACACCATCCGCCTCCTAATAAGCATTGGGGAGGGAGAGGTCAAACCCCATTTTGGGTAAAATATCGTCAATCACCTTTCAAAACTATTCAGATGGTTTCTGTGACGTTAAGATAAATACCTCTGAGTCTCCTGTTTGTCGTCGGAAAACGGCTGATATCCGTATAAAGATGAACGCTATTTTTATGTTCTAGGTTGTAGTAATCAAACAATTTGTTTTGTTTCAGCCTGAAAATTTGCTGCTGGCCAGCAAAGCAAAAGGTGCCGCAGTGAAATTAGCCGATTTCGGTCTAGCGATAGAAGTGAGCGGCGAGCAACAGGCATGGTTCGGGTTTGCAGGCACGCCCGGCTACCTCTCGCCGGAGGTGCTCAAGAAGGAGCCGTACGGCAAGCCTGTAGATATCTGGGCATGCGGCGTCATCCTGTACATCCTGCTGGTCGGTTACCCACCGTTCTGGGACGAGGACCAGCACCGACTATACGCACAGATCAAAGCCGGCGCATACGATGTAAGTCATTTTTGTAATAGTAAATTATTAATAATAATAATTATTATTATTATTTAATCATATGTCTTCTACCGTAAGGTATATTATTAATAATAAATTAAATTAAAGTTCAAGTCGCCCTACATTTCTGAAATCCCTTCCAGTTAAATAATTCGTAAAAAATCGTACAAAAGAATACTACTATTTTTGATAGTATTATTACATTTGGCATTAATTATGCTTTAAAACAAGATATTGTGTCATTATTTTCTTTAAAAAACAAAAGGCTCAGGCTAAAAAATTAAAGTCGCGTTACATTTCTAATGTGCTTTCAAATTCAATCACTTGTAAAAAAATCGTATTAAATGATATTAATATTTTTGAAAGAATTATTTAAAAAAATCGTATTAAAGGATATTAATATTTTTGAAAGAATTATTTAAAAAAATCGTATTAAATGATATTAATATTTTTGAAAGAATTATTTAAAAAAATCGTATTAAAGGATATTAATATTTTTGAAAGAATTATTTAATTTTGCGTTAATTATGCTTTAAAACAAGATATTCTGTTATTATTTTCTATAAAAACTAAAGTCTCCAAGCTGAAAAATTCTAGTTGCGTTATATTTATGAAATGGCTTCCAGTTAAATAATTTCTAGAAAATCATACTAAAGAATATTCATATTTTTGAGAATATTATTAAATTTAAAGTAATTTAAAGCCAAAAATAAGTTTAATTTCTAGTTTCTAAATCGCCAATTGGACCCCCAGATTACGCAATCTACGCGCCAGTCGCGGTGGCCATATGTTCAAAATCATATTTAAACATGAATGGCATACAATTATCTTTCAAAAAAGTCATATTCATGGCCATTAAAATTATTTTTGTGTGTTTTATTTAAATTCAAAGTTCTATCCTCGAAAGATACTTCAGTTAAATAATTCGTAAAAAAAATCAAGATACTTCACAGGATGTTTTCTGTAGTATATCTTCTATCCTCGTAATGAAACACTCTTCATGTCAATTTTGTATTTTTGATTCTACTAGTAATCGAAGAAAAATGCCATTTGATGAGTAAAAATGGGTATATTAAATGAGTATTTTGGCGTGCACTAATCTATAATGTGTGTGTTTTATTTTCAGTATCCTAGTCCAGAATGGGACACAGTAACGCCAGAGGCGAAAAACCTAATCAACCAAATGCTGACAGTGAACCCCGGTAAGCGCATCACAGCTGCTGAGGCCCTTAAGCACCCATGGATCTGCGTAAGTTATCTTTTAAGCAACTTATCATATTTAAATTAAAAAAATTCTTTTAAATTTTATTTTATATAATAATACTCATTTGTTTGTATTTCAGCAACGCGAGCGCGTCGCTTCAGTCGTACACAGGCAGGAGACCGTGGACTGCTTGAAGAAGTTCAACGCAAGGCGCAAACTCAAGGTAAGATGATAATTTAAGACAACAAACTAACAAAAATTGCGAGATACGAGAGAAAAATGTTTACACAACAAAATAAATCACAACTACACTGAGAAAAATGTACAAACCAAATCAAAATGCTCGCGAGCCAAAATGTTCGGTAGTAGGAAAGTCGAATTTTGAAGTCTTCGGCAGTGCTAATTGTTTACTCAGTTGCTATAAAGGCTCCTTACTCGGTCAATAATACTGTCAGTCCTAGTACTGCCAGTATTTACTTCAATCCTCGTTTTATATTTATGAAGTAATTAATTATCTGGACAAACATTAGTATTCTCTTCATTCCATCATTACTATACCCTATACGCTAAAAGTAATACTGTCATTATTTTAAAATATTGACAGTATTATTGATCGTGTAAGGCCCAATTCACACATAGGAGGCAAAGAGGTGAAGGCGTAGTGCCAGCGCGGCGAGAGGCACAACTCTTCCACGCCGCCTCTATGTAAACATATGATACAATGTCCACCCCTTCACTGCATATGGCCATCAGAATCGCATGAGTGGCGAAGCACCTGCATCTCGCCTATACCGCGCTTACGCCCATCGCCGCTTATGTGTGAATTGGGCCTAAGAGCAGACATTATTTCTTCGGCTCTGTCTCAGCCGATTCATTAAATGATAGATGTCAATAAATTTAACTATTAAAGTATAAAATCTAATTCAAATAAATACAACTCCGCAAGACAAACACAAGGTTAATGAGGACATGTGTGTCAGTGTGTAATCATAATAAATATAAGTAAGATATCAATGCACCTACCTCAAAAAAAAAAAATTAAACGTTCAGGTCAAAGACGTTCGAATCTCCTAATGCTGAGTTCAGCTTCTCATAACTGGGGTCTGAAAGAGAAAAAAAAACTTAAGAGTTACAATGCCATACGAAATATTTCTAAACAGATTGCATATAACAGTGATTCTTAAAGTGGGGGTGGCAAAAAAATGATTACAGATCATTCGGGATGTTTTCTACACATAACCTATTCTTCAGGGGGTCCTTTGAAATTTTTAAGTGCAAAACGGGGTCCCGAACCAAAAAGTTTGAGAAACAATTTGTAATAAATACATATACTATAACACTACTTTCAGACGAAGACGCTATGCTGAATACTGATTTTTCATGGGATTCTGCAATATCTGCATGTGAATGTTTCCATTGCCTATAATGTAAAACTAGTATCCAGCATACACCAGCGTCCTCGTGTGCAAGAAGTCTTGTTTCATTAAAACTGTTACAGTTTGCATAATTTAATCATCAGTTTATTTTAATATGCACCCGTCTATAATATTTTAGTATATTGTTAACCGAATTACACAACAAAGAATGTACACTGGTTACTTGTTGCTGAAAAAGTTTGTACACGTTTTTCTCGCGTCGCTCGAACAGTGCGGCGGCTGCCGTGGTCATTAATGACACTTGTTGTGTGCTAGGGCGCCATCCTCACCACAATGCTGGCCACACGGAACTTTTCCAGTAAGTATCTTTCAATTGCTATTACATTTTTATTTTAAATTAATACCCAACAACAATAAACATTTGTCGCGGTAATTATAAATCGATGCATATATGTTTAATTAGTAATACCCGGTACTTTCTACACATAATCTTGAGATGGATAATTGGTGATAAATCGTGTATAATTTGTTAAAATCTCTACGCGATTCTAAATTATTTATTAGTAGATATTTAGTAGACACTTGATGATGAACCTTAGAGCTTTTTCAACAGCTACCTTTTTTGTATTTTGAGCTTTAAGGTTTTTTTCCCGCAACCAAGTACCCGCATACCTTTTATTATAATATAATATATATATATATATATATATATATATATATATACATATATATATATATAATATATATATATATATATATATATATATAATATATATAATATATATATATATATATATATATATATATATATATATATATATTAATCATCAATAAAAGGTATTCGGGTACTTGGTTGTGGGAAAAAAACCTTAAAGCTCAAAATACAAAAAGGTAGCTGTTGAAAAAGCCCTAAAACTCCAAATAAAAAAAGATATAACAGCTTTAAAACAGCGTAAGATCCATGAATTAAAGGGTTTTTTACTAGCTGGCTGTTTAAAAGCCCTCCAATACCTAATTCTTGAAGCTGTTATACCTCTTTAACCCTTAAATGTATGATTATTTTCAATTGATGTTAGGTAATAGTTGTGGTCCACTTGTTACAAAATATATAAATCGTCATTTGTTAGTTAGTAAAATCATGAGTCGTGTGTATGCAGATAACTATAAAGATTTACAGTTTTTAAAATAACATTTTTAATTGGGCAGTTAACATTTTAAAAGGTGATGCTGCAACAATATGCATTTAAGGGTAAACCATTTTGGGTACAAAGAAACCACCTTGTTAATAAATTATCTCTAGATGATGGTAGCTTTTAGAAAACAAATACGTCAAGTTGTAAATGTGGTGCAATTTGTCGTATTTGGTTTCTAAAAGCTACCACCATCTAGAGATAATTTATTAACAAGGTGGTTTCTTTGTACCCAAAATGATAGATAATGATAGATAATGAGGATAGCAAGACAGGAGGTGTGACACCCAACAACGTTCGACGATAAAAATTGCTTGGGTCTACAATATGGTAATGCAATTTCGATGTTTTTGTATAAAGTTTTTGGGCCAATAAAAAACTATTTTAATGGTTCCCAAGTAGGGGTACTTGGGAGCTATTAAAATGGTTTTTTGTTATTTAGAGATTTATTTTGTGCCATTCATCACCTATAGGCGTGACTCCATCCTCAATGAATGATTCTGTGTAGATAATGTACCTACAACCCCCCACACGCATTTGTTGTAAATAAAAACGATTAACATAGACTAAATGTTGTCCCATTAGTTAAACCCAATGCGCTCAACCTAACTTCTCTTCGTTATTATATGTCTGTATTATTTTTGTTGTCACTAGCATCTATTTAACACTATAGCGCTCTTGTGAACATCAAACATACCAACACCGTACAATATGACACTCACACTGACACACACACGCATTACAAAAAAGGGAGAATACAAGTCAGTACTAGTATTCTGTAATGTAACCATCAGGAGTCACTTTAATGTGTGTCTGTTTACCTTAAATAATTTAATTTTAAATGAAATTAAAATGATGAAAGGTGGGTTTATTTAGCTGTAAAGTGAAATTTCTTTGTTATAACTTTTTAAGGAGAGGGCAACGGGTGGTAGGTAGTACCAAAGTATGCATGTTAGCATATGTTTGTGGCCAAGAGAGTACAAGATATGCAAGACATGTTGGAAAGAATGCGAAGGTATCTTAACAAGAGGATGTTGAAGTGAATGTGGAAAAACCCAAATGGATGATGTTTAGAAATAAGAGTAGGATCCTTAGAGTGGACGAGTTTAAATGGAAGGGAAGAATGATAACAGAGTTAATGTACTTAGGCTTTTGGTTTGATTGCAAAGGTAGCTTTAAGAAGTATTTGAAGTAGGTGAAAGCAAAGGCGAGAATAACTTGGGGGATGAGAAAATGGGAAAGGTGGTGGTAACGTATGGTAAAGCCAATATTGTTATACGGAGTGAAATTGTCGGAATTGCGAGAGTGGCATATAATCGAAAGGTAGCTAGGCCTCAAAATGTCTGTAGCTATGCTAGACTCCAGTCAACTATCCAGAACTATCCACTGTAGAAAGAATCCTGATGAAAAATACTATTGGCGACATAGAGATACATTGTAAAAAGGAACTCAAGGAAACTCATTTTTAAAATGTATCTATATTTCCCCAATAGTATTTTGGTTTCATCAGGATTCTTTCTACAAATGGAATACAGATGTAAAATATTAAAATAAAAATTAAAATTCACTCATAATAGAATTGAGAGAGAGTGGAGTACAGATGTAAATTTTTGTAACAGAGATTAAAGTTAAAATTCACCCACAATGGAGTTAAGAGAGAAACAAGCAAACATATAATGTTCAAAGTCTATTTAAATACTTAAGGTTCGGTTGTATAATGCCGCAATCCTAAAATATACTCGACTTTATTTATATTTTTATTTATTATTTTAGTTCTGCATAAACCCACCTTTAATCACTTGTCTGAAATTTTATTTCCAAACGTATGTAATTAAAAACCTTTATACCACACTCTGGTAGAAAAGGCCAGCGGATTATATATATATATATATATATATATATATATATATATATATATATATGACTGTTATTATTGCCAAATGTGAGGCTATAAATATGTAAATGCAAATTCTCTAAAAAAAAATTCACCCTCCGGTGGGAATCGAACCCACGTCTCTGGCTATCGCGGCCAACAAACCTATATAACGAATATCTCGCGTGCTACCAATCAATACCCTACGTGGTGCAATTGGTTAGCACGTTGGCCGCGATAGCCAGAGACGTGGGTTCGATTCCCACCGTAGGGTGAAATTTTTAAAGAGCTACAGAATAGGTGTACACTTGACATACATACCAATAAATAAATAAATAAAAGATTATCAAAATATAACACTAGAAGCTTTCGGTTTTTTTGTAAATAGTTTTAGTCCTGCTAGCAGAAATATCAAATAACATAGATTAGAAAAGCGGACGGGATTGATTTTTTTTCTGTATATTATTGAAATTAAAAAAGTAACACGTGTTGCTTCTTGTGTGTTAGACATTTTTTTTGTTTTGTTCATCGTGGAGTCTTAGATGGCATGATTATGTGACTAGCCAGTGCGATAATTACGAGCGCAGTATCGATTATTATTATGTAAGTACAATTTAGCTGAAGTTTAGATTAGAACCAGACCACACACGTTGACTATTTTAGAAAATTTAATTTTCTCAAATCATTACTTTTTGTTGGAACCACAGGTATATTAAAGATATTTATAGTAATGCCTATTAATGTCGCTGAATTATAAATAAACGACAAAAATAATGCATACAAAAGAACGTAACTTCATTAAGCCCGTATGACATTATCTAGTTTTATATATCGTTTTCGATGATCAAAAACATAGTACCCCAGGTGGGTAGGACAAAAGTTCCACAATCACAATCAACCAATGCCAGCCTCACGGATTTTGGGGGAGGTAAACCCTCAACAAAATCATAATCAGGACAGAAAGACAAGCAATATACGCCGATGAATAACCACAGAATGCACATATTTATTTTTAATACAAGATGACTGACATCAAAGGGCAAATCATTGAACTTGAAAAAGAAGCAGTCATGATAAATTGGGACTTAATCGGCCTATCAGAAGTAATAAAAAGGCGAAAACGCAAGAAAACTTAAATCGGGAAATGTGCTCTTTTGCAAGGACGAAGACGACACATACTTTATACTTATTTATTTAATGCTGTCCCTTTCATTTAGTTCAACTATAATATAGATGATTCTATGGAAATAGCTTTGAAGAAGGTTATTTTAGAATATGTTTTTGTGTGGATTAAGAAGCCTATGTCCAATGTAACATAGGCTTCTTAATCCACACAAAAACATATTCTAAAATAACCTTCTTCAAAGCTATTTCCATAAAATCATCTATATTATAGTTGAACTAAATGAAAGGGACAGCATTAATTAAATAAGTATAAAGTATACGCATGTAGTCATGATGATGAGGTCTTCGAAAGCTTTTATGAAGAAGTAAGCGGCTGTATAAGAGAGAACCAGTTCAAGCACATAATTACAATCGGTGACCTAAAGGTCAAAGTTGGGAAGAAACAAGACGACGATGAAAGAATATTAGGCGACTTTGGACACGGTGTCAAAAATAAGAGATAATCAACTTTTGCGGACAACATCTTTGTTGTAAACTTTAAAAAGAAAGGATTACAAGAAAATGAACTTGGCCTTGCCCGTATGGCCAAACAAAGAACGAAATCAACTTCATAATGGCATCCCAAAAGAGTATTTTCCAAGTCGTGTGGGTACTTACTAGCTACAACACCGTCAGCGACCACATACTCATAAGAGGTACTATAATGCTTTTTTTTATGGCGAGTACAGCCCCCGCCCCTGGGCTGTGTGCACTGCGGCCCTTCACGGACCTATTGTACCTCTATACAACATCCATGATATGCTAGCCGGGTTAATTCTTTGTGGCTAGCGGTAGATTCGAACCACCAACGCAATACGCAATGGCTTCAGACCACGGACCGCCTCTACTATAATGCTACTAGAAAGAAAGAGTAGACACAACGTCATAATATCGAAAGTTAAACCAACGCGTGAAAAAGAGATAAAACAAAGAAGATTATGCAAACGAGCTGTACAGATAAATTCAGAAGGCCCAAATTAAGAACGCAAGCAATATAAACGTACGAACAACTAACCAAAGCCATCATAAGAGCTAGTAACATTAGAACAAAAAAGAAGGGTTTAAGAAGCGGACTAAGTAAGGAAACAAACGCAAAAATGGAAGAAAGAAGAACACTTTCACAGTAGTAAATAAACTCCTTACTGTATAGAATACTGGGATACCTGGGACCAGAAAGTAGACATAGATAGTCAGGAAATAGAAAAGTTAGACCACTATATCTATCTGGGACAACGAGTTAATGGAGACCGAGAATGGGACATAGATTCAGAGGTAGACCGAGAATGGGACATAGATTCAGAGGTAGACCGAGAATGGGACATAGATTCAGAGGTAGACCGAGAATGGGACATAGATTCAGAGGTAGACCACCAACGACAACTCAGATGTAAGAAGTAAACATATGAAGATAATAGGTTTATACCGTTACATTTTGGTAAGAAAAGTCAACGTGTGTGTTATGCGCGAAATCAAAATCAAACGAACTTTTTTTAAAAAAACCGGATAAATGAATAGATAGACTATGTTTTAGATAACGCTTTAGTATTGAGGCATGTAATTAGAGGAGCCTTAGATGAATTTATTTTGTGATCCGACACATTTTACAAATTGTAGAATCATCGCCTAGTGAACGCAGATTAATTAATATTGATAACACAAGTTTTAAGCGTGAATAATATTATACTAGATTCGTCATGAAAAAAGCAACAAGTTTCTAGTTGTCAATAAAGCGCCACATCTGAATTGCAATTTTTGTATATTATGTTAATTACCAGTTTATATGTTCATTAACTCTACATAATTATCTTAACGAACATATAAACTGCTATTTGATGAATTTGATAATGTTTTGATTTATATCAATATTTCGCTCTTTTAATTTCTAGCATCATCAACTCTGCATAATTATCTTGATGATGATAGAAATTAAAAGAGCGAAATATTGATATAAATCAAAACATTATCAAATTCATCAAATAGCAGAGCTCTTACAGAAGGCACTCGCCGTATACCCTCCAATACAGACCTAGGGCTACGAAGAGCTGAACATTGCATATGGATAATTTAAACTAGACACGTATATAAGTTTCTTGGAGAAACTAGTACAATGTAATTAACGCTTTACATAAGTTATTGATAAGTAATGGATGGACGGTGGCACATACGGCGGTATTCTGCGAACTACCAAATTATTACATAATGTACACAACCGTGAACAAAGCTAACCAAAGATCGATGAATTTACAATCAAAACAGCAACACTGACGAAGATACACATACGAATACAATAATTGTTCACAAAACAGCTAAAACACAAACAAATAGGAACATAAAAAATGTATAAAATTCTAGTTGACAGGCGGCGCTGCAGATCATCCTTTATTTATCTATATTATATAGGCGTTCTCACATTCCCACATACTTAAAACAGACATTCAAAACAAATATATGAATAACATAAATCAAATTTACAGAAGAAATAACATACACTAGTCTTAATCACAAATATTTTTGGTACTTGTTGCACTAGCCTAATAAGCTAGGAACATAGTTTTCTATTTTGAATTATATATATATATATATATATATATATATATATATATATATATATATATCGTATGCTCAATACAACACATACAACAGAATATACCCCACGTCTCTAGAACTAGTTTTCGGCAAAAAAAAACCACCGTACTAATCATATTTTATTTAAGACCGGTAATATACAAAAAAAAATATATTTCATTGTCTTTCGATTATATCTTATATATGTAAAGGTATTTTCATAAACAGCTCGATTTGTATGCGGAAAACAACGAAATTCACACACACTAAAAATCATTGTTATCCTCATAAAAATTATAGCTATATGAATTGCCACAATACATAATATGCTAATTATTAAAACGACTGGTAGTTGCGGATATCCTAGTTATTAGTCTATGATTATTATGTATACTATAAATATTAGAGCATTGAGTAGTTGGTAACTTTCGTTTTGTTGGTTGTGGCGGACTTGTTCACGTCACCCTACCTCACTTCACTTCACCTTGATGCAACTAGAATGTGGTAAGAACACGAAACCTGCATATATTTTTTTTCCCAAGCTGCTTTAATTTTCTATTTCTTATTTTAAATTTATATAAAACTAACTTTTATTTCGTTTCATTTGTGCTATTTACGCTTATAAAGTAACAACAATTGCAAAGAAAATATTGAGATTTAGTCTGTGTGCTGATTTTGGAAACTGATATATTGCTACTTTTGAAAATATATCAGTAAAATCATAATATTACGGTTTACCAACTTTTTGGAAGGATATTAGTTCTTTTGGCTAAAATGTCCTTCTTTTTCACATTTAGTAAATATTAGGGTTGCCAACATTTTGGAAGGACATAAGTTCTTTTAGCTAATATGTCATCCTTTTTCACATTTATTTAGTAAAATATAATATTAGGGTTGCTAACCTTTTGGAAGGACATTAGTTCTTTTGGGTAAATTGTCCTCCTTTTTCAAATTTATTTAGCAAAATCATAATATTAGGGTTGCCAACCTTTTGGAAAGACATTAGTTCTTTTGACTAAAATGTCCTCCTTTTTTACATTTATTTAACAAAATCATAATATTACGGTTGCCAACATTTTGGGAGGACATTCGTTCTTTTGGCTAAAATGTCCTCCTTTTTCACATTTATTTAGTAAAATCATAATATTAGGGTTGCCAACATTTTGGAAGGACATTAGTTCTTTTGGCTAAAATGTCCTCCTTTTTCACATTTATTTAGTAAAATCATAATGTTAGGGTTGCCAACCTTTTGGAAAGACATTAGTTCTTTTGGCTAAAGTGTCCTCCTTTTTTACATTTATTTAGTAAAACTATAATTTTAGGGTTGCCAACCTTATGGAATGACATTAGTTCTTTTGGCTAAAATGTCCTCTTTTTTCAAATTTATTTAGTAAAATCATAATATTAGGGTTGCCAACCTTTTGGAAGGACATTAGTTCTTTTAGCTAAAATGTCCTCCTTTTTTACATTTATTTAACAAAATCATAATATTACGGTTGCCAACATTATGGGAGGATATTCGTTCTTTTGGCTAAAATGTCCTCCTTTTTCACATTTATTTAGTAAAATCATAATATTAAGGTTGCCAACTTTTTGGAAGGACATTAGTTTTTTTTTGTTATTATGTCCTTCTTTCTAAAATTTATTATTAATTATTTCGTATTTGCCTTACACCAAAATATGGTAGATAGGAATTCGATTAAATAAATAAATTTCCTATTTGAGCTATTTGGTTGGTGTCCTTTTTTATAAACTATGTTGATTAAATTTAAAAACATCTCATTTCTTTTTTAAACAAATGTCCTTATTTTTAAATAAATATCCTTGTTTTTAAACAAATGTCCTTGTCTTTAAACAAATGTCCTTGTTTTTTAACAAATGTTCTTGTTTTTAAACAAATGTCCTTTGTTTTTAAACAAATGTCCTTGTTTTTAAATAAATTTCCTTGTTTTTAAACAAATGTCCTTGTTTTTAAATTAATGTCCTTGTTTTTAAACAAATGTCCTTGTTTTTAAACAAATGTCCTTGTTTTTAAACAAATGTTCTTGTTTTTAAACAAATCTCCTTGTTTTTAAATAAATGTCCTTGTTTTTAAATAATTGTCCTTGCTTTTAAACAAATGTCATTGTTTTTAAACAAATGTCCTTGTTTTTAAACAAATGTTCTTGTTTTTAAACAAATGTCCTTGTTTTTAAATTAATGTCCTTGTTTTTAAACAAATGTCATTGTTTTTAAACAAATGTCCTTGTTTTTAAACAAATGTTCTTGTTTTTTAACAAATGTTCTTGTTTTTAAACAAATGTCCTTGTTTTTAAACAAATGTCCTTGTTTTTAAATAAATTTCCTTGTTTTTAAACAAATGTCTTTGTTTTTAAACAAATGTCCTTGTTTTTAAATTAATGTCCTTGTTTTTAAACAAATGTAATTGTTTTAAAACAAATGTCATTGTTTTTAAACAAATGTCATTGTTTTTAAACAAATGTCCTTGTTTTTAAACAAATGTTCTTGTTTTTTAACAAATGTTCTTGTTTTTAAACAAATGTCCTTGTTTTTAAATTAATGTCCTTGTTTTTAAACAAATGTCATTGTTTTTAAACAAATGTCCTTGTTTTTAAACAAATGTTCTTGTTTTTTAACAAATGTTCTTGTTTTTAAACAAATGTCCTTGTTTTTAAATTAATGTCCTTGTTTTTAAACAAATGTCATTGTTTTTTAACAAATGTTCTTGTTTTTCAACAAATGTCATTGTTTTTAAACAAATGTCACTGTTTTTAAACAAATGTCCTTGTTTTTAAACAAATGTTCTTGTTTTTAAACAAATGTCCTTGTTTTTAAACAAATGTCCTTGTTTTTAAATTAATGTCCTTGTTTTTAAACAAATGTCATTGTTTTTAAACAAATGTCCTTGTTTTTAAACAAATGTTCTTGTTTTTTAACAAATGTTCCTGTTTTTAAACAAATGTCCTTGTTTTTAAACAAATGTCCTTGTTTTTAAACAAATGTCCTTGTTTTTAAATAAATGTCCTTGTTTTTAAACAAATGTCCTTGTTTTTAAACAAATGTCATTGTTTTTAAACAAATGTCCTTGTTTTTTAATTAATGTCCTTGTTTTTAAACAAATGTCATTGTTTTTAAACAAATGTCATTGTTTTTAAACAAATGTCATTGTTTTTAAACAAATGTCCTTGTTTTTAAACAAATGTTCTTGTTTTTTAACAAATGTTCCTGTTTTTAAACAAATGTCCTTGTTTTTAAACAAATGTCATTGTTTATAAACAAATGTCATTGTTTTTAAACAAATGTTCTTGTTTTTTAACAAATGTTTTTGTTTTTAAACAAATGTCCTTGTTTTTAAACAAATGTCTACAAATACGTTTTAAACAGCATTTATATAGATGTTTAAATGTTTGGCGGCAAATATTTGTAGGTCTAGACTAGGCTTTAGGTGCATATTTGTGTATCTGCATACTAATCTGCGTTGGACACTACACATAAAAATATTAAATAAATATATAAAATATTAGTAAGTGTAAACAAAACTTAATAGTTACTTGCAAGTAAAAAAATTCTCTTTGCATTTGTTGTTTATCCATTATACTAACTATTTTTGCATGCAGCATGATGCAATTAATTTTTCTTTTTGAGCTTCGTTATGATATAGTAAAACTTTTCTGAATGTGTATTTGCAATTTTATTCCCACCGAGCATATACGTTTTGTAGTTCTCTTCACACCTTCATTTAACTCACATTCACGTTTACACCGTTCTTTACTGTATTATGTTTTGTATCTTAGTTTTTATTAACAGCTCAGACAAATGACAGCAACATTTAATTCATGCATAATTTATTTAGATTTGTATATTAGATTTTTTAAATATGTCTGCATTAATAAATATTAACGGATGTAAAAGTTGGTTTATGCTGAGATTAAATAAGTAGTCAGTATTATTTCGAATTAAATGGTCCAAAATAATCCTTATTTGAGCACACTCTTAAAATAATAATACGTATTTACAATAGTGTGTTCATAAATATTGAGTTTAAAAATTATACAACTAACCCCCTAGCAGGAAAGTTAAACGCCATCTGGAGGCACAAAATGAACCTCTGGGAGGATAAGCAGGAGAATACTAGGCAAAGAATGGTCGGCCTAGGTATAACACCATGTTGTTGGATGTGCCTAGTAATATAGATACATAAAATAACACAAAAGTTGTGTCTTCTTAAAGCAGGAAAAAATTTGGAGGGGGCAGTAAGTATTTTTTATCTCAAAAAAAGGGGCGGTAAGAGAAATAGTTTGAAAACATATTACCTACACAAACGTAATTTATACATAAAAATTCAATAAATGGTCATTAAAAACGGCGAAACCACAAATTAGTAGAAACAATCATAAACAAAGCATAATGTATAAGATTCTAGTTCATAAAAACAACACGTGTCGCTACATATAATACTTTACGTATCTATACACGTGTTTTCAATTCAAAGTTACGTAATCATGAAGGTGAATATTATTAGAAAAATTGTAAGCAATAATTTATGAGTAAATACACCAACATGAAAAACGCATTAAATTTAAACCAAAACCCGAAATTTATAAAGGCATTATATTTACTTCTAAAATATATATAAGTGTGAATCCACCTCTTAGCAATCTACATATCTAGATTTAGATCTTATTAGATCTCATCAATGTAGTTCAGCTGGTAAGGATGAATTCACACAATAACTCGAGTGGTTATATACACTGTGGATTCACACTTATATATGTTTTATAAGATTGGCCTTGTGCTGATATCTCAAGCACTCTGTTGGAATATTATTCCATAGAGGTCACTACCCGGTGATCCTGATGGCATGAGCATGTTGACGGTTATTACCAAATGGGTGTGCATTGCTAATTGATGTGGTGCCGCCAGATGGCGTTTAACTTTCCTCCTAGAGGGTTAGTTGTATTATTTCAGTATTGTTTGTCATTACAAATATTCGAGTGGTTATATACAAAAATTATACAACTAACCCCCTAGGAGGAAAGTTAAACGCCTTCTGGCGGCACCACTACAATTAGCAATGCATACCCATATGGTAATAACCGTCAATATGCTCATGCCATCAGGATCACCGGGTAGTGCCCTCTATGGAATAATATTCTTCCAACAGAATGCTTGAAATATCAGCACAAGGCCAATCTTATAAAACATAGATAAGTGTGAATTCACCTCTTAGCAATCTACATATCTAGATTGAGATCGAAATCTAGATATGTAGATTACTAATAGATGAATTCATGGCCTTGTGCTGATATCTCAAGCACTCTGTTGGAATATTATTCCCTAGAGGGCACTACTACCCGGTGATCCTGATGACATGAGCATGTTGACGGTTATTACCATATAGGTGTGCATTGCTAATTGATGTGGTGCCACCAGAAGGCGTTTAACTTTCCTCCTAGGGGGTTAGTTGTATCATTTTTGAGCATGTTGACGGTTATTACCATATGGGTGTGCATTGCTCATTGAAGTGATTCTGATGTCATGAGCATTGCTAATTGATGTGGTGCCGCCAGATGGCGTTTAGCTTTCCTCCTAGGGAGTTAGTTGTATCATATTTACTTCTTATTAGGTACTTATTTTGTGACAATAATGGTAAATATTGCCTTAAAATTAATTCTTTACTCATTATTTAATTTCAGCATAAACCCACGTTCAATTTTTACTATTTTATGGGGGAATTTTCTTTTTAAAAAAATATGCCCCAAAAAATGTTTTAGAATGTTATTTTTTAATACTATTTTCAATCGAATTATCTGCAATACTTTATATCGCAATTTTTTTTGTTAATAATCATCTTTAGCTAACTAGTTACTTTAAGAGACTAACTAAATATTTTTTACAGGTCGAAGTATCATAGTGAAGAAGGGAGACGGGTCGCAGGTGAAGGAGTCTACGGACAGCTCGACTACGCTCGAGGACGATGATATTAAAGGTAAGAGTTATTTTTTGTTTAAATCGCCTCATTCGCGCATCTGCACATATAATGTAAATGCCCCCCCCCCTCATCTAGTGGTCTTGTAAATTTCATATCCAATCCCGCCCTACAAGAAAACCTGTGTGTGCGTAACTAGTCCCCGCCGTTCTCCCGTTGAA
Source organism: Lordithon lunulatus (assembly GCA_963942505.1). NCBI lineage: Eukaryota > Metazoa > Arthropoda > Insecta > Coleoptera > Staphylinidae > Lordithon > Lordithon lunulatus. The sequence continues at coordinate 70,373,015 of OZ012666.1, forward strand.
AAAATATGGTTGTACATAAGCATACCTCACCGCCTCACCGAAAAAAAAAACCCTATCACCCAACATACCACTGGTTTATTTGCGGTAATCATCCGACGAGTATCCTCCCCAAAAATTGTTCATTTGTACACGTGGCAGTAATAATATTATTATTATTATTATAATAAGCTAATACATAAAGTAATATTATTTAGTTATATGTGGAATTGCATGTATTAATAATTTATTTATTGTTTTTAAAAAAAGGATTTGTCTATTTTTGTAAATAAAAATCATCCCCGTCGAACGGCGGGCATTTTGACTAATATAACAAATTCGTAGTCTGTATTAAAATATTCTCGTACAAAGCTATTTTAATTTATAAACAGTAATTTCGCTAAATTAAAAAATGAGTTTATATGCAAAATATGTAAGTTTTATCATTGATTAATCATGAAAACTATGCAAGCGAAGGTGGGGTGGGCGGGCGTCCCCCACCAACCAAACTATGCCCGTCCACTATTTCAAACGACTTGAACTATGCACTACACTATTATCTGTTATTTTCTATGATTAAATTAATGTTATTTATTAATTTAAGACTAATTAAAAAAAAATATGTGCAAAATAATGTAATGCATAGTTCAAGTCGATTGAAATAGTGGACAAGCATAGTCAAGTTAACGACTTGAACTATGCACTACATTGTTTTGTAGTGCATAGTTCAAGTCATTAAGTTGACTATGCTTGTCCACTATTTCAAACGACTTGAACTACGCATTACATTATTTTGCACATATATTTTTTAATTAGTTTTAAATTAATAAATAACATTAATTTAACCATAGAAAATAACAGATAATAGTGCAATGCAGAGTTCAAGTCGTTTGAAATAATGGACGGGCATAGTTTGGTTGGTGGGGGCCGCCCGCCCACCCCACCTTCGCTTGCATAGTTTTTTTCATTGGATATAGATGTTTTATATTGTTTAAGCTATTCCAAGAAGAGTGTTATCCTATGAAAAAACAATGCGAACATAGGTAGGGTGGGCGGGCGACTCCCACCAACCAAATTATGCCCGTCCACTATTTCAAACGACTTGAACTCTGCACTACACTGTTATCCATTACTTTCTATGATTTAATTATTTGCATTTATTCATTTACATCTAATTCGTAAATAAATGTAAGAAACAATGTAGTGCATAGTTCAAGTCGTTAACTTGACTATGCTTGTCCACTATTTCAAACGACTTGAACTATGCATTACATTATTTTGCACATATATTTTTTTAATTAGTCTTAAATTAATAAATAACATTAATTTAATCATAGAAAATAACAGATAATAGTGTAGTGCATAGTTCAAGTCGTTTGAAATAGTGGACGGGCATAGTTTGGTTGGTGGGGGCCGCCCGCCCACCCCACCTTTGTTCGCATAGTTTTTCCATAGGATAACACTCTTCTTGGAGTAGTTTAAACAATATAAAACATCTATATCCAATAAAAAAACTATGCAGGCGAAGGTGGGGTGGGTGGGCGGCCCCCACCAACCAAACTATGCCCGTCCATTATTTCAAACGACTTGAACTCTGCACTACACTGTTATCCATTACTTTCTTTGATTTAATTATTTGCATTTATTCATTCACGCCTAATTCGTAAATAAATGTAAGAAACAATGTAGTGCATAGTTCAAGTCATTAACTTGACTATGCTTGTCCACTATTTCAAACGACTTGAACTACGCATTACATTATTTTGCACATATATTTTTTAATTAGTTTTAAATTAATAAATAACATTAATTTAATCATAGAAAATAACAGATAATAGTGTAGTGCATAGTTCAAAATTTGGTTGGTGGGAGCCGCCCGCCCACCCTACCTATGTTCGCATAGTTTTTTCATAGGATAACACTCTTCTTGGAATAGCTTAAACAATATAAAACATCTATATCCAATGAAAAAAACTATGCAAGCGAAGGTGGGGTGGGCGGGCGGCCCCCACCAACCAAACTATGCCCGTCCACTATTTCAAACGACTTGAACTATGCACTACACTATTATCTGTTATTTTCTATGATTAAATTAATGTTATTTATTAATTTAAGACTAATTAAAAAAATATATGTGCAAAATAATGTAATGCGTAGTTCAAGTCGTTTGAAATAGTTGACAAGCATAGTCAAGTTAACGACTTGAACTATGCACTACATTGTTTCTTACATTTATTTACGAATTAGGCGTATATAAATAAATGCAAATAATTAAATAATAGAAAGTAATGGATAACAGTGTAGTGCAGAGTTCAAGTCGTTTGAAATAATGGACGGGCATAGTTTGGTTGGTGATGATTAATCAATGGTTTTATTAAATTTTGTATTTGACTCAAATCACAATTGATTATCCACAAAATTATGTAGCTGAATTTCTAAAAATATAAATAATACAAATAGAAACTAATAATTGTTCAAGAATTGTAGTTTTTTTATTGGATGGCATGTGTACAAATGAACAACAAAAACGCTTATGTGAAACTCTCTCTCGCTCTCTCTCAAAATCGCACACCAGTCATGTAGCGACACGTCGTTCGTTCGCACAATCAATCAGAAATTGAAATCAAAAACACATCGAGTGCTTCACGAGAACTCTATGAAGCAAATTAAGTTTTTTAAGAATTGTATGTGAACATCATGGATAATCTCTTTAATGTGTTCTGGGCAACGCTCAGAAGACAAGAAGGGCGGAGTGGACCGCAGTTCGACGGTCATTGCCAAAGAGCCAGAAGGTAAACATGATTTACTCAATTTTTTTTAACTACTGTTTTTACTACTCTCTATTTTTGGTTTTTGTTTTTGTTTCCTTTAAACACCACACACACACACACATACACATAAGGGCGTTGTTTGAAATACACACGAAGCTAGGGTCCTGTCCGTTTGGCTACTACTAGTGACTAGTAGTCACACATGATGATGTCATGCTCATACTAATAGTACAGGGTGAAGTCAGCATGTGTCACTACTAGTCACTAGTAGTAGCCAAACGGACAGGGCCTAGTATGATTGAATTAAAATTAAAATACCTATAGTATTAACAATTTATACTAATAATGCTTGTAGTTTTTTTTGTAATTTTTTTTATATCAACAAGAAAATATTAATGCTGATAAGAGTTAGAGAACTGAATCTGAATGATACAAAACAAATTCTGGAATAAGTTTTGGTCCGCAATCATGCATAAAATTTGCTCTAGAAATATATATATATATATATATATATATATATATATATATATATATATATATATATATATTCAATCTACAATCTTCAGTTATTAGTATTGGTGTTACAAGAAATAAAGCTCGTTTTACACAAGACAATTTCTTGACTCAAAAGTTAGACAATCTAAATTGTCTCGTATCATACAGCTAATTGCGTGAAATATTGTATTAAGGTCGTTTTAGACAAGACAATTTCTTAGCTCATAAGTTGTTCAAGAAATGAATTCATATATCCTCCCTCCCATATAATTTGTCCTTAACCAATAGAACGCGTTATATTTTTCCATTCCATCCACCATCCAATTCAATATTTCAAATAATTTGCTGTATGATACGAGACAATTTAGATTGTCTCGCATCTTGACTAACTTTTGAGTCAAGAAATTGTCCTGTCTAAAACGACCTTAATTCAATATTTCACGCAATTTGCTGTATGATACGAGACAATTTAGGTTGTCTAACTTTTGAGTCAAGAAATTGTCTTGTGTAAAACGAGCTTTAGTTATTTCTTGTAACACCAATATTAATAACTCATTAGAAACGTCAACACATTAGTACCAGAGCAATAATTAGAATCGATAAGTAATTACGATATTAGTCACAAACCATCCGGTAGTCATAGCACAGCACACCGGTTATTGTTATATGTTATTGTATTAATCATTGTACATGCAGATATTTATTTATGTTTGTATTTCCACCTGCAGTGGAAAATTTTGTAACGCAGTTGCAAACTACTAAGAATCAGATCAGTTATAATTTGTACTTGGCTACGAATAAACAGTTTTTAAAATCTTAAATTCGGATAATCTAAATATATTTTACATACAATCCTTATTTTTCTGACTAACACATATTGTTGTGCTAAAACGATAAACAGATAAAATTCTGATTGTTATTTTAATTTTCTGTTGCATTGCATCTTATTATGCAAGCGATTCCCCCCGTTGGCCGGCTGCCTACCAGCAGCGTCTATTTGCGTCGCGACGCGGATGTGATTAGCTTGCGATACATCATCACCTAGCTAGCACGTCGCCGACGCTTAGCGAGTGTATTAGTTTTGCACCGCGTTTTCAAATTCCGACAGAATGTAAAGGTTTAGCAAAAAAAAAAATTTAGACAAGAAATCGCGCGCGCGTGATTCGAAAATCGGGTGTTTCGCCGATCTAATGGCGGCTATCGCTGCTGTCTTGGGCAACGCCAGTAAACGCAGAGACAGTACGTACTATTTTTCAAAACAAAAATTTAAACAACTTGTTTTTGTATCAAGTTAGCTTTATTTATCATTGAGAATGTCATCTAGTAAACAAACAGATAGATTTAATAGTGTTTTAAATTTGTATATTATTCCAATAGAGGGCAAACCACTCTATTATTCTGATAATATGAGTATGTTGTTATTACTATCATCTTATTAGCATTGTTAATTTTGTTGCCAGATGGCGTTTCTCTAGAGATACAGTTATTACTTTGTATATAAACCACTCGACACTTTGTGAATTCATCCTTACTAGCTGAGTTATCTGATGAGATCTAATAAGAATGTAATGTAGATATGTAGATTGATAAGGGGTGAATATTATTCACAAATATATTATTTTAATTTGATAAGTACGTACTATTTTCTAAAACAAATTTCATTATATTGTCACAAATATAGTCATCGGAGGAGCTCGAAAATGGCTAGAGCTTAGCCGAAACTAGTTGCAAAGTCTAACTAAAGTGTGATAAAAAAACAAAGTAAAAAATCGTTTTATTTATATATTATTTTAATTTGATAAGGGTTTTGCAATTTATTTTTTTGTTCGTTAAAAATATTCGTGATTTTTTTGATAGGCGCGGGCACACCGCCACAATCCCCGCGGGTGGCGTCCACGTCGTCGGGCTCACCCTCCGGTTCTCTAGCGGCGGCGGTGGCGTCGGTGGCGGCGTCAAGCCCGAGACCGACACCGGCGCCCTTAAACCTCGGCCAGGCGCTTTTACAGGGCGTACAAGGTTAGACTCGGTGTGGAAATCAATCTTACAAGTTTGAGTTACATTAACAATACAATATAGATACGATCACAATTACTGTATCTTAACCTTCTGGCACTCGCGCCCAGTCTCATAGACCCGGAGCATATATATATGCTCCGGGTCTATGAGATTGGGCGCGAGTGCCGGAAGGTTAAGGGTGGGATTATTTTTCATGGCTTGTATTGAACTTTCAGTAAAAAAAACAGGCAATGAAATATTAATATTAATTCCAAAATTATTATTTTTCGCTGAACGTTCGTTTCAGTAGTTATTATAATTATAAATAAATAATAATAATAATTATTATTACGGTTATTAATTTTATATACAAGTGTCCGTTAGTAAGCATAGAGATCTCGCTTATCTTAAAAGATACGAGGTTGGTTAAATTATTGTAAAGTTGCTGCATTTCTCTACTAAAATAGTAATTTTTGTACTCATGTCCTAAGACAAGTTATTTCCCGCATTGATTTGAGTGCGGGAAATACTATTTCCCGCACTAGTGCGGGAAGTAGCCAGTGTTGCCAACTTAATATTCGGTACCAATGTAAATGTGTATTTATAAATATGAGAATGCATGCAAGCACAACGTACACCTCTTCTTCAAATTAGCATTAAAAATTAACGACATGGAATTTTAAGTTGGCAACGCTGGCTACTTCCTGCACAAGTGCGGGAAGTAGTATTTCCCGCACCCAAATCTTAGTCTTAGGACATGAGTACAAAGAGAAATTGAACCCATCACTGTTGGTTTTTACAATATTGAAAAAATGCGACAAATTGACCCTGATAAGTGGGCTAGTGGTTAGATTTGACCTTCAATATCTTTTCATTGGAATTTTAAGTTGGCAACGCTGGCTGCTTCCCGCACTAGTGCGGGAAGTAGTATTTCCCGCACCCAAATCTTAGTCTTAGGACATGAGTACAAAGAAAAATTGAACCCATCACTGTTGGTTTTTACAATATTGAAAAAATGCGACAAATTGACCCAGCTAAGTGGGCTAGTGGTTAGATTTGACCTTCAATATCTTTTCATTGGTTACTTAAATGAAAAAAACACAAGAGGCCTTTTTTGTAGAGCGTTCAATTTCCTACAAGAATATATGTCGAGAATTGCTGTACATTCAATGAATGGCGAAATATACTGTTTTTTCGTATGGGACTGACGTAAAAATGAATAACAGTGATGAGGAGGACCTTTCTATTAATATTAAGAGCACATCTTTGGAGAGAATTTTCTAGAGGTGTCCGGCAATCAATTTTGCAGTTTTTCAGTGAAAAACAAAACTTTTTTGATACACCCTAATGTACATTAAGTGTATAAGTCTAGGAACGTATAATTAACATATTTTGTTTTACTTCTGTCAGTATTCTACCAACAGAGCGATATGTTTACGCCTATAAAGGTTCGAAACACGGCTAGCGATTGCAGCCTTATGGGCCATTCACAATAAGCGCGGTAGTGGTAAGGTAGCGGTAAGCAATATTTTGCATGGCTATAAAAATTCAGACGTTCAGAATTGGGCAGTAATGCTATGCAATAATTAAGGTAGAGATAATTACCCATGTTCTGTGATAGTTTTACTGCGCCACTATAAACACACGAATGTTTATACATGTATGCAATTTCGCTTACCACTTCTACCACGCTTATTGTAAATAGTCCTTTAGACTCGGTTGTATACAGCAGATAACTCTCGAGTTAATTACTAATCTATGATTCCAACCTCACTTTAGACAACTTTGACATATAATGATATAAACAGAACAGTACATGACGCTGTGGGATAACCAAGAATTTATGCAACGTCTAACAATATAATCACGGGTTATAGTTTACTTGCCTTTATACAACCGAGCCTTAATGTATCTGTTTCTCAACAAAATGGGTTGAATAAGTAAAAAACAACAGATACCTAGATTTGACCATAGAAATACATATGCATAATGGCAGAATATTGTGATCGTATCCTTATTGTACCTCTAAAATAAAACAAGATTGATTAAGCTTGATGACGATTAACAACGCGTACTAATCGAGTTGAAATTTATTGCGTGTTATAAAACCACTAACGTATAACATATATAATTCATGTGGTGCCGCCAGATGGCGTTTAACTTTCCTCCTAGGGGGTTAGTTGTAATTATCACTAACGTGTATTTTTTGTCTGGTTGAGATTTTTTGTCTTTTGCAAACGGCTGACTTGTGTCTCTTTCTAGGGCTCAAGTCGCTAATATCGTGTGGTTTTTGTAAATAGCCCAAGAGAAAGAGTTGTGCCAACCTCCCCCCTGTAGACGATAACTGAATGTTCGTTTTTATTTTCGTTGCTTTAGTATACAATAAAATATTATTCGTCTTATTAAAAAAGAAAAACTGTTATTACCCTCCTAAAATAATATTGTGCTAACACCAGTGGCGTAACTATGAATCCTTATTATGACATTCAATTTAGTATTAAACATTGATAGCAATATTGATTTAACTTACTATAATGAACCATTTGTGTCTGAGACGAGACGCCAAACCACCAATTAAATGATGAGTTTAAAAATATTCCTTCGATAGGAATTAGAACGCACGACTCTGGCTTTTACAATGACAGTACAAAATGTTTGTGAATTAATTTTTCATATTTTGACATATTATATTTTGATATTTTGATATTTTGATATTTTGATATTTTGATATTTTGATATTTTGATATTTTGATATTTTGATATTTTGATATTTTGATATTTTGATATTTTGATATTTTGATATTTTGATATTTTGATATTTTGATATTTTGATATTTTGATATTTTGATATTTTGATATTTTGATATTTTGATATTTTGATATTTTGATATTTTGATATTTTGATATTTTGATATTTTGATATTTTGATATTTTGATATTTTGATATTTTGATATTTTGATATTTTGATATTTTGATATTTTGATATTTTGATATTTTGATATTTTGATATTTTGATATTTTGATATTTTGATATTTTGATATTTTGATATTTTGATATTTTGATATTTTGATATTTTGATATTTTGATATTTTGATATTTTGATATTTTGATATTTTGATATTTTGATATTTTGATATTTTGATATTTTGATATTTTGATATTTTGATATTTTGATATTTTGATATTTTGATATTTTGATATTTTGATATTTTGATATTTTGATATTTTGATATTTTGATATTTTGATATTTTGATATTTTGATATTTTGATATTTTGATATTTTGATATTTTGATATTTTGATATTTTGTTATTTTGATATTTTGATATTTTGATATTTTGATATTTTGATATTTTGATATTTTGATATTTGATATTTTGACATTTTGACATTTTGCTATTTTGATATTTTTACATTTTCAGAATCAGATCTTTTGATATTTTTACATTTTGACAATCAGATCTTTAGACAATTATTATGGCTATAATAGCGGAAATCAGTAATCAGGGCCGGACCTAGCAGGTGTGCAAGGTGTGTGCGGCACGCGGGCGGCTAAATTCACCCCATGACATATCAAAAGGTTCTGAACAGAAAATTTGAACTCGCCTTCGTTACAAAAAATCCTTATGAGTATTTTCACAAGATCGCGTTTATAAATAATGTGTTGTATATTGTCTGTATGTAAGAAAAGGATAAAAAAACAAATCCTTTACGGAAGTACATAAAAAATAATATAATTTGACGTTATTATAGTATATTAGTTGATTTTTTAAATAAACATAAGCAGCTTTTGAAACTAATTACAAGCAACTTATTGATCATCATTATTTTTAAACAATATAATAGGTGTCATTATGATAGTTACGCCACTGATTGGCCTCAGCTTTACCACCAAAGTAGTAATTATCTGTTTTAAATAAACTACAATGCTTTTGAGTTTGAGTTTGTTGATTTGTTTTTGTCAGCATGCATTTTGTTTGTTCATTCTGCAGATCGGGTGTTCATGCACAATTTCGATCACATTGACAACTGGGCGGACTCCACTATAAAATATTTCAGGCTACAACCAACCGAATCAGGTTCGTGTCATGCTCATTCACTTGCTATGCGAAACGAAAACAAAATTACAGCAGCAATATTTACAACTGTTCAAATAAAAATGTGCAACTGAATCGGGGTGTAGCTAGAGGTGCTTTCGTTTAGCGTTACTAGTCGCTCCGAACATTGCGTGTTCGAGCTATTTACAACTGTTCAAATAAAAATTTGCAACTAATCGGGGTGTAGTTAGAGGTGCTTTCGTTTAGTGTTACTAGTCGCCCCGAACATTGCGGGTCCGAGCAACTTGAAATAGAAAAACATATCCAATATGGTATTCTTGAAGAACAGTTAATTGTCAAAGTTGTCAATTTCTCTTGGATAGGCAACAATACTGCCTTCGCGAGGTAAAATTGTGCGTTCCATGAGTGGCTCGCATTGAAAATCGAATTCGAGACAAATCGAATTCGAGACAATCAGCCCGGAGCAGCTTAGAGCGATAACGAAAGCAGCTTAGATATGCGGTAATATTTTCATTATTTGAAAAGATTTATTTGAAAAATTGCTATTTTTAATAAAGTACCGCCCATGTTTTTTTTTGAAACTTTCAAAATATTTTAATTTAACAAGAATCATCGGAGATGTTTACGTATACTTTTATGGGCCCTACATTAAGAATTTCCTTATTACACCCAATTACTCCATTTGGGGTAATTTACCCCGATTCCCCGACCGCTGCTATATTATTTATACTGAGATAATAAGTGTGCAATAAAAATTCAATTTCTTTTGCGGCAACGTAAACATCAATTTTTAAATACGTCAATATTGTTGCTGTAATCAGAACCGCGACACGCACCCACGCCTCGGTCGCGTTTAAAAAAAAAATTCAATAACGCAATAAATTCATAAATACAAAACGGCGATAACGCCGGCCGTCAGACGAAATGTGCGCAGAACTATGGCGGCGAGTTCGTGCCTTGCGTTGCATGCAGAGGCTCTCTTTTTGTCACGGATGCTTTGCTATTTTAGACGAGTCCCTGTTGCATGAGCAACTTGTGGAAGAGCCCAGTGGTAAGATTTTATCGCATACAGTTTGATGCTTCATATTTAATAATACGTTTTTACTTTTTGATACACATATACTTATGCTAGTTGTAACTGCGTAGAATTGTAGATAAAGAATAATTGAGGAATATTTATGAATGCAACCATGTGATACTATTTATAAATAAACAATGTTTGTTTATTTAATCTATAACAATATAGAAGTAATATCTTAATAAGTTTATTAAAAAAAATATCTGCTCTGGGCACCACACGTCTTTCCCAATTAGTTAATTAATACAATCTATATCTAAAATATTTCATAGAATTTAGTATAGGGGTCCCAGTGGTAAGGTCTTGCCTAGGGCCCCTACACACACACATCAGGGCACGACACGACTTTTCCAATTAGTTAATTAATAAAATCTATATCTAAAATATTTCATAGAATTTATTGTAGGGGGGCCAGTGGTGAGGTCTTGCCCAGGGCCCTAACACTCACACATCTGGGCATCACACGACTTTTCCAATTACTTAATTAATAAAATCTATATCTAAAATATTTCATAGAATTTAGTATAGGGGGCCCAGTGGTGAGGTCCTGCCCAGGGCCCTAACACTCACACATGTGGGCACCTCACGACTTTTCCAATTAGTTAATTAATAAAATCTATATCTAAAATATTTCAGAGAATTTAGTATAGGGGGGCCAGTGGTGAGGTCTTGCCCAGGGCCCCAGCACACACACATCTGGGCATGACACGACTTTTCCAATTAGTAAATTAATACAATCTATATCTAAAATATTTCATAGAATTTAGTATAGGGGGGCCAGTGGTGAGGTCTTGCCCAGGGTCCCAGCACACACACATCTGGGCACGACACGACTTTTCCATTTAGTAAATTAATACAATCTATATCTAAAATATTTCATAGAATTTATTGTAGGGGGCCCAGTGGTGTGGTCTTGCCCAGGGCCCCAACACTCACACATCTGGACAAGACACGACTTTTCCAATTAGTTAATTAATACAATCTATATCTAAAATATTTCATAGAATTTAGTGTAGGGGGGCCAGTGGTGAGGTCTTGCCCAGGGCCCTAACACATACATCTGGGCACCACACGACTTTTCCAATTAGTTAATTAATACAATCTAAATCTAAAATATTTCATAGAATTTAGTATAGGGGGCCCAGTGGTGAGGTCTTGCCCAGGGCCCCAACACTCACACATCTGGGCACGACACGACTTCCCCAATTTTAATTACATAGTTAATTAATAAAATCTATATCTAAAATATTTCGGAAATTGAATGGTTGTGACATTTACTACGTGGTAATTCATTTTTCAATGAAGGAGAGAAAACTACTATGTTTGATAAACTTGAAAATGGCTAGAGCTTAGGCGAAACTAGTTGTTTCAAACAAGTAAATATATTATCTATTTGCCTTTTACCTTGCGGTAAAAACAATTAAATAAGTTGGTAAAAAACATAGCAATTTTGTATATCTCCTTCATTAAAATATTTCGATTTGACTCAGTTCGATTCACATTTCGGCCATTTTTGACTTGTATAATATTTTTTGACATATTTAGCATTTTAATTTTTGTTTTACATTTTTATTCGTTGTAAATTGATTTGTGTAGTTAAACTTTAACCATTTATAAAATTATTACGTAAACAATATTATATCGACTATTAGGTAACCCAAGTTACACCAACTGTTAGTCAACCCAAATTACATCAATTCATCGTTCCCCGTGCGATTGATCCATTTGTTTTGCAGCCATTAATTTTTTGGAGCGTTTGGAAATTGTATAGAATATCTTTATAGATTTTATATCCATTTGTATGAAAATTTTAAAGAAACATTGAAGGTGTAAAATTTTACTCTGAACCAATTGAATTAAAACCATTTTTGCGAAAAATTAAAAATGTTCAAAATATGGGGAGCTTTTGCTTATTTTTGATTGTTATGCATATAACATTTAAACTTAATGGTTCATTTATAATAAATTTGTATAGATGCATTTTATTTTGAACAACTTTTATTAACATAATTTTTGCAAACTTACTACGTAAACAATATTATATCGACTATTAGATAACCCAAGTTACATCAACTGTAAGTCAACCCAAGTTACATCAACTGTTAGTCAACCCAAGTTACATCAATTCATCATTCCCCGTGCGATTGATCCATTTGTTTTGCAGCCATTAATTTTTTGGAGCTTTTGGAAATTTTATAGAATATTTTTATAGATTTTATATCCATTTATACGAAAATTTTAAAGAAATATTGAAGGTGTAAAATTTTATACTGAACCAATTGAATTAAAACATTTTTGCGAAAAATTAAATAGTTAAAATATGGGGAGTTGTTGCTTATTTTTGATTGTTATGCTTATAACTTTTCAACTTAACGGTTCATTTATAATAAATTTGTATAGATGCATTTAAATTTTATTCTGAACAACTTTCATTAAAATCTTTTTTGCAAACTTACTATGTAAACAATATTATATCGACTATTAGGTAACCCAAGTTACATCAACTGTTAGTCAACCCAAGTTACATCTCAAATAATTCCTCGTGATATTGACGCATTTGTTTTGCAGCCATTAATTTTTTGGAACTTTTTTTGGAAATTTTATAGAAGCAGATGCATTTAAATTTTATTCTGAACAACTTTTATTAAAATAATTTTTGCAAACTTACTACGTAAACAATATTATATCGACTATTAGGTAACCCAAGTTACAACAACTGTTAGTCCACCCAAGTTACATCAATTTATCATTCCCCGTGCAATTGACGCATTTATTTTACAGCCATTAATTTTATGGGGCTTTTTTGGAATTTTTATAGAAACAGATGCATTTAAATTTTATTCTGAACAACTTTTATTAAAATATTTTTTTAAAACTTACTACGTAAACAATTATATATATCGACTATTAAGTAACCCAAGTTACATCAACTGTTAGTCAACCCAAGTTACATCAATTCATGATTCCCCGTGCAATTGACGCATTTGATTAGCAGCCATTCTTTTTTAGAGCTTTTTTTTTGGAAATTTTATAGAACAGATGCATTTAAAAAAACAACTTTTATTAAATTAATTTTTGCAAAAATCATAAATAAGAAGTCACATGATAATAATTCAAATTTCCGGGAAAACACTTGAATGAATCACGACCCAATTTGGAAATGGCTAAAAAAGCAAGCTAGGGTGATAACAGCTTGGGAAATAGATCATCAAGTTTGTGTCTCTGTTTGTGGAAAAATCGTCTCACAAACTTGATCGAAGGATTTCCCAAAGCTGTTGTCACGCTATCACGCGTTACTTGCTTTTTCAGCCGATTTCCAAATTGGGTCGCGATCCATTCAGTCGTTTTCCCAGAAATTTGAATTATTATCACGTGACTTATTATTTTTGTTTTTTTTTTTGCAAAAATGATTTTAATAAAAGTTGTTCAGAATAAATTTTAAATGCTTCTGTTTCTATAAAATTTCCAAAAGTTCCAAAAAAATTAATGGCTGCAAAACAAATGCGCCAATCGCACGGGAAATGATAAATTGATGTAACTTGGGTTGACTAACAGTTGATGTAACTTGGGTTACCTAATAGTCGATAGAATATTGTCAGAAAGGATAGTCGATATAATATTGTCAGAAAGGATAGTCGATATAATATTGTCAGAAAGGATAGTCAATATAATATGGTCAGAAAGGATAGTCGATATAATATTGTCAGAAAGGATAGTCAATATAATATTGTCAGAAAGGATAGTCAATATAATATGGTCAGAAAGGATAGTCGATATAATATTGTCAGAAAGGCCTCTGAAAGATCGAAAAAAAATTGTATTACATTAAAAAATAGGTGGAAAGGCCCATGTATGGGTCGACAGCCAAATAAAGATTGATTATATATATTAAAAAAATACTGTACACTATTCAACAACTTTTTGGGACACTTGAAAATGCTAGCCAACCTTCCCCTTCCCTACTACTGTCGTAACAAACGCAAACCGTGTATTGCTACAAATTAATTTATACTCTGTCTGTATGTATTATAATTTTGTGTAATACAAGTAAAACTTTACAGCAAAAAAATGTCTACGTTTTGCATTAGTAGCTTTAATTCATTCATAGAATTTAGTATAGGCCCAGTGGTGAGGTCTTGCCCTGTGGTGCGTTTTTTGACCGGTTGCTATTACCATACGCTATCATGCGAATATGTTTCATAGTACTGAACTAATAGAATTAATTCAAAAATTAATGTCAAAACATAACTACTGTCTAGCTTCCAGTTCTTTCAAAGATAAGCTGCACCTTTCACGAAGTGAAGGCTCACAATGGACACCATTCGCAATAATAGCGAAGGTCTATCGATCGGTATTTTTGCGATGTATAATTTTGATTGTATCATTGCGATCGCTCAAAAATCCTTCCCTAGTGCCCCAACAAAGCTAGTTACGGCAGTTATGGCCCTGTTTATATAACTTTAAACAAAATAAATTTTAAACTGCTAACTGCAGTCGAAAGTTATTTTCTGCCAACGCCTATGTATATTAACAATAAAATTATTGTTCTCGCCCTCACTCACACATCTAATTATTTATTATTAAAATTATTATCAAATCTCTCTCTCTATAATATGATTTGTTTTTATAACGATTTTTTTGCATGTTGAGCTGTAAACTAACTCGGCTTGTTTTCGCCCCCCTGTTTTTGTAGAAATAAGGATTGTTTGTCCGGAAAAGCCGTACACACAGCTATCCACAAACTCGCAGACATCAGGTATGCCCAACAAAATAAAATAGTTCAATGTGTAAACGTCTTAACCGAATTAACAACAACAACAACAACAAAAACAAATGTTAGTTTATGCTTAATTAATCAAGTAACAACGATGATTTAATTGCGCATACTTGTATCTTAAAATTAATCAATTGAAAACTCAACACCGACTCATGATTTATATTGTGGGTCGCTGTAAAATGCTATTGACAGTACGTGTTGCTGTTGTTACAGTTTACATAGCTTATAATACTACCTCTGTTCTAAAATAAATGACCGATTTTAGTTTTTTTTTGAGTGAAATAATTAAATTTCTAGATAAGGAGAAGATTTTCTATATGCATTTTGTCCATTATGTGACATTTTTAAGTAAGGGTGGTGCCACAAACTCTGAATAGCAGATATAATATATAATATAATAATAATAGAAATATAAAATAAATAAATAATATAATAATAATATAAAAATAAAAAATAAATAAATAGCCTGTATTCACCAACGTCCCATAAACTTTATAGGTCCCATAATCTATTGAATGGATAAATTGACAATGCCATTGTGACAGACTATGGCAAAACAATTGTCAAACAGCTTGAATAGCACTTGCGATTGGACACCTTTTTGTTTAATTATTCAGTGTTTCCAATAGAGAGAATCTAAAGTAACTACATTCTCTAGATAATGTATTTATTGTTGCTATAACAACGAATACTTATGGGTTCAATAACTATTGATAGATGTATGGAACGTCGGTGAATACCCCCCGTATTCACCGACGTTCCATAAATCTATCAATAGCTATTGAACCCATAAGTATTCGTTGTTATAGCAACAATAAATACATCAGACGTCAGACTTGGATTTTTTAATTTGAAAATATATTTTCATTGTTTAATTATTATTATACTTATTCACACACATCAAAATTCAAAAGTTTCTAAAACACATGCACATGGATTTGCTTTAAAATACCTTGTTAGAATGAAATCTAGTGTAGTAAACATAAGCCTCCGGCAAGGCCAAAAGGGTTAATTTCCACCCTATATAACGAATACTACCTACATTATTTTGATTTAAATAAAAGTGCAATAGCAAAAGTAAATAAGCTATTCTAAATATATGTCAATGGTCTTTTGCAACATGTGTAATTATTATTGTAATAATAAAAAAAGCTAGAGTGTATATTAATTTTACGATACAAGAAGACAAAAATACGACAACGGAGCTCTGAGTAATAAATGTATGTAGTTTTTTAAACGCTTTTTAATATTATGCATTTTCTTTTACAGCTAAAACTTGCCTGCACTTTATTTTCAATTTCAACTTTTTTCGCTATTTTCGTAATTCCACTAACTTTATATATCACACTACGTATCAAGCGCAAAACATGAATAATATAAATGATTTCAAATGAGTTAATTAAATCTTAGTTTGGAGGATGTAAAATGCCTACTTTACTGCGACAGTCCCTAGGGAGTAAAGTGAAGCCTCTAACACAACAGAGCAGAGCTATTTAACACTACTTTCACACGAAGACGCGGTTTAAAACATAAATAGATGAGCTCTGTAGAAAGTAACCAACCCACAAAATATCTTTATTTCTCTTACCTTTATACTCAAGGTAAAAAATTTAATTTAACGAAATAAAAAATATTTAAAGAGGCTAATTACTATCTCTACCAGCGAAGAGTGAAATTTTAGAGTGGATATCCGATTAAAACACAAATACTGCCAGTTTTAATCGGATATCCACACTAAAATTTCCCCAACCAACCAAACTATGACCATTCACTATTTCAAATGGCTTGAAGTCTGCAATACACTATTATTCTTAACTTTCTATGATTCAATCAATTTCATTTATTAATTTAAACTTAATTTTAAAAATATATAGGGAACAATATAGTGTAGAGTTCAAGTTACTTGATTTATTGAATGTGCATAGTTTGGTTGGTGGGAACCTCCTGTCCACCCCACCTTTGCTGAGAGCAAAAGTGATGGGGAAACTGAAGTAGTATAGAAATTTCACTATAAAATGTTATGCTATAAGATAAAGTCACTACATATCCTATACAGGGTGTACTTCTAAGCCCTCGTATAGTAGTGTACTATACTACTATACGAGAGCTTAGAAGTGATATTTTACACTCTGTATAGAGGAAGTGCAATGGCTTTATCTTAAGGCCTAACATATGAAGAGTACAAGGCAGAAAGGGGGAATGTCAGTGTAACTCTAGAAAACAAAATTTCATGCTTAGAGCACAATTATATAGACATTCCCCTTTTCTGCCTTGTACTCTTCATATGTTAGGCCTTAAGATAAAGCCATTGCACTTCCTCTATACAGAGTGTAAAATATCACTTCTAAGCCCTCGTATAGTAGTATAGTACACTACTATACGAGGGCTTAGAAGTGATATTGTACACCCTGTATAGGACATCCAATGACTTTATCTTAGGGCCTAACATTTTATAGTGAAATTTCTATAAAATATGATGCCGAGTATAGTAGTTATTTTAGATCCTCTATATACCGGACGTAAAATATAATATAAACTTCCTAGGATGAAGTAATACTCTTTTTGGAAATCCTAGTGGTTGGTAACACTTGCTATATAAAAACTCTCTTAAATTGTTCATTGTGCATATAGTAGAAGAAGTGGAGTAGGCCTTTGCTCCCAAAACACAAGATATTTTTGAATATAGATAATAGAAACACGTATAAAAAAACTTATTATATATATTATCTATTGCCTTCTACCTTTAAAACTTATTATAGTATCTAATTATTCTGTTTTGCCTTGAATCACGTAGTGTGAACCCTTACAGGAATTCTCCAAGCTGATTTATGACATTCAATCTTAGAAAGAGTGTACATAGTGGACGGAAAAGCCAGCCTTCTACAAGGGTTACTCTAGAAAGCCAGTCTAGAATAGTAAATGTGCGCATGCTTGTTCTCTTAGAGTGTAATTATTATCGCTGTGACTACACTAAAACTAAACATTGTGCTACTTATGACCTATTATGACTATTTCTCATTATAAACCAGTGGTAATTGGTGCCTCTTTAAACAGTAGTAGCTCTTCTAGTGGACTTTAAGCGGAACATTATGATGTGTCTATTGTTTAGTCGGTGTGTACTTGTTGAGATCTGTATACGTTTGTGCTGGTAACTTGAATGTGGTGCAGTGTGGGATTCGGCTGGCCCGATTGGCGGGGCCCCGAGCTGTTTTTCTGATTATAGTTTCTTTTGACAGCCCGGCGGCAGGAGATCATCAAGATGACCGAGCAACTGATAGAGGCGATCAATACGGGTGATTTTGAGGCTTACACGTAAGTTTTTAAAAATCATACTCTATTATAATGGGATTTTATTTACTGTGAAAATTATACCTCTATTGCTGAACCATTTGTTAGTTTTTATGGTAAACCAAAATAAAAAAAACATTCACCGACATTCCATGAATCCATCAATAGCTATTGAACCCATAAGTATTCGTTGTTATAAGACAATAATAAATACATTATCTGGGGAATGTAGTTACTTTAGATTCTCTCTATTGCAAACACTGAATAATTAAACAAAAGGTGTCATTAAAGCTCCAATCGCAAGCGCTATTCAAGTTGTGACATTTGTTTTGGCATATTATGTCACAATGATGTCAATTTATCCATTCAATAGCTTATGGGACCTATAAAGTTTATGGGGTGTTGGTAAATACGGGCATATTAGTTGGAGAGTTAAAAGAGCGCTTTATGGCCCGACAGAGGGGTTTTGTTGAATTTATTGTTAATTTACTCTTATATTTTATCACAAAATAGGCTATATTCAAATCGTCGTGACTTATACCCGTATTCACCAACATCCCAAAAACTATATAAGTCCCATTAGCTATTTAATGCATACATTAAAAATGTGATTATGACAGAAATGGCTAAAACAAACTTCAACACCTTGTGATTGGTGCTTTGATGACACATTTTGTTTAATTTTTCAGTGTTTCCAATAGAGCGAATCTAAAGTAACTACATCCACTAGATAATTTATTTATTGTTGCTATAACAACGTATTATAAGAAACCTACTACATATTGAAGAGTTTTTTTGTGAAGAAAATGCCAATAAAGGTCCTTTTTTTATAAAGCAACTTACACGATCAATAATACTGTCAATATTTTGGAATAATGACAGTATTACCCTACGATAACATGTTTAAAATGTTCATTATTCTAAAATATTGACAGTATTACTTATCGTATAAGTTATAGTAATCATGGAATAAAGAGAATATTGATGTTGATCCGGATAATTCATTACTTAATAAATATAAAAGGAGGATTGAAGCAAATACTGACATTATTAGGACTGACAGTATTATTGACTGTTTTGACCTTTATAAGGCACCTTAAACAGTTTAACAGTTACTATACCTTACACGATCAGTAATACTGTCAATATTTTAGATTAATGAACATTTTAAACATGTTATCATACAGTAATACTGTCAATATTCTAAAATATTGACAGTAATATTGATCGTGTAAGGTGGCTTTATGGGTTCAATAGCTATTGATAAATTTATAGAACGTTGGTGAATAGGGGGCTAGTCATGTATGTAGAATAGTATCATAGTTTTCATCTTGTCATCGACAGATTTCTCGCAAAACTGGTACCGCCATAATTTTTGATTTTGATATTTCTAGATTTCATAACATAATGATAACGTTTTGGTAGAGTTATATACATCTAGGTATACATCGAAATATTCGAAAATATATTTATTTAAATAAATAAATATATAAATTATATGCAGCGGTCTACCAACATCATATGTATTAAATGATCATAAGAAAAGGGGTAATGCTATTGGAGGTTATAGTATTATAAAATAGTATAAATAAACTTACATATAAGATAGACACTCCACTATAAATATATTCATATTCCATCATTTCTAATCCACTCTACACATATCGCACTATTATACCGCAACAATTCATTACTTATGTACATTTACAACACATTTATGAGTTATAAATGTAAATGCATGCATCGAAAGCCATTTTGTATAATAATTGTGTTTAAAACAAAATTTGGCATTTTTCCGCAAACGCACGCTTCATTACCGACTTTTTGTTTTCGCACCGTCGTCGGCCATTATGAAATATTTGAGACAGAAATCGCGTGTTCTTAATGTATAACAAAGATAGCAATATCATTTGATATTCCTATATACAACTCTAGCCACAATAGTATCGATATGTTCATTAGAGGGTACCCCTATATTTGAGACAGAAATCGCGTGTTCTTAATGTACGACAAAGATAGCAATATGATTTGATATTCCTATAAACATCTCTAGCAAAAATAGTAGCGATATGTTCATTAGAGGGTACCCCTATTATAAACGAAAATGTATAAAATGGCTTTCAATGTAAAGTGATGAAAACATAGTAATTTAAAGCCAAACTTAACTTTAATGTACTCAAGCTAATCAAGCAATAAAAAAATCTGCTCTTGTTCTACGAATTCGAAGAAAACCTACATTTGAATTGCGAATACCATTTTTAAAATACTCATCAAAATATTTCGGAAATATTCACAATTAAATATATATATATATATATATATATATATATATATATATATATATATATATATTTAAGTGTTCATAAATCAAATATACAATTTTATTTCTAGAAAAATCTGCGATCCTCATCTAACGGCCTTCGAGCCGGAAGCCATGGGCAATCTAGTCGAAGGAATGGACTTCCACAAGTTCTATTTCGATAATGGTGAGCGCCATTAACATTTTCGCGACTTTAAAGTTTTATATTTTTAAGACCGCCTTCGCTTTTCAGTATTAGGAAAGAATTGTAAAGCAGTCAACACGACCATACTGAACCCCCACGTGCACCTGCTCGGCGAAGACGCCGCGTGCATCGCATACGTCCGACTGACACAGTACATGGACAAGTAAGTTTTCTTCATTATTTCTGATATCGATTGTTTTTACTTTCCGAATACATCACTGATGTAGAGGAAGGTATTGTTTTACAGAAAACAAAAAAGTAAATAATGTCAAAAAAAAGGTCAAAAAAGGCAAAAAAGACAAAAATAATAAAAAAAAAACAAAAAAAATAAAAAAAATGTACAAAAAAAATGTCAAAAAAGTCTAAAATGTTAAAAATGTCAAAAATTCAAATGTTAAAAATGTCAAAAAATGTCGAAAATGTCAAAAAAAGTAAAAAAATTCAAAATTTCAAAATGTTCGTGTGGCCAGATATTTTTAAAAAAAGTACAAAAGAAAATAAAAAAATGTTAAAAATGCCAAAAGTCAAAAAAAAGGTAAAAAAAGGCAAAAAAAGACAAAAATAATTTTAAAAAAAAAACAAAAATGTCAAAAAAAATGTACAAAAAAAATGTCAAAAAAGTCTAAAATGTTAAAAATGTCAAAAAATGTCGAAAATGTCAAAAAAAAGTAAAAAAATTCAAAATGTCAAAATGTTCGTGTGGCCAGATATTTTAAAAAAAAGTACAAAAGAAAATAATTTTTTTTTAAAAATGTCAAAAGTCAAAAATGTCAAGAAATTCAAATGTTATAGATGTCAAAGTCAAAAATGTCACAAAAAAAGTCAAAAATATCGAAAATGTCAAAAAAAAGTACAAAAAAAAAATAAAAATTGTCAATAAAGTCTAAAATGTCAAAAAAGTAAAATTTAAAAATGTCAAAAAATGTCAAAAGCCAAAAATTTCAAAATATTTTAAAAAAATTCGAAATTTAAAAAAAGCACGAGAAGTTGCAAAATTCGAAATTCGTATAAAATTAAATATACATGACCTATTCGGAAAGTCGTGTGGCCAGATATTTTAATTCCAATTAATCGCACGAAAATTCAAATGTTAAAGATGTCAAAAGTCAAAAATGTCACAAAAAAAAGTCTAAAATATCGAAAATGTCAAAAAAAAGTACAAAAAAAAATAAAAATTGTCAATAAAGTCTAAAATGTCAAAAAAGTAAAATTTAAAATTGTCAAAAAATGTCAAAAGCCAAAAATTTCAAAATATTTAAAAAAAATTCAAAATGTCAAAAAATTTTTAAAAAAGCACGAGAAGTTGCAAAATTCGAAATTCGTATAAAATTAAATATACATGACCTATTCGGAAAGTCGTGTGGCCAGATATTTTAATTCCAATTAATCGCACGAATTGACGATTGAACTGTGTTGAGAGTCTAATGGGAAATCTATTAATTGGGCATAATAACGAAATATCTTGCGTGTTGTAAGTTAGGTAAGACCAGCTCAGAACAGCTCCCGAACAATAAACGAAAGCGGCTTACCTCGTAGTGTAATGTTTTATGTTTATTAAATTTTATAAATCCTTTTTAAAGACAACTTTTTACTTTTTGGAACTGTTAAAAAAATTAGATTAGAGGTTTGTTTCTTAAAGAAAAATTATAGGGTATGTGTTTACTTTTAGGCAGGGCCAGGCCCACACCCACCAGTCAGAAGAAAGCCGGGTGTGGCATAAAAGGGACAGCAAGTGGCAGAACGTGCACTTCCACCGCAGTGGCGGCACCGACGGGGCCACCTTCGGTTTCAGCTCACACAAATAAGAAAGGTGTTAAGCAGAAGCAATCGAAAAACAAAAACAAAACCTATATAAAATTAATTAAATTTAAATCTGAACTATATACATATGCATATATACATGAGTTTAGTGTGAATTCTTATTATATCTGTGGTGACGTGTGCAGGTTCTCTCTATATCTCTCTATCTCTCTATAAATTCTACCTACACTGACTCATTGTTATTTCGTCGCGTTGCCCTCTGTCGTGCTGCTGTAGTGATATTCAATGTGAGATAATAGCTTCGAGAAAAAAAAAACGCGGCAGCATTTACACTTATAAAAAAAAACACATACACACTTACGTCATAGTTAATTGGTCCCCCCACCACTGCGCGCGCACGCGCACTTTATTTCCGGTTATCCTCCCTCCACACCACACTCAAAAACAAAAAAACGGAGACAAAAAGAAAAACCTTAGTGTTTTAGCTGCGCAAAAACCCACAACTATTGCAAACTATCACCTCGCAAACTAGTGAAATTAAACCCGAGAACAAATTTAAAAAAAAATCCAAACGAGGTGGCACGTTGCGAGACAAAAGTCGAAAGAAATAAAACCAAAAGACAAACACAACCGCTTTTTTGATTACTACTTAAAATAATAATAATAATAATGATAATTAACATTTTTTAGGAGTTTATCCGGATCTTATGATAGGCGTAATAATCGGATAAATCGGGCAGCCCCAAAAACAAATAAATAAACAAAATATATAATAATGCAATTTTTACTACTATAAATTTGACTGTTTAAATACTATTATTGGGGGCGGCGCTGCTCTCAAATTAAAAATTATCCAAACCAAAAAAAAATAAAAATATTCGAATATATTATATTATATAAATAATGTGTAATTAAAGTCATTATGTATAAAAAAAAACAGCAATGTTGTTTGTTAATTCATTTCAGATATGATTCACACACCGTTTTTTGTCTACGAATATATTTGTATAGTCATCTCTGTATCACACATGTGCGGTTGCGGCGATGCTGTTTAGTCAAAATGATACTGGTTATATTATGAAAAACTGTACTTGCAGTATTAAATTAAATATCTAAAGTTTAGGACAACATTTGCGCGATTTAAATATATAGGGTGCACCTATTTGAAATTGGCGTGTTCATATGTTCGGCTAGGCATTTGCGTATATTCGCCACATTGTCTGTAGGGTGCTTAAAAAGTTCAGTGGTGCATGAAGAACAATGTATGTACCATTTATTAGTCGATTATATATAATATATATATATATATATATATATATATATATATATATAATTGTTTGTTGTGAACTGAAGATAAATCATTGTTAATTATTTCTAATCATGTTTAATTAACAAAAACACATTTTAAATGGCAGCAACATAATGGCTACTTCATACAGCTGTAATTTTTATAAGGAATTTATTTTATTTTTTACAGCTATATTTTGTAAGGTGTTAATATTCACAAACAAACAAACAAAATAAGAAAATTTTAGAAATCTATATTTTTCATAACGCCTACACATTAAGGTAGGCATATGATTAAAATTTAAATTAAAAAAAATATTTTTCATTATTTCTCAATGGTCACCAATTTAATTGTGCAAAAATAATAAAAATCAAAGCATTTACACAAATAATTGTTGCCAAAAAAAATTAAATATTTTTCATTATTTTTCAATGGTCACCAATTTAATTGTGCAAAAATAATAAATATAAAAGCATTTACACAAATAATTGTTGTAAAAAAAAAATAATTTAAATATTTTTCATTATTTCTCAATCACCAATTTAATTGTGCAAAAATATTAAAAATAAAAGCATTTTCGCAAATAATTGTAGCCAAAAAAAAACCACAAATCAGTATCGTGCAAAACTAATCAGTATCGACCGTACCGCCGCGTCGCTTTTTAATGTACTTGCTGGTTCTTATCAAATCGAATTCAGGAATTAACAAAAAAAAAACTGTAAGACGTGAAAAAAATTGAGCAAAAAAAATTTACCCACTTCGTGTTAGTGTTTAGTCATTATGATCCTTTCTAGCGAGCAAAAGATTAATAAATTTTAATTATATATAAATATAACAAAAAAAAAGTGCTGTAAAGGATGTTGCGGTCTGATTGGTTGATATAAATATATATTTGAAACGTACCGGGAGAGGAAAAAATATTTTAAGAAAATGTAAAAAAAAAATAATATTATATTAAAGTCATTCTGTGAATCGACTTTTTCTATGCAGGATTTTAAACCGAAACACTTTTTGGCCTAAGGTACTTATAATTAATTACATAATTAATTAAAGGAAACAAAAACCTGTTGTTTATTACTGTTGTACGTGTACTATCACCCCACATGCACCTTGAAAAGACCACGACAGATATGCGATCGATATACGAGTTCTGTTTTTATATGTTAGATTAACAACAAATACATATGTTATTTATTGAATTTTGGTTAGAGAAACAAGTGACAAAATTATATTATGTAATTAGATTGGATTGAAAAGGGTTGACTTTATACATAAAATTACTTTAATGTGTCATCTGTAAGTTCAATTTGACTATTTTGATTTTTATTGACAGATCTAGAGATACATTTTAGTTTAAATGTATCTCTAGATCTGTCAATAAAAATCAAAATAGTCAAATTGAACTTACAGATGGCACATAAGTAATTTTATGTATAAAGTCAACCCTTTTCAATCCAGATGACACAAGTATTTTTTTTAAGTAGTAAATATCTCATTAAAATATTCACATCTAATTAGATTGGACTGAAATGTGTAAACTTGATGCACCTTTTATTTTAAACTAACAGGTGCATTAGATTGGACAGAAAAAGGAGTTTTTGAAAATTTCAGGTATTTTCTAAATTTTAGTTTACACTTTATGTAAAAGTTACTTTATGTAAAGTCTAAAATTTAGAAAATACCTGTTGAAAAAAAATGGTATTCAGATTTTCAATATGTATCTAGTATTGAAAATCTGAAATACCATTTTTTTTTCATCAGGTATTTTCTAAATTTTAGACTTTACATAAAGTAACTTTTACATAAAGTGTAAACTAAAATTTAGAAAATACCTGAATTTTCAAAAACTCCTTTTTTCTGTCTAATCTAATGCACCTGTTAGTTTAAAATAAAAGGTGCATGAAGTTTACACATGTCTGTCCAATCTAATTAAATGTGAATATTTTAATGAGATATTTACTACTTAAAAAAATTACTTATGTGTCATCTGGATTGAAAAGGATTGACTTTATACATAAAATTACTTATGTGCCATAAAAATTTAGAAAATAACTTAAAATTTTGATCTTGATACATATCAAGCTCAAAAACTCCTTTTTCTGTCCAATCTAATGCATATAATAATTTTTCGTCACTTGTTTTATAAACCACCCCCCCAAAAAATAATTAAGCATTTAACATTAAAGCACTAGCTATATCACGTGACATATTAATACTCGTCGCGCATATCTGTTGTACCCCTAAGTTGTTTTTACCCGAAACAGATGTTGTTAATATAATTATTACCACGTTTTTTAATTAATTGCCTGTTTAAAATAAGATACATGTGTATGTATTTCCTCTAGATATATCTGAATCTTTGTTATATTGTTATTATACTTTGTGTGGAAAAAAAACATTGTGTAATGGATGGTTGAATGAGTAAGGGCGAGGTTGAGGTGGCGTCCCCTTTGTCTTGCGCACGTTTTCAATATTCATTTCTTTCGTTAAAACAAAAACAAATATAAATATATTATAAAAGTCGTTTTTACTTGGTGATATTATGTTTTTTCGCGGGACATAATGAAACATAAAAATTACAAAGCGAGAACAATGAAATGTACATGTATATGTTTTCCCTTTACAATCAAGTGTTTGGTATAAGCCACCACTGTGGAAATTAAAGATTACAAAATGATGTAATTGAAATTGCTTGAGTTTTTTTTTTATTATCACCTAAATATCCTTCTACACCTTCTACTGCAAGATGAGGAGAGAATTTATTTTGTATTTTCATATACAAGTGTGAATCTACCTGTTAGTAATCTTCATATCTAGATTTTTATCTTATTAGATCTCATCAGTGTAGCTCAGCTAGTGAGGATGAACTCACACAATATTTTGAGTCGTTATATACAAAAATGATACAACTAACCCCTAGGAGGAAAGTTAAACTCCATCTGGCGCCACCACATCAATTAGCAATGTACACCCATATGGTAATAACTATCAAAATGCTCATGCCATTAGGATCACCGAGTAGTGCCCTCTATGGAATAATATTCCAACAGAGTGCTTGAAATATCATCACAAGGCCAATCTTATAAAACATATGCAAGTGTGAATACACCTCTTAACAATCTACATATCTAGATTTCGATCTTATTAGATCTCATCAATGTAGCTCAGCTAGATCGAAATCTAGATATGTAGATTGCAAAGAGGTGGATTCACACTTGTATATGTTTTATAAGATTGGCCTTGTGCTGATATCTCAAGCACTCTGTTGGAATATTATTCTATAGAGGGTACTACCCAGTGATCCTGATGGCATGAACATGTTGACGGTTATTACCATATGGGTGTGCATTGCTGTAGACACTACAATAAATGTTATATGCAGTTTTGAATTATAAGCTGAAAATACAAAAATGATATAAGTAACCCCCTAGGAGGAAAGTTAAACGCCATCTGGCAGCACCAGATCAATTAGGATATGGTAATAACCGTCAACATGCTCATGCCATCAGGATCATCGGGTAGTGCCCTCTACGGAATAATATTCCAACAGAGTGCTTGAGATATCAGCACAAGGCCATGAATCCATCTCCTAGCAATCTACATATCTAGATATCGATCTAAATCTAGATATGTAGATTGCTAAGAGGTGGATTCACACTTGTATATGTTTTATAAGATTGGCCTTGTGCTGATATCTCAAGCACTCTGTTGGAATATTATTCCATAGAGGGCACTACCCGGTTATCCTGATGCATGAGCATGTTGACGGTTATTACCATATGGGTGTGCATTGCTGTAGACAATACAATAAATGTTATATGCAGTTTTGAATTATAAGCTGAATATACAAAAATGATACAACTAACCCCCTAGGAGGAAAGTTAAACGCCATCTGGCGGCACCAGATCAATTAGCATATGGTAATAACCGTCAACATTCTCATGCCATCAGGATCACCGAGTAGTACCCTCTATGGAATAATATTCCAATAGAGTGCTTGAGATATCAGCACAAGGCCAATCTTATAAAACATATACAAGTGTGAATCCACCTCTTAGCAATCTACATATCTAGATTTAGATCGAAATTTAGATATGTAGATTGCTAGGAGATGGATTCATGGCCTTGTGCTGATATCTCAAGCACTCTGTTGGAATATTATTCCGTAGAGGGCACTACCCGGTGATCCTGTTGGCATGAGCATGTTGACGGTTATTACCATATGCTAATTGATCTGGTGCCGCCAGATGGCGTTTAACTTTCCTCCTAGGGGAGTAGTTGTATCATTTTTGTATATTCAGCTTATAATTCAAAATGCACACCCATAGCAATGCTGTAGACACTACAATAAATGTTATATGCAGTTTTGAATTATAAGCTGAAAATACAAAAATGATACAACTAACCCCCTAGGAGGAAAGATAAACGCCATCTGGCGGCACCAGATCAATTAGCATATGGTAATAACCGTCAACATGCTCATGCCATCAGGATCATCGGGTAGTGCCCTCTATGGAATAATATTCCAACAGAGTACTTGAGATATCAGCACAAGGCCATGAATCCATCTCCTGGCAATCTACATATCTAGATATCGATCTAAATCTAGATACCGTAAAACGAGGTTACTTTGCACCGCGTGGGGTAACTTTGCACCAACGTCCGAAAAAGATTCATCGTGGAGCCATATGTGTAGTTTCTAATTTAACTGCGCAACATGTTAATCACAAGATGGAAGTGTCATCTGTAGATCTTGTGAGAGAGTGATTAGGAGATTTCTACATCAAAACCTAACTTTACGGGACTTGTTTATGACACCAATCTGTTGCAGTTTTGTTTAGTGTTGAAAAATTGCGTGTTCCACCGATTCGTGTGTAATACTATCAGATAAGTCACCATTTTAGTACCAGTTACACATCTTTAGCTATATATTTTGATAATTAGTTTATATTTAAAATCATCTGGTAAGTACTTGTTAACATTTTTAACACGTGGGGTAACTTTGCACCACAATATGGGGAGACTTTGCACCAACGTCAAACTGTGTTAAAACTGGTGAAACAATTTTTTTTTAATTCACAAAATATATAAAAGACAGAAGAAAGGCAATCGGATATATCAGAAAAGACAAAGCGAATCCAGCGGGATGATGACACTGATGATCCAGTATTGCACGACTCTTCAGATGAAGAATATCCCAATTTTCAAACATACTCGGAGCAAATGGTAAAAGAAATGGAAAAGGAAGAAAAAGCTGCAATGATGGAAGGTACGTAATCTCTAGCAGATGCTCTTGGCATAATTTCCGCAAAGAGAGTTGTAGGATAATACATGATTTTCAAATACGAAGGGGAATTGTTTTCTGGTAAAATAATATCATTGGAGTTGTAATTTCTTCTATGGTAAATCTATCAAGTCGTGAAAATTGCCTGAAAATCCAGATGTTTCATACTATGATAGAGAGCATGTATTTGACAACATAAACCCCTCTACCATGGTAAATAGAAGAGGATTGTATCGAATTCCAGACATGGAAAAGTTGGGTTGGCTGTAAATAATTAATTTGCAATGTGTCGTTTATGTTTTTTGAAGAAAAAATCAGTTCCATGAATAAATTTTGTGTGCTCTATTGATTTATGTTTTTAACTTCGCATCTTTCCTATATACAACGGAGTTTCGATCAAAATGATGTGATGGTGCAAAGTATCCTACTCAAAGGGGTAACTTTGCACCAAATTTATATAATAAATATTGCATAATAAATTACTCACATTACATATATTTTATATTAAATAGCAACTAATAACACTAAAGAACAAAATGCAACAAGTCCCATATTTTTAACGCGCTTCAAAAAATATTTCTGTTCAATTAAAGACAAAAAACCTGAAAAATGGTGCAAAGTAACCTCATTTTACGGTATATAGATTGCTAAGAGGTGGATTCACACTTGTATATGTTTTATAAGATAGCCCTTGTGCTGATATCTCAAGCACTCTGTTGGAATATTATTCCATAGAGGGCACTACCCGATGATACTAATGGCATGAGAATGTTGACGGTTATTACCATATGGGTGTGCATTGCTAATTGATGTGGTACCACCAGATGGCGTTTAACTTTCCTCCTAGGGGGTTAGTTGTATCATTTTTGTATATTCAGATTGATAATTCAAAGCTGCATATAATATTTAATATAGTAGTAAAGCAGTGATTCTTAACTTTCACAAAGTCAGGACGAACTTTTGATCATAAGAAAAACTTGGGAAAATTCCAAAAAAAAAACAAAATCAAAGAGTCAATCACATCACATCAATTTTGGCTTTCATAATTTCAAGGAGCACTAACAACAAGCTCGCGGAGCACACGTGTTCCGCGGAGCCCCAGTTAAGAACCACTGGTCTACAGTCATGAATCACCCTGTATATCATTTGTGGCCAGGCCGGCCCTAGGGTAGCTGCCAGCAACTTTCAGTTTAGGGCCCTATAAAATCTCGAAGACAAATATAAAACAAGAATATTATTGTTCTTCTTCTTCTGTTCAAAGTAATTATTGAAATAAGTTTGATATCAAAATGTAAAGAATGAAACTATCAAGAAATAAATGATAGTTGATATCTATAGCCAACTAGGTTTTTCGATCATCCGAAACATTAAAGACAGTTCATAGGTCTGATACAAACAGAATTTCGGGAAGTTCAAAATAACAATTGAATGAATTTTCATTTCAAAATGTTCCTGAATGTACCCAACTGATTGGTTAGAGGCGCTACCCGTCTTGTACTGAGCATTGGGGAGCGAGAGTTTAAACCCCTTTTTGTTTTTTTCACCTTTCAAAGCTTATCAGAGGTTTTCTGTGGAATTATAGTAAAAACCGGGTGGTTTCACTCCTCTTCCATTCTTCCTTTAGCAGCAGAAAAGCCCTCGAACTGATAGCTATAAGATATATAGTTGGTGTACATAGATATCAACTATGATTTATTTATTGACAGTATCATTCTTCAAGAACAGAAAAACTTCTATCTTTATAGCTATCAGCCCAAGGGACTTTTCAGCTGGTAAAGAGGGCATGGTAGAAGAGTGAAACCACCCGGTATTTTACCGTAATTCCACGGAAACCTTGTGATAAACTGCGAAAGGTGGAAAATGTCACCCACAACGGGGTTTGAACTCCCCATTGCGCAGTACAAGATGGACCTCTGTTTATATATGGCAACGTCGCATTATGTGTCAATAAATTGTTTTTAACTTTTCATTTCATGGCCTCATGTACCTGTGTATATATAAACAGATGTACATGAGGACATGAAATGAAAAGTTAAAAACAATTTATTGACACATAATGCGACGTTGCCATATATAAACAGAGGTCCATCTCGTACTGAGCAACATCGCATTATATGCCAAAGTTGGCGAAGTGAGGTTAGAATCACGGATGTCAAATTAACTCGGGAGTTATCTGCTTTATATAATCATGTATTGGTGGTTACGCTTGTATAAAGCAGATAACTTAAGTTAATTTGCCATCCGTGATTTTAACCTCACTTTCGCCAACTTTGACATATAATGCGATGTTGCTCAGTACGAGATGGACCTCTGTTTATATATGGCAACGTCGCATTATGTGTCAATAAATTGTTTTTAACTTTTCATTTCATGGCCTCATGTACATCTATTTATATATACACAGGTACATGATGCCATGAAATGAAAAGTTAAAAACAATTTATTGACACATAATGCGACGTTGCCATATATAAACAGAGTTCCATCTCGTACTGAGCAACATCGCATTATATGTCAAAGTTGGCGAAGTGAGGTTAGAATCACGGATTGTAAATTAACTCGTGAGTTATCTGCTTTATATAATCGTGCATTGATGGTTACGCTTGTATAAAGCAGATAACTTAAGTTAATTGGCCATCCGTGATTCTAACCTCACTTTCGCCAACTTTGACACATAATGCGACGTTGCCATATATAAACAGAGGTACATGACGCCATGAAATGAAAAGTTAAAAATAATTTATGCAACATCTAACAATACAATCACGGGTTATAGTTACCTAACCTTTATAAAACCGAGACTGGTACATTCAGAAAATGAGCCCAAACTTTTTTTCCTCGGAAAAACTTCATTCTTTCTACTTGCACTTGTCTGGTTGACTGGTGGGACGAGTGAGTGGCCTTAAAGGGAGGTTTCACGAAGGGCCCATTTTGAGGCCTAAGTGTCTGTAGCTTTGCTACCCTCCAGCCAACTATCCAGAACTTGCACTTGTCCGGGAATACACGCTCATTAGTTCACATTTTCTAATAATTCTGTCTCAGATTTTTCCTTGTCTTTTTAGCTCGCCCAAACCCTATTTTTTTCTCTACGATGAATTTCATGTTTCACGCTTTCCCGACTTTCCACGCTTTCACAGACATCGTTTCAGTCACAAATGTAGCAGATTTCAGCATTTGTACGTACAAAATGAGTAGGTGCCCGGCGTTTGTTTATAACATTGTAAGTATTGTGAAATATATCACTAACCTGTTTTAAGCAAGTAAGCATCGTTATCAGCATCCACTATTGGTGAATCAACACTAGTATTCTTTGTACGAACCACAAAATATTTCACAACAACAGCAAGTACGCGCCAAAACACTGCGCTGAGTACAAGCATGACAAGCGTGACGGTCTGTCAACCTTGGAATTCTAACCAATCAGACACGAACAGCGCGGCATACCAACTGTGTAATTATACCAACTTAATTTATATTTTCAACATAGTGGAATTTAACCATAGACAACTAAATTTGACTTTATCGTGAGATATTTTAAATTGATTACAGTTTCTTCAGGTATTATTTGAAATAAATTCAACATTCAACAGATTTTTACTTGGCTTTTTAGCTCGCTCAACCCCTATTTTTTTATCTACGATGAATTTCATGTTTCGTGCTTTCCCGGCTTTCCACGCTTGTACAGTTTTTCCCACCAGCGCCGCAATTCCCGATTTACTTTCCCCGACGTCTAGAAGAATGACGCTTTCAAATGACACATTTTCCAACATTCTACCAGCCCCCTGGATCCCGCTAATCCAATGCACTGGACCTCGTTTATTTCCCTTATGTAAGTATTGCCCATATTCACCAAAATCCCATAAACAGTCCCATAAGCTATTGAATGGATAAATTGACAACGTCATTGTGACAGAATACGCCAAAACAAATGTCAAACACCTTGAATAGCGCTTGCGATTGAATCTTTGATGACACCTTTTGTTTAATTATTCAGTGTTTCCAATAGAGAGAATCTAAAGTAACTTCATCTCCTAGATAATTTATTTATTGATGCTATAACAACGAATACTTATGGGTTCAATAGCTATTGATAGATTAATGGAACGTCGGTGAATACGGGGGTATATATCGTCGCCTAAGCAGCAACACCAATTTTATTTGAGGTTAACAGGAGAGAGAAAAACTGATTATAAAATTCTTACTGCAGTTTTCAATATTATTATTTGGACAATGAGCAATTTAATTTAATTACTCCAATCACATTTTATAAACAGTTTTACTCTCTCCTATCAACCTCAAACAAAATTCACACCTTAAATTTTGTTTGAGGTTGACAGGAGAGAGAAAAACTGTTTATAAAGTGTTATTGGAGTAATTATTGTTGCTGCTTAGGAGGCCATATATAGAAGATATGTTTAGATCGTGCACTTTGTTATACGCATTAATCTTATTAATAGTCAAGATATTGTGCACTATTAATCTAACTGTTGATCAATGAATTGTGAGAAAATATTTTTTAAAGCAGCGATTAAGTATCAATTTTCCGGAACAACAAAACATATAATTGGTGTAAAT
Organism: Lordithon lunulatus; assembly: GCA_963942505.1. NCBI lineage: Eukaryota > Metazoa > Arthropoda > Insecta > Coleoptera > Staphylinidae > Lordithon > Lordithon lunulatus. Next base: position 70,406,867 of record OZ012666.1, read on the forward strand.
AGATCGCAACCATGATGTATTTTTTAATAACCTTATTCGTCTGCAACATTTTGATTAGTTCAATTGTGTGTGTGTGTATTTAAAACGTTTTTTATCAAACAGCTGATGAATACACGGCGCCCTACTGCGAGGGCGCCCTGATTGTCTCACCGCCCGCATGCCGCTGTTACTAGCCTATTTCACCACAAAAGTACAATTCGAATAACACAAATATAAACTATTGGTTGCAAATCAAGCAATGTATTACGGGATAATCGTTTGGGTAGACATCGTTTGTAGCAGATTTCAGCCTTTTGTTTGGCACGTACAAAATGAGTAGGCGCCCGGTGTTTGTTTATAACGCTGCAAGTATTGTAAAATATATCACTAACCTGTTTTAAGCAAGTAAGCGTCTTCCTCAGCATCCACTATCGGTGAATCAGCACTAGTATTCTTTGTAGGAACCACAAAACACTTCACAACAACAGCAAGTACGCGCCAAAACACTGCGCCGAGTACAAGCATGACAAGCGTGACGGACTGTAAACCTTGGAATTCTAACCAATGAGACACGAACAGCGCGGCATACCAACTGTTAAAAAATATACCAACCTAATTTATATTTACAACAAGTGGAATATGTCTTTATCGTGATATATTTTAAATTAATGCAGTTTCTTTAGGTATAATTTACAATAAATTCATTAACTGCATTTGAAACACCAACTATCTGTAAAACATTGGAATTAATTTTGTTATATCTGCGTGTGATTGGTTAGAAATTTTCGGCGTTTGAACTAGCAATGGCCTTGAAGTTGTTGACGTTTGGCGCGTACTACTTGCATTTGTGAAAATATATTACGATTATAATTAAGAAATAATCCTGCACGCTACAAATATTTAACACCGCAATAGTGGATGAAGATGCTTATTTGTTTAGAACACTTGCTTGATTATTCTACAGTATCTTGGACGCACGTTTTGTTTATGGCATTTCATGTAGCAAGCAAATAATGGAAAGCACATAAATAAATATGTGTTCAATATAAGGAGCCCAACGACGTAATGGTAGATTATTAAAAGAATATTATGTTCTGGGGGATATTTAACGTAGCTATGCTGTTGGTTAGAGCAGGTGAGTGTGTCATTTTGCTAGAACTTAAATACGCTGTGTAAAATGTTTCAACTCAAGTTGTACCCATAAACAGGGCCGTAACTAGGCAGGGGCAACAGGGCCACGTGCCCAGGGTCCAGATGAAATAAGGGCCCTAGTAACACCACAGAAAGATCGAAAAAAAATCGCATCATATTAAAAAACTATAGGTGTTTCAACAACTGTTTGGGCCTGAAACCCTAAATCTGCTACTTCCCTAGATATATTACAGACTTATAGCCTTATTTAATTCATATCATTTATTCTGGGGGGCGGGGGTGTAGCAGGGCTCCAAAAAAGCTAGTTGCGGCCCTGCTCATAAATAAACTTATACAAATAAAATTCGGTTTGTGTGTGTGTGTGTGTGTGTGTGTGTGTGTGTGTGTGTGTGTGTGTGTGTGTGTGTGTGTGTGTGTGTGTGTGTGTGTGTGTGTGTGTGTGTGTGTGTGTGTGTGTGTGTGTGTGTGTGTGTGTGTGTGTGTGGATGTATGTGTGTGTGTGTGTGTGTGTGTGTGTGTGTGTGTGTGTGTGGATGTATGTGTGTGTACGTGTGTGGATGTATGTGTGTGTACGTGTGTGTCTGTGTGTGTCTGTGTGTGTATGGTGTGTGATTACTTGCGAGTATGTACTCTCTCTCTCGCTCGCTCGCTCTCTCTCTCTCTCTCTCTCTCTCTCTCTCTCTCTCTCTCTCTCTCTCTCTCTCTCTCTCTCTCTCTCTCTCTCTCTCTCTCTCTCTCTCTCTCTCTGTGTGTGTGTGTGTGTGTGTGTGTGTGTGTGTGTCTATGTCGATTTTTTAATTAATTAATTCGGGAAGTCGTATGGTGTTCCATCAGATATCTCTTATTCACTTACTGAATAATGTCACTGTCCATATTCGGCGCTTTTAAAGCACATATTATAAAACAGTAGTTCAGTATAAACAAGTGACATCACCGGTGGCCGATAGATGTCGTACCAGGTACGACCGCGTAGTAGTTCACTGTATGCAAGATGGCCGCCCGATCCGCACAACTTTGAACGTGCTGCATACATTTATTGTAATATTGTTGTAGAAACAACTGCCCCAGTGGAGTGAGTTATGTTCAATCAAGGGGGATTTTATGGGGATTCTGGTGATGTATGATTTGTATCATGGGAGTGCATAACCAGCCCGGAATATGCAAAACAAGTGCTGCATGTGTTAGAGGTGGGAAATCGGAAGGTTATAATCAACGCAAACAAGTGAGAGTCGGCTAGGATTATTCCAGTACGTCAGTTGTGAAAAGGTAAGTGCTTTATGCTCTTCAACTTTTTATACATTATAATTAACCTAATACCAATTATATTAGGTTAATTAACTACAGTTTTTTTGTTTTATTTTATACTACATTTCATGCATGTATAAAATAAAACAACACAGCTGTAGTTAATTAACCTAATACCAATTATATTAGATTAATTAATTACAGTTTTTTTGTTTTATTTTATACTACATTTCATGCATGTATAAAATGAAACAACACAACTGTAGTTAATTAACCTAATACCAATTATTTTAGGTTAATTAACTACAGTTGTTTTGTTTTATTTTATACTACTAATGTATGTGGAATAATTTGTGCTCATAACTTTTAAATTGTCGTCTCCTCATATATCTGCCATAATATATTCCACTTACATATTCTATATTTTATCAAATCCCATAAAAAAATATATCTTATACAACGTAATTATACACAATTATATGTACAATATTATGTATCTATGATGATCTTTTCATAAGTCTGAAGATCTCATGGGTATCTTTTGGGGAAAAGAGTTTAGAACGTTATGATCATTATTTGGGCCAACTAATATTCCCTTAGAATATTACATGCACTAAAGCATATAATAAAACACCAGGTATAATAGTATTCTAATGGCCATTTATGTTATATATTTTTCATCTTAACTACGTTTTATTTTGCTAAAAACGTCCATAAATCAAAACGATCTGTGCAATCATACATAAATCATCCTATATAATCCAATAGTAATATACCACTCTATGCAGATAACATACATATATCATCCTAGACCATTGCCAACTGAATCAATGACAGCTTCGCTCTCATATGAGAGCAACGCTGTCATTGATACAGTTGGTAATGTCTAGACAGACATAGCTACATCAATCACTCTATGCCACTATATATACATATACCATATGAGAGCAAAGCTGTCACTGATGCAGTTGGCAATGTCTAGACAGACATAGCTACATCAATCACTCTATGCCACTATATATACATATGCCATATGTGAGCAAAGCTGTCATTGATGCAGTTGGCAATGTCTAGACAGACATAGCTACATCAATCACTCTATGCCACTATATATACATATGCTACTTTATGCAGCCATACATACATACATATGTCACTCTAGGCAGACAAAGAAACACAAATTACTCTATGACACATACAAAAATCACTCATACATACATATATGATCCTGTGAGACTTGTCTTAGTATCTTATGTAGACACGTATGACTGCATCGAATGGTTTGTGTATCTCTGGCGACCTAGAGTGTTATACGTATGTATGTATGCCTGCATAGAATGACATATGTATGTATGATTGCATATAGTAGCATATGCATGCATGGTCGCATAGAGTGATTTATGTATGTATGTATGGCTGCATAGAGTAGTATAAGATTGTATCGTGGTATTGAGTGATTTACGGACCAATGTATGGCTGCATAGAATAATTTGTGTATCTATATTTGCCCATAGTGATAACTGTATTTATGTAGTACATGGAGTACATAAAGTGATTTATATATGTATGTATGTCTCCATAGAGTAGTATAAGAATGTATCGTGGCATTGAGTGATTTATGGACTAATGTATAGCTGCATAGAGTAATTTGTATGTCTATATCTGTCCATAGTGATAACTTTATGGAGTGGCATATCTATGTATAGTTATATAAAGCGATTTATGTATATATGTACGGCTGCATACATACATACATAAATCGCTGTATGTATGTATGTATGGCTGCATAGAGTAGTATTTGTATTTATGGTAGCATAGAGTGATTTATGTATGAATGTATGGCAGCATAAAATGATTCGTGTATCTGTGTGTACCTAGAGTGATATGAGCCTGTGAGAATGAAAGTGATGTAAGTCACATTTGAATTGTTTTGAAAAGGAGAAGATTTTGCATTTAGTATTTATGTAAATCGACGTACGCAGTTACATTTTTTTTTATGAATGAATTGACTTCACTTTACTTCTGTAACTGCGCACGTCAATTTACACAAATACCAACCCCAAAGTCTTCTCCTTTTCAAAACAATTCAAATGTGACTTAAATCACTTTCATTCTCACAGGCTCATATCACTCTAGGTACACACAGATACACGAATAATTTTATGCTGCCATACATTCATACATCACTCTATGCTACCATAAATACAAATACTACTCTATGCAGCCATACATACATACATACATACAGCGATGTATGTATGTATGTATGCAGCCGTACATATATACATAAATCTCTTTATGTAACACACAAATTCACAAATCATTCTATGCCGCGATATATTCCATAAATCACTCTATGTCACCATACATGCATATACCACTCTATGCAGCCATACATACATACATAAATCGCTTTATGTAACTATACATAGATATGCCACTCCATAAAGTTATCACTATGGACACATATAGATATACAAATTACTCTATGCAGCCATACATTAGTCCATAAATCACTCAATGCCAGGATACATTCTTATACTACTCTATGCAGCCATACATACATATATAAATCACTTTATGCGACCATGCATGCATATGCCACTATATGCAGTCACACATACATATGTCATTACTTTCAGACAGACATACTCATACGCATATCACTCTAGGTCGTCAGAGATACACAAACCATACGATGCAGTCATACGCTTCTACATGAGACACTATTTACAGCCATACATGCATATGTCACTCTATGTAGACATATATACATACATAAATGATTCTATGCATGCATATGCCACTCAATGCAGCCATACACACATATGTCAGTTTAGGCAGACATACATATATAAATAACTCTATGCAGCCATACACACATATGTCAGTTTAGGCAGACATACATATATAAATAACTGTATGCAGCCATACACACATATGTCAGTTTAGGCAGACATACATATATAAATAACTCTATGCAGCCATACACACATAGATACAGCACTATATGCAACCATACATGCATATGACACTCTATTCAGCCATATATACATCACTCTAGACATACTTAGATACACAAATCATTTTATGCAGACGTACATACATATTCGAGCTGCTTTGGATTAAGCGACTGTGATATAAAAAATTATAAAAAATCAGAGATTCAAGAAATTTCAATTCATGATACTATTTTACATTCTATATTTAATTAGGCTCAAAATAAACCGTTTTTTGAAAATTTTCGCCCAAAAATAAAGGTCTGCAGAATGGGTTTATTATAGGAGCTGTTATAAATGAATGAACTGTGATATAAAAACTAATAAAAAAATCAAAGATTTAAGAAATTTAAATTTTTGATATTTTTTTCCATTTTATATTTAGTTGGGCTCAAAACTCTATGTAACTATACATGCGTATGTCACTCCATGCATGCAGGCAGACATACATAAGTATATCACTGTAGATCGCCGGAGATACACAAATCATTCAGCCATACATTTCTACATAAGTTACTATATGCAGCCATATATGCATATATCTATCTCTGCAGCCATATATACATATATAAATAATTCTATGCAACTATACATGCATAGACCACCCAATGCAGTCATACACACATATGTCACTGTAGGCAACATATATATGTATGGCTGAATAGGGGCATTATAATGTATGATTGCATAGATTCATTCATGTCTGGGTGCGTGGTTGCATGGAGTTATTTGTGTATGTATGTCTGCCTACAGTGACACATGTGTGTATGACTGCATTGGGTATAGTTGCATAGAATTATTTATATATGTATATATGGCTGCACCGATAAATATAATAAGTATTTCTGGCGGCATAGAGTGACATATGCATATGAGACATACATACGCAAATAACTCCATGCAACCACGCACCCAGACATGAATCAATCTATGCAATCATACATTATAATGCCCCCATTCAGCCATATATATATATATATATATATATATATATATATATATATATATATATATATATATATATATATATATATATGTTGCCTACAGTGACATATGTGTGTATGACTGCATTGGGTGGCCTATGCATGTATAGTTGCATAGAATTATTTATATATGTATATATGGCTGCATATAGTAACTTATGTAGAAATGTATGGCTGAATGATTTGTGTATCTCCGGCGATCAACAGTGATATACGTATGTATGTCTGCCTGCATGCATGGAGTGACATACGCATGTATAGTTACATAGAGTGATTTATATATATATATATATATATATATATATATATATATATATATATAAAAATCTTTGACATTTATAATTTTTTATAACTCAGTCAATTAATTTAAAACAGCTCGTACAATAATAACTTTCCTGCAAACTTTCCTTTTGGGCGAAAATGATAAAAGAAAAAATGATTTATTTTGAGCCCAATTAAACATAGAATGTAAAAATATATCATGAATTTAAATTTCTTAAATCTTTGATTTTTTTATAATTTTTTATAACTCAGTCGATTAATTTAAGTCAGCTGGTGCAATAAAAACCTTTCCGCAGATTTTATTTTTGAGTGAAAATTATCGAAAAAATTGTCTATTTTGAGCCCAATTAAATATGGAATATAAAATAATATCAAAAATTGAAATTTCTTAAATTTTTGATTTTTTTTATTATTTTGTATATCACAGTTTACTAATTTATAACAGCTCGTACAATAAAAACCATTCTGCACACTTTATTTTTGGGAGATAATTTTCAGCAATCGGTTTATTTTGAGCCTAATTAAATATAGAATGTAAAATAGTATCATAAATTGAAATTTCTTAAATCTTTGACTTTTTATAATTTTTTATATCACAGTCGCTTAATCCAAAACAGCTCGTATATGTATAGTATGTCTGAATAAAGTGATTTGTGTATCTAAGTATGTCTAGAGTGATATATGTATGGCTGAATAGAGTGGCATATGCATGTATGGTTGTATAGAGTGATTTATGTATGTGTGTATGGCTGCATAGAAAATGCAATGCAAATGCATAGAGTGATTTATGAATGTATGTATGGCTGTATATAATGATTTGTGTATCTAAGTCTGCATAAAGTGGTATATGTATGTATGGCTGCATGGAAGCATTATAATGTATGATTGCATATGTTGATTTATGTATGTATGGCTGCACAGAGTAGTATAATAATGTATCGTGGCATTGAGTGATTTATGGACTAATGTATGGCTGATTAGAGTAATTTTTCTATACAGGGCTATACATTCATATATAAGTCTCGGTATGCAGACATACACTTTACACTCTAGACATACATATATATATATATATATATATATATATATATATATATAGATATATATATATATATATATATATATATATATATATATATATATATACAAAAACTCTATGTGACCATACATACATAAATCACTCTTTGCAACCATACATGCATATGTTACTCTATGCAACCATATATACAATGAGTGACGTTTTTCTTGGTATGCAAAAAAAAATAAATCGGTGGATGGTCCGTTCAAATCGACCTGCTGTCACAACTATAATCTAGAAATTGAAATCATGCTCTGTTGTTTAATTCCTTAAAACAAAGCGATGCTTAGAATACTTTGAAAATGTAACTCTTGGCGCTTGGTTTATTATGATATTGTTTCACACACTTTATATACGCTCTAAAATATAAAAATCTAAATAATATTTAGCAGATTTTTAGGACAAGAAACATATTGGGATTGGACGGTGGACTTGCTAATAAAATTAACTAGAATCTATTCAAGTGATTGCTTCATATTTGAATAAATCTATAACTATAGAAAATTACAATACATTTGCTATTGCGTGCAGTAGAAGTTTTAAATGCATAACATAATTGAAGTAATTGTATGTATTAAGCAATTAAGATAATAATTGATTGTAATAAAATTGTGAATCGATTATTCTTCTTTGAGTTGTTGTAAAAGAGTGTAGAAGGACATTGATGCTTTTAAAACCTAAAATATTAAAAATTATCAAAACAAAAAATATAGTAATTAGATTGATCTAATTGGTGGTTTCGCATTACTGACTAATGCAGTTGAGCATCGGAAATATGATCTGGGACGAGCGATTACATATAGATATAATACCCATCCCTATCCCTATAATATCAAAACACAGATGTTTTGTAGCTGACCGACCTGGAGTGAATCACTTGCCTCGAACGTATTCGTTTAACTGTTAAAATCAATCCGTAAAATACGGACAATGCACGATTTGAGTTCGTTTAAATGTTCGTTTATTAGTGTTTTCTAATCAAATTTACATAATTTTACAAGCTTACATTGTAAATTGTCCGTATCGGCTTTGTCAATAATACAATTGGGTTCAAAAATGGAACCGTCATTTAAAAATTTTCTGTTGTCAGTACTGCCAAAGTGGTGGTCGCGGGTTCGAATTCCCATCGAGACGAATTTTGTTTTAATAATTTTTAATAGTAGTGTAAGTAAGTAATAGCTATGTTAAGTAAGGTTTTCGTTTTTACAATTAAAATAGTTACACAAATATTATAGAAATCAGAGGTTTTCTGTGAAGTTAAAGTAAATACCGGGTGATTAAACTCCTCTGAGCTTCTCCCTTTACTAGCGGAAAACCTTCACGGCTGATAGCCTCATAAAAATAGAAGATTATTGTAAAATCTAAGCAATTTAAATAAATATCCGAAATTTATTGTTGGGCTATTAAAAATCATCTCCGAAAACAATGTTCTTGTATACTAAGTGAAACTCCCATTGTTTGACGAACAATAGGAGTTTCACTTAGTATACAAGAACATTGTTTTCGTTTTTATATTATAGTGATGAATAAATGTTTGAAATAATAATAATTTTCAAGGGTTAGACCTGTTTAATAAAGATTATTATTATTATTATATTTACCACAGTAAATGCTTCTCTATTAATATTCGCCATGCCTCCAGCTGTTATGATGAAGTCCTTTTGGGATCTCATCATGATGAATCTCACATTTCTTTGTATTGATGGCGGCGCGTCATACCAATTACTTCCGTACACACTGTTAGCTAAATTTGAAGCCTACAATTACCAGATCATAAATCCTCAAGAACAATTCATACTTTTCTCTGTGCATCATTTGTTTATGGTAATCAGAGGATCTATATTATAACTTGAGAATGATCGGAATTATTCAAAACGTTCTGTATGCCATGGAAATCAACTCAACCAATAAAAAAATGCTTTGTTGTTGGTTCAAATATTGCACAGACACACATACCAAAGAGTTTAATACTTTTCATCTGTGGTCTATGCTAGTATTCGTAGTATATCTCTATATGTACGCAAACGAATGGCGCTACTGTCTCAAGATAAATTGACCACAGGGGTGGCCAAACTTTTGTTCACTCTGTTCAAATTTTCTTTAAATTATAGACGGCGGTCTGCCAATATGTATGTAATGTATGTAATGATCACGGCTTGTTTCACACACTGTGTGGGACAGACATCAGGGTATACTAACCTCTTCAGTTACCTCTGTTGCAGGAAAACAATATTGAGCCAACTGAGCCATTAGTGCAGCGATGTAACATAACATTTTAAGTTGGCTGACCCTATCGGTACTAAAACGACAGTATTAATAAACTAACATTCTAATGTTAAGATAGGCTGATGTGTAGACTACGTTAGGAATAAAATGATGTGCCATTAACATAAAATTCCTACTTTAAATAGAAACTCGCAAATTAGGCGGATTTACATGTGTGTAGTAACTAAAGCAAGTTACTAAATGAAGTAACTAAATTTAGTTACATATATAAATTATATAAATGTATATAAACCTCATATAAACACTTCTGTTTACCAGTACCAAACAGAAGAGTTTATATGATGTTTATATATATATATATATATATATATATATATATATATATATATATATAGAGTGGATGACGGGTATAAGTCCAAAACGGGGAATACTATATAAATCTTAAATTAATAAATGACCTTAATTTAATCATAGAAAATAATGAATAATGGTGTAGTGCATAGTTCAAGTCGTTTGAAATAGTGGACGGGCATAGTTGGGTTGGTAGGGGCCGCCCGCCCACCCCACCTTCGCTCGCATAGTTTTTTCATTGAATATAGATGTTTTATATTGCTTAAACTATTCCAAGAAGAGTGTTATCCTATGGAAAAACTATGCGCACAAAGGTGGGGTGGGCGGGCGGCCCCTACCAACCCAACTATGCCCGTCCACTATTTCAAACGACTTATATATTTATATAACATATATAGTTTATGTAAGTAATTAAATTTAGTTACTTCATTTAGTAACTTGCTTTAGTTCAGCACATAAACAATTTAGGAATCTATTTAGCAAAGTGAATCGAATACATTTCTATTTACTTGCACGTGTTTAATTATTTATGGCGACATTAGGCCCAATTCACACATAAGCGGCGTCGGGCGCAGGCGCGGTGTAGGCGACGCGCAGGCGCGACGTCGCACAGGCGATTGTGATGTCCATATGCAGTGAAGGGGTGGACATTGCACCTTATGTTTACATAGAGGCGACGTGGAAGAGTTATGCCGAGAGGCACGACGCTTCAAGCCCCATCTATATAAATATGTGGTGCAATACTTACTTAGGTAACGAGGCGCGGACATTTTCCTCGTGCCTTTCGCCGCGCCGGCGCCGCGCCGGCACCGCGTCTTCGCCTCTTCGCCTAAGACACGGTAGGCGAAGAGGCAAAACTCTTCCACGCCGCCTCTATGTACACATAAGGTGAAATATCCACCCCTTCACTGCATATGGACATCACAATCGCCTGTGCGACGTCGCGCCTGCGTCACGCCTGCACCGCGCCTGCGCCGACGCCGCTTATGTGTGAATTGGGCCTTAGAGACAAAAAAGCTTACCGCACAAATTTATACATTAACACTTACCTTTCCTTTACTAAATACAATTCCATACAAGTCAAATAAACAGAAATAATATACTGCCCCATCAGTGAAATAGTATAAACACTCGTCACCTCTTCAGCAAACTCCAACAAGAACCTGTGGTGCTTTATGCAAGCCGTCATCTTCTTTAAATATTCTGGGTCGTTCGATGAGATGTGTGTGAACAGCCAGTTCAAAATCTTCAGTTGCACGACGAGGTGTGCACAGAATGCCACGTAGAGTGAATCGAATCCGATTATATAAAAAGTGTAAACAGTGCTGTAACAATACTCGATGGTCTGCACGTAGTAGAACCCGTATGGAAAAGTCGGAACGTAACATAATAAGAGCAGTTCTCTGTTAATGAACGATAGGACATAGAATAGCAGCATTGTAAGCCTGGCTAATACCTTGAAAAATGTCATCCAGTAGTAGGTGAATTTGTATACTGTCTCTGCTTCTTCTAGCACCTCTGGAAAGTCATCTGCTTTCCAGAATGACTCGCTGAGTTGTATGAGCTTACCAAGACGTTTTTTGTGTATGGCTAATGGGATTACTTTAACAATCATCTAGAATACAAGATTTATATAGATTAGTAGTAATATTTGCTTTTAATCACTAGAATTAATTCCGACAGGGCATATAAAAAAATCTATGCGTAGTTTTAGAAACTTTTGAATTTTGATGTGTGTGAATAAGCGTAATAATAATTAACAATGACAATAATATTTTCAAATTTAAAAAATCTAGGGCTGAAAAGGGTGAAGGGTCGTAGAAAAATTTTGTATAAAATTCGCTGGAATTTCATGGCTAATTAATACAAATACATTTAGAAGCTGTGAATTATATAAATTTTCAAATTGGTACAAGTAGTTGTGACTCAAAAACAGTAATTAAAATGTATATTACCATAAAATAAGTTGTATAAGATTCGATACACGTTACAAGCAGAGTGATATCGCCATTGAAATTCATGGCTAAAATTGTGATCAGAACAAATTGGTGCAGTGTTGCAAATAGCACTGCAACATTCATAACGTCGCCTAGTCTTCCATCGGTAGGTCGCTGACGGATGTAGCTCAATGCTGTCAGACCTGTGTCCAATAAATTGGAATAGCGCGCCATTGTGTCCGCGCAAAAGAGAACAGCCGCGAGCACGGCGCAAACCGGGTTTTATATTGTAATTGGTGGAGTAATTTAAAATTAATAATTGCAAGAAATTCAACGGGTGCGACTAATCACAGACTGATTATACATATTTATTATTACTGAATTTCAGGAAATATCAGTGGCGTAGCACACAACCAAATATATTATTTTATGCATACAAGTTTGTAGTAAAGAATAAGGTTATAATATTCTTTTACAATTTCGCGTTGACAATAAGTTTTCATTAAAAAAAATATACTGCAATCGCTACTTTGTAATACGCATATCTGGGAATTTTCAATGAAACAATGTTGGTACTACAAAAACAAATTCATGTCATATTTCACACAGTACCATCGTTCCTCTTCATGTTATTTCTATTTATGATTCAAATTGCAAGTAGTTTCTGATAGCTTCTCTATATTCTATATGTTGGCATGTATGGCATCTATATTCTACCTGCCATCGACACATGTTTACAGTAATAGTGACAGTCAACGTTACTTTTTCAGTGTGCCCAACTGTAGACATTTATAGTGACAGTCAACGTTACTTTTTCAGTGTGCCCAACTGTAGACATTTGGCGCGCACAAAATGAACACAGGTCTATGCTAGTTTTGTGCGCGCGAAATGTCTACAGTTGGGCACACTGAAAAAGTAACGTTGACTGTCACTATTACTGTAAAAATATGTCGATGATAGGTAGAATATAGATGCCATTCATGCCAACATATAGAATATAGAGAAGCTATCAGAAACTACTTGCAATTTGAATCATAAATAGAGATAACATGAAGATGAACGATAGCGTTGGCGTTGGCGTTTTTATATATATATATATATATATATATATGATATGGATATAAAAAATAATAATAATAATATTACTGTGGCGGCCATTATTTTTTGTCGGCCATTAAATCTTTACTAATTCATAATGGCCGCCTTCGTGTCACTAAAGTTGCCTATAGCACAATTACGTTTTAAATTAAAAACCATATATCCCAGTAATAATAAAGTGCGATTTATAGTGTAATTTTATTAGCAAGCGCAATTCCTAAGGCACGATTTACATTGAGCTAGATTACATATGCAATCGTTGAAAGTAAGCGATTTTGCCAAAAAGTTGCATCAGGTTTCATTGTAATACTTGTTTTAGTATTATTGACTGGGTGAAAATCCCGTCGTCTGGCGTCAATTTATTGCCAAGCCCTCTGAGCCCATGTGACTATTTGTATACTTATTCTTGTAATTTTTCAGTTTAACAACCCAAAATACTATGAATAGTTGAGATACACATTTCATACTTCGTAGGGGATAAGTATAACTATTTGTGAATATATTCAGAGTAATTTAATAACATTTTGGAAACTACAAACTGAGTTAAAATAGTTTCTATCCCCAGATCAATATCAGAATTATAATCTTTGAGTTTAACAGCGCTAAAGACTACGAAAAATTGAGAATTATATATATATATATATATATATATATATATATATATATATATTATTATAATTATTATATTTTATAAATTTAATTTCCTCATTACACTTCAAGTTGTATATTCAAATGTTGTCTATCTCTTTCCTCAGAAGCTTTTTGTCTCATGTTTTCTATTGTTTTTTGAATACCATCCCAGTAACCACTTACAATAAATTTCGAAAAATTGTCTAGTAAGCTCATCACCTGATTGATAAGATTATTAAGTCAATTCCAAATAATATTAATCATTTACCCATCTAAGTGGCCTAATGGTTAGAGGTGCCGTCCATCAGGTACTGAGCATCGAAACTTAAAAAATGATATATAAATAGATAGTTCTATTATTTCGCAATTATTTGCGTCTAAAGAATTTAATTCTAGTTTTGTTATTAAAAGTAATTTTGAATAATCTAGATAAAATTCAAATTAAATAAATATTTTTACTTTCACACTTTTCATTAAAATTTGCATCTATTTTTTGCTAAAAATAGATGAAAATTTATGGATAAATAAAACGATTTTTACTTTTGTTTTTTTTATCAGCGTAGGAGATCGAAATTGGCGAGAGAAGTTTGATCTCCTACGCCGAAAAAAAAAAAACAAAAGTAAAAATCGTTTTAATTATCCTTAAATTGTTTAAAGTAAACATTGTTTTATTTATCCTTATATCACAAAGTACACGTCTTAACAATCCAATATTTAAAAACATTGTTGAATGTTTCTTTTAAATTATTAAAAATGATTTTTAATTACAAAACTAAAGTTAATCAGAATAGAAAGCAATCCATACATATGTCCACGATTTTCTACATTCTGTACCAATAATATATTAATGCGGCGTGTTGAATAATTGTATTACATTTTTAATAATTCAATTATAAATCTCATGTTCACATACGCCTAATTGGGCGCGCAGAGGGCTGGGCTCCACATAATTGCTACATAAATTAATTATCGTAAAATCAGGCGACCCAGATTTGTTGAGATTATTAATTTTTAAGTATGGAAATTAATAAATTGCGCCGTTATTCATTGCAGATATAAAAGAGATTGCATTAATAATAATTTTATTGGTAATGCTATTCAATTTATTATCAATTAAAAATCTGCACGAATTGCATTGGCTGGCAAAGTTTATGGAATCACTAGGAGAGTTAATTGGTTCACGAGTTATTTACTGGAATGTTAGTATTCAAAATGGCCATGCAAAATGGCCGTTCAAAATGGCCGTTCAGAATGGCCGCTCAAAATGGCCGCTCAAAATGGCCACTCAAAATGGCCGCTCGAAAAAATATTAATCGCATGTTAAAAAATTCTTACTGCGTATTAATTAATTTACAAAGCTCAAATTTGGCCAATACGTTCTCCATATATGAGATGACATTTATACAAATCCACAAGGCTGCAATTATTTTCTTATAGTAGTAACACTAATCAAAACAATAGCATTTGTTTTGACAACCATAACTTCTGAAGAAGAAACCTGAAAATGTTATTTATTTTTCTGAATTAGTTAATGTAATGACAATATTTGTTATAAATTTGAAACTTGCTATTTAGTTAGTTTACCCGTTACGAATATTTGACTAGCCTCTACATTTTTATCGCTCGTTAAAAAATTCATACTACGCGTACTAATTAATGTACATAGCTGAAAATTGGCTATTATGTTCTCTCGACATATGAGATGTAATTTATACACATCTACAGGGCTGCAATTGTTTTCTTTTAGTGGCAACACCAATAAAGATAATAGCATTTGTTTTGGTAGTC
The DNA here is from genome assembly GCA_963942505.1 of Lordithon lunulatus. NCBI lineage: Eukaryota > Metazoa > Arthropoda > Insecta > Coleoptera > Staphylinidae > Lordithon > Lordithon lunulatus. The sequence goes on from OZ012666.1 coordinate 70,422,615, forward strand.
GTAACTCGTGAAGAAGAAACTTCAGAATGTTATTGATTTATTTATTTTTTAATTGGCTAATGTATTTAGCATATTAGTTACAAATTTGAGCTTTGTAATTTAATTAGTTTATCCGTTGCCAAAGCAGATCTCATAGAACTCTTCTAAGACATGCAGGGGACCACAAAACCTGTACAGAGGGTGATGTGGTGTAGCATATTTTTACACTACACCGGAAGCAATCTAAAATATATTCAGTATATTCTGTTGAATTTGTTAATTGAGAGCCCCGCAGGCGTTGGAAACAATGTCGTTCCGTTTCCCATAACCGGCCACTTTCTCGCTGAAACAGGCCCGCTCCAAGGTGTCAAAATCGTGGCGTGCACTTTTATTGACGCACATTCGCGTCTTCGAACAATAACTCAGTGAAAGAGGACGCGGCGCTTGTAATTTGCATTAAATCGCTGTGGGCGTGTTACTCATAAAAGTATAATGGGCATTTGGAACATAAAATGTATGAAACCGTTAATTTGTTTGTGGTACCTCCAAGAAGAATTAATTAAGTAATTATAGGGTATATAAATTCTTAGCAGTATTTTTATTAGTACCAGTATTCATCTTATTATTTTTTGTCTGGATAAAAGTTTATAATTACGTCCCTTGTAGAGATTTTGCCGCTTCTACAATCCTATTCCTTTCCGTCCTGTCTTCTGCAGCTCGTTGGCAGTTGTTGATCCCCAGCTTTTTATGTTTGCCTTAACTTGGGACATCCTGGCGGCCTCCATCCTCCCATTCTTGCACGAGTATTCGTTTGGAGGTCCTACTGTTCTCCCTTCGCTGCACATGACTAATGCCCGTATTCACCAACATCCCATAAACTGTATAGGTCCCATAAGCTATTGAATGGATAAATTTAAAATGTCATTGTGACAGAATATGCCAAAACAAATATCAAACACCTTAAATAGCGCTTGCGATTGGAGCTTTGATGACAGCTTTTGTTTAATCATACAGTGTTTCCAATAGAGAGAATCTAAAGTAACTATATTCCCTAGATAATGTATTTATTGTTGCTATAACAACGAATACTTATGGGTTCAATAGTTATTGATAGATTTATGGAACGTCGGTGAATACGGGGGTAAGCCATATATATATTCTCATGGCTTTAATATGAACTATTATTGTATGTCTGTTGATTAGGTTTTCGAGCAGAAAGTTCAATCTCACTCGGTACCCATATATAGTTCTCTGAATCCTTCTTTCTATTCGTAGCAGCTTTTGTTTTTCGTTTTATGTTAATGTACAGCACTCACACCCGTTCTATTGGCGATTCAAGCCAGCTGATACTCCATCTGATGGCACGAAATGAACTACATTTAGTAGGGAATTTGTTTGCATAACATTTGATTTTTATCTTATACATGACAATAGAACCAAGGTTATACTATTTATACCATAAAAGTACATTAACAATCGCGCATTATTGTAAAAGTGACTGAAATTATATGATTTTAATGCAATCAGCTGATCAAACAATAACAAAGATCAGCTGTTTACCTACTACTTTGAAGAAAACCGTTAACGTTTGAATCGCGAATTACTAGGGGCCTCTCTTTAAAGCTCAGACTAGTCTGTTACTCATGGCAATCAACTAAACAACTGTTGGTATACATTGGTTTGACCCACGCTTTGTGAACGCTAGTGTAATACTGCCTTAAGTCAAATGTCACAAGTTAGTGAAATAGATAGGATTATAACCTATTTCACTATCTAAACGTCACGCTGATAAACTTGTGACATTTGATGTAAGGCAGTATTACACTAGTGTTCACAAAGCGTGGTGGTGTGGTGTAATTTGTGTCTGTTAATAGTTTAATTTTAAATATAGTTTAAAATTCAATTACGCATAAACGAATAAATATGAAACAAAAAGACAAATATTATCAAATATTGTCAAACATTGTCAAACATTGTCAAATATAGTCAAATATTGTCAAATATTGTCAAATATTGTCAAATATTGTCAAATATTGTCAAATATTGTAAAATATCGTCATATATCGACAAAAATTGTAAAATATTGTCAAATATAATCAAATATTACCAACTATTGTTAAATACCTATCGTCAAATATTGTCAAATATCGTCCAGTATTGTCAAATATCGTCATATGTCGACAAATATTGTAAAATAATGTCAAATATAGTCAAATATCGTCAAATATCGTCAAATATCGTCAAATATTGCCAAATATTGTCAAATATTGCTAAATATAGTCAAATATTGCCAAATATTGTTAAATACATATCGTCAAACATTGTCAATTATCGTCAAATATTGTTAAACATTGTCAAATATTGTCAAATATTGTAAAATATTGTCAAATATAGTCAAATATTGCCAAATATTGTCAAATATTGCCAAAGATAGTCAGATATTGCTAAATATTATTAAATACATATTGTCAAATATCGTCAAACAATGTTAAATATTGTCAAATATCGTAAACTATAGTCAAATATAGTCAAATATAGTCAAATATAGTCAAATATAGTCAAATATAGTCAAATATAGTCAAATATAGTCAAATATAGTCAAATATAGTCAAATGTAGTCAAATATAGTCAAATATAGTAAAATATAGTAAAATATAGTAAAATATAGTAAAATATAGTCAAATATAGTCAAATATTGCCAAATATTGTTAAATATTATATATATTGTCAAATATCGTCAAATATTGTCAAATATAGTCAAATATTGCCAAATATTTTCAAATATTGCAAAATGTAGCCAAATATTGCCAAATATTATCAAATATTGCAAAATATAGTCAAATATTGCGAAATATTGTTAAATAAATATCGTCGAAAATTGTCAAATATTGTTAAATATTTTCAAATATTGTCAAATATCGTAAAATATTGCAAAATATAGTCAAGTATTGCCAAATATAGTCAAATATTGCCAAATATTATTAAATACATATCGTCAAACATTGTCAAATATAGTAAAATATTGTTAAATATTGTCAAATATTGTCAAATATCTTAAAATATTGTCAAATATAGTCAAATATTGCCAAATATTGTCAAATATTGCAAAATATAGTCAAATACTGCCAAATATTGTTAAATACATATCGTCACACATTGTCAAATATCGTAAAATATTGTTAAACATTGTAAAATATTGTCAAGTTTCGTAAAATCTTGTCAAATATAGTCAAATATTGCCAAATATAGTCAAATATTGTCAAATATTGTTAAATACATATCGTCAATTATTGTCAAATATCGTAAAATATTGTTAAATATAGTCAAATATTGCCAAATATTGTCAAATATGGACAACTATAGTCAAATATTGCTAAATATTGTCAAATATGGACAACTATAGTCAAATATTGCCAAATATTGTTAGATATCGTAGAATATTGTGAAATATTGTCAAATATCGTAAAATATTGTCAAATATAGTCAAATATAGGCAAATATAGTCAAATATAGTCAAATATTGCCAAATATTATCAAATATTGCCAAATATTGTTAAATATATATTGTCAAATATCGTCAAATATTGTCAAATATAGTCAAATATTGCCAAATATTATCAAATATTGCAAAATATAGTCAAATATTGCAAAATATTGTTAAATAAATATCGTCAAACATTGTCAAATATTGTTAAACATTGTCAAATATAGTCAAATATAGTCAAATATAGTCAAATATAGTCAAATATAGTCAAATATAGTCAAATATAGTCAAAAAGAGTCAAATATAGTCAAATATAGTCAAATATAGTCAAATATTGCCAAATATTGTTAAATATATATTGTTAAATATCGTCAAAAATTGTCAAATATAGTCAAATATTGCCAAATATTTTCAAATATTGCAAAATATAGTCAAATATTGCCAAATATTATCAAATATTGCAAAATATAGTCAAATATTGCGAAAAATTGTTAAATAAATATCGTCAAACATTGTCAAATATTGTTAAACATTGTCAAATATTGTCAAATATCGTAAAATATTGCCAAATATAGTCAAATATTGCCAAATATTATTAAATACATATCGTCAAACATTGTCAAATATAGTCAAATATTGTTAAATATTGTCAAATATTGTCAAATATCTTAAAATATTGTCAAATATAGTCAAATATTGCCAAATATTGTCAAATATTGCAAAATATAGTCAAATACTGCCAAATATTGTAAAATACATATCGTCACACATTGTCAAATATCGTAAAATATTGTTAAACATTGTAAAATATTGTCAAGTTTCGTAAAATCTTGTCAAATATAGTCAAATATTGCCAAATATAGTCAAATATTGTTAAATACATATCGTCAATTATTGTCAAATATCGTAAAATATTGTTAAATATAGTCAAATATTGCCAAATATTGTCAAATATGGACAACTATAGTCAAATGTTGCTAAATATTGTCAAATATGGACAACTATAGTCAAATATTGCCAAATATTGCCAAATATTGCCAAATATTGTTAGATATCGTAGAATATTGTGAAATATTGTCAAATATCGTAAAATATTGTCAAATATAGTCAAATATAGTCAAATATTGTCAAATATAGTCAAATATAGTCAAATATTGCCAAATATTGTCATATGTTGCAAAATATAGTCAAATATTGCGAAATATTGTTAAATACATATCGTCAAATATTGTCAAATATCGTAAAATATTGTCAAATATTTTCAAATATAGTCAAATATTGCCAAATATTATTAAATACATACCGTCAAACATTGTCAAATATAGTCAAATATTGTTAAACATTGTCAAATATTGTCAAATATCTTAAAATATTGTCAAATATTATCAAATATAGTCAAATATTGCCAAATATAGTCAAATACTGCCAAATATTGTTAAATACATATTGTCAAACATTGTCAAATATCGTAAAATATTGTTAAATATTGTCAAATATTGTCAAATTTCGTAAAATATTGTCAAATATTGTCAAATATAGTCAAATATTGCCAAATATAGTCAAATATTGTCAAATATTGTCAAATATTGTCAAATATTGTCAAATATTGTCAAATATTGTCAAATATTGTCAAATATTGTCAAATATTGTCAAATATTGTCAAATATTGTCAAATATTGTCAAATATTGTCAAATATTGTCAAATATTGTCAAATATTGTCAAATATTGTCAAATATTGTCAAATATTGTCAAATATTGTCAAATATTGTCAAATATTGTCATATATTGTCAAATATTGTCAAATATTGTCGAATATTGTCAAATATTGTCATATATTGTCAAATATTGTCAAATATTGTCAAATATTGTCTAATATTGTATAATATTGTATAATATTGTCAAATATTGTTAAATACATATCGTCAAACATTGTCAAATATCGTCAAATATCGTAAAATATTGTCAAATATTATCAAATATCGTAAAATATTGTCAAATATAGTCAAATATTGCCAAATATTGTCAAATATTGCTAAATATAGTCAAATATTGCGAAATATTGTTAAACGCATATCGTCAAACATTGTCAAATATTGTTAAACATCCTCAAATATTGTCAAAAATCGTAAAATATTGTCAAATATAGTCAAATATTGCCAAATATTATTAAATACATATCTTCAAACATTGTCAAATATAGTCAAATATTGTTAAACATTGTCAAATATTGTCAAATATCTTAAAATATTGTCAAATATTGCCAAATATAGTCAAATATTACCAAATATTGTTAAATACATATCTTCAAACAATGTCAAATATTGTCAAAAAAATATAAAATGTCAAAAATTTCTAAATATTTCGGAAATTCGTGTGGGGGCACCACACCAGATATTTTAGAAATACAGTCGACCAATGAAAATACTATTTGTGGTATATTGGACTTATTGGACACTATTTTCACATTTTCTAACATGTTTCGTGCATAATTGAATTTCGAAAAGTCTGTATCATCTTGAAGATATGTGTGTCGAAATGGGAACACCCTCAAGTCAAATTTAATATAATAATTCGCTTAAGCCTTTCGGCCCTACTGGTGGCATTTTCCAACATAACATTTACAGGCCTCTAATTCCATATGTTTGCTCTTAATCTTTAGATTTCATTCCAATAATAAGATATTTTAAAGAAAATCCATATGCAGTTTTAGAAACTTTTAAATTTTGATGTGTGAGAATATGCGTAATAATAATTAACAAAGAAAAAAAAAATTTGAAACATAAAAATCCAGAGCTGAAAGGGTTATCAGCTATCGAAAATAATTTTTTAATGAAAATTTGCACAATTATTAATGCTAGATAAAGTTTTGAATATAGCACCTTACGTATGCTTTAAACCAAAAAAAAATTAGCACTATTACCAATAAAAATTCATCGTAAAACGTGTCGATACATCACCCATAAATTTCAAATATATCATTAATATATCGTTAAACAATTTTCTTGGTATCTCTCCGGCAAAGTCATACAAAACCCCAAATCACTTTGGAGGGGACTTGGTAACTGTACGCGTCAGTTTTAAAAGTCTACTTTCTCTTCGCGGTCGGCGTTCAGTCCGCGCCACAGTTCGAATGGAATTCTGCGCGAAGAAACACGCGCGATTGCCACGACAAGTGAATACAACCCGCGGAGGAACCGCGACATGTGCCGCGATCTTATCAGATAAATTTTAGTGATGGTGCTCTAGTGTTTTTCTCGCAACCACTGAGATTCGCAAACACCATGCGACTCTACCGGAGATGTTTTCTGGCGTTGTGGTGCTTAATCCTCGCCGCCGTCCAAACAGGTGAATTTATCAAGATGACAATAACAAGTTTTTTATTGCACTGGGTTATGGTTTTAATAGAATTTTTTTTATGAGGTTGCTTGGGATGCAAATCCAGCGCGCTTAAAATGTCTCTTTATAACATTAATATTACACAATTATATTAGCGAGAGTCATAAAACTATATAATTGAATACCTTCACGGATTAATGGGTTAAATGGTTAGAATGTTGTGCACTAATTGGAATGTAGTAGATATGGCATAATTTTTCGTTTCTTCATATTATCTAACCGTGATGGTTATTTCTGATGAAGATTCCGATGAGTTACTAAATAATATTCTATATTTATTACAGGGTTAGGTTAGTGATTAGCAGTATCCAATATATTGCAATAACGTACTAATAAATAAAAACTATAAAATAAATTCTTCAAAATCCGATGTAGTGCTGGTAGTGCAGTAAGTCGCTTTACGAACGAGCGGCCGACTACCCGGGCCGCTCGTTCTTTAAGCGAACTACTGCACTACATCGACGTGTGAAGATTTTATTTGATAGTTTTTATTTATTAGTACGTTGCAATATATTGGATATTGATAATCACTAATCTTTATCTTTGTGATACGATTAACAACAATTTAGAATGCTCGGACATGATTGTTTGTAGTGGCAAATCATTTACACTTACATACACATATACCAACTATACTACTACTGAAAACTTTAAGCAAATAAAAAACTGCTATTTGATACTAATAAAATAAATAACTGTAAGTACCTCGCGTATCCACGTACACAAAATTATCTTCTCGGTCTCTATCAAAATCCCCATATAGTACTATTTTGATAGATTAGATTATTTATACAAAATAGTACTATATGGGGATTTTGATAGAGACCGAGAAGGTAATTTTGTGTACGTGGATACGCGAGGTACTTACAGTTATTTATTTTATTAGTATCAAATAGCAGTTTTTTATTTGCTTGAAGTTTTCAGTAGTAGTACACTCCTATTTTGTAAGTCCCATCAATCGAGTAGCTTTCTTTCTTCATTGTTGATTATTTTGTCGAACGATACTCCTTGTGCCAGATGCATCAACTCATCCCCCAATTCTTGCATTTCAATCCCCCTAATGATTATCCTAGCATCTGGATCATCTATTGTTCTATCTTCTCAATCAATGGTCATAGTTAATCTGTGTTTACACAATTACCAATCTAGCTGCTCCACCCCAAGTTTCCTCTATGCTGAATACCGCAAATTGTTTAAAAGAGTTGCTGAAATTATATAAACCTAAACCAGGCTTGAAAAGACCAATATCATCGGTCTATACTAGTCCTAACAATTTTTTTTGGGTTGAGGTGGGAATGCCCGGGAGGTTTTTAAGACATTCGCCCCCCGGGAAGTGTCCTGAATTATTCTGATGTTTTATTTTTATATATGATTTGCATGCATTATTTTATCATAATTACGATAATAATTTAAAAAGCGTATGATAAAATATCTTTCACGTTGCTTAGTTAATGTACAATCTTCACGCAATAGCATATTATGCAGATATTTAGGACAGTCACCTCATGCAATACAAACAGGATGTTAGCTCAGTACAATATTCTTCGGAAATTACGAATCGATTATAAACAATTAACTTAATAAATTCACCGATGTCGCAAACTGGTTTTGTTTTTATTATCGCCGGCAATTTGTGTCCGGGATCGGCCCCCACGTCCGCAATATGTGGCATATTGAATCCTTATAATTTGATCAATTGAACAACTAGTCCGATCATATCGCAGGTGCAGCTGAATTTGAATATTAAGGCCGTTGCCGCCGAGGTTATGTCAGTTATGTCATTTGGTAAATGGCGAGGAGATAATTTATTGGGCCGCCGTCTCAAAATCGGGTCCACTCGCGAAAACCGTCACCTCCGGCTTTTTAACAAGGCTGTGCTCTCTCGAATGCGGTACGATGATTTTGAGCTAGTTTCGCAGCAAGGCTGCCTAATGCGGAGTAATTAACACTGGTTCATTCATATCCGTAAACAATATTTGGTGGGCTCAATTTGCATAAAACATCTTAACGTTAAATATCAGGTTTAATTGAATCATACATTCTAAAATTAATGATACTAATTATAATATACTAGTTGAAATCCCTTAATACCTCTATAGAATTTTCGCGAATCACCTTTCATAGTTTTTCAGAGGTTTTCTGTGATGTTAAGCTAAATACCGGGTGATTAAACTCCTCTGAGCTTCTCCCTTAACCGGCGGAAAAGCCTCACGGCTGATAGCCGATTTCTTATATATAGAAATTTTACAATTTACATTATACAAATGTTTCCCTGTGGTTGTCTTTTCATCCCTCTGTTTTCACCTTAAGTATTTTGGAAGTAGTTCCATCTCTAGGCTGTTGGCATTGAGAACATTTTAAAGGAAATGCTCTCAACCTATAACGACATTGTATGCTCATATCGCAGTCATAATCGATAAGTCTCGATACTCCAAATTGAGAAATCGCGAGGTTATTTGATGGCAGCTTTTCGGTCGCAATTTCGTCATCCGAAGACAAAATACGCTCACCTAGTCGCGTAGTGCAGCTTCGTAGAAAAAGAACGCCGTTTGTATTTTCTATGCGTATAATTGTGATCGCCCGTCTGCAACACTAACCTACTTTTCCGGCGGCTATATCGGGGCCCGCGCACGCTGCTGATCACTCACTTTCTCTACTTAAGTTAATTTATATGGGGCTAGAGCTAATTATTACAAGGCCGATCTGTTCGAATTGCTCATCATTGAGACAACTACTCAGATCAAAATAAATGTTGGTTATTAATTATGTTATTCCTGAATATTAATTGGCCGCACAGAAAAAAAATTCTACAACTTCTACCTTCATAGTTTCATGTAATCACTTAATCTATTTGTGACATAGTTTATGTTACAGAAAGAAACTATCGCTATCATATATTTATTTATTTATTTATTTAATATAGACATCTACAGTTTAACAGAAACCAATTACAGATGATATAATAACAACATAACAAATAAAAGAAAGAAAAAACACAAAGATATATAATGAACATTCAAATTATATATTTTTAATAGCACTTACCACAGAGGCGTTCGGCATATTAAAAATATCAATGTCAATATATATATTATCTATTTGCTATTACATTTACATTACTTAACATTATACTTTACAATTATTGTTGTTGTTTATACATTTGTAAATTCTTTCCACTCTTTTCTGTTCTACGCCAGTTCTCTTGCTTGTTTAACTGTCAATCCTTTTTTTATTATTATTTCCTCTATTATGTTGTCCCACTCTTTTCTTGGTCTACCTCTTCTTCTACTTCCAGTTCTTGCTTCCCATACCAGTTTTATTTGATTCTTTTTGTCCATCCTAATTAAATGTCCCCACCAGTTTAGTTGTTTCTTTTCTATATACTTTTCTATAGCTTCAATTCCCAATTCTTCTCTGATGTCATCATTTCTTATTCTGTCTCTTCTCGTAACTTGTTTTACACCTCTGAGGTATTTCATTTCCATTGCCCTTTCTTTTGTTATAATTCATTTTCATATTATACTTTTCTAGATGCCTATTCCATACACTCGGATTGTGCTGCAGATTAGATTCATTTTCTGCTATCACTACGACATCATCAGCGAATGCTCCTCCCGATAATTTTACCACTTGCATGTTTTTGTAATCTGTATTTGCTTTTTAGATTTCTGATTTCATGCTCTTCATTATTTCATCCATGTATATGATAAATAACGTAGGACAGAGCCAGCCTCCTTGTCTTAGTCCAGTGGTTGTCTTTTGATGTTTGTCTCTTGTGTATTATTGCATGGGTGTTGTTGTTATATATGTTTTGTATAAATTCGACTGTTTTTCTTTCTACACCTCTCCCTTACAGAATTTTCCATAATTTATTTTTTGGGTACGGTTTACGGGTATTCTTTGAGGAAGAATCCTACGGAAGCACTACAACTCTAGCCCCACGTTGTTGGTCGCCAGATGTAACAAAGCAGGGTTTGTGATAGCAAACGAGGATGGCTCAAACTGCCTGATATCGATGTTTTAAAACCAATTTTATTTGTGATGTAAAATGTTATTTACGAGATTTTTTTTGTGATACCAAATTTTATTTACTGTAAAGTTTTTCCAAGGAAAAACTGTAATAAATTTTTACATAGAAAAAAGTTCTATATTTAGCCACTGACGCGTCTTCCAGTGGATAATTCCAATGCTATAAATTTTTTCCAGTCTCATTCGTGTTCCATAATTCACGTTCCGTGATCACACGTACACGCAGACACAGAGCCGCAGACAAATGTTCACCGTTCACTTGTGTGCGCCGGCAATTAATGAGCGGCAAAGCCGAGTAATTAAACTTGCAGATGCGCTCTTATGTAAGCAATATATATATAAAAAAAAAGAAACGGGCGCGGAACGGACCTCATCATTGAGGCAAATTTATTATGCTCGGTACGAATAGCGGAATTATGCGAGATTATGTAAACGCGTGATGCAAAAAATACTGTACAGATGCGGTTATGCGAATATTGCTACAATAAGCCAGGAAAAATATACACATTTTTTTTTAAGGCTAAGTTCAGCAATGAAACTCACCAAAAGGTTATTTGCAGGAGATTGATTAAATTTATTAATCATAGCTGTTTATGTAAGAAGTATATAATCGAAAATGTTATTGGATAAACACTCGTTTATAGCGGTTTTCTTTTATCACTATTTGCTGCTCCGCGCGCAGATAATTGATTACTTGATCTTCTGCATGTCTTTCTGGCCTCTCTTCGGAATTCTACTTGCTTTCTCTCGTTCTTATTTCTATATAGACACAATACCACATGCAAAGAGTATTCTCTTTAGCAACACGTGGTTAGAAGAAAGAAATCGATTGGGACTATATCATCACACACACACACACACACACACACACATATATATATATATATATATATATATATATATATATATATATATATATATATATATTCGCTGGCTTTTTCTGCCACCGTGTGGTGTAAAGGTTTGAATTGTCCTCTAGCTTTTATAAATTTTTTCCATTCTCTTCTATTTATTGCCCGTTCTTTTGCTTCCTTCCAGTTTTTTCCTTTCCTTTCTAATAGTTCCGATATAGCTTCATCCCATTTTTTTTTCTTGGTCTTCCTTTTTTCTTGTTTTTGATTTTTGCTCTCCATATTCTTTTGGCTGGTGCTGTCTCTGCCATCCTAATTATGTGTCCCCACCATCCTATTGTCTTTCCTCTATCTACTTTATTGTCGGTGTTGCATTTAGTTCTCTTCTTATATCCTCATTCCTCATTTTGTCCTTTTTTGTCACTCCTCTAACTCTCCTCATATACATCATTTCAACTGCTTGTAGTTTGTTCTTTTGTGTTTTATTTAATGTCCATGTCTCGCATCCATATATTATATCATCACATAGTAACACTAAATATAATTTAATATAATTTAATAACGTTTTTAACTTTTACAAATTCCTTAGATCTCAGAATTGAGTTTACAGTTTTACATTACTGTGTTTATTATTATTTTGAGATAATTAATTACGATTTTCCAAGAAGAAAGATTGTTTATGTTTATCTGAACCTTATAGATTAGCTTTGCAAAAACAAATGAACTAATTTTGCATAGATATAGCGTTGACATACGTTGACATAACTTTGACATAACGTTGACATAACGTTGACATAACGTTGACATAACGTTGACATAACGTTAACATAACGTTGACATAACGTTGATATAACGTTGACATAACGTTGACATAACGTTAACATAACGTTGACATAACGTTGACATAACGTTGACATAACGTTGACATAACGTTGACATAACGTTGACATAACGTCGGGCGCCGGTTGTAAATGCATTGGGAGCGGCTTGCACGACAAATAGAACAAGAGGCAATAAGCCCGGAGTAGCACACAGTGATCATCGAAAGCAGCTTTTATTTTCAATTGTAAAAATGTAAAACTATGCTTAAAACATTGCTATTACTTCAAAACACCTAATACTTTTTGTTAAATAATTAAAAAACTGTCTCGATGGAAATTCGAACCCATGATCCCCATTTTTGATCTGACAACTGCCATAATGTTGATATAACGTTGACATAACGTTGACATAACGTTGACATAACGTTGACATAACGTTGACATAACGTTGACATAACGTTGACATAACGTTGACATAACGTTGACATAACGTTGACATAACGTTGACATAACGTTGACATAACGTTTACTTATCGTTGACATAACGTTGACATAACGTTGGAAAAAACGTCCGGGTGTTAACCTTTAAAAGTTGGGGATTTTGAAATAGTTTTGTGATTTTACAGATTTCAACGCTACTCTTGATAAGTGCGTGTTAAATATGATAAACCAAGACAAAAATAAATGAATAACAAAAAGAGAAATCTGATCATATTCTACTACTAATAGTAGATCTATTACAAATACAAATGTGACAAGCTATTATTTATTATATATTTCTATATGAATCATTTCAATTGGGAATGTGTTACACTCCTTAAAATATTCAAGGCTTCAAACGCGTGCATCCGGGGGGCATATCATTACACGCGATGCGTTCATTGTCTTTCGTCTTTTCGTCATTTTCATTCACGGATCCGCCGAAGGGTCCCTGTAAAACATAGGAGTCGATTCCGGTTCGATGGCACGCGCACTCCGGTCTTTATGCTAATTGTTGCGCAATCGCTACCATAAATGGACAATGGAAAGAACGACATTGCCAGTGCCGGTGATAATTGGTTTTCGGTAATACCTTACATCAGAAAGGAATGTGTTCAGTTACAGTTACTTACTTACAAGGAGTTTTTGGTTATTTATGGCATGTGATGAAACAAATGTAATATTTAGGGTGTCTGTATGTCTGTATGTCTGTATGTCTGTATGTCTGTATGTCTGTATGCCTGTATGTCTGTATGTCTGTATGTCTGTATGTCTGTATGTCTGTATGTCTGTATGTCTGTATGTCTGTATGTCTGTATGTCTGTATGTCTGTATGTCTGTATGTCTGTATGTCTGTATGTCTGTATGTCTGTATGTCTGTATGTCTGTATGTCTGTATGTCTGTATGTCTGTATGTCTGTATGTCTGTATGTCTGTATGTCTGTATGTCTGTATGTCTGTATGTCTGTATGTCTGTATGTCTGTATGTCTGTATGTCTGTATGTCTGTATGTCTGTATGTCTGTATGTCTGTATGTCTGTATGTCTGTATGTCTGTATGTCTGTATGTCTGTATGTCTGTATGTCTGTATGTCTGTATGTCTGTATGTCTGTATGTCTGTATGTCTGTATGTCTGTATGTCTGTATGTCTGTATGTCTGTATGTCTGTATGTCTGTATGTCTGTATGTCTGTATGTCTGTATGTCTGTATGTCTGTATGTCTGTATGTCTGTATGTCTGTATGTCTGTATGTCTGTATGTCTGTATGTCTGTATGTCTGTATGTCTGTATGTCTGTATGTCTGTATGTCTGTATGTCTGTATGTCTGTATGTCTGTATGTCTGTATGTCTGTATGTCTGTATGTCTGTATGTCTGTATGTCTGTATGTCTGTATGTCTGTATGTCTGTATGTCTGTATGTCTGTATGTCTGTATGTCTGTATGTCTGTATGTCTGTATGTCTGTATGTCTGTATGTCTGTATGTCTGTATGTCTGTATGTCTGTATGTCTGTATGTCAAATTAACAAAAAAAGTCACAAAAAAATTAAAAAATTAAAAATGTCAAAAAGTCAAATATGTTAAAAAAAAGTCAAAAAAGTCAAATGTAAAAAATGCCAAAAAATTTCAAAAATATTAAATATGTCAAAAAATATCAAAAAATGTCAAAAAATGTCAAAAAATGTCAACAAATTTCAAAAAAACGTCAAAAAAGGTCAAAAAATGTCAAAAATGTCAAAAAATGTCAAACAATGTCAAAAAATGTCAAAAACGTCAACAAAATTTAAAAAAAGTAAAAAATGTCATAAAAGTGAAAATGTCAAGAATTTTAAATAAGTCGAAAATGTTATATATATATATATATATATATATATATATATTATCAATTGCCTTTTACCTTTCGGTGTAGGCTATTACATTAACATTATTAACATTATAGTTTACAATTACTGTTGTTTATACATTTGTAAATTATTTCCACTCCTTTCTGTTCTTCGTCAGTTCTCTTGCTTGCTTGACTGTTTTTCCTTTCTTGATTATTATGTTATACAAAATTAAATAGGTCATGTAATTCGGAAGTCGTGTGGTGCCCATACCAGATATTTTTTATCAACAGAGCAATATGTTTTAATTATGTGGTTAGATTTTCATACTTCGTATATGATTATCTGTTCTGGTAATGTTGTATATAAGTGATACAGCTACAGTTTATTATTATTTTTTAATAATAATTCTCAGCACTCTTACTGAATTGTACACACGGTAATTTGCGTCAATTTAACCACTGTCCTTTGCATTCCTGCGTTATGAGCTAACGATAATTTAATTGCGAGATGTCCACGTCCCAAGGCTCCGTAATTGGACTACCGAGCGGGCGTGATTTAGAAATTCGCGGTGAAAGCATTGCGTTTCTCTCTTGCGTCTTGCCACTAATTTATCGCGCCCTCGCCGATTTAAGTTTTCTCTCCTTATAGTAAATCAAATTTTACCCGTTTTTTTTTTGTTACAGAAAAACTCTACAGCCACACCGAAAAACAACGCTACGACGGATGGTTCAACAACTTGGCACACCCCAATTGGGGCTCAATAAGTAAGTCAATAAAAAAAAGAGATATATTTAACCCTAAAATAATCCAAAATATTTCTTACTTCCACCTATTCGTCCTGTTCTTTTATTTTTATTTATTATTTTATGTACGAGGGAAGTTTTTCATCACTTTTCATTCAGAAAATTGTGTCTTCGCCTTCTTGGTTCTTGCAGTGGGTTCATAAGGGCTCTCCACCGCTCTTATGAACCCATTGCATGGACTCTTGTATCGTAGGAGAATCCCAGTGGTGTAACTATGTCTCATCCCCAGTATATCGCCATGAATTCTACAGGTTACTGCCTTCTTTCGATAAAAAAAAAATGCAAGAATATCTGCACCACACGCCTTTCCAAATTACATTGACATTTTTCACATTTTTGGCATTTTTGGCATTTTTGGCATTTTTGGCATTTTTGGCATTTTTGGCATTTTTGGCATTTTTGGCATTTTTGGCAGTTTTGGATTTTTGTTGGCATTTTTGGCATTTTTTAGGCATTTTTGACATTATGATCTTTTTGACCTTTTGGACATTTTATCAATACTCGGCATTTTTGACAATATTGAACAATATTTGACTATATTTGACTATATTTGACTATATATTACTATATTTTACTATATTACTATATTTTACTATATTTTACTATATTTTACTATATTTTACTATATTTTACTATATTTTACTATATTTTACTATATTTTACTATATTTTACTATATTTTACTATATTTTACTATATTTTACTATATTTTACTATATTTTACTATATTTTACTATATTTCACTATATTTTACTATATTTTACTATATTTTACTATATTTTACTATATTCTACTATATTTGACTATATTTGACTATATTTGACTATATTTGACTATATTTGACTATATTTGACTATATTTGACTATATTTGACTATATTTGACTATATTTGACTATATTTGACTATGTTTGAACTATATTTGACTATATTTGACAATATTTGACGAATATTTCACATTTTTGATGATATTTGGCGATATTTGACAATTTTTAACAATATTGGTCTGTTTGTTTCATTTTCGTTTAGATTCTTTTGTGCCTAATAGTTTAATATTATATATATATATATATATATATATATATATATATATATATATATATATATATATATATATATATATATATATATATATATATATTATATATAAGTTATACCAAGTGTATTTTTTTTCCAAATTACATTGGCATTCTTTTGGCATGTTTTTGACATTTTTTTGTTATTTTTGGCATTATGACCTTTTTGACCTTTCTGACATTTTGGACATTTTAACAATATTCAACATTTTTGACAATATTGAACAACATTTGACGACATTTAACTATATTTGACCATATTTGAGTATATTTGACTATATTGGACTATATTGGACTATATTAGACTATATTTTACTATATTTTACTATATTTTACTTAATTTTACTATATTTTACTATATTTTACTATATTTTACTATATTTTACTATATTTTACTATATTTTACTATATTTTACTATATTTTACTATATTTTACTATATTTTACTATATTTTACTATATTTTACTATATTTTACTATATTTTACTATATTTTACTATATTTTACTATATTTTACTATATTTTACTATATTTTACTATAGTTTTTTTCACATTTTTGGCATTTTTAGCACTTTTAGCATTTTTTACATTTTTGGCTTTTTTGGCATTTTTGGAATTTTTGGAATTTTTGGCATTTTTGGCATTTTTGGCATTTTTAGCATTTTTGGCATTTTTGGCATTTTTGGCATTTTTGGCATTTTTGGCATTTTTGGCATTTTTTGATTTTTTTTTTGCATTTTTTTGGCATTTTTGGCATTATGATCTTTTTGACCTTTTGGACATTTTAACAATATTCGATATTTTTGACAATATTGAACATTGACATTGATATTTGAGTATATTTTACTATATATTACTATATTTTACTATATATTACTATATTTTACTATATTTTACTATATTTTACTATATTTTACTATATTTTACTATATTTTACTATATTTTACTATATTTTACTATATTTTACTATATTTTACTATATTTTACTATATTTTACTATATTCTACTATATTTGACTATATTTGACTATGTTTGAACTATATTTGACTATATTTGACAATATTTTACGAATATTTCACATTTTTGATGATATTTGGCGATATTTGACAATATTTGACGTGATTTGACGATATTTGACAATAGAAAAAACAATTGACTGTATTTTACAATATATCTTACTATATTTGACAATATTTGACAACAACAAGTGTTTTTTTTGCGGGGTTCGCGTTCCTGGAAATCAAATTTGTGGGAAAGTGAATTTTGCTGTGAAACAATTTTATCCTGTTTTCTCTCTGTTGTTGGGCCGATTTTACCCAAATTTTCACAGGATCGCCCCAATTCGGTTTCCCAGCCGATTTGCAAATATAGTCACGATCCATTCAGCCGTTTTCCCGGAATTGTGTTCACAGACAAATTCTGATACACAGACATTTTCCAAATATAGTATATTCGACTAGTAAAGTCATGAAACGTTGAGAAAAGTCAAAATTAGCAATTCGATATTTTTTCGCGAAAACAATATCTTCCTTAGAGCAGTGCTGTGTTCGGAAAGTAACAAAAATTTATTTTTAAATGTTTCTGAAGAAAATAATAACTTTAACCTGTTTGTACATTAATTATACACATATTAGCGCGTGAACAATTTATAAAATTTTCATAAATAAATACATTAAGGAATTTATGTAAAAATTATGTTTTTTTTTTCAAAAACGTGCGTAATTAAATGTATTCTACAATATTATTTAAATCGGAAACGGAATAATCAAACCATAACCGACACACGTCGGTAAATTAAACAATACAAAATAAATTATTATATTATAAATTTTAATTAGCTCATTTCAAATCTCCAACAACAATTTATTTATAACAAACCTAAAATAGCAACAACATAAGTTACTGATCTCCCGTTTATTTTCATACATACTCATGGAATTTTAATAAGCCTCTCAAGGTGACCATGTGGTAAATTATTATAAGTTGTAAACTTTATGCAATATTATTATTTACGCGGGTTGTTCGCCTATTCCGGAATTTGAGCTATTTTCGGAATTTAATTTAATGCAACATATAACACGTTTATTAGTTTGTTAACCAAAACCAGTTTTTTTTTTCTAGCCGCGTGTAATTCATAATGCAGTCAAAAATGAGCTAATATGTTAAATGTATGTGTATAAATTAGTTAGTAATTAATTAATGATCAAAACAAGTACTAATTCAGCCCACGGCACCGTAAAGGTGCTCAATTAGGAGCAAATAAGATGCGGTGGTCTAAATTTTTATAGCAAATTAATTAGTAATAAAATACAACTCAAATTTACTTGATAGTAAAAAATAGTTACTGCATTTGTTACTATTCTGTAATTGGCTATCATTAAGACTTGCTATTTTAGAAAATCGTCCCAGAATATTTTTCTTCTTCAATAGGGGCTTCCTCCGCTCCAAAGGTTGGCGATAATCACAATTATGCGGACTTTTGATAAAGGTACCTTACAACACGGTCAATAATACTGGCAGTCCTATTACTTACACTTACAATATTTGCTTCAATCATTCTTTTATATTTAACAAGTAATCAATTATCTGGATAAACATCAGTAGTCTCTCCATTGCATCATTGCTATACTTTACACAATAAGTAATACTCTCAATATTTGAGAATAATGAACATATTAAACATGTTATGGTACAGTAATACTGGTAATACCACAGATTATATACTACTATATATGGTTATCGACCATACTAATATTGAGGACCGTGGATCCCTGAAGATCCCTTATTTGGTCGGAGGATGGTGTTATATTAAATAATTAGAATAAAATCACGAACAAAATATTTTATTTATAAAAAATATGCTACATGTATACAGAATATTAAGAACAGATTAACTTATATTATATTTATTTTTAGCACTTCTGTGTAGACTTTGTCCGGGTCAGTGGTCCCTCCGTTCTTTTGTATTTCTCTTGCGTGTACAACCTATCTTCCAGTGCTTTCAGGACCTGATTTGTTCACTGTTTCTAAAAAGTCGATTTGTATTACAACTGAACCTTTACCGCAGGTTTTTAACCTTCTTCTTACAACACTTCTTTGACCCTATATTTTTCCCTTTATTATTATTTGAAGTAGGTGGTATTTTTCTCCTCTTGTGATGTTTCCTAGACATTGTAGTTTTCGTGATTTGCTGTTATTTAGGATTTCTTTTTTCATTCTAGTTACTTCTGCTTTGGTTATATATTCAGTCCAAAATAACTGACATTTTTTTTTCACTTACTGAAAAATTGGTTGCTATGCAGCTCTAGAAAATTCACTCCAAAGATGAGCGCTTAATATTAATAGGAAGGTCCTCCTCATCACAGTTTGTCATTTTTAAATCAGTCCAAAACGAGAATTCATATCTCGCCATTCATTAAACGTTCAGCAATTCTCTACACATATTCTTCTAAGAAATTGAACGCTCTACAAAAAGGATCTCTTACGATTTTTTTTGTTTATCTAGCCAATTAAAAGATATTGAAGGTCAACGTTTGAATTTAAGAAAAAAAAATACGAAGGTATGTGGCCTAAATTACATTTTATTTTTTAATCTACCACATTTGCAGATTAATGTTATACTGGAATTAAATGACGATATAATACATCATTTAATTCCAGTATAACATTAATCTGCAAATTTCTTTCCCAACCAATTTTCAATCAATCAAATCAACTATAACATATCTCGTATCTTGCAAAATAAATCTATGTGTATACGTGATTTACACACTCTACTCTGTCTCCTATATTATCTAATAATAAATCAGCACGTTTATTTATGCGATCCGTGTTTGCATTTAATTTTAATTGATCGGGGATGAATTATCTACGAAATCTGAGGCTCGTGTCGCAACAGCGCACTCTAGTCGCGGCCTGATTTATTTTTTTTTTGGTACAAAAAGATAACGCCCATGAGAGAAAAACGGCATAAATTACACGCGTACGCATTATTTGCATACAATAATCCGATTAAATCGTGTCCCGAACAAAAGTTGTCAGGTTGGATAATAAAAGTCGGGTGGCTGGTTAATTAGGTTTCTCCGACTGGTTAAGAATGTTGAAATTCAGTCTATTTAATGGACGAATATGGCACGAATTAGTTTGATATTTTAACAATGTATACTCGGATGTTGAAATGTTAATTGTGTCTTATTATAGTTAATAGATTAGAACTTTCACTAAAACATAATTTTATATACTATAATATAGGTAGCTTATCCCGGTATCCCAAATTGCACAAGTTGCTAGGATTTCTCTAAACTGTTCACAATGGATGATCGAGAATGACCGAAGTAGATACATTCTTCAAGTAAATATGTAAATTTGAATGGTTAGAAGAGGCGCCACGTGCCAGCATAGCAGGGTTACGAACTGGTGTCCCAAAATATCCCGATGGGGTACGCTATACCCCAGTGCGACTAATTAAGGGTTACTAGTAGCTGAAAATTTTATGAACATGTATTGTTCATTGTATATAAGTTTACAGCAGTAAAAATGAAATGATAACTATATAATTGTGAATTCATCTCTTAGCATTTTGTTATAGTCCACGCAATATGATCCTCTCTACAGGGTGTAAAACAACTTGAATTCAGGATATTTTAATGAGGCTAAATAAATGGTGTTTTTTCTTGGGGCATTTACCATATTAGCCGCATTTCCTCGATGTAATTTAGTGTATCTGTCTCTACACCCATTCTTCATTTTATTTTACACCTTTCGTTTAATTATTCAGTATTTCCAATAGAGCGAATCTAAAGTAACTACATTCCCTAGATAATGTATTTATTGTTGCTATAACAACGAATACGTATGGGTTCAATAGCTATTGATAGATTTATAAGGCACCTTACACGGTCAATAATACTGTCAATCCTAGTAGTGTCAGTATTTGCTTCAATCCTCCTTTTATATTTATCAAGTAACCAATTATCCGGATATACATCAGTATTCTCTTCATTTCATCGTTACTATACCTTACACGATAAGTAATAATGTCTATATTTTAGAATAATGAATATTTTAAACATATTATTGCACAGTAATACTGTCATTATTCTAAAATATTGACAGTAATATTGATCGTGTAAGGTGCCTTTATGGGACGTCGGTGAATACGGGGGTAATTGAGTGTTGCGTCAATTTTGTCCATGAGTTTATAATAAAGTTATTATTATTATTATTATTATTCTTAAACTTTAAGTGAAAGTTCTAATTTATTAACTATAATGAATTTTACAAATAATATATCAACATTGTTAAAATATTATAAATCATATCATGCTACACATAAACCTAAATTTTGACTAGTTTATTGGTATTTAAAAAATGCATATTTTTACGTTTCTAATATATTATACATTAAATTTCTCTATCCTCCAACACCCGATATTTAGGATTAAATACATTTCGTTCACATGTCAATAAATCTAGATTCTGATCGTAAACAAATGAGAACATCGGGCAATAAAGATATCAAATATGTAGCCGAACCTCAAATTAATTGGTGTGTCGCCTATGTTAGCAAACGGTGCGCTCGTAAATCTCACACGACCGCCCCGTGTTAAAACGTTTAATTGAAACAAACTGCCGCGTGGTCGCGACCTATTAATATTTATACGTATAACTAATTTTATATATTTTCAAGCTTTCACTAGAATTAGTTCAGTAGTCGGATTAAATATATAATCGAATGGCTACTTTTGTAAAGGTGAAATGTTGTAACTTAAATCAAATCAATGACTAATCAAAAATGTACGTATGTGTAATATTATATTATCAATTAAATCAGTTAATATATACATACTGTGTGTATGTGTAAGACTGTTATTAATTCCTGGTATATGCTTATGATCAAAATTCATACACATTTTTTATTTAATATTAATTAATTAATAAAAATTATACAACTAAACCCCTAGGAGGAAAGTTAAACGTCATCTGGCGGCAGCACATCTATTAGCAATGCACACCCATATGATAATAACTGTTAACATGCTCATGCCATCAGGATCATTGTGCCCTGTATGAAATAATATTGCAACAAATGCTCATGCCATCAGGACCACTGGGTAGTGCCCTCTATGGAATAATATTCCAACAGAGTGCTTGAGATATCAGCACACGGTCAATCTTATAAAACGTATGAATCCATCTCTTAGCAATCTACATATCCAGATTTCGATCTAAATCTAGATATGTAGTTTCTTAAGAGGTGGATTCACACTTATATATGCTTTTTGAGCAAGAGCTGTTAACAGATGAGAATCAACTTTAACTGTTAACTGCTCTCACCCCCCGTATTCACCAACGTACCGTAAATCTTTCAATAACTATTGCATCCACAAGTATTAAGGTCGTTTTAGACAAGACAATTTCTTAAGGTCATTTTAGACAGGACAATTTCTTAGTTCAAAAGTTGTTCAAGAAATGAATTCATATATCCTCCTCCCGTACAATTTATCCTTGACAAATAGAACGCGTTATATTTTTTCATTCGATCTACCAATCCAATTCAATATTTCAAATAATTTGCTGTATGATACGAGACACTTTAGATTGTCTCGCATCTTGACTAACTTTTGAGTCAAGAAATTGTCTTGTCTAAAACGACCTTTAGTTGTTATAGCAACTTTAATCTTCCGTCGGGCGCAATATTATTTGAGAAACCACGCCTAATTCTTTCTATACCAATAAAATTTTCAAAAAAATTTATTTGTTTAACTATTACTATCATAAGAGGCCATAGCTGAACATGGATTACAAAAAAAGAACTGCATGTTTCAATCAAATCGAACCTAGACAGCATAATAAATGCGTCCTATGTCTGCGGCCTATGTTGTTAACAATAACAAAGATCAGCTGTTTACCCACTAGTTCGACAAAAACCGTTGACATTTAAATCGCCAATAGAATTGATAAGGAGTTTTTTATTTAAAAAAAATCAAATTTTACTATTTTCAGGATGAAACAATTTTTAAATCACCATCCATATTACATAATATTTAATTATTAGAATGTACACGTGAATTGAATTAACGGCATTTTTAATGACTATTTTCGTTTATTTATGCGTCGATTATGCAGAGAGGCGGCGATATTTTGAAAGACAATGGTTTTCACCTCGCGCCAGAAATCGCGAGAAATGAATAAGCGTGAGCGAAATTGGTGTTTGCATAGGTCTGATGTATTTGCATGTATAAACACTTAACGGCGTACAACAATGGGCGAAATTACAAACGATTAGACACTTGTCAGTGTGCCATTTAACATGCATGCTCTTGAGAACACGATGAACTCCTACACGAAGGACGCGTGGTGCAGTAAACACATCGTCATAATATTTGAAGAGGTATTTAGTATATACATAAACTAGGGGACGAACTTTTAAGGTGCGTGCAGACGTGCAATAGATTATTGTAATGTAACACCAATGCGTAACACGTGTGGATGGTACACATAGTATCTTTAATCTAGTCCAGACCTACATACAATTTTATTTAATTTTTAATACATGAACTCATGAACAAAATTATCGCATATTGGTGATTTACCAAAATATTTCCAAATATATAAGTAAATTAACGAGCTTATATTAAAGGACTTTATAAGGGACGGTATATTCACACTTCAGTAAAGTGTATAAAATAAAAAAAATAAAAAAGACCTTTATACTTTTATTTTTTAAGTATATAATTTTGTTGTTGTTCTTGATGAGCATTGTATATTGGAAGGTATACGAGTTGGCATCTCAAAGAAATACAAAAACCTTCCAATATACAATGCAGAACAACAACAAAATTATATACTTAAAAATAAAAGTAAAGTATATATATATATATATATATATATATATATATATATTAATTTTGTTAGGCACAAACTTACGGTTTGTTGTAGTGCAATCCCTCTATAGCAGTCCGGGTTTGTTTAGGCACCCTTTTCCCTTATATATTTCTCTTATATAGCTTTCTGTTTTTATAATATATAATGTAATTGTCATTTAATTAATTATATTATATTTTCTATTTTAGACAGCCACCTGATAAGGAAAACGCCTCCCGCATACTCGGATGGCGTTTACATGATGGCCGGGCAAAACAGGCCAAGTCCTAGGAAGTTGAGCAGGCTTTTCATGCGGGGCACAGATGGCTTGAGCTCGATGCACAACAGGACGGCACTGTTGGCCTTTTTCGGGCAGCTAGTCACATCCGAAATTGTGATGGCCAGTGAGAGTGGTTGCCCCATTGAGATGCATCATATTGAGATTGAAAAGTGTGATGAGGTGTACGACAAAGAGTGTCGTGGCGATAAATACATCCCGTTTCATCGGGCTGGATACGATAGGCATACTGGGCAGAGTCCGAATTCACCTAGAGAACAGGTAAATAAAAATAAAACACATTATCTATATAAATTCATATAATGAAATGATCGGTAAAAATGATTCAAAATCAAAGATTTAAGAAATTTAAATTTTTGATACTATTTTACATTCTATATTTAATTGGGCTGTAAATAAACCATTTTTCAATAATTTTCACCCAAAAATAAAGTCTGGAATAAAGTTTTTATTATACGAACTGTTTTAAATTAATTGACTGAGTTATAAAATATGATACAAAAATGAAAGATTTAAGATATTTTTGATATTATTATACATTATATATTTAATTGGGCTCAAAATAAACCATTTTTTAACTAATTTTCACCCAAAAATAAAGTCTGCAGGAACGTTTTTATTGTACGAACTGTTTAAAATTAATCGACTGAATTATAAAAAATTATAAAAAAATCAAAGATTTAAGAAATTTAAATTTATGATAACATTTTACTTTCTATATTTAATTGGGCTCAAAATAAACCGTTTTTTCATAATTTTCACCCGAAAATAAAGTCTGCAGGAAAGTTTTTATTGTGTGAGCTGTTTTAACTTACTCGACTGAGTTATAAAAAATTATTAAAAATCACAGATTTAAAAAGTTTAAATTTATGATAATAGTTTACATTCTATATTTAATTGGGCTCAAAATAAACCGTTTTTTGATAATTTTCACCCAAAAAATAAAGTCTGCAGGAAAGTTTTTATTGTACGAACTGTTTAAAATTAATCGACTGAATTATAAAAAATGATAAAAAATCAAAGATTTAAGAAATTTAAATTTATGATAATATTTTACATTCTATATTTAATTGGGCTCGAAATAAACCGTTTTTTGATAATTTTCACCCAAAAATAAAGTCTGCAGGAAAGTTTTTATTATACGAACAGTTTAAAATTAATCGACTGAATTATAAAAAATGATAAAAAAATCAAAGATTTAAGAAATTTAAATTTATGATAATATTTTACATTCTATATTTAATTGGGCTCAAAATAAACCGTTTTTTCATAATTTTCACCCGAAAATAAAGTCTGCAGGAAAGTTTTTATTGTGTGAGCTGTTTTAACTTACTCGACTGAGTTATAAAAAATTATTAAAAATCACAGATTTAAAAAGTTTAAATTTATGATAATAGTTTACATTCTATATTTAATTGGGCTCAAAATAAACCGTTTTTTGATAATTTTCACCCAAAAATAAAGTCTGCAGGAAAGTTGTTATTGTGTGAGCTGTTTTAACTTACTCGACTGAGTTATAAAAAATTATTAAAAATCACAGATTTAAAAAGTTTAAATTTATGATAATAGTTTACATTCTATATTTAATTGGGCTCAAAATAAACCGTTTTTTGATAATTTTCACCCAAAAATAAAGTCTGCAGGAAAGTTTTTATTGTGCGAGCTGTTTTGACTTACTCGACTGAGTTATAAAAAATGATTAAAAATCACAGATTTAAAAAGTTTAAATTTATGATAATATTTTACATTCTATATTTAATTGGGCTCGAAATAAGCCGTTTTCTGATAATTTTCACCCGAAAATAAAGTCTGCAGGAAAGTTTTTATTGTGCGAGCTGTTTTGACTTACTCGACTGAGTTATAAAAAATGATTAAAAATCAAAAATTTAAGAAATTTAAATTTATGATAATATTTTACATTCTATATTTAATTGGGCTCAAAATAAACCATTTTTTGATAATTTTCACCCGAAAATAAAGTCTGCAGGAAAGTTTTTATTGTGCGAGCTGTTTTAACTTACTCGACTGAGTTATAAAAAATGATTAAAAATCACAGATTTAAAAAGTTAAAATTTATGATAATATTTTACATTCTATATTTAATTGGGCTCGAAATAAGCCGTTTTTTGATAATTTTCACCCAAAAAATAAAGTCTGCAGGAAAGTTTTTATTGTACGAACTGTTTAAAATTAATCGACTGAATTATAAAAAATGATAAAAAATCAAAGATTTAAGAAATTTAAATTTATGATAATATTTTACATTCTATATTTAATTGGGCTCGAAATAAACCGTTTTTTGATAATTTTCACCCAAAAATAAAGTCTGCAGGAAAGTTTTTATTATACGAACAGTTTAAAATTAATCGACTGAATTATAAAAAATGATAAAAAAATCAAAGATTTAAGAAATTTAAATTTATGATAATATTTTACATTCTATATTTAATTGGGCTCAAAATAAACCGTTTTTTGATAATTTTCACCCGAAAATAAAGTCTGCAGGAAAGTTTTTATTGTGTGAGCTGTTTTAACTTACTCGACTGAGTTATAAAAAATTATTAAAAATCACAGATTTAAAAAGTTTAAATTTATGATAATATTTTACATTCTATATTTAATTGGGCTCAAAATAAACCGTTTTTTGATAATTTTCACCCAAAAATAAAGTTGCAGGAAAGTTTTTATTGTGCGAGCTGTTTTGACTTACTCGACTGAGTTATAAAAAATGATTAAAAATCACAGATTTAAAAAGTTTAAATTTATGATAATATTTTACATTCTACATTTAATTGGGCTCAAAATAAACCGTTTTTTGATAATTTTCACCCGAAAATAAAGTCTGCAGGAAAGTTTTTATTGTGTGAGCTGTTTTAACTTACTCGACTGAGTTATAAAAAATGATTAAAAATCACAGATTTAAAAAGTTTAAATTTATGATAATATTTTACATTCTATATTTAATTGGGCTCGAAATAAGCCATTTTTTGATAATTTTCACCCAAAAATAAAGTCTGCAGGAAAGTTTTTATTGTGCGAGCTGTTTTAACTTACTCGACTGAGTTATAAAAAATGATAAAAAATCAAAGATTTAAATTTATGATAATATTTTACATTCTATATTTAATTGGGCTCGAAATAAGCCGTTTTTTGATAATTTTCACCCGAAAATAAAGTCTGCAAGAAAGTTTTTATTGTGTGAGCTGTTTTAACTTACTCGACTGAGTTATAAAAAATGATTAAAAATCACAGATTTAAAAATTTTAAATTTATGATAATATTTTACATTCTATATTTAATTGGGCTCGAAATAAGCCGTTTTTTGATAATTTTCACCCAAAAATAAAGTCTGCAGGAAAGTTTTTATTGTGCGAGCTGTTTTAACTTACTCGACTGAGTTATAAAAAATGATTAAAAATCACAGATTTAAAAAGTTTAAATTTATGATAATATTTTACATTCTATATTTAATTGGGCTCGAAATAAGCTGTTTTTTGATAATTTTCACCCAAAAATAAAGTCTGCAGGAAAGTTTTTATTGTGCGAGCTGTTTTAACTTACTCGACTGAGTTATAAAAAATGATTAAAAATCACAGATTTAAAAAGTTTAAATTTATGATAATATTTTACATTCTATATTTAATTGGGCTCGAAATAAGCCGTTTTCTGATAATTTTCACCCGAAAATAAAGTCTGCAGGAAAGTTTTTATTGTGTGAGCTGTTTTAACTTACTCGACTGAGTTATAAAAAATGATTAAAAATCACAGATTTAAAAAGTTTAAATTTATGATAATATTTTACATTCTACATTTAATTGGGCTCAAAATAAACCGTTTTTTGATAATTTTCACCCGAAAATAAAGTCTGCAGGAAAGTTTTTATTGTGTGGGCTGTTTTAACTTACTCCACTGAGTTATAAAAAATGATTAAAAATCACAGATTTAAAAAGTTTAAATTTATGATAATATTTTACATTCTACATTTAATTGGGCTCAAAATAAACCGTTTTTTGATAATTTTCACCCGAAAATAAAGTCTGCAGGAAAGTTTTTATTGTGTGGGCTGTTTTAACTTACTCCACTGAGTTATAAAAAATGATTAAAAATCACAGATTTAAAAAGTTTAAATTTATGATAATATTTTACATTCTACATTTAATTGGGCTCAAAATAAACCGTTTTTTGATAATTTTCACCCGAAAATAAAGTCTGCAGGAAAGTTTTTATTGTGTGAGCTGTTTTAACTTACTCGACTGAGTTATAAAAAATTATTAAAAATCACAGATTTAAAAAGTTTAAATTTATGATAATATTTTACATTCTATATTTAATTGGGCTCAAAATAAACCGTTTTTTGATAATTTTCACCCAAAAATAAAGTTGCAGGAAAGTTTTTATTGTGCGAGCTGTTTTGACTTACTCGACTGAGTTATAAAAAATGATTAAAAATCACAGATTTAAAAAGTTTAAATTTATGATAATATTTTACATTCTACATTTAATTGGGCTCAAAATAAACCGTTTTTTGATAATTTTCACCCGAAAATAAAGTCTGCAGGAAAGTTTTTATTGTGTGAGCTGTTTTAACTTACTCGACTGAGTTATAAAAAATGATTAAAAATCACAGATTTAAAAAGTTTAAATTTATGATAATATTTTACATTCTATATTTAATTGGGCTCGAAATAAGCCATTTTTTGATAATTTTCACCCAAAAATAAAGTCTGCAGGAAAGTTTTTATTGTGCGAGCTGTTTTAACTTACTCGACTGAGTTATAAAAAATGATAAAAAATCAAAGATTTAAATTTATGATAATATTTTACATTCTATATTTAATTGGGCTCGAAATAAGCCGTTTTTTGATAATTTTCACCCGAAAATAAAGTCTGCAAGAAAGTTTTTATTGTGTGAGCTGTTTTAACTTACTCGACTGAGTTATAAAAAATGATTAAAAATCACAGATTTAAAAATTTTAAATTTATGATAATATTTTACATTCTATATTTAATTGGGCTCGAAATAAGCCGTTTTTTGATAATTTTCACCCAAAAATAAAGTCTGCAGGAAAGTTTTTATTGTGCGAGCTGTTTTAACTTACTCGACTGAGTTATAAAAAATGATTAAAAATCACAGATTTAAAAAGTTTAAATTTATGATAATATTTTACATTCTATATTTAATTGGGCTCGAAATAAGCTGTTTTTTGATAATTTTCACCCAAAAATAAAGTCTGCAGGAAAGTTTTTATTGTGCGAGCTGTTTTAACTTACTCGACTGAGTTATAAAAAATGATTAAAAATCACAGATTTAAAAAGTTTAAATTTATGATAATATTTTACATTCTATATTTAATTGGGCTCGAAATAAGCCGTTTTTTGATAATTTTCACCCAAAAATAAAGTCTGCAGGAAAGTTTTTATTGTGCGAGCTGTTTTAACTTGCTCGACTGAGTTATAAAAAATAATTAAAAATCACAGATTTAAAAACTTTAAATTTATGATAATATTTTACATTCTATATTTAATTGGGCTCAATATAGACCGTTTTTTGATAATTTTCACCCGAAAATAAAGTCTGCAGGAAAGTTTTTATTGTGTGAGCTGTTTTAACTTACTCGACTGAGTTATAAAAAATGATTAAAAATCACAGATTTAAAAAGTTTAAATTTATGATAATATTTTACATTCTATATTTAATTGGGCTCGAAATAAGCCGTTTTTTGATAATTTTCATCCAAAAATAAAGTCTACAGGAAAGTTTTTATTGTGCGAGCTGTTTTGACTTACTCGACTGAGTTATAAAAAATGATTAAAAATCACAGATTTAAAATTTTTAAATTTATGATAATATTTTATATTCTATATTTAATTGGGCTCAATATAAACCGTTTTTTGATAATTTTCACCCGAAAATAAAGTCTGCAGGAAAGTTTTTATTGTGCGAGCTGTTTTAACTTACTCGGCTGAGTTATAAAAAAAGATTAAAAATCACAGATTTAAAAATTTTAAATTTATAATAATATTTTACATTCTATATTTAATTGGGCTCAAAATAAACCGTTTTTTGATCATTTTCACCCAAAAATAAAGTCTGCAGAAAAGTTTTTATTGTGCGAGCTGTTTTAACTTGCTCGACTGAGTTATAAAAAATAATTATAAATCACAGATTTAAAAAGTTTAAATTTATGATAATATTTTACATTCTATATTTAATTGGGCTCGAAATAAGCCGTTTTTTGATAATTTTCACCCAAAAATAAAGTCTGCAGGAAAGTTTTTATTGTGCGAGCTGTTTTAACTTACTCGACTGAGTTATAAAAAATTATTAAAAATCACAGATTTAAAAAGTTTAAATTTATGATAATAGTTTACATTCTATATTTAATTGGGCTCAAAATAAACCGTTTTTTGATAATTTTCACCCAAAAATAAAGTCTGCAGGAATGTTTTTATTGTGCGAGCTGTTTTAACTTACTCGACTGAGTTATAAAAAATGATTAAAAATCACAGATTTAAAAATTTTAAATTTATGATAATATTTTACATTCTATATTTAATTGGGCTCGAAATAAGCCGTTTTTTGATAATTTTCATCCAAAAATAAAGTCTACAGGAAAGTTTTTATTGTGCGAGCTGTTTTGACTTACTCGACTGAGTTATAAAAAATGATTAAAAATCACATATTTGAAAAACTTAAATTTATGATAATATTTTAGATTCTATATTTAATTGGGCTCAAAATAAACCGTTTTTTGATCATTTTCACCCGAAAATAAAGTCTGCAGGAAAGTTTTTATTGTGTGAGCTGTTTTAAATTAATCGACTGAGTTATAAAAAATGATTAAAAATCACAGATTTAAAAATTTTAAATTTATGATAATATTTTACATTCTATATTTAATTGGGCTCGAAATAAGCCGTTTTTTGATAATTTTCACCCAAAAATAAAGTCTGCAGGAAAGTTTTTATTGTACGAACAGTTTAAAATTAATCGACTGAATTATAAAAAATGATAAAAAAATCAAAGATTTAAGAAATTAAAATTTATGATAATATTTTACATTCTATATTTAATTGAGCTCAAAATAAACCGTTTTTTGATAATTTTCACCCGAAAATAAAGTCTGCAGGAAAGTTTTTATTGTGTGAGCTGTTTTAAATTAATCGACTGAGTTATAAAAAATGATTAAAAATCACAGATTTAAAAATTTTAAATTTATGTTAATATTTTACATTCTATATTTAATTGGGCTCAAAATAAACTATTTTCTTATAATTTTCACCCAAAAATAATGCTACAGGAAGGTTTTTATTGCATGAGCTATTTTATTAATCGACGAAAATTGTAATCAAATTAATTATAAACATGTAAATTTGCATTTAATAATTTCTGTATGAAATCGGAAGTAATTTTCATACCCCATATGTGTAAGTCCAGCGTAATGCAAGGATTTTTCCGGTAGACTCTCGCCGCGCCCCTCACATTCACATGACGCAACACCAGCTGGGCAATCTCCGGCCGAATTGTCGTAATCCACTTTTTTTTTAGAGGTCAGTGCCGGCGACATTCTGCACTCGGATTTTTCAGCGATGCGGCCGCCTTGCCACAGATTAGCATCTGGAAACGAGCGTAATTAATCGGGCCATTGAATCGGGCACAATGAAGGCAATAAATATTGCATCACGAATACGGTACGCGAAATCATTTCTAAAGAGCGCGGTTTATGCGTTTGAAATAGTGAGATCGCATTAATTGTTTTATCAACAGTAATTATAGGTAGTTATCTCCAATATTATCAACTATAGACAAAGTATTTATAAATAAAGGAGATGAATAAAACTACTATGTTTTTTACCACTTCTTTAATTGTTTGAAAGAACTAGTTTCGCCTAAGCTCTAGGCATTATCAAGTTTTTTCCCGATGACTGAAGGTACAAATGAACGTATGCGCTTATATAAGTTATTCAATTTCTGAAAGTATTTATAAGTTTTGTTAAAAATGTTGGTAAAAACAGTACAACTTACACTCGTAGAGAGAAGTTAGACGCCATCTGGCGGCACCACATCAATTAGCAATGCACACCCATATGGTAAAAATGTTGGTGTTTATTTTTCAGTTTTACATACATATCCATACGTCTTGAGATTTGCTTTCGGTAGTCATTGAGTGTCCGATATTGTTCTGAACAAGTAATGCCTAGCTCTTCAACATCTTGTACTTCATATATGCATTAGTGCCTTTCTTTTATCACTCTGGGCTGGTACGGGCTTATTGTTTCTTGTTTTATTTGCCGCTTCCGATACGCATAATTCTGCCTGGGCGCTTACAACCGGCGACGCACGACCGCGATACTACACGCCACGGGGCGACTAGTAATGCTAAACCATGCTAAACGAAAGCGCCTATTAATGGATGTTTGCGACCATCTCTTGCATTTCGTCTTGATCCCTCGATGTATGGATCAAACTCCCTGTATTGCCTATATGTGTACACATGGTTAATGTTTCGAATCCATGACATTATTATTTTTTGTCATTATTTATGCCTGGTTACAACCAATATAGGATTTCCCGGATTTTTTTGTTGTTCCTGGGAATCTCGGGAAATTGAAAAAAATGAAAAACTAGAATGTGACAGATTGAAACTGCTTCAAAACAGTCCGGTTTATAGGACCAACAAATGTTTTAGTTTGAAACAGCTTGAAAACGATCCGGTTCGAAGGAGCAATAAATGTGACAGCTTGAAACAACTTGAACACAATCTAGTTCGAAGTTCCAAAAAAATGTTACAACTTGAAAACGATCCAATTCGAAGGAGCAAAAAATGTGACGAAAAGTCAATTAAATTCACAATCAATTTTAAATATATATGTATGTATGTATATATATATATATATATATATATATATATATATATATATATATATATATATATATATAAATGCAAATTCTCTAAAAATTTCACCCTCCGGTGGAAATTGAACCCACGTCTCTGGCTATCGCTATCGATTCCCACCGGAGGGTGAAATTTTTAGAGAATTTGCATTTACATATTTATAGCCTCACATTTGGCAATAATAACAGTCATTATATATATATATATATATATATATATATATATATATATATATATATATATATATATATATATATATATATCCACGCAGCGCGACCCCTCGCTATAACAATATTAAAAAGATATTATTTTTAGGATAAATTGTCTTCTTTATTAAAATTGATTTTAACAAATTTTGAAAAATTTTGACATATTTTCACACATTTTGACACGTTTGAACACATTTTCCATATTTTCCCACACTCTCCCACATTGTCTTCATTGCGACCCCACGCTATAACAATATTAAAAAGATATTTTTTGTAGCATAAATTGCCTTCTCTAATGAAATTGATTTAATTAGATACGGTTCTATAAATTGCACAGGTCATATTTAAAGATTTCAAGAAAAAAGACTAATTTAAAATTTTCTCTCCATCTAGTTAAATCAGGTAACAAGTTGGATCGACGGCAGTTTCGTGTACAGCACCAGCGAGCCGTGGATCAACACGATGCGCTCCTTCCAGAACGGCACCCTGCTGACCGACGCGTCCGGCACGATGCCCATCCGGAACTCGATGCGCGTGCCCCTGTTCAACAACCCTGTGCCTCAAGTGATGCGCATGCTGAGCTCGGAGCGGCTCTTCCGTAAGTCAACTTTATGGGGTTTTCTTCTTGCGGAAGGTTACGTGCGTGCGTGCGTAACGCGCACAGCGCCTGCGGACGCGCCTTTTCTGCGCAACAATCGCGTCCCACATTCGATTTTTCCCGCGAGACCCGGATTCAGGTCGAGAGTTTTTTTTTTCACTTGGCGGTTTTTCTTAACTCAAAGAAGTCTGCTGGGCTGTTAATCATTCGATTTGTCTTAACTGAGACCAATAAATCACTACGAATGGAGAATGGCCTTATTTAAAACTGATTAGATTTAGATACTGAAGATACTTACATGACATACGAAACTTATAGTTGAATTATTCACAATTATTCAATGCGTGACATCAGTAATAATAAATGAACCCTAGAGATTCGCAAATGACTGGAAAATAATTGAAAATTAGACCAAGATATAAGGCCACCGATAGTAATAAAGTTATAAAAAATTATTAAAAATCAAAAATTGAAGAAATTTAAATTTTTGAAATTATTTTACATTTTAAATTTAATTAGGCCCAATATAAGCCTTTTTTTGATAATTTTCAGTCTGAAGGAAGGTTTTTATTCTACGAGCTGTTTTAAATTAATCGACTAAGTTATAAAAAATTATAAAAAATCAAAGAATCAAGAAATTTGAATTTATGATATTATTTTACATTCTATATTCAATTAGGCTCAATATAAGCTATTTTTTGATAATTTTCACCCAAAAATAAAGTCTGGAATAAGGTTTTTATTATACGAACTGTTTTAAATTAATTGACTGAATTATAAAATATGATACAAAAATGAAAAATTTAAGATATTTAAATTTTTGATATTATTATACATTATATATTTAATTGGGCTCAAATTAAACCATTTTTGAACTAATTTTCACCCAAAAATAAAGTCTGCAGGAAAGTTTTTATTCTACGAGCTGTTTTAAATTAATCGACTAAGTTATAAAACATTATAAAAAATCAAAGAATCAAGAAATTTGAATTTATGATATTATTTTACATTCTATATTCAATTAGGCTCAACATAAGCTATTTTTTGATAATTTTCACCCAAAAATAAAGTCTGCAGGAAGGTTTTTATTGTACGACCTGTTTTAAATGAATCAACTAAGTGATAAAAAATTATAATAAATCAAAGATATAACAAAATTAAATTTATGATATTATTTTACACTTTATATTTAATTGGGCTCAAAATAAGTTATTTTTTTAAAAAAATTACCCTAAAATAAAGTCTGCAGGAAGGTTTTTAGTGTACGAGCTGTTTATATTAATCGACTAAGTTATAAAAAATGATACAAAATCAAAGATTGAAGAAATTTAAATGTATGATATTATTTTACTTTCTATATTTAATTGGGCTCAAAATAAGTAATTTTTTGATTATTTTCATCCAAAAATTAAGTCTGCAGGAAGGTTTTTATTATATGAGCTGTTTTGAATTAATCGACTGACTTATAAAAATTGATCAAAAATCAAGGATTTAAGAAATTTTAATTTATGATATTATTTTGCATTCTATATTTAATTGGGCTCAAAATAAATCATTTTTGATTATTTTCACCCAAAAATAAAGTCTGCAGGAAGCTTTTTATTATACGAACTGTTTTATATTAATCGACAGTTATAAAAAATGATAAAAAATCAAAGATTGAAGAAATTTAAATTTATGATATTATCTTACTTTCTATATTTAATTGGGCTCAAAATAAGTAATTTTTTGATTATTTTCACCCAAAAGTTAAGTCTGTAGGAAGGGTTTTATTATATGAGCTGTTTTGAATTAATCGACTGACTTATAAAAATTGATAAAAAATCAAAGATTTAAGAAATTTAAATTTATGATATTATTTTACATTCTATATTTAGTTGGGCTCAAAATAAATCATTTTTTGATTATTTTCACCCAAAAATAAAGTCTGCAGGAAGGTTTTTATTGTACGAGCTGTTTTATATTAATCGACTAAGTTATAAAAAATGATAAAAAATCAAAGATTGAAGAAATTTAAATTTATGATATTATCTTACTTTCTATATTTAATTGGGCTCAAAATAAGTAATTTTTTGATTATTTTCACCCAAAAATTAAGTCTGTAGGAAGGGTTTTATTATATGAGCTGTTTTGAATTAATCGACTAACATATAAAAATTGATAAAAAATCAAAGATTTAAGAAATTTTAATTTATGATATTATTTTACATTCTATATTTAATTGGGCTCAAAATAAATCATTTTTTGATTATTTTCACCCAAAAATAAAGTCTGCAAGAAGGTTTTTATTGTACGAGCTGTTTTATATTAATCGACTAAGCTATAAAAAATTATAAAAAATCAAAGATTGAAAAAATTTAAATTTATGATATTATCTTACTTTCTATATTTAATTGGGCTCAAAATAAGTAATTTTTTGAATATTTTCACCCAAAAATTAAGTCTGCAGGAAGGGTTTTATTATATGAGTTGTTTTGAAATAATCGACTGACTTATAAAAATTGATAAAAAATCAAAGATTTAAGAAATTTAAATTTATGATATTATTTTACATTATATATTTAATTGGGCTTAAAATAAGTCATTTTTTGAAAAAATTTACCCTAAAATAAAGTCTGCAGGAAAGTTTTTAGTGTACGAGCTGTTTTAAATTAATCGACTAAGTTATAAAAAATGATACAAAATCAACGATTGAAGAAATTTAAATTTATGATATTATATTACTTTCTATATTTAATTGGGCTCAAAATAAGTAATTTTTTGATTATTTTCACGCAAAAATTAAGTCTGTAGGAAGGGTTTTATTATATGAGCTGTTTTGAATTAATCGAATCGAATTTTTATTTATGATATTATTTTACATTCTACATTTAATTGGGCTCAATATAAGCCATTTTTTTGATAATTTTCACTCAAATATAAAGTCTGCAGGATTTTTTTTATTGTACGAACTATTTTAAATGAATTAACTGAGATATAAAAAATGATAAAAAATCAAAGATTTAAGAAATTTTAAATTATGATATTATTTTACACTCTATATTTAATTGGGCTTAAGAGAAGTCATTTTTGATTATTTTCACCCAAAACTAAAGTCTGCAGGAAGGTTTTTATCATACGAACTGTTTTAAATTAATCGACTCAGTTTAAAAAACGATAAAAAATCACAGATAAAATAAATTTAAATTTACGATATTATTTTACATTCTAAATTTAATTAGGTTCAATATAATTCATTTTTTGATAATTTTCACTCAAAAATAAAGTCTTCAGGAAGGTTTTTATTGTACGAGCTGTTTTAAATTAATCGGCTTAGTTATAAAAAATGATAAAAAATCCAATATTTTAGAAATTTAAATTTATGATATTATTTTACATTTTATATTTAATTGGGTTCAAAATAAATAATTTTTTAATTATTTTGACCCAACAATAAAGTCTGCAGGAAGGTGTTTATTATACGAACTGTTTTAATTTAACTGACTGAGTTATAAAAAACGATAAAAAATCACAGATTCAAGAAATTTAAATTAGGATTTTATTTTACATTCCATATTTAATTGAGCTCAATATAAGCCATTTTTGGATATTTTTCACCCAAAAATAAAGTCAGCAGGAAGGTTTTTATTGTACGAGCTGTTTTAAATTAATATACTAAGTTATAAAAAATTATAAAAAATCCAAGATTTAAGAAATCTAAATTTATTATATTATTTTACATTCTATATTTAATTGGGCTCAATACAAGTCATTTTGTGATAATTTTCATTCAAAAATAAAGTATGCAGGAAGGTTTCTTTTATACGAACTGTTTTAAATTATTTGACTGAGTTTTAAAAAACGATAAAAAATCACAGATGAAAGAAATTTATATTTACGATATTATTTTACATTCTAAATTAAATTGGGCTCAATATAAGCCATTTTTTGGTCATTTCACCAACAATAAAGTCTGCAGGAAGGTTTTAATTGTAAGAGCTGTTTTAAATTAATCGACTAAAAAATTATAAAAAATCAAAGATTTAAGATATTTAAATTTACGATACTAATTTACATTCTAAATTTAATTAGGCTCAATATATGCTATTTTTTGATAATTTTCACTCAAAAATAATGTCTGCAGGAAGGTTTTTATTATACGAACTGTTTTAAATAAATCGACTAAGTTAAAAATGATAAAAAATCCAAGATTTAAGAAATTTAAATTCATGATATTATCTTACATTTTGTGTTTAATTGGGCTCAAAGTAGGTCATGATTTGGATTATTTTCACTCAAAAATAAAGTCTGCAGGAAGGTTTTTAGTGTTCGAGCTGTTTTAAATGAATCGACTAAGTTATAAAAAATGTTAAAAAAAATCAAACATTAAAGAAATTTTAATTTATGATATTATTTTACCTTCTATATTTAATTGGGCTCAATATAATCCATTTTTTGATAATTTTCACTTAAATATAAAGTCTGCAGCAATTTTTTTATTGTACGAGCTATTTTAAATGAATCGACTGAGTTATAAAAAATGATAAAAAATCAAAGATTTAAAAAAATTTAATTTATGATATTATTTTACATTCTATATTTAATTGGACTCAAAATAAGTCATTTTTTGATCATTTTCACCCAAAAATAAAGTCTGCAGGAAGATTTTTATTATACGAACTGTTTTAAATAAATCGACTAAGTTATAAAAAATGATAAACAATCCAAGATTTAAGAAATTGAAATTCATGATATTATCTTACATTTTGTGTTTAATTTGGCTCAAAATAGGTCATATTTTGATTATTTTCACCCAAAAATAAAGTCTGCAGGAAGGTTTTTCTTGTACGAGCTGTTTTCAATGAATCGACTAAGTTATAAAAAATATTTAAAAAATCAAACATTAAAGGAATTTAAATTTATGATATTATTTTACATTCTATATTTAATTGGGCTCAATATAATCCATTTTTTGATAATTTTCACTTAAATATAAAGTCTGCATGAATGTTTTTATTGTACGAGCTATTTTAAATAAATCGACTGAGTTATAAAAAATGATAAAAAATCAAAGATTTAAAAAAAATTAATTTATGATATTATTTTACATTCTATATTTAATTGGGCTCAATATAAGCCATTTTTTGATAATTTTCACTAAAAAATAAAGTCTGCAGGAAGGTTTTTACTATACGAACTGTTTTAAATAAATCGACTAAGTTATAAAAAATGATAAAAAATCCAAGATTTAAGAAATTTAAATTCATGATATTATCTTACATTTTGTGTTTAATTGGACTCAAAGTAGGTCATATTTTGATTATTTTCACCCAAAAATAAAGTCTGCAGGAAGGTTTTTATTATACGAACTGTTTTAAATTAATTGCGAGTTTTTCTTATGGTCTAAAGTGCTGCCTGACTTCAAAAGGGTTAAGAATCACTGACTTTAAGCCTTTCTTTCCTCGGACGTTGACGTTGACGTCACTTTTACCGTCTTATTATTAAGACGGTCTTAAACTAGTTATGATTTGTTGGAGAAACCGGGCGTAATGACATCAAACGCGGGCGCTCTTCGAGGAAACCAGGGCTTTACATTCGCCATATCGTCTGTAGGGAGCTCAATACGTATTATTCACTTGGGTTATTTACTATAAACTTTTCCCGCGTGAATAATACCTTACATTACATACTTGTTGAAAAACGTATTATTGTTCACCTCACGAAACCACAAAAAACTTCTCTTGTTATAAAAATACTATATATATTCAACAACTAAATAAGACCAACATTATATTTACTACATACTTTGTAGAACATATACAAGAAATGATTAATAGCCTACCGATCTTCTTGTAGCTATTGTTGGAATGTTTCTCTAACAATACATCATTAATTGCTGCGAAAATTTGGGACATTGCTCCGTCTCTTACGCAAAGCGCGAACATGGCAATAATTCATAAAACGTGCTGCGAAAGTGTGTACGCACAGCGTGGGGGCGCACGGGCTGCCTGCCCATTCAGGACGATGCCCCAGCGAGTGGCACAGTTTTCGCGGGATTTTCCCACGGTGTCAGCGCCGTGATTGATGGGTCATCCGGCTTTTTCACACGTCGCCGCCGGCACCATCCGCGGGCCGTTAATTAACCACCTGAAGTCGTGCACACTGAGCGCGCCGGCCTTGACCGGTACGATTTCCACGCATGGAAATTTAATACAACCATTAAACTGAGATTCATTTTCATGAAAGATTATTGTTTATACTCACATTTACTTTTGTTCTTGTTCAAGCCTAAATACAGCTTACCTACTTTGCTTGGGTGTTAACACACATGAACATGTAAGTTAAGCTGGCATGTACAAGGCGGACAACTGGAGCCAAATCTCATGACATGAAAAACGTTTTAAATTTCGACTATTTTAGTCATAAAATGTAAAGAAAAATGTTTTTTCCCTTAAACCCTCATAAATGTTACCTGTTATTCTCGAGCAATTCGCGAGGATACGCGATTCGGATCGGTTTTGGTTCGAAAACAGTGACAACGAGTAAGTGAAAATTCAACCAGCTTTATCTGGGTACATTTTTATTTTGTTTAAACCCTCATAAATGTTACCATATGATGCAGGAATGGAGAAAGTTATTGAGCAAAATCCATCTAATTGACTATGATTTTACGTATGGCTATGGCTACTCACCTTTTATACTTTTTTCAGTTTTAGGCGACCCACGTACCAACCAAAACCCTGCCATACTGACATTAAGTATCCTCTTTTTTCGATGGCATAACGTGGTGGCTAGCAGGGTGCAACACCAGCACCCCGACTGGTCCGATGAAGATGTTTTCCAGCGCGCCAGACGCATAGTTATAGCTAGTTTACAGGTTTGTCCAAATATCTCTGTTACATATAAGTTTTTGACTTAACATTTGTGTGTTTTAGAATGTGATACTTTACGAGTACCTGCCGGCCTTCCTAGGCCAAACACTGCCTGCCTATGAGGGCTATAAACAGGAAATACATCCTGGTGTCACTCATGTGTTCCAAACATCCGCTTTCCGATTCGGACATTCACTTATACCGCCGGGACTATACAGACGGGATGGAAAATGTAATTTTAAGAAGACTGCCATGGGGCACTTAGCTATCCGATTGTGTTCTACGTGGTGGGATTCTAATGTAAGAAAACATTGAGTTTTATAATATCAGATTACTTTTGTAACATCTAGCTCCTAGCTAATATTCTAGAATTTCTTTATTTTTGCGTACATAACCGTTACTTCCTCAGGATGTTCTCAGCAACAACTCCCTAGAAGAACTACTAATGGGCATGACCTCCCAGCTAGCCGAACGTGAGGACTCCGTCCTCTGTTCCGACGTACGCGACAAACTGTTTGGCCCGATGGAGTTCTCTAGACGTGATCTCGGAGCTCTAAATATAATGCGTGGCCGTGATAACGGTCTGCCCGATTACAACACTATTCGTGCCCAATACAGACTAGCCAGGAAGAAAGACTGGAGTGAAATCAATCTCGAACTATTCGAAGCCAAACCGGAAATCCTACGCGTGCTAGTAGCAGCTTACAATAACGACATCAATAACGTTGATGTGTACATTGGAGGCATGTTGGAAAGCTACGGTAGCCCCGGCGAACTGTTCACAGCTGTTATTCTTGAGCAATTCGCAAGGATACGCGATTCGGATCGGTTTTGGTTCGAAAACAGTGACAACGAGTAAGTGAAAATTCAACCAGCTTTATCTGGGTACATTTTTATTTTGTTTATTTATTAGAATTTTCACTCGTGATGAAATTATTGAACTGCGGAAAATTAGGCTGTGGGATATTATTGTGAACAGTACCGATATTAATCCGGAGGACATTCAACGCAGTGTGTTTTTCTGGAACGAGGGCGACCCTTGTGAGCAGCCCATGCAGCTCAATGCGTCCCAACTTGAACCGTGCAAGATTTTAAGTGGATATGATTATTTTGAGGTAATTATTTTTATATGCTAATACTAATCATGGCTAAGCCCGTAATACTCCCAAAAATATTATTTTAATTAATTCTGTGATATGTCTCAAGAGATGTTTTTACTTTCCGAATACAACGCTGATGTATAAGGAATATATATTAACTTCTAGAACTCTTCCAACATCAGCATCATCTATAAAATAAGTTCAAGAGATTGATATATTATTATTACGATAAAATTAATATTCATCATATCACAGAATTATTAGCACAGTATTTAGCATTGTCATTTAGAAAATATTTTTACCAATAGGGCAACGAGCTTGTATATATTTACGCCTGCGTCTTCCTCGGCTTCGTGCCGATTCTATGCGCCGGCGCAGGGTACGGCGTTGTCAAACTCCAAAACCGTCGCCGTCGTCGTCTGAAGATCCAACAAGAGGAGCTTCGTAATTCGCCCGATGGCAAGCTGCCAGTGGACACGATGATTGTCCAGGAATGGCTGCATGCCAACCACAAGCGATTGGTTAAGATTAAATTTGGCCCAGAGGTGGCTATACACATTGTGGGCCGTAAAGGCGAGAAGCTGCGCACGATTAATTTCAAAAACTGCGACACCGTCACCATGGAGGAATCACTGGAGGTGAACAATAAGAGGAAGCCGTTGCTGTTGCTTCGAGTACCGCGTGATCATGATTTGGTGATCGAGCTAGAGTCGGTGGGGGCGCGCAAGAAGTTTTTGACCAAGTTTGAGTCCTTCTTGCATTTGAATAAGAAGAATTTGAATTGTATTCAGGTGAGAATTTGATACAATCTAATGTAAAATAGCTCTGCGGTAAAATAGACAAAATAGTTAGAACTATAAACGTCGAAATAAACGACGTTAGAGATACAAAATCTGTCAAATGTACCTCGAGTCTGCTTACAATTGGTCATTAAGTTGTTTATATCTTCCTCACTCCAAAAACGATTCCTCCTTCTAGAGGATCAGTTTTTGTTACCAGAAGGTTTTCGAGGTTGCTAATTACGAATCCGATGTCTGATTTCAAAAATTGCGGACAAAAAAGTAAATTTTGCAAATAATTTGATTCGAAATTACTAGCACGGCAGATTGTGAGGTCACTGAACACATTGCGAAGACGACTCATATTTGTATATGTATCTTCCTCACTCCAAAAACGATTCCTCCTTTTGGAGGACCAATTTTTGTTACCAGAAGGTTTTCGAGGTTGCTAATTACGAATCCGATGTCCAATTTCAAAAATTGTGGACAAAAAAGTAAATTTTGCAAATAATTTGATTCGAAATTACTAGCATGAGGTCACTGAACACATTGCGAAGACGACTCATATTTGTATATGTGGAGATAAATTCCGTA
This sequence comes from Lordithon lunulatus, assembly GCA_963942505.1. NCBI lineage: Eukaryota > Metazoa > Arthropoda > Insecta > Coleoptera > Staphylinidae > Lordithon > Lordithon lunulatus. Next base: position 70,466,547 of record OZ012666.1, read on the forward strand.
GTCTCTTTCACAGCCAGCTAGGGTTAGTCGCATCTGCATATACTTTGTGTCTGCTGGTCCTACAACAATAGAAGTTCACGTATAAAAGACTTCTATCTGACGCTTGGCACAGATATAATTTTAACAAAATCCGTGTCTATATCTCTGCAGGTTGTTCGTGAGATAATGTTGGCCAAAGCTGAAACTCGTGAGCGTCGCCAGAAGAAGCTGGAGCACTTTTTCCGCGAAGCGTACGCGCTCACGTTCGGCTTGAGACCCGGTGAACGGCGTCGTCGGTCAGACGCAAGTGTAGATGGTGAGGTCGTCACTGTGATGCGGACGTCTTTATCTACAGGCGAGTTTGCTAGTGCTCTGGGCATGAAAGCCGATGCTGTTTTCGTCAAGAAAATGTTCAATATCGTCGACAAGGATGGAGATGGAAGAATTTCCTTTCAGGTATGAAAAATATATTTATTACGCAACCGTATAAATAGAAATAATGTTTAATAGACCTATTTTGATGGTCTAGTGGTTAGAGGCGCTGTCTTACTCGTACTGTTGAGTAAAAAATCTACTTCTTCACTTAACGCTCCTACTGAGCATTGGGGGGCGAATTTTAACTCTTCACAGTTTTTCAGAGGTTTACTATTAAGATACGGTAAATACTGGGTAATTAAACATCTTTGTGCTTCTCCCTTTACTGGTGCAAAAACCTTTCGGCCCTATATAGATAGACAGTTTTTTTATGTTTTATTTAATAGACCAGGACAAATTACCACATTGGGGAGTGAAAAAAAAATTTCATAACTCCGAGTCAATATTAAATCCGTGAAACATCACTTTTGATAAATTTTGTACACAATGTACCCAAAGCACGCGTGGGACATAAGAAAGCGGCGCTGGACATATCTGGACCGAACCGGCGCATAAGTCTACTCGATGCCGGTGCCTGATAGAACGCTTTCCTTTATAGCCAGTGTCTACCTATCGTTACACCAGCAAATTTTCTGCCATGTACATGAAATTATGAAATGCTAAGTAGCAAGAATTTATACAGCATTAATCAGTTGTAATCATGGATAGTATTAACTCGCATCTATACCAGATTTTCAACTTTGAGCTCCATATTGAATAAACCAGCCAGTCTTGTCTATAATTTATCATATGAGCCTATGAGAATGAAAGTGGTGTAAGTTACATTTCAATTATTTTGAGAAAGAAGTAGATTTTCCGTTTGGTATTTATATAAAACAATGTACGCAGTTACATTTTTATTTAAGAAAAATTGACTTCAAGTCTGTAACTGCGCACGTCGAGAATCCTGATGAGGTGAAGGTTTTGCATTTGGTATTTATGTAATCAAATGCAAAACCTTCTCCTTTTCAAAATAATTCAAATGTGACTTACACCACTTTCATTCTCAGAGGCTCATATATTAAATGCGATAATGATTATTTTTTATTTGAATTGCGGTTCTTTTGATTTATAGGAGTTTTTGGACACTGTAGTGTTATTTTCTCGGGGAAAAACTGAGGATAAGTTACGGATAATATTCGATATGTGTGATAACGATAGAAATGGTGTTATTGATAAAGGCGAACTGTCGGAGATGCTTCGATCGTTGGTAGAAATTGCCAGGACTACAAGTTTATCCGATGCACACGTTACTGAGCTCATCGATGGAATGTTTCAGGTAATTTTAAGTCTGTATAATAATTATAGAGAAGAAGAAGAAGATATATTCATTGTAACATACATACATACATACAATATATATATATATATATATATATATATATATATATATATATATATATTCATACATGTACAAGAAGCCACCGATTGGTAATTATAGAGATATATTAAATATATTGCACATCCAGCAATATACTATTCATGATTCTACCGCTAACGATTTACTTTAAACATGAATAACATATCTTTCTAATTATTTGATCAACTGTTTGTATTAAAATTACAAGAATTCTTTCAGTTCTATAGAACTGAAAGAATTCTTGCATTATTATAATAATTGATGATTGATTGTTAATCAACTTTTACAGCATACATAGCAAAATCATGTATACGAGTCAAAAAAAAAACAAATATTATGCATATATTATGATCGCTTGCTGGTGTGTAGTTGCTACCAGTTCTGCCGGCTTGGATCGCCCATAAATAAAATAGCACAAACCAATGTAGTGTGTTTTATTTGATCTCTTTCTGGTGTATAGTTGCTACTAGTTCTGCCGGCTATGATCGCCCATAAATAAAATACCACAAACCAATGTAGTGTGTATTATTTGCAGGACGCTGGTCTGCAACATAAAGACTTCCTAACATACAACGACTTTAAAGAGATGATGAAGGAGTACAAGGGTGATTTTGTTGCGATTGGTTTGGATTGCAAAGGTGCCAAACAAAACTTTTTGGATACCTCAACTAACGTAGCTAGGTATGTTATGTTTTTCTTCTATACAAATTTACTACATAGAGAGCCCTACCATAGGATTTACAATGAGTTTGTTGCCAAAATAGCCGTATCAGAGAGTTTTCGACTGAGATATTAAGGCTTCTACGCTTTTCATCCATGACACTCCGCGTGGATGAAAAGCATAGAATCAATTAAGTAACCAATCACGTCAAAAACGATTTTTGAAATAGCTCCGTTGATAGAAAAGTCACACCACTGGAAATAATTTATTTTAAAATAACAAGGTTCTTAATAATATAATGTAATAAAGAATTAACTACTGCCCAACATTCCATAAACTGTATAGGTCCCATAAACTATTGAATGGATAAATTGACAACGTCATTGTGACAGAATATGCCAAAACAAATGTCAAACACCTTGAATAGCGCTTGCGATTGGAGCTTTGATGATACCTTTTGTTTAATTATTCAGTGTTTCCAATAGAGAGAATCTAAAGTAACTACATTCCCTAGATAATGTATTTATTGTTGCTATAACAACGAATACTTATGGGTTCAATAGCTATTGATGGATTTATGGAATGTTGGTGAATACGGGGGTACATGTTTTATAATATACACTCAAAACCCTAAACATCTCTATTCTAAATATTCTAAATTCATTTATAAGAGCCACAGGGATCATTCTTTAGCTCGCAGTATTTAACACACTAATAATAATAAATCATAATACCTAATCAATAATTGCTATTACTTTTCCGTTGCATTGGACGAAAGTACAAGTCAAATATATACTTATTTTCATAAGAACTCTGTAAATGAAAACTATTTATTGAGAACAACTTTAAAAATTACGATCATTAGACGAAACTACAAAAGGAGTGCTTCTGAACTTTGGCCAAAAAAATACTTAGTATTATATATACGTAGTTAGAATATAGATATTTATTTAAAATTTGATGTAAAATCTACTATAACTCGCGGGCCGTAGTATCGCCAACCGCCAGTTGGACAGCGCTGATTTAAGTTATAGAACAGCCCTGGGGGTGAATTTTTGAGCGATCGCAATGAATATAACGATCGATAGACCTTCGCTATTATTGCCAATGGTGACGATTCGACCGGAGTGAAGATATCCCCCGGAGTGAAGATATCCCCTATGATCCCAGCCTCTATACCGCGCGGCGCCGTGGATCTGCGCGCACGGCAGATTGTTTGCGGGTCTGTACTGATCAATTGGGGTGACCAATAAAATCCAAATTTTGAGGAATTCTTTATTAATGTCTTGCCGATCATAATATATATATCTAATTTTTTTTAAATAATTTTTATAGGCGTTTTTGTATAATATATGTTGTAACGTAAATTATAATTGTTGACCATGATGCACCATGTTCCTGGATTTGAAAAAAATTGCCTAATGTTTATAACAATATGATAAAGTGAAATGGAAAGTCTGTATACCACCGATTTTGTTTTTCTATTTTATTTTTAATTTTAAACTTTTACGCTCATATCTGGATTTTCCAATTTTAGAGTCCATAAAAAAATAATGCAACATATTTTGTTAAATTTATTTTTAGATCTTGGTTCAGAACATATCAGTACATCAGATGGCCGAAGGAATTTGGAAAATTTTGATTCTAAGTATATTTTTTTTCGGCGACTAACTTGTATATCATTATTATTATTTTTGACCATCATGCACCATGTTCCTGGATTTGAAAAAAATTGCCTAATGTTTATAACAATATGATAAAGTAAAATGAAAAGTCTGTATACCACCGATTTTGTTTTTCTATTTTATTTTTAATTTTAAACTTTTACGCTCATATCTGGATATTCCGATTTTAGAGGCTGAGTCCATAAAAAAATAATGCAACATATTTTGTTAAATTTATTTTTGGATCTTGGTTCAGAACATATCAGTGCATCAGATGGCCGAAGGAAATTTGAAAATTTTAATTCTAAGTATTTTTTTTTCGGCGACTAACTTGTATATCATTATTATTATTTTTGACCATCATGCACCATGTTCCTGGATTTGAAAAAAATTGCCTAATGTTTATAACAATATGATAAAGTAAAATGAAAAGTCTGTATACCACCGATTTTGTTTTTCTATTTTTTTTTAAATTTTAAACTTTTACGCTCATATCTGGATAATCCGACATAATAATCAGACTTTCCATTTTACTTTACCATATTGTTATAAACATTAGGCAATTTTTTTCAAATCCAGGAACATGGTGCATCATGGTCAAAAATTATAATTTACGTTACAACATATATTATACAAAAACGCCTATAAAAATTATTTAAAAAAAATTAGATATATATATTATGATCGGCAAGACATTAATAAAGAATTCCTCAAAATTTGGATTTTATTGGTCACCCCAATTGATCAGTACAGACCCGCAAACAATCTGCCGTGCGCGCGGACCCACGGCGCCGCGCGGTATAGAGACTGGGATCATAGGGGATATCTTCACTCCGGTGACGATTCGTGGCCCTTCACTTCGTGAAAGGTGCAGCTTATCTTTAAAAGAACTGGAAGCTAGACAGTAGTTATGTTTAGACATTAATTTTTGAATAAAGGAGATGAATAAAACTACTATGTTTTTTACCACTTATTTAATTGTTTAAAACAACTAGTTTCGCCTAAGCTCTAGGCATTGTTAAGTTTTACCCGATGACTAGAGCTTAGGCGAAACTAGTTGTTTTAAACAATTAAATAAGTGGTAAAAAACATAGTAGTTTTATTCATTTCCTTTATTGAAAATGAATTACCACGTAGTAGACGCCAAAACCATTCAATTCAATTAATTTTTGAGTTAATTCTATTAGTTCAGTACTATATTCGCATTATAGCGTATGGTAATAGCGATCAGTCAAAAATCGTACCCCTGGGGCTGGATTTTTGAGCGATCGTTAAGAATATAGCGATTGAAACACGTTCACTATGAAATGGTGAACGGGCATAGTCAGATTGGTTGGGAACACCCGCCCACCCCATCTTTGCTCGCATAGTTTCTTTCATGGGATAAAATTCTTCCTTGAATTGTTTAAACAATACTAAACCTCTGTATTCGTTGAAAAAAACTATGCGAACAAAGGTGGGGTGGGTGGCTGGTTTCTACCAATCTAAATATGCCCGTCCACTATTTCAAACGACTTGAACTTTACACTAGACTGTTTTCATCAACTTTCTATGATTCAATTAATGTCATTTATTAATTTACGCCTAATTCTTAAAATAAAACATGTGAGAAACAATGTAGTGCATAGTTCAAGTTGTTTGAAATAGTGGACGGGAATTGCCCGGTTAGCAGGGATCGCCCGCCCACCCCACCTTCGCTCGCATAGTTTTTTCAATGGATACAGAGGTTTTATATTGTTTAAACAATTCACGAAACAATTCTATCCCATGAAAAAAACTATGCTAGCAAAGGTTGGGTGGGTTGGCGTCCCCTACCAACAAGACTATGCCCGTCCACCATTTCAAACGACTTGAACTATCCACTACATTGTTTCTCACATGTTTTTTTTTACGAATTAGAATTAATAAATGAAATTAATTGAATCCGAGAAAGTTGATGATAGCAGTGTTGTAGGAGCCCCCCACCCATCCACGTTTGCTCGCATAGTTTTTTTCATAGGATAAAATTCTTCCTCGAATTGTTTAAACAATACTAAATTCGTTGAAAAAAACTATGCGAACAAAGGTGGGGTAGGTGGGTTGTTTCTACCAATCTAACTATGCCCGTCCACTATTTCAAACGGCTTGAACTTTACACTAGACGGTTTTCATCAACTTTCTATGATTCAATTAATGTCATTTATTAATTTACGCCTAATTCTTAAAATAAAACATATGAGAAACAATATAGTGCATAGTTCATGTTGTTTGAAATAGTGGACGGGAATTGCCGGGTTGGTAGGGGCCGCCCGCCCACCCCACCTTCGCTCGCATAGTTTTTTCAATGGATACAGAGGTTTTCTATTGTTTAAACCATTCACGGAAAAATTCTATCCCATGAAAAAAACTATGCGAGCAAAGGTGGGGTGGGAAGGCGTCCCCTACCAACCAGACTATGCCCGTCCACCATTTCAAACGAGTTGAACTATGCACTACATTGTTGCTTACATGTTTTTTTTTTACGAATTAGAATTAATAAATTAAATTAATTGAATCCGAGAAAGTTGATCATAGCAGTGTTGTAGGATACGCCCACCCACCCACTTTTGCTCGCATAGTTTTTTTCATGGGATAGAATTCTTCCTCGAATTGTTTAAACAATACCACCACCCCACCTTCGCTCGCATAGTTTTTTCAATGGATACAGAGGTTTTATATTATTTAAACCATTCACGGAAAAATTCTATCCCATGAAAAAAACTATGCGAGCAAAGGTGGGGTGGGTGGGCGGCCCCTACCAACCAGACTATGCCCGTCCACCATTTCAAACGAGTTGAACTATGCACTACATTATTGCTTACATGTTTTTTTTTACGAATTAGAATTAATAAATGAAATTAATTGAATCCGAGAAAGTTGATGATAGCAGTGTTGTAGGAGCCGCCCACCCACCCATTTTTGCTCGCATAGTTTTTTTCATGGGATAAAATTCTTCCTCGAATTGTTTAAACAATACTAAACCTCTGTATTCCTTGAAAAAAACTATGCGAACAAAGGTGGGGTGGGTCAAAAGTCACACCCCAATCTGTTTAGGATTTCGCATGGCATGGTCGTACTAAAGGTCTAAGTATCGTCTATGGAGCGCTTAATGACGTACTAATCAAGTCGACTACTTACGTGTTGTAAAATTTTCAGGATGACCAGTTTCCATATCGAGCCAGCAATCGATACAGAAAAAAACTATGTGCAATTAAAATGGGATTCACTCACCACCTTTCTGGAAGAAAATAGACAAAACATTTTCTATCTATTTGTCTTCTATGTCATCACGATTGCCCTGTTCGTAGAACGTTTTATCCGTAAGTCTAATTGATTTCTATCTATAGGGACTGTAAAATCTAACTCCAAATAGCCAATTTGAGTTTTGAAACTGTGTACCCATACAAAAATATTCTGTTTTTTAAATGTCTACATAATCATTATTTTAAGATTACTCTTTCATGGCGGAGCACACCGACCTCAGACACATAATGGGCGTAGGCATTGCTATCACGCGTGGCTCTGCAGCATCACTATCCTTCTGCTACTCTATCCTACTCCTCACAATGTCCAGAAATCTCCTAACAAAACTGAAAGAATTTTCCATCCAACAGTATATCCCTCTAGACGCCCACATACAATTCCATAAAATCGCTGCATGCACAGCCCTTTTCTTCTCCCTGCTGCACACTGTAGGGCATATAGTGAACTTTTACCACGTCTCAACTCAGCCTGTTGAGAATCTCAAGTGTCTCACCAGCGAAGTCCGCTTCCCGTCCGATTACAAACCTGGAATCACTTTCTGGCTGTTCCAGACGATAACAGGTAATAATCTTGAATATTTAATATATAAAATTGCATATTATGTTTCTTGTACCGGCAGTAAAGCCCTGGTATCCTAGTAACGCGGTGTAGTAAAAGCCATTTATGGCGTCATTAACACATCATAAAATTGTTATAAGTATCTATAAATAAATTATCTCACCATAATTAACTTAAAGGAATAATGGTTGAAATAGATTATTACTTTATGTCGTCGGTAGACAAACCGTGAATTCACCTCTTCGCAAAATGCATATGTAAATTTCCATACCATACCATATGGATGCGCATTGTTAATTTTCAGATGGTGGTAAACTTTCTGTAGGATAAATAACAGCTTTCATTGTAAATGGAATAAAGTAAAATATTGCTTGTGAGAATATTTAAATCTACTTTTTAATAAACATTGTTTTTCCAACATAGGTGCCACTGGTGTGCTTCTGTTCATAATCATGTGCATCATTTTTGTGTTTGCACATCCGCTTATCAGGAAAAAGGCTTACAAATTCTTCTGGTTAACACACAGTCTATACATACTGCTCTACGCGCTGTGTTTGATCCATGGTCTAGCCAGGCTAACTGGTGCGCCTAGATTCTGGATGTTCTTCATAGGGCCAGGGATTGTCTTCGCATTGGACAAGGTAAGTACATTTAGAATACTGTCATTTTACTGCACAACGTTTTTATACGTTTGTATTCCTTGTGTAACTGGTGATGAGGGGGGCTTGTAATCTAAAGCGAATTTATTTTACTATACATTTTAAGCGATTAAAAATAAATACGCTATACATTTTTTATTTAAGTTCTCGGGAGCTACACAAAAATTTAATTTCGTTTCCCATCAGTACATCCCAATAATAATACATTTTTTACTTACTTTACTTACTTTAGCCTACACCGAAAGGTAAAAGGCAAATACATAATATATATATATATATATATATATATTTACTTACTTTTACCGGGACCTACACAAAGGTGGCGAAGGTTCAAAACCCATTGCGGGCAAATTTTCGCGAATTATCTTTCATAGTTTTCAGAGGTTTTCTATGAAGATAAGATACATTTCAGGTGAACAAACTCGGAGAAACAGTTTGAATCGCCAATAACTTATGGGACCTATAAAGCTTATGGGATATTGGTGAATACGGACATAAGGCCCCTAGTTGATAATAAAATTACGACATAAGTAGTACCATAAATATAGCTTCCTAGTGGTTGTGTTACTGTACTAGTAATTTTAATTATTTATTTTCAAACCAAAAAAATTGGGTTTGGACACTAAACCCGATTTTTTTGGTTAACTGTTTTCTCCAACTTCGTTCGACTGAAATTTATCTTATCTTCATAGAAAACTATGAAAGGTGATTCGCGAAAATTTGCCCAAAATGGGTTTTGAACCTTCGCCCCTCAATGATACCAGTACGATACAGATGACCACACTAGGCCACTGAGCTGGGTTATTAATTTATTATTAATAAAAAATAAACCGCCTATCTTTATATCACTACTTTTGATTGATAACACTGCATATCTTCTATAGGTTGTTAGTCTACGAACAAAATACATCCCGCTGGACGTGATAGAAACGGAACTACTACCCTCCGATGTGATTAAAATCAAATTCTACCGTCCCCCCAATCTAAAATATCTCTCTGGTCAATGGGTGCGTCTTGCATGCACGACATTCAAAACGAACGAGTTCCACTCGTTCACACTCACCTCAGCTCCCCACGAGAACTTCCTCTCGTGCCACATCAAGGCGCAAGGACCATGGACGTGGAAGCTGCGAAACTACTTCGACCCGTGCAATTACAATCCCGAGGATCAGCCAAAAATCTTGTTGGAAGGTCCGTTTGGGGGTGGCAATCAGGATTGGTACAAGTTTGAGGTGGCCGTGATGGTTGGGGGTGGCATTGGTGTCACGCCGTATGCGTCTATATTAAATGATTTGGTTTTTGGTACTTCTACGAATAGATACTCGGGAGTCTCTTGCAAAAAGGTAATAAATATATATTTTATTTTATTATTATGTAAGTGAAAGAGAGGTTTAATGAATTATTCGGTACTTAGCAGGGCCGAGTTTACTTGAAATTTCTCCGGTGCGGCGATGGCTAAAGACATACAATTTACTTTACTTTAAGTAATAAATTGCAACCTTTGATTGTTTGCAGCCCTATAGAAGCGAGTATTAATTATATTTATGTATTCTAGTACAGTGTTTCTCCTACAGTGGGACGCTACCCCTTTCAGATGGGATATTGATAATATTTATAATGTATTAATTCTTAATTATTTCAACTTAGGTATACTTTTTGTGGATTTGTCCCTCCCATAAGCACTTCGAGTGGTTCATCGACGTTCTGCGAGATGTGGAAAAGAAGGACGTGACGAACGTGCTGGAAATCCACATCTTCATCACGCAGTTCTTCCACAAATTTGATTTAAGAACTACAATGCTCGTAAGTGAACGGCCAAAATGATGCCAGCTGATTGAATAACATCATCACATTTGTTTTCAGTACATCTGTGAGAACCACTTCCAGCGGCTCGCGAAGACGTCCATGTTTACGGGCTTGAAGGCGGTCAATCATTTCGGTCGGCCCGATATGACGTCGTTCTTAAAATTCGTACAAAAGAAACACAGTTATGTAAGTACATTATTTTCTAGTGTATAGAAATTTACCTTTATTTGGAATCAACAAACTTACATACAAATATGACATAGATTTGTGCAAACTAAGACTATCCCGATTTTCTAGTATTGTACTTACGATATCGTGAGCGAATTGTTTCCTAATCACCTTTTACAGAATTTTAGAGGTTTGTGAAGTTAATACCGAGTGATTAAACTCATCTGGGGGTGAGATTCCGGGCAGTATATGTTACGTGTACTCGTGTGATTCTTACGCCCGGTTTCTTCGACGAATCTTAACTAGTTTAAGACCGTCTTAATAATAAGACGGTCTTAAATCGTTGCACCAAACGAAAATCGGATCTTAAAACGATAAAATGGTCTTACATTGTTTGGTGCAGTGTCGCATCTAAGAATTGTGCCAATGTATGAGTTATGTTTATTTCATTATGGAATTTTTGTTTATTAGCGTCTTGCTACTTAAAAACTTAAAAACCTTAAGTTTTAAAGTGTGAATGTAGCGAGATGCTAATAAACAAGAATTCCATAATGGAATAAACATAACTCATACATTGGCACAATTCTTAGATGCGACACTGCACCAAACATAGTTAGTGTATAAAGGATTTTAAAAGATATTTAAGGTTTGTGTGTTTTTAAGGTTTTTTAGGTTTTTTTTTTGTAGGGGTATTTTTAGAAGAAATAACTAAAAACCATATAAAATTGGTGTTTTTAGACATTTTCCTTTTCGTTTATCTGGAGTTTATATATTTATGTGAAACATGAGTTGATCAACATACAACTAATATACTTATTTGCTGTAGTATTTTTAAATATCCTTCTATTTTTCTAGGTGAGTAAAATTGGTGTCTTTAGTTGTGGTCCTAGGCCACTCACAAAAAGCGTGATGTCGGCCTGCGACGATGTAAACAAAGGCCGCAAGCTGCCTTACTTTATACACCACTTCGAGAACTTCGGATAGGCACCACATCCACAACCACCCTGTAATTATAAATATTTATTGTCCCTGTTTCTGTTTTTACTTTTATTTTATTGTTTTTTATACCTCAAATTTACAAAAACCTCTTCCCGTCAAATCCCACCGATTTAGTTTGTAGCTAGTTTAATATTTAGCTGTTTTTATTTGTATTTGTAAATATGTACGATATTCTGTAGCTCAATTAATATATTTATATTAATTACCAATTTTTTTACAGCGGAATTGTATGAAGAGAAATATGAAGTTTGAAAAAAAAATAGAACGGCTTATGTTTTACCTTATGCGCCGACTTAATGGATTTACAAGAAGGTGAGTTGGTGATAAATCGGACATGTGTTGTGGAAGAGATTCACTAATGAAGGTAACTCCAATATTTACTAAATTCTTATTTGCAAATTAAAAAAAAAAACTTCAATGTTTGTTAAATTCTTATTTGCCAATTTCAAAAATAAAAAACTTTAATATTTGTTAAATTCTTATTTGCAAATTTCAAAAAAAAAAACTTCAATGTTAATTAAATTCTTATTTTCAAATTTCAAAAAAAAAAACTTGAATATTTATTTAATTCTTATTTGCAAATTTCAAAAATAACAAACTACAATATTTATTAAATTCTTATTTTAATTATTATTATTATTATTCGATGTAGAATAAGAATATAGAAGAAAAAATATGAATTTCCATTTGAACTAATGAAGTTGCTCTTCATATATGACCCTTAAAAGGCGGGAAAAATGTGCTTAGGGCCATTAAATATATATCAATATAAATGGACCATCCCCTATATTATTTTATACCTTAAACCTAAAATAGTAACCATACTTACAACTTACTTACAAAATAATGTAAAAATTCAAAAAATAAATATCAAGACCCAGTTGGGTGGCTGAGTGGTCAGAGGCGTCATCCATCTCGCACTGGGGAGCCTGAGTTCGATCCCCATCGGGGCGAATTTTCGCGAATCGCCTTTCATCAGTTTTTAGAGGGTTTCTGTGAAGTTAATGTAAACATCGGGTTAATAAACTCCATTAAGCTTCTCCCTTGACTAGCAGAACAGCTTCACAGCTGATAGCCCTATACAGATAGAAGTTCTTTAAATATCAAGAATTTCTACCGAATAGTGCGCTGAACTATTCATTCTCTACTCTCGTTTACTTTAAATTCGCTAGAGTCATTGATATAAACTTAAACTAGAAAATTGTTACAAAGTATTTTTTTAATTATCCCTATTTATTTTATAATTTGATTTATACCAAAATATTCCATCAATTATAAATTTAAATTTAGTTTTATGTTTATTTGTAGAAATCGTCCAGCTGGACGTATAATTACAAGACGCTTTCATTAATTAGCATCGGTTGCGCAACACGACGACGGCGTAGTTTTCTCCGATAATCGTAAATAACTGTAAATAGTGTAGAAATTCGGAAGCGGAAAATTATCATTTTGTAATTAATTCGCCTCTAATTAGCGTCCATAATAATAACAATGGCGTAAATTAATTCACGTTCCACCGGCTGTGATTAATTCATAATTGTATTAATGGCCGTTAAGTGGAGAATTAGGGTAATTTTAAATTATCTCGTAGGATGTTACTTAATTCTTAATAAGTTGTTATTAACGACACTAAAAAAAGGCTACCGGACTATAATTTATACACATATTCAATTTGATAATTTCATAAATTATTCACGGGTCTACACAACGAATAGGTATATCGGCGCGGCGCGTTGTTTTATGCGTTCGTGTTATTGACATCATATAATTATTACCGCAAAATTAACATTAAAACGATAGTTAAATGCAGTTACCGAATTAACTGCCTCCATAACTACGACTATTGGTGAGGCTACCAAGGCTGTCGGTGTGAAAACATCATCAACATAACAGTTAACATCAGTTAAAGTGCATGGCAATGGTAATTAGCTTATTTGTAAGCTATGCTTTAAGTACTTGCCTTAAAACATATCTGTTAAAGTGTATGGCAATGGTGATTAGCTTATATGTTAGATATGCTTTAAGACAAGTACTTAAAGCATAGCTAACATATAAGCTAATCACCATGCACTTTAACAGATATGTTTTAAGGCAAGTACTTAAAGCATAGCTAACAAATAAGCTAATTACCATTGCCAGGCACTTTAACTGATGTTAACTGCTATGTTGATGATGTTTTCCCACCGACAGCCTTGGTAGACTCACCAATAGACGTAGTTATAGTGGCAGTTAATTCGGTAACTGCATTATCAATTTCATACAGTGAGTGAAATCGAGATTTATAAAATCTCATGCAGTTTATATACCAACAATTGCATTTTACTCTATCTAGATAAAAATTAAAGCCATCTGGCGTAAACCGCAGAATTGTTACCCATATGGTAAAACACTGAGTTTTACTCATTGCCAACTGCATCAATGACAGCTTCGCTCTCTACCAACCAACTATGCCCGTCCACTATTTCAAATAACTTGAACTCTGCACTATACTATTATGCATTAATTTATATTCTATTCAATTAATTCCATTTGTTAATTTAGGCCTAATTCGTAAAATAAAAGTGAGAAATAATGTAGTGCAGAGTTCAAGTCATTTGAAATAGTGGACGGGCATAGTTTGGTTGGTAAAGGAAACCCGTCTACCCCACTAGGGGAAACGGATAATAGTGTAGTGCATAGTTCAAGTCGTTAGGAATAGTGGACGGGCATAGTCAGGTTGATAGGGGCCGCCCGCCCACCCCACCTGCGCTCGCAGAGTTTTTCCATAGGATAACAATCATCTTGGAATAGTTTAAACAATATAAAACATCTATATCCAATGAAAAAACTATGCGAGCGAAGGTGGGGTGGGCGGGGGGCCCCTACCAATCACACTATGCCCGTCCACTATTCCAAACGACTTGAACTATGCACTACACTATAATCCGTTTCCCCTAGTGGGGTAGGCGGGTTTCCCTTACCAACCAAACTATGCACGTCCACTATTTCAAACGACTTGAACTATGCATTACATTATGTTTCACATATATTCGTTTAATTAGTCTTAAATTAATAAATGACATTAATTTGATCATAGAAAATAACGGATAATAGTGTAGTGCATAGTTCAAGTCGTTTGAAATAGTGGACGGGCATAGTTTGGTTGGTAGGGGCCACCCGCCCACCCCACCTTTGCTCGCATAGTTTTTCCATTGGATAACACTCTTCTTGGAATAGTTTAAACAATATAAGACGTCTGTATCCATTAAAAATACTATGCGAGCAAAGGTGGGTTGGGCGGGTGGCCCCTACCAACCAAACTATGCCCGTCCACTATTTCAAATGGCTTGAACTCTGCAGTATACTGTTATCCGTTATTTTCTATGATTAAATTAATGTCATTTATTAATTTAAGACTAATTAAAAAAATATATATGTGAAAAATAATGTAATGCATAGTTCAAGTCGTTTGAAATAGTGGACGGGCGTAGTCAGGTTGGTGGGGGCCGCCCGCCCACCCCACCTTTGCTCGCATAGTCTTTTCAATGGATACAGACGTTTTATATTGTTTAAACTATTCCAAGAAGAGTGTTATCCTATGGAAAAACTATGCGAAGGAGGGTGGGGTGGGCGGTCGTCCCCCACCAACCAAACTATGCCCGTCCACTATTTAAAACGACTTGAACGATGCATTACATTATTTTTCACATGTATTTTTTTAATTAGTCTTCAATTAATAAATGACATTAATTTAATTGTAGAAAATTATTGATAAATAGTGTAGTGCATAGTTCAAGTCATTTGAAATAGTGGACGGGCATAGTTTGGTTGGTGGGGGCCGCCCGCCCACCCCACCTTTTTTCGCATAGTTTTTCCATAGGATAACACTCTTCTTGGTATTGTTTAAATAATATAATAAATTTGTATCTATTGAAAAAAACTATGCGAGCAAAGGTGGGGCGGGCGGGCGGCCCCTACCAACCTGACTATGCCCGTCCACTATTCCAAACGATTTGAACTATGCACTACACTATTATCCGTTTCCCTTAGTGGGGTAGGCGGGTTTCCCTTACCAACCAAACTATGCCCGTCCACTATTTCAAATGACTTGAACTCTGCACTAAATGTTATCCGTTATTTTCTATTATTCAATTAATTTCATTTGTTAATTTACGCCTAATTCGTAAAAAAAATGAGAAACAATGTAGTGCATAGTTCAAGTCGTTTGAAATAGTGAACGGGTATAGTCGATGTTATTGATGCAGTTGGCAATGATTTCAATCAACGTTTTGAAGTAAATTCAAAACTGTAATTCTACAGTTCACCGACATCGCAACAGGTGAAGCAGCGCACCGTATACAGTTTGGGCCACGATTAAAAAATTAAGTATAACAATGAACAATCTTACAGTAATGAGTTTACAAGACAACAAACTCAGTTCTTGCATAAACTAGTACCTCTAGCTTACACCATCAACACAAGACGTGACACCTCTTCCAGGAAGAGTCACGTACGTGTTGCATTGTGTGTATTATTAATTCCTCCGTGTCTGCGGGCAAGCCTCTCTCGCGCAGCATCCAGGAAGAAGAAGAAGAACACAATGCTTCTGATGGAAAACAATCTCCGTTCCGCGGTGTGGAATTCGCGTCGTCGACGACTTTCGCCGATGTTTCGGCCTCGTCGTCGAGGCAGGCGCACGCGAGAAGGTTTCACCTGCGAACACGTCCCGCAGAGCCTTTAGTGCTTGACGCAGCGGGCTCCGGAGTATCCACATAGCCCGCCCGCCCCCATCAAGGTCCCGTACTTGATCCACATGCGCGCAGCAGTGCGGCCGTCCGCGGGGTGCGAACTTGAACACGACCGACCGGAAGGTCGCGGGCAACCACCGCCCTCGGGCCGGAAGAAGAGGAATGGCGTGGCCATCATCAGTGTGAGAGCTGTAAGTTTTTTTCTCTAACTTTCCAATGTTTCCGGGAGATGCGCGACTGACTGGAGGAAAGTGAACCTTTTTTTTTTGTTAATGAGTGTGTAGGCGGAAAATTCGCGCGTTGCGTGCGGTAAGCGTTCGCAATTGCTTTATGCGTTATTAATTCAGTTGTTCAACTCTGCACGGAGAGTTTTAATGCGAGCTATTACCATATTTATTAATATTACAATTCATCGGTTTAGAAAGTAAAATTGCTCGTTTAATTTCTAAAATCGCAGCATTCCGTTGGTTTTTATTCGCGTCTACTTTGGCGTGTGCAAACAAAACAACATGATAACACAGATACTAATAGCTACACCTAAAGTATACTCTATTAAGTGCAACAGAAATATAAATCGCTACTACTAATAATAATAAAAATTCCTTTTCAATTTAATATTAGTACAGTTCACTATTGAAAAAGGAAACGACGGTTTTCAGGTGATTGTACATCTTATACAAGATGTAGAATCTGTGCTTTTCAAAACAACCTTACTAAAAATGTTTCAAAACTATTGTAAATCCGTCTGGATAGTATTGTAAATTGAGACACACACATTGAAGATCTTGATGTTAAATTAATTCTACATAATTTCATCACTTAAAACCAACCAACCAACCAGTTCAAAAAAAAATATAGAAATGTATACTTTGGCAACTTCCATTCCCGGATGTGTTATGGATTTATCTATTGGAGTGGCTGCAAAATTCACTGTTTAAAATTCAAAAACGCACAATTATGAACCTAAAAAATATTGGTTATCACCATTCTTGCCGGCAACCCTTTAGAGATTTGAAAATTCTTACTGTAGCAACTTGAACTATGCACTATACTATTATCTGTTATTTCTATGATTAAATTAATTTCATTTATTAATTTAAGACTAATTATAAAAAAGTTATGTGAAAATTAATGTAATTTATAGTTCAAGTCGTTTCAAATAGTGGACGGGCATAGTTTGGTTGGTAGGGGGCACCCACCCACCCCACGTTTGGTTGGTAGGGGGCACCCACCCACCCCACCTTCGCTCGCATCGTTTTTTCATTGGATATAGATGTTTTATATTGTTTAAACTATTCCAAATGAGTGTTATCCTATGAAAAATCTATGCGAGCACAGGTAGGGTGGGCGGGCGGCCCTCACCAATCAAACTATGCCCCGTCCAATATTTCAAACGACTTGAACTATGCATTACATTATTTTTCACCTATATTTTTGTAATTAAATCTTAAATTAAAAAATGAAATTAATTGAATCATAGAAAATAATGGATGACAGTGTAGTGCATAGTTCAAGTCGTTTGAAATAGTGTACGGGCATAGTTTGGTTGGTAGGGGCTGCCCGCCCACCCCACCTTCGCTCGCATAGTTTTTTCATTGAATACAGATGTTTTATATTGTTTAAACTATTCCAAAAAGAGTGTTATCCTATGAAAAATATATGCGAGCGAAGGTGGGGTGGGCGGGCGTTCCCTATCAACCAAACTATGCCCGTCCACTATTTCAAATGACTTGAACTCTGCACTACACTCTTATCCATTATTTTATATGATTCAATTAATTTAATTTTTTAATTTAAGATTTAATTACAAAAATATATGTGAAAAATAATGTAATGCATATTTCAAGTCGTTTGAAATAGTGGACGGGCATAGTTTGGTTGGTAGGGGCCGCCTGCCCACCCCACCTTCGCTCGCATAGTTTTTTCATTGGATACAGATGTTTTATATTGTTTAAACTATTCAAAAAAGAGTGTTATCCTATGTAAAATATATGCGAGCGAAGGTGGGGTGGGCGGGCGGCCCCTACCAACCAAACTATGGCCGTCCACTATTTCAAACGACTTGAACTATGCATTACATTATTTTTCACATATATTTTTTTAATTAGTCTTAAATTAGTAAATGAAATTAATTTAATCATACAAAATAACGGATAATAGTGTAGTGCATAGTTCAAGTCGTTTGAAATAGTGTATCACTCGGAATTAAAGCCAACAACTCGACATTAAAGTCAAAAATTCTATACAAAAACCTAGATATCGAGAGCAAAACCTGAAACATGGTATAATAAAACCTAGAACTAGATATTAAACCTTCAAACTCAAATTTATGAAGTAGTGTTATTTGTTCGTACAAATATGGATATTTTCAAAAAAAAAAACAATCATATAACGCCTGTGTAGCGCAATAAGGGCGAATCTGCTTTATTGGCAAAAGGAAAAAATTGATTTAGAGGACATAATACTAATAGTTAACTTTTAACTATTGTGAAATGAGATTTGAGTTGGAACCGCTAATTGGCCCTTGTAGATTGGCCCTTTTAGGTTTGTATATTAAATCCTTTAAATCAGTTTGAACATTTTGTTAAAAAAAATCAGATTGACTCTTATTGCACTACAGTTTAGAAATCTAAAATTTTGGAATAAAACAAAATATCACCGCATATATTTTATTCTGTCCATAAGTTTATATACATTTATAAATTGTAGTTTAGGAATATAATATTGGAAGCATTCTTGGAACTTAAGTTTGCATTTAATATCTGGCCAGTTTTTGAAGAAAAAAAAACATTCTTTCGCAGGGCACTAACGTGGCCATTATACATAGTCTTTTTAATCCGAATACAACACTGCTGTATAAAGAAGGTAGTGTTATTGTGAAAATTTTCGAATTGCTAATTTTGACTTTTCTTTACGTTTCATGAGTAATATAGTCCAAATAGACTATTTTTGGTAAAAAAAAAATCAGATTTTGTTCTTCGTAGATATTTCGTTTTTTTTTAATAACTTTAATCTTTTATAATACACAGTTTACAGCACGTCCATAGGTACAGAGAGAATTTTTTATTGTATATTATTTATTTCGCTTCTTCTTGTTTCCACCTTCTGCCTTCGCTTCGGGATTTAAGCATGGTTCCTCCCATCTCGAGCTAGTAGTATTGAAGGTTTATGTGGTTGTTTATTATTTGTTTTGATTATTAGATGTTGTGTTTTGACTTTTTTGACATTTAAACTTTCTTTAGACTTTTTTGACTTTTTGACATTTGTGACATTTTTGATTTTTTTACGTATTTCACTTTTTGACTTTTTTTAACTTATTTGACTTTTTGACTTTTTTGACTTTTTTGACTTTTTTGACTTTTTTGACTTTTTTAACTTTTTTGACTTTTTTGACTTTTTTGACTTTTTTGACTTTTTTGACTTTTTTGACTTTTTTGACTTTTTTGACTTTTTTTAAACTTTTATAACTTTTTTTGTTTTTTTTTGACTTTTTAGTTTGAAAGGAATACAATTGAAGGATTTTATATAGTCGGGTAGCCTGTTGTATTGTTTTTTATGATTTCTGTTAATAATATTATATCTCAGGAAAATTGTTTCAATGCACTTAAATTGTTATTAATTATTAAACAGTATAATAATAAGCATACTTTATGTTATGGAAGCATAAAGTATGCTTATTACTCTTTCATAATTAATAACAATTCAAGTGCATTGAAACAATTTTACTTGTACGCTCAAACACATGACTGTTTTGACTTTTTTTACTTTTTAGAATTTTTTTAGACTTTCCTGACTTTTGACATTTGTTTACTTTTTTGACTTTTTTAAACTTTTTTGACATTTTTTTAACTTTTTTGACTTTTTTTGACTTTTTTAGATTGAAAGGAATACAATTGAGGGATTTTATATAATAGGGTAGCCTGTTGTATTGTTTTTATAGTTTCTGTTAATAATATTAGATCTCAGAAAAATTGTTTGAATGCACTTGAATTGTTATTAATTATTAAACAGTAATAAGCATACTTTATGTAATGGAAGCATAAAGTATTCTTATTACTGTTTAATAATTAATAACAATTCAAGTGCATTGAAACAATTTAACTTGTACGCACAAACACATGACGCATACGTTTTTCCGTGCGATCTATTTCGATCCGACTTATCGCAGTATTTTTTGCTAGATGACGACTCAGCCACTTGACCGGTCGACCGTCCTCTACGATGTTCAGTTGTAAAATGGCGGTGGTTTGTGCGTTTCGTAGTTGTCGTGTTCTTGTTAAAATTGTTTCTGTGTTTCGTTCAGTGAGTGTTTTCAATAAGCTACAGCTACTACGGATAGTATGTAAGTGATTACCTTATTTATACAACTGATTTGTTGACTATTCATGGATATTAATAACATACAGTTTGATGAAAACATTATACATGTGTGAGTAATAACAATTCTTTATATACATACGCTTACTGTCCATAGCGTTAACCTATAAGCTATACAAATATATCCGGATTTATTTAATCAATCAATCAATTAGCTATAGTGCTGAGTGCACAGTACTAAACATCAATTTTGATTATAGTAGCAGTAGTTACTACATTTCTTAGAATTATGTAACTGGCTATTGGCTTTCAAGGGGGGGTTCTTACTGCCGTGTGTTATTATATGTGTATGTGAGTGTTAAGACTTAACACTCCACTTCCTCTAGGGCAGTTTGAAATATTTCTTCCGAGCATACATTAAAAAGAGTTAGCAATAGGACGCATTCTTATCTCACTCCCTTCATCATAAGAATTTCTTCCATTACGTGGTCCCCGACTTTAGTCTCTGCTGTTTGGTTACAATACAGCTAGTTAAGTTTTCTCATAGCGATTTTAGCCTTGTTTTTTAAACTTAACAAATGTATTTAAACTAAACTACACATGTAATACAATATGATAATAAAATATGAGCAGGCACCCTTTCGCAACGCGACGATGTTAGCTCTGACGGATCGGAGTGATTTGGGGGGCTGCTGGAGTGGTCTTGGTTATAAACCTTTCCCTTATCTTTTGCCTCCGGGTTCCGTAACTAGCTTATTGATGATAATTACCTCTTTGCTGTCAATGTTGCTATATCGACCATAAAAAGTCTTTCAACAATGTGCAGCACGATATTCTATTTAAACAACTTAAGCATATATGTCATGCTTAAGTTGTTTAAATAGAATATCGTGCTTCACATTGTCGAAAGCCTTTTTATAGTCAATATAACAGCAATATACATTTTTTATTGATCTAGCTACTTCTGTTTAAGAATTTGCATTGAGAACAAGGTGTCTCTCATGCTTAGTCCATTCCTTTTGTGCAGGTTGAAAGGGTCGTGTCTGTCTTCGAGTTCTTCTATTTCCTTATATTTATCATTAAGCCACGTCTCCTTTGATAGTAGATGTTTGTTTAGCCAGTTACGATGTTGGTCAATAATTTCAGATTAGTTCTAGATACATTTCAGGCGAGCCATGGCTCCAATTTTACAAGGTTTCCCAATTGCTTACTTTGATTGCTTGCAGCCCTTCCCTAGTACTAGCTGCCTAGTGTTTACTAGAGCTGGGAAGAGGCATATTACATGCTCTGCTATTTCTATTTCTTCATTGCACCCTTTACATATCGGGCTATCTACAAGACTCATTGTGTGTAGGTGTTTGTTTAGCCAATAGTGGTCAGTTAGGATGTTGATGAATAATTTCAGATTAATTCTAGATAAGTTTCAGGCGGGCCATGGCTACAATTGCCAAATTGCTTCCTTTGATTGCTTGCAGTCCGGCGTTTCTCGCCATCTAACCTTGTGAAGAGCAAGTGTCCTATGCTCTATGATTTATTTCAGAGTACCTACAGAAAGTATTTCATCCACTTGGGTTATTAGAGGATGCTAGGATACCTTCCTGGGAAGCTCATCTTTTTAATTCTATACATTTCAAACTTTTTTATTCAAATATAATTAATATTGAATTTGAAACTGAAATATGTTGTTTAAAAATTTTTAGTTCTATACCTTTCAAATTATTTGATTGAAATATGTTGTTTAAAATTTTTTTAATACTGCACACTGAAAAAAAGACCTTTTTCGGCTAGTAAAACATATCAAACAACATTACTATACGCTACTACTACTGTGTGGTGAACATATAATTTTTTCGTAACAACTAGCCTACACGAAAAACAATGACTTCAGTTTATTTCCATATCGCTCTCTTGTGCAATTAATGTTGCTAAATTGTACGCAGGTGCAACAATTAGCGCGTTCTTATTATTATTATTATTTATGAAAAGCGCCGAGCGGGTTACGTTCTCCTCCATCGCTCGGGTCACGGATGGTAACCTCCACTAAACAACTTCTCAACAGCACAATAATTGACCAAGAGCTTGGGTCGCAATTATTAAATTAATGATTAATTAACATCTTCAGTTCACACGCGATATTGCTTTATTGTTATTCAGCGCATTGAGATGAAATCGCAGGAAGGACGAGTTAATGAGAAAACGCGTTTTTAATAAAAAGTATGAGTCTATTCGTATAATTTAGGCTCGGTTGTATAAAGCAGATAACTCTCGAATTTATTACTAATCCGTTACTTTTGGCAACTTTGACACATAATGCGACGTTGCCATATTGACCGATTAAAGCCAAAGTGATGTAAGTAAAAAAAGTAAAATTATGGGAAATTGGCTTTCAAGAAATTTTTATTCTTTTACAGTTTATTGCTACTTTTTTGTACAAGAGACAAGTCATTTCCGCATTGATTCGGATGCGGGAAATACTACTTCCCCATTCGCTCATTCGGGAAACATGCTTTCCTACACTAATAATGTAAATTACTATTACATTATGTAATTTTTTTATTTTGGTTACTTACTTTTTGGTTACACTTTTAGTTCCTTAACTAATTTCCTAAATAAGGTGTTGCCACATAAATTATGCTAGTTAAAAAACAACAACTTTTGTAGTGTGTGGGTCTATTTGCACCCCTCATTATTCTTACATCGATTAGTAGACAAGAAGACGGCAAAAAAAAAACCTGGGAATCAAATCGATCACATTTACAAGAAATGAAGTGTCAATGTGATCGATTTGATTCCCAGGTTTTTTTTTGTCGTGGACAGAACCGGAGTTTTGGTTTAGTCGGTAGGCGCCCCAATACGTGGGTTGACTCCGACACTATCTATGCCTAGTGGTGGTAAGGGATGTATGGGTGTCTTTTGAAGATTCCACCTCAGATAACAAAAAAAAAGGTTTTTTTGTCTATCCGATATGCCCTTAAGTATTACAGCACGCGTAGTAGGCCCACACAATTTAGTACTCGAGTGTGTTCATCCTTCAAGTGAAATACAAGTGAAATGCAAGATAAATGATTTATACAGACATTAAAACTAATAATAATTTAATGCTAATTTTAAAATAATTTATACATTAAATTATTTTAAAATTAGCATTAAATTATTTTATGATAATAATAATCTCTGTACAGAGTAGTAAATCAAACATTTCAACGTGCGATCCTGCAAGTGAAATCCAAAATAAATGATTTATACAGAAATAAAAGCTAAAAATAATTTAATGCTAATTTTGAAATTATTTATACATTAAATTATTTTAAAATTAGCATTAAATTATTCTATGATAATAATAATCTCTGTACAGAGTAGTAAATCAAACATTTCAACGTGCGATCCTGCAAGTGAAATCCAAAATAAATGATTTATACAGAAATAAAAACTAAAAATTATTTAATGCTAATTTTAAAATAATGTATACATTAAATTATTTTAAAATTAGCATTAAATTATTTTATGATAATAATAATCTCTGTACAGAGTAGTAAATCAAACATTTCAACGTCTTTATTCTTGCTTTCTTAA
Source organism: Lordithon lunulatus (assembly GCA_963942505.1). Taxonomy (NCBI): domain Eukaryota; kingdom Metazoa; phylum Arthropoda; class Insecta; order Coleoptera; family Staphylinidae; genus Lordithon; species Lordithon lunulatus. The sequence continues at coordinate 70,490,714 of OZ012666.1, forward strand.
AATTGACTGAATAATTACAAGAGCCATAAACACATATTTAATTACGTTTTGAGATGTACCTTATTCGTATAAAAAGAACATAAAAACTCTTGTATATATTTACATAACAATATAAAACCGCAAAGTGTGTTGAATCATTGCTTTGTTCAGTGTTTTTTTTGTTTGTTTGTTTGCAGTCCGTCTTGATTGTTTGGTAATTTTTCAATAAGCAACACACCAACAATTGTTATTCGTTTCGCGTACATAACAACTCACGTTTCGTGCGTCCTGCGGTGAGCATTGTTTATGCCGCGCAGGAATGTACGTACGTACGTACGTACGTACGCGTAGTGTGGCACGGAGCGAATTAGAACCCAAATTAAACCTCATTGGTGACAACCAATTAAAAATTAGAGAATTGTTTCTATTACAAATATAATCGGTTGGTTTGTAGTTAGAAAATAATAATTATTAATATTTTCTGAGCATCATTAATTTTACTATTATATTAGTTAGTAGTAGATAAGCTTCAAGAGATGGACCCAGTGAAACACTTTTACGCCATCTTGGATTTTACTTCCGGTCACGTGACTTCACCACGTGACCAATCAAAAGCCACCTTGCGCCACCTTGCGCCACTTTGCGCCATCTTGCGCCACCCTGCGCCACCTTGCACCACCTGGTGGTCAAATGTTAAAATGTAAAATCAGAGGTACCAACTTAACATAAAAATCAAATGTCAAAATGTCAAATATCAGTGATGTCAAATATCAGTGATGCCAAAATCAATAATCAAAAATCAGAATTCAAAAATCAAATATCAGAATTTTAAATTGGCGAATTATGAAACATGAGGATGTGTGTATAACGTCATTATATCACACATACTAATATAGAAATTGGGACAGTTGGGCTTGGAAACCAAATCATTACCGTGGGAAAATGTATAATATATATGATATATATGATGATTCGCGTAAATTCGCTCCTCCTCTGGGGATCGAAATCAAAATAATGTTTTTTGTTATTTATGACAGATAACCTCAAATAATAAACGTTTCAACTGTCATCAGAAAAAAAATGACAAATGGACTTTTGTCATTTTTTTTCTGATGACAGTAGAAACGTTTATTATTTGAGGTTATCTGTCATAAATAACAAGAAAACATTATTTAGTTATAATTTCAAGAATTTAATGTTTTACGATACTTATAACCAGTTGTATTTAACTGGTGAGTGTATACTCAAAACTTTATTTTGAATCATATATGTTGAACATTTTCTAAATTTTTCCTTATTCGATTTCGTTTTTCATTGCAATAAAAATATTATCATATTAGAAAGACAATGATGAATCCAATTTACACAAATACATTTTGCTGGGTGTCTGTGAACTGTCTGCCTGCAAAGTTTGCAGAACTCGTTGAGACGTCCGAAGATTTCACCACGTAAACATCTGTCGCGGACATGCTGATTTCACCGCGACTCTTCCATTCTTGATAATTACGGGCCGCGCCGCCGCCGGAAGGCGTGGTAGTAGCCGCGCGAATCTGAAAATTAAGCCGCAAGACGTAACAAGGTCACGGACGGTGAAAAGTGAAAATTCATCACGCAAATAACATAAGTTTCTTTACTTTATTGCATGGTGATGAAAGAATTTAGCATAGAATTATAGATAGCAACGAATATTTTACTATTTTTCTAGCAGATACCATAAACTTAACTTATATGGGTTCGTTTCTTATGCACGTTAAAGTCTTTCATAAAAAGCATCCGTACGGCAACACCGTTTCATACAAATGCTTAAAAAATATACATATAAAATGTTACTTTCTGAAAAATAAATTAAGTACGTGTACATTGTACATACAATAATATACAGAGTGTCCCAAACCAACTAGTTTGTGCTTTAACTATCATTCAGAATGCTACAATTCTTTTCAGGTATATGTGGACTTATAAGAGACACCTTCCAAAATTATTTTATTGAAAATAGCATTGTCAAAAAATTCTAACTTTGATGCATCACCCTGTATATGACAATGCTATTTTCAATAAAATAATACATATATCACTAATATGTTCTTTAACCTCCATGTTTAATTTGGAATTATTATTTTACAAATTGAATTTTTGACGATTTTTCAAAGTGCGACATGACCTTTTTTCATCAACTAGTGTTACTAAAATCGCTCTAACTCGTCTTGTAATCTATAAATGCTCATAAAATTTGGTACATATATCACTAATATATTCTTTAACTACCATGTTTAATCTGGAATTATTATTTTATTAATTGAATTTTTGTCGAATTTTCAAAATGCGACTTGACCTTTTTTCATCAACTAGTGTTACAAAAATCGCTCTAACTCGTCTTGTAATCCATAAATATTCATAAAATTTGGTACATATATCAACAAAATGGTCTTTAACCACTGTGTTTAATTTGGAATTATTATTTTACAAATTGAAATTTTGACGATTTTTCAAAGTGCGACTTGATCTTTTTTCATCAACTAGTGTTACTAAAATCGCTCTAACTCGTCTTGTAATCTATAAATGCTCATAAAATTTGGTACATATATCACTAATATATTCTTTAACTACCATGTTTAATCTGGAATTATTATTTTATTAATTGAATTTTTGTCGAATTTTGAAAATGCGACTTGACCTTTTTTCATCAACTAGTGTTACAAAAATCGCTCTAACTCGTCTTGTAATCCATAAATTTTCATAAAATTTGGTACATATATCAACAATATGGTCTTTAACCACTGTGTTTAATTTGGAATTATTATTTTACAAATTGAAATTTTGACGATTTTTCAAAGTGCGACTTGATCTTTTTTCATCAACTAGTGTTACTAAAATCGCTCTAACTCGTCTTATAATCCATAAATATTCATAAAATTTGGTACATATATCACTAATATGTTGCTTAACCACCATGTTTAATTTGGAATTATTATTTTACAAATTGAATTTTTGACGATTTTTCAAACTGCGACATGACCTTTTTTCATCAACTAGTGTTACTAAAATCATTCTAACTCGTCTTGTAATTCATAAATGTTGATAAAATTTGGTACATATATCAATCATATGTTTTTTAACCACCACGTTTAATTTGGAATTATTATATTACAAATTGAATTTTTGACGAATTTTCAAAATGCGACTTGATTTTTTTTCATCAACTAGTGTTACTAAAATCGCTCTAACTCGTCTTGTAACTAATAAATATTCATAAAATTTGGTACATATATCACTAATATGTTATTTAACAACCATGTTTAATTTGGAATTCTTATATTATAAATTGAATTTTTGACGATTTTTCAAAATGCGACTAGACTTTTTTTCATCAACTAGTGTTACTAAAATCACTCTAACTCGTCTTGTAATCCATAAATGTTCATAAAATTTGGTACATATATCAATAATATGTTCTTTAACCACTATGTTTAATTTGAAATTAGTATTTTATAAATTGAATTTTTGACGAATTTTCAAAATGCGACTTGACATTTTTTCATCAAATAGTGTTACTAAAATCGCTCTAACTCGTCTTGTAATCAATAGATGTTCATAAAATTTGGTACATATATCACTAATATGTTCTTTAACCAGCATGTTTAATTTGGAATTATTATTTTACAAATTGAATTTTTGACGATTTTTCAAAGTGCGACATGACCTTTTTTCATTAACTAGTGTTACTAAAATCATTCTAACTCGTCTCATAATCCATAAATGTTCATAAAATTTGGTACATATGTCAATAATATGTTTTTTAATCACCCTGTTTAATTTGAAATTATTATTTTATAAATTGAATTTATGACGAATTTTCAAAATGCGACTTTAATTTTTTCATTCATAGCGTTACTAAAATCTCTCTAACTCGTCTTGTGATCCATAAATGTTCAAAAAATTTGGTACATATATCACTACTATGTTGTTTAACTACCATGTTTAATTTGGAATTATTATTTTGGAAATTTATTTTTTGACGATTTTTCAAAATGCGATTTGACATTTTTTCATCAACTAGTGTTGCTAAAATCGCTCTAACTCCTCTTGTAATCCATAAATGTTCATAGAATTTGGTTCATATATCAATAATATGTTCTTTAATCACCATGTTTAATTTGGAATTATTATTTTATAAATTGAATTTTTGTCGAATTTTCAAAATGCGACTTGACCGTTTTTCATCAACTAGTGTTACAAAAATCGCTCTAACTCGTCTTGTAATCAATAAATGTTCATAAAATTTGGTACATATATCGCTAATATGTTCTTAAACCACTATATTTAATTTAAAATCATTATTTTATAAATTGAATTTTTGACGATTTTTCAAAATGCGACTTCATCGTTTTTCATCAACTAGTGTTACAAAAATCGCTCTAACTCGTCTTGTAATCCATAAATGTTCATAAAAATGGGTACATATATCACTAATATGTTCTTAAACTATTATGTTTAATTTGGAATTATTATTTTACAAATTGAATTTTTTTCAAAGTGTGTCTTGACCTTTTTTCATTAACTAGTGTTACTAAAATCGCTCTAACTCGTCTTGTATTCCATAAATGTTCATAAAAATTGGCACATATATATATATATATATATATATATATATATATATATATATCGAACGAAAAATAATCGAGTTTTTTAAATTTTATAGAAAAATTTTGCAATAGACTAAAACAAGTGAACATTTAAATTTCATTTATTCTAGGGTGCCATCAATGTTAAAAATGAAGATGTAAAGACTGATACTAACGAATTATAAAGTAAAATATCCGCAATAATTGCATTATAAAAATTTGCTGACGATTTACTTCTAGTCATTGGCGAATTCTGGCTATAATTCGTGGTGTGCAATGTTACTCTAAACAGAGGTGTTTGTCTATTAATGTCTGTTAGTGGGATTGATATAAAAATTAAGTTCAAAAATTCTGTTCACTGTTCATAAAACCATTTACTAGTCCATGGAGGAAATTTTAATATTGAAGATATCAGCTTTTGGGTGCTTGGGATTTATTTGTAGCAACTCAAAAGATTTCTCAGCACAGATTACTAAACACCTATTTGTGTTACTTATTCATCGAATAACAGAATATGCCTCAGTTGTGTCGAATCCTAATTAATAAGTTCTTTGTAATAAATTAGAAAGAATTCAGACTAAGATATATGAGCAGACAAATTTATTTAATTGTATTATTATATAAGGTAACGGAAAATAGTGTTCAATTAGAAAATCAAAATTTTGCTTGTGAAAATCTTCAACGGTAACCCATCAAATAATTAGTAATAGCAAATAATATAATTTGTACAAAATACAGGATATATATAATTGTGTTTGTATAATAATGTTAACAATTGATTATTTAAATCGCCTCCTTTCTGTTAGCAAATATGCCCCACTTATCTTCTGTATGCTCCGCAGCACATCTAGGCTAGTTATGTTGCGCAACCAAAAAAATGCAAAATCCGCCGTCGCATCTCGGCCTGTCTTTCCATTTCCATATCGACTTATTGTTGCGACAGACGCACCCAACAACCCGACCCTCTGAAATGCCGCGATAACAATCGACAATTCGCAAATCGATTTCGTGCAATTCGATTGTAGAACGGTGTAACTTGGAGAGCCCTTCTTCCGTCGATTATCCGAGGCGAAAGCTAGACAATCGCGGCTGACCCAAAAATGAACGCCGTAATTTTACAATGCAATTATGAAATGATGCTGAGCGAAATGAGAGCGATTTGGTGCTTATTGCGGCTGTTACACGATTTTCGGATTGTAATAACAAAAATTATGTGATGAAATTCGATACGTGGAAATATTGTTGTAATATTTATATGTTTTAATTTATTTATTTATTTATTTATTAACGCTATTATTATAAGCATTGTAATGCCTTATTTGACTCTTAAAAGACATAAGGGATATATATCCCAGTCATGTCCACTGTGTTAGAAATTTCGTTGACGTGTTGTACAATGCGACCGAAGGCGCTATGTTTGCCGTAATCGGTTCTATTAATGTCCACTTTGTTATTAATAAACATAAAAGGCGAAATAATATTGAATTAAACAATTTTATTTCGCCTTTTGTGTTTTTCTTCACTCTGACATTTATTATTTATTTATTTTATTGTTTATACATTAATCATACCTCGGATATTAATATGCAGAAACATTTATTATGTTTAAATAGGCAAATACAATTTGAAATGATTATTTTCGGAAATTTCCTTATGTGACATATATCATAATATATATCGCTGATCGCAGAAAAATAATGCTTACAAAAATTAGGTTGTCATTTAAAAAAATTGTCGATGGATGGTATCATTGCTCATTCAAAAATTATGGAAACAAATTGACACTTTTATTAAACATTGGCAATTTAATATATAAAATCGAAATGTTTTTGCAAAAATCAATTTTTATTGAATTTATTCGCTACTTAGTTTCCATCCTGTATAAATATTACAACAATATTTCCACTTATACAATATCCAAATAATATGTTCTAAATAAAAATGTTATATGTCTTTATTTTCTTATGAAGAGGGGCGCATTATTTTTTGTAGCCGAATATCTTAGGACAGCCCTGCACCCGAGGATTAAAACCAATGTACTAGGCATTTAAAGTATTAAGAAAAATAAGCATACACTAACACATACAAGTATCAGCAAATACATTTACACTAAAAAAAAGTATTTAAGTAGTAACGTTACGAATTTTAATTGCAAAAGTTATGAAAGTGAAATAAATCCTTCCGTTTCGACTCATTTATGTCATGCCTTAATTATACATTACGTAGCGATTTAAACGGCGGAACAAAATTATAATTACTTTTTGTTTATTTATATCATTACTTTTAAAAATTAATTGCAGGATGGTACAGGTGTAGCATAATAGGTTGCGAATGGTTGCGCAATTAATGAGAACACGGTCGGATTGCTAATGAAAGCACGCGCGTTAATAATTCACGAAGTTTGCTGCAAAATAATACGCACGAAATTTGGATTCGGCACGTCTGTTGCATACGTGCAACCCAGTTAGACAAGAGATAATGCAATTAAATTAAAGAGATTTTTCATCAACATATAAATTAGCAACCCTCTAATAACACAGCGGGCGGCGAACGTTTGTAGCCATTACCCCAAAATATATTTGTTGATATCCTGAATTATTGTGTGATTGTACATATAATAAAAAATTCACTGGCGAAAGAAATTAGCCCAAAACATGGTTCAATTGAAATACTAAATAATTTTTATTAAATTTGTACCACATATTTAAAAGATTTCACTTACACCCGATTTCTCCAACGAATCTTAACTACTTTAGACGGTCTTATTAATAAGACGGTCTTAAAACGTTGCACAAAAAAAATCGGATCTTAAAACGATAAGATGGTCTTACATTATAAGATTAAGTAAGATCTACATCTAGATATTGGATTGTTAGGGCGTCTATTAACAATCCAATATCTAGATTATAATTTTTATTGTATGTAAAATTTCATTATATTTTGTTTTATAGTATTTTATATTTTCTGCTGTAATTTTTCTCTTTATTTTCATACATTTTTATAAATTATTGATCCTAGTTATCTAAAACTTTAGTAATTTATTATTTTTTAGAACAATTTTCTTCTAAATATTTATTTCTAACCACATCACCACATCATCGGTTTGCAATCCCATCAAATCTAAATTTACTGCCCGCACACACATTTCATTAAACCACATTGTTAAGTAAATTAAAATCCTTGAACAACTGCAGTCACGAATCCGGCGGTCAATAAATCCGCTTCCAAGCCGGATACGGCACCCGGACTTACCGGAGCCTGCGATGGGCCTCGAGAGCGGCCGCCAAAAGAACACTTCCCATTAAAATATTTAAATTTCACATGTACGTGTGTGCGTGTTCGATTAATTGTGTTCAATGCCGGCGGCTTTGAGCCTTCCTGCTCGCAAGTAACGGACTTTGGGCTGGTGTTGCAACGCGCGAGTCTCGAATTTGTTTCGCAAGTTTTTGTGGAACTCTGTGGATTTGCCGGTGCTAACGACCTGGTGTTCTTCAATAATATATATATATATATATATATATATATATATATATATATATATATGTGGCTACATGAAAAAACAATTTGGTGCCAGCCTTGGTCTGTGATGAGCGTGTCCGATAGGTTTTGTTGATTAAGTGTGTACTGGCACGTTTTATATTGTTTATGTTAAATTTAATGGGTGTTTTTATTACCGAATTTGAAACACTATTGCCCAAGCGTGATCATTATTAAAAATGAATATATTAATTTTAATTTGTAATTGTAATACAATTTTAATAGTATTAATACAATAACACTTAAAATAAACTGAAATAATCTCGACACCTGAAAGAGTATAAAGAGATTTTAAACAATTATATAATATTATTTTTGAGATTATACATTCCTAATTTTTCATGATTTTTCAAACAGGAAACGATTCTATGATTAGTTTCAATTTTACTGAGTATTCTCTCCTCCGAGAGACCCGCTGTAGGAACTACGACTATAGACTTTGTCTCTATATTATAGACTATAGCCTTATACACTATAGACTTATAGACTATAGACTTATAGACTATAGACTATAGACTTATAGACTATAGACTTATAGACTATAGACTTATAGACTATAGACTTATAGACTATAGACTTATAGACTATAGACTTATAGACTATAGACTATAGACTTATAGACTATAGACTTATAGACTATAGACTTATAGACTATAGACTTATATACTATAGACTATAGACTATAGACTATAGACTATAGACTATAGACTATAGACTATAGACTTATACACTATATACTATAGACTATAGACTATAGACTATAGACTTCTTGACTATAAACATATAGACCATACTTATATAATTTAAAAATACGTAAACCAAGTATTTTTCACGATCAATTCTCACATACCCAGTAGCAGTCTCTGAATAATCCCCTGTAAAGTTGCACGCGAAATTAATTATGAAACATTTATAATTGAACCAGTATGCAGAAGTCTGCAAGGGAAACTCAATCCATCCTCGTGTGTGTGCCTTTTCGTTTCGCCATTCCGCGCGCCGCGAACTTGACACACTTTTCTTCTTGCCGGTTGTATAGTTGTTTACGCGAACGCATTCGACTACACCACGGGCAGGATATAAATTATTAATTTTTCCGCCTTATCAATTAATGGCGGCCTTTGGCATACACAGCGATGAATTATTCAGAGGTTTCAACGTAATTTTATTTTGGTGTAAAATTTAAAAAGAATCGCGCTGGGTTTCATTGCCGTTTCGACATTTTCGGACTGTTAGTCATCGCCTATCGGACATCGATCTTGAAACGTGAGGTGTTTGAATCATTAATTGCTGTAGTGATTAGTATTTATCATGTGTATTGGTTTGGAGGGTTTTTATCACACTTTGTCATGACAAAAACCCTACAAACCAATAAACATGACAAATACTAATTTTTATAGCAATTAATGATTCAAGCACCTCATGTTCCAAGATCCTGTCAGATAGGCCATTAATAAATATAATGATTCATACTACAAATATATACAAAAAACGTCTTGGGCAATGGAGTAACAAAAAAACGATTTTGTCTGAAATATATATATATATATATATATATATATATATATATATGTATATATATATATATATATATATATATATATATATATGTATATATATATATATATATATATATATATATATATACCAAATTTTATGGATATTTATGAATTACAAGACCAGTTCGAGTGATTTTAGTAACACTAGTTGATGAAAAAAGATACAGTCGCATTTTGAAAATTCGTCAAAAATTCAATTTGTAAAATAATAATTCCAAATTAAACATAGTGGTTTAAGAACATATTAGTGATATATGAACCAAATTTTATGAACATTTATTGATTACAAGACGAGTTAGAGTGATTTTAGTAACACTAGTTAATGAAAAAAGGTCAAGTCGCATTTTGAAAAATCGTCAAAAATTCAATTTGTAAAATAATAATTCCAAATTAAACATAGTGGTTTAAGAACATATTAGCGATATATGTACCAAATTTTATGAACATTTATGGATTACAAGACGAGTTAGAGCGATTTTTATAACACTAGTTGATGAAAAAAGGTCAAGTCGCATTTTGAAAATTCGTCGAAAATTCAATTTATCAAATAATAATTCTAAACTAAACATGGTGGTTAAAAAACATATTAGTGATGTATGTACCAAATTTTATGAACATTTATGGATTACAAGACGAGTTAGAGCGATTTTTGTAACACTAGTTGATGAAAGAAGGTCAAGTCGCATTTTGAAAATTCGTCAAAAATTCAATTTATAAAATAATAATTCCAAATTAAACATGCTGGTTAAACAACATATTAGTGATATATGTACCAAATTTTATGAACATTTGTGAATTACAAGACGAGTTAGAGCGATTTTAGTAACACTAGTTGATGAAAAAAGATCAAGTCGCACTTTGAAAAATCGTCAAAAATTAAATTTATAAAATAATAATTTCAAATTAAACATAGTGGTTTAAGAACATATTAGCGATATATGTACCAAATTTTATCAACATTTATGGATTACAAGACGAGTTAGAGCGATTTTAGTAACACTAGTTGATGAAAATAGGTCAAGACGCATTTTGAAAAATCGTCAAAAATTCACTTTGTAAAATAATAATTCCAAATTAAACACGATGGTTAAAGAATATATTAGTGACAAATGTACCAAATTTCATGAACATTTATGGATTACAAGACGAGTTAGAGTTTTAGTAACAATAGTTGATGAAAAAAGGATAAGTCGCATTTTGAAAATTCGTCAAAAATTCAATTTATAAAATAATAATTCTAAATTAAACACTGTGGTTAAAGAACATATTATTGATATATGTACAAAATTTTATGAACATTTATGGATTACAAAACGAGTTAGAGCGATTTTAGTAACACTAGTTGATGAAAAAATGTCAAGTCGCATTTTGAAAAATCGTCAAAAATTCAATTTATAAGATAATAATTCCAAATTAAACATAGTGGTTAAAGAACATATTATTGATATATGTCCCAAATTTTATGAACATTTATGCATTAAAAGACGAGTTAGAGCGATTTTAGTAACACTAGTTGATGAAAAAAGGTAAAGTCGCATTTTGAAATTCGTGAAAAAATTCAATTTATAAAATAATAATTCTAAATTAAACATGGAGGTTAAAGAACATATTAGTGATATATGTTCCAAATTTTATCAACATTCATGGATTACAAAACGAGTTAGAGTGATTTTAGTAACACTAGTTGATGAAAAAATGTCAAGTCGCATTTTGAAAATTCGTCAAAAATTCAATTTGTAAAATAATAATTCCAAATTAAACATGGAGGTTAAAGAACATATTAGTGATATATGTTCCAAATTTTATCAACATTTATGAATTACAAAACGAGTTAGAGTGATTTTAGTAACACTAGTTGATCAAAAAAGGTCAAGTCGCATTTTGAAAATTCGTCAAAAATTCAATTTATAAGATAATAATTCCAAATTAAACATAGTGGTTAAAGAACATATTATTGATATATGTCCCAAATTTTATGAACATTTATGCATTAAAAGACGAGTTAGAGCGATTTTAGTAACACTAGTTGATGAAAAAATGTCAAGTCGCATTTTGAAAATTCGTGAAAAAATTCAATTTATAAAATAATAATTCTAAATTAAACATGGAGGTTAAAGAACATATTAGTGATATATGTTCCAAATTTTATCAACATTCATGGATTACAAAACGAGTTAGAGTGATTTTAGTAACACTAGTTGATCAAAAAAGGTCAAGTCGCATTTTGAAAATTCGTCAAAAATTCAAATTATAAAATAATAATTCCAAATTAAATATAGTGGTTTAAGAATATATTATTGATATATGTACCAAATTTTATGAACATTTATGAATTACAAGACGAGTTAGAATGATTTTAGTAATACTAGTTGATGAAAATAGGTCAACTCGCACTTTGAAAAATCGTCAAAAATTCAATTTGTATAATAATAATTCCAAATTAAACACGGTGGTTAAAGAACATATTATTGATATATGTCCCAAATTTTATGAACATTTATGCATTAAAAGACGAGTTAGAGCGATTTTAGTAACACTAGTTGATGATCAACATTCATGGATTACAAAACGAGTTAGAGTGATTTTAGTAACACTAGTTGATCAAAAAAGGTCAAGTCGCATTTTGAAAATTCGTCAAAAATTCAAATTATAAAATAATAATTCCAAATTAAATATAGTGGTTTAAGAATATATTATTGATATATGTACCAAATTTTATGAACATTTATGAATTACAAGACGAGTTAGAATGATTTTAGTAATACTAGTTGATGAAAATAGGTCAACTCGCACTTTGAAAAATCGTCAAAAATTCAATTTGTATAATAATAATTCCAAATTAAACACGGTGGTTAAAGAACATATTATTGATATAAGTACCAAATTATATGAACATTTTTGGATTACAAGACGAGTTAGAGTCATTTTAGTAACACTAGTTGATGAAAGAAGGTCAAGTCGCATTTTGAAAATTCATCAAAAATTCAATTTATAAAATAATAATTTAAAATTAAACATGGTGATTAGAGAACATATTTTTGATATATGTACCAAATTTTATGAACATTTATGGATTACAAGTCGAGTTAGAGCGATTTTAGTAACACTAGTTGATTAAAAAAGGTCAAGACGCACTTTGAAAAATCGTCAAAAATTCAATTTGTAAAATCATAATTCCAAATTAAACATAATGGTTTAAGAACATATTAGTGATATACGTACCAAATTTTATGAACATTTATGCATTGCAAGACGAGTTAGAGCGATTTTAGTAACACTAGTTGATGAAAAAAGATCAAGTCGCAATTTGAAAATTCGTCAAAAATTCAATTTATAAGATAATAATTCCAAATTAAACATAGTGGTTAAAGAATATATTATTGATATATGTACTAAATTATATGAACATTTATCGATTACGAGATGAGTTAGAGTCTTTTTAGTAACACTAGTTGATGAAAGAAGGTCAAGTCGCATTTTGAAAATTCATCAAAAATTCAATTTATAAAATAATAATTTCAAATTAAACATGGTGATTAAAGAACATATTGTTGATATATGTACCAAATTTTATGTACATTTATGGATTACAAGTCGAGTTAGAGCGATTTTAGTAACACTAGTTGATTAAAAAAGGTCAAGACGCACTTTGAAAAATCGTCAAAAATTCAATTTGTAAAATCATAATTCCAAATTAAACGTAATGGGTTAAGAACATATTAGTGATATATGTACCAAATTTTATGAACATTTATGGATTACAAGACGAGTTAGAGCGATTTTAGTAACACTAGTTGATGAATAAAGATCAAGTCGCATTTTGAAAATTCGTCAAAAATTCAATTTATAAGATAATAATTCCAAATTAAACATAGTGGTTAAAAAACATATTATTGATATATGTACCAAATTATATGAACATTTATAGATTACGAGACGAGTTAGAGTCATTTTAGTAACACTAGTTGATGAAAGAAGGTCAAGTCGCATTTTGAAAAATCGTCAAAACTTCAATTTATAAAATAATAATTCCAAATTAAACATGATGATTAAAGAACATATTGTTGATATATGTACCAAACTTTATGAACATTTATGGATTACAAGACGAGTTAGAGCGATTTTAGTAACACTAGTTGATGAAAATAGGTCAAGACGCACTTTGAAAAATCGTCAAAAATTTAATTTATAAAATAATAATTCCAAATTAAACATAGTGGTTAAAGAACATATTATTGATATATGTACAAAATTTTATCAACATTTATAGATTACAAGACGAGTTAGAGTGATTTTAGTAACACTAGTTGATGAAAAAAGGTCAAGTCCCACTTTGAAAAATCGTCAAAAATTCATTTTGTAAAATAATAATTCCAAATTAAACATGGTGGTTAAACAACATATTAGTGATATATTTACCAAATTTTATGAACATTTATTGAATACAAAACGAGTTACAGGGATTTTACTAACACTAGTTGATGAAAAAGTCAAATCGCATTTTGAAAAATCGTCAAAAATTCAATTTATAAAATAATAATTCCAAATTAAACATGATGGTTAAAGAATATATTAGTGATATATGTACCAAATTTTATGAACATTTATGAATTACAAGACGAGTTAGAATGATTGAAAATAAAATCGAGGACTACAAAAAAATAAAAATTCTCCATAACCAAACAAAATGTTCTTAATGTCCTTTATGTATTTCGGTAATTTGTTATATTAATTTGCATTATTTGATATATAGCTCTTGTTTAATCTTTTGCTGTGTTGCAAATATGCAAACATGTAAATATTCATCAATAGGGTGCAGTATCCGCATTCCCAACATCTCCCATGCTTGTGTAACATTCTCAAATCTATTATATAATTTGTTTGTATGTATGCGTGTGTGTGTGTGTGTGTCGATTGGAGCGGAATCGATTGAAAATATGTGCACATGAGATTCCGCATGAGTAGCCCTGGCAAGGAAGGTCAGTGCGCGCGGAAAGTGGCCAAGTGTCCAACCTTGCCGCGAGGTCCTCTCTCCCTTCTCGCCGGAGCCTTCCTTCCTGCCTCCGCCACCGCCTCCCGTGGCTTACTGTCCGCACCGCAGCCACCTTACCCCACACATAAACAAGAAAAGCATACACACACTTAATTTGTACGCGAACCGCGCCGGCTTTTAGTTCCGATATCTCGAAACGCGTGAGTCAGTTGGTACGCGAGTGCGAGCGTGTGTGAGTCAACATTTGTGAAGGATTTAACTTTGATTTTTCGTTTTGAGGATTATCACCAACGGCTTGGGTATGTTCTCTCTCTCTCTCTCTCTCTCTCTCTCCCTATATATATATATATATATATATATATATATATATATTTAATTTGAGATTATTTTGCTGTTATATTCAAGGTGGAAACGGATTAAAAAACCAACGTTTTTTAATACTTTTGGGGTGGTGCAGCAATCACATCAGCAACAATATTTATATATTTAATTAAACGAATTTGAGAGGGAGAAAAAAATCCAGAGGAATGGAAAATGGACATCCATTGTGGCCGAGCCCTGATGAAGTAGCTGTTTTAGCTACGCAATATTGGTAAAAAGGGAAGTAAAGTGTACTTCAACTAAATAGTGTTTTATTGCTGCACCACCCTAATAAGCTAGGAACATCTATTTATCTATTTCTATTTTGAATTATATATATATGTATATATATATATATATATATATATATATATATATATATATGTGTGTGTGTGTGTGTGTGTGTGTGGTGCAGCAATAAAACACTATTTAGTTGAAGTACACTTTACTTCCCTTTTTACCAATATTGCGTATCTAAAACAGCTACTTCATCAGGGCTCGGCCACAATAAATGTCCATTTTCCATTCCTCTGAGATTTTTTCTTCCTCTCAAATTCGTTTAATCAGTTCGTATAGATGTCCCCATATCTCTAAGGTCGCCTCCTTTGAGTCATTGTGTCGCTTCCTGATGCTTTGTTTATTTTTTAATTGGCCTATTATTTCGGTTGTTTCGTTAAGTGTCGGTGTCGGCACTTCCGGTTCTGCAGTTGTATTGAGCTTCTTATATTTCAGTTTCTTATCAAGCAAGTCACAAAAATACTCTGGCCATCTTTTACGTAATTCTTTACCACGTTAAGGATGCTCGCGCTTTCACCATCGTTTTTACATAAATCGCATGCTTTTCAATAAATGCAATGTGTATGAAATAGTATACACAGAGGTTGGGTCTAGTAGGCCGAGTATATGATTTAGAATACACATACAATAATAACGCTTTGTTTTGTTATCTATATTGCATCTTCACAACCCTGATATTCTTTAAAACATATATAATTGTGAATCCACCTCTTAGCAATCTACATATCTAGATTTCGATCTTATTAGATCTCATCAGTATAGCTCAGCTAGTGAGGATGATTTCACACAAAATCTCGAATGGTTTTCTTTATTTCACTTAACGTGGCCTAGAGAATCCTTTTCTTAAAATGACCGCAGCATTTAACGCGTTAAATAAATGTTTTATTATACCCGGATGCACCTGGATTTTGTTTAGTTTCAAATTGAAATTATTATTCTGGATAGTTCTGGATAGTTGGCTGGAGGGTAGCATAGCTACAGACACTTAGGCCTCAAAATGGACCCCTTTAAGGCTACTCACTCGTCCCACCAGGCAATTTTGCGTGCAAGCTGCAAAACTCAAAAAAAAAAATTATTAGTATCTGTAATTTATTAACAGACAACACGAATGCTGTTTAATATCATTTACCATTCTACAACGTATCGTGAGTAACATTTGTACCTCACACATTCTTCCGCGCAGATGTGTATGTGTTTGTTTTTTTTGCGTACTCACTTATAATAATAGACCACGCGACGAGCAATTAGGTCCTTCGATTGCATTTTAACGAGCGAATCTAGCGCGACACTTTCGAAATTTCCGAGCAGTGGCCAGTCGCGCGCGGCTCGTGTTCCGGGAACTCTTCTGCGACTACCAATTAATTTGTGCGCGCGTAATAAAAAAAAATAATAATGATTTCGCAATATATATTTATGTAGATATTATCCGCTCGCCGGCTCTCAATTGACATTTCGTGTGGCTATAAATACACATGCGGATGATAAGGCTGGAATTTATTGCGGCGCGCAAAAAAAGCCGATCGGCGAGGTAATGGCGAGTTGGAGGAGAGTGTGTGAGTTTTGACTAGGATTTAAAATATTTAGGACGACACCGTGAGAGAAATAATGTAAGGAATTTATTGTGTTTAATTACATTTAATTAAGTTGTTAGGAGTGTTTTATGTTTGGTGGGTTTTGTTAACGACCGTGGCGACGCATAAACATACCTCTGTTAACCTCAAAGGCGGTTTCTAAGTGAATTTCTTGAATTTACTAAGCTAGAGTTATTAATATTCTATATGAACTTGTTTAAAAAGATATTTGTTAATTTTATCCGTAGGTAAATATATATTATATTAATAATTCATATCAAAACTGATGTTTATATTTATACAGTTTATACATGGCACCTTAGACAAAAAAGTGTATGTTGCACATTGAGATGACAACTT
Source organism: Lordithon lunulatus (assembly GCA_963942505.1). Lineage (NCBI taxonomy): Eukaryota > Metazoa > Arthropoda > Insecta > Coleoptera > Staphylinidae > Lordithon > Lordithon lunulatus. Next base: position 70,507,989 of record OZ012666.1, read on the forward strand.
TCGTAACTTTCGTAACAGTTTTTTTGATAAATGCATTTTAAAGATTGCAGTAGTTTTACCATTAAGTATAATGTTATCTATTTTTTGTTTAAATAATACTTTGGTTTATACCAAACGCAAAAAAGGATTCTAGGAGCGTTAAAATATACATAAGAATCATCAAAACAAAAATCAAAACCTGAAAATTAATTTTGGAAGTTACGACACTTGTCATCTCAGTGTGCGACATAATTTTTTTTTGTCAAAATTCCCAAAATTCAATTGGAAATTTTTTTATCACTTTGCTAATCAATTAGCTTTAGCCTATTCAAAAATGTAATAAACCAAATAATACCAACAATTACTTTTTTGTCAATATTCTAAAAATCCCAATATGGATATTTTTAATACTTTGCTAATCAATTAGCAATACTTTAGCCTATTCAAAAATGTAATAACCAAAAATTCCCTTTTGGTCAATATTCCAAAAATTTCAATATGGATATGTTTAATACTTTGCCAATCAATTAGCAATACTTTAGCCTATTCAAAAATTTAATAACAAAAATTATTTTTTTATCAATATTCCAAAAATCCCAATATAGATATTTTTAACACTTTTCTAACCAAACAGCAATACCTTAGCCTATTCAAAAGTGTAATAACAAAAAATTACTTTTCTTGTCATTATCCCTCTACTAGCATTTCTTAATTAAACTATGTAATATTATTCAAAATTTTGATTTTTTCCAAAATTTCTTGAAGATAATAGATAATATATATGTATGGTGATCTATGGTGATCAGGAAATAAATCTCTTGCGATTGTGTATTTACTTCACTGGACTCTTTACACTTCCAATCTAATCTTCGTGGTAATTACTGCTAATAATAAAGGATTGTATCTAATTATTAATTCATAACCATTATTTGTACTTCCAACAACCTTAAACATTACAAAAATAAATTTGCTTGCGACATGTTTCTCAACAACAACTCGCATTGAACTAAATGTCCAATTTGCGCCAATTAACACTATGCGGTCGCGTTGTAATTAGCAAATTAACGATTCCCAGCGCTGTTAAATCGCAGCCTCCATTCGAGCGCGTAACAAAGTTATTAATTGGCAATGCACTTACAGCCGTGGTGTGGGCAATCGCGGAATTTGCATGGCGTTTAGCGACAATCGCGGGCCTGTTTAATTAGGTTTTAATTAGAAAGGCTGGGTTCGATTTATACGCGTCCCTAGAGCGGATGTGTGCAGTGAACCATGGCACACCAGCAACCTTACTGTCGAAATGCCAACAACAACAACCGCACGGTTGCTGGTGTGAAGTTTGGTGTGGAGTTCGTGATCGCTCTAAGGACCCGCAGAATAGAAAAGTGGTGTAGATACTGATAGGGTAATTTAATGCAGCCGTGAACTTTTTCGACGGCCCACCGCGCACGATAATTGATTTGGGTGCGGTTACGATTATCAAATATTGTGTTTTGGTTGAACCATAAATCATCTATGTGTATAGTTATTGCTTAGATATGTCTTTTTGTGTGTTGTTGTTGCAATAAAATATCTGGTAGTTCACGCATTTCATACCTTTAAAAAACGTTCAGTTAAAATTAATGATCCCATAAGCAATTTAAACCTGTAAATTAATAAAAAGTATAATAGTTACCCTTATTATGGATTAAGAAAACCTTTTGAAAATTAAATACCTACAATATAAGACCAAAATCCACTTTGATCCCATAAGCAATTTAAACCTGTAAATTAATAAAAAGTATAATAGTTACCCTTATTATGGATTAAGAAAAACTTTTGAAAATTAAATACCTACAATATAAGACCAAAATCCACTTTCTATCATGAAATAAAATTTATAAAGTTTCACAAATTTGCCAAGGCCTTTTCTGGTTCAATTTGAAACATTTTTTCCGCCATCTAGATTATATTTCAAATCAAATGACTTAAAGAATAAATAAAACGATTTTTTACTTTGTTTTTGATCACACGCTATTATTAGTTTAGCATCCCACCACATTTCCGATTTTCTCTTCTAAACCCTAAACCCACCTCTGCAATCAAACTAAAAGCATAATTACTTTAAACAATCAATTCTTTCATTTATTATTCCCTTCCATTTCAACTCTTCCGCTTTACCCATCTTACCCTTATTTCTAAACATTATTCATTTGGGTTTTCCACATTCACTACTAACCCCCTCTTATCAAGGGACCTTCTCAATCTTTCCAACACCTCCTGCGTCTTTTCGACTCTCTTGGCCACTACTGAAGTGTGATAAAAAACAAAGTAAAAAATCGTTTTATTTATCCTTTAAACTGAATTATCACAAAGTAGATGCCTTAACAATCCAATATTTCAAATGACTTAGATTCAGTGTCATGCCAAAGCAATTTAAATTGTATTTGTAAATTGTATTTGTAAATTAATAATAAGTATAATTGTTACCCTTATTATGGATTAAGAAAAACTTTGATTTATACAACCAATGTTTTATTGTTAAATATATACACGTAAGAATAATCTGCAAGGGTCAAAAGTAGCCATCTAACTGTATGTGTATGTGTATGAGAAAATGTAAAAGCGTGGAAAAACATGAAAACGTGAAAAACAATAAAACCTGAATCGAAAGGATTCGAATCGTAATATCTTAAATTTTGAATTTAATATTAATTACGTAATTAACGTTAAAAGTCGTGGTGCCAGACACCTGATTTTGTATGTGTATGTGTATGAGAAAATGTAAAAACGTGAAAAAACGTGAATACGTGAAAAAAATCGTGAAAAAACGATAAAACCTGAAAAGAAACGATTCGAACCGAAATATCTTAAATTTTGAATTTAATATTAATTACGTAATTAATTCTGAAAGTCGTGGTGCCAGACACCTGATTTTGTATGTGTATGTGTATGAGAAAATGTAAAAACGTGGAAAAACATGAAAACGTGAAAAAAACTTGAAAAAACGATAAAACCTGAAAAGAAACGATTCGAACCGAAATATCTTAAATTTTGAATTTAATATTAATTACGTAATTCAATCGGAAAGTCGTGATGCCAGACCCAGATATTTGATTATAGTACAGGTCAGCAATAATTTTGATATATTTAGTGTCAAGCTTCTTTTCTTCCTGTTGTTGTAAAAGAAGACCGTGTTGTACTTTATATAATAAGTAAATGCTTTGCTATAGTCGATAAAACATATGGACAAGTGTTGAATCACGTATTTTTCTATGTTTACCAGTAAATTATGTTTTTTTTTCAGGACTGACAGTGCCATGAAGGGTTGGTTCGACGCGTTCCGAAACGATGGAGGTCCGACCCTGTACAGCTTCAACAATAGGACCGCTGTAACGGGGGACGTCACCCTCATCACGTTCCTGATTATTTTTTGTACACTGTACGTAGCGTTCCTCATCGTGTTTCCAGGAATTCGGAAAGAGGTAAGACATTTGTAATTAATACAAAAGTCAAAAAGGGTTTCTATACATCTTCCTATGAATAGTTTTTAGTAGTGATAGGCACTAACAAATGATGTGGACTATCCATAGTAACTATCAATGGTTGCGCGTAACGTAACGAAAACTGAATTTTTTTTTCTAAATGGTTCGCTACAACAATACCTTCCTTCTGGTGTAATTTTTTTCCACGAATGTTATCGCATATTTCCACAATATTAGTTAGAAAACGTGAAGGCGTTTATATATACCTTCCTTTACATCAGTGATGTATTCGGAAAGTAACAATACAAAATAAACTTTTATTCAAACAGCTGTTCCAACAATTATCCCACTTTCAATTTCAGATTATTATTATTATTTAAATAGCCATAATCGACCATAATTAATTGAATATAATTTTTTTTTTGGTCATACTCGACGATGCGATTTCTAGTGTCCTAGCCCCTAGCATCCTCGTCCGCACGTGAACACTTTCATTTCCTGCATCGCTCGCAAATGTTAAAAGCGTAAATATTGCACAACGCGATAGGCTACCTAATATATTTGCTATTCAAGGTCTGGTTCAATAGTGATTGATGGTCGAGGTTGGTTTCATGACCTTACAAAAAATTTGACATTTCACACCTAAATTCAATGACGAATTCAAAAATGTGTTAAAATTAATCAAATATGTCTCTATAATATAAAAATTAAGGCAATGTTTTGAAGCTGACCGAGTTGGTATTTAAGACTTTTGTGCTGTCAGTGTTTGTCGTGGCAGACAATAGTTTTGTTGGCGATAAAACAACGCGTTAGCAGGATAATTGCTGATCTATTGTTATCTTAGAGGTTGCAACTGCATAGTTAGAAGAAGCAGCAGGGCTCAACATTACGATTGGTAGTATTTTGAGTGGAAAACTATACAAATAGTCACACGGGCTCAGAGGAGTTGGCAAGTTGATTCATCATACGCCAGCCGATAACGGCAATTACAACTAGTTAGAAAATTCTGATGTGGAAACGCGAAATGAATTTTTTTGCACTAGTACCAGGAATTCTGTTATTTGAAATTAAATTAAATTTAAATTGTGACTAATTTAGATACATATATATATATATATATATATATATATATATAAATGTGTCTATAAAATTCTGTTGTGAAAACGTTAAATGAATTTTTTGCACTAGTACCAGGAATTCTGGTATATGAAATAAAATTAAATTGAAATTGTGACTAATTTAGACACATTTATATATATATATATATATATATATATATATATATATATATATATAATATATATATATATATATATATATATATATATATATATATATATATATATATATATATATATATATATATATATATATATATATATATATATAATCTATTTGTCTTGTACCTTTCGGTGTAAGCACCATTAATAATACCTAGTCCTAAAGTTAAGGGTGAGTTATTAATTGAATTTATAAAATGCACTCTTATTTTGAAGTAAAAACTCAATATACAGCATTCAATACATTATTATATTATCATACTTTCTGAAATATAAATTGATTTTTAATGCTTTACGTAATGTAATGCATTGTATTGGTGTACATTTAGATTTTAAAGATTTTTTTTATAAAGGTAGATTTTAGGCACAAGGTTTTAATTTTAAGTGAATTCATGTAATAACTTAACTTTTTACTTTCCGAATACCTAATAGTTTAATTTTATATACAGTTTAAAATTTAATTACGTATAAACGAATTGAAAATAAAAGAAAAAGACAAATATTGTCAAATATCGTGAAATATCTTTAAATATTGTCAAATATCGTCAAATATTGTCAAATATTGTAAAAAATCGTTAAATATTGTCAAATATTATAATAATTTTGTAAAATTTTATAAAATTTTGTAAGATTTTGTAAAATTTTGTAAAATTTTGTAAAATTTTGTAAAATTTTGTAAAATTTTGTAAAATTTTGTAAAATTTTGTAAAATTTTGTAAAATTTTGTAAAATTTTGTAAAATTTTGTAAAATTTTGTAAAATTTTGTAAAATTTTGTAAAATTTTGTAAAATTTTGATAAAATTTTGTAAAATTTTGTAAAATTTTGTAAAATTTTGTAAATTTTGTAAAATTTTGTAAAATTTTGTAATATATTGTAATTTATTGTAAAATAACCCAGCTCAGTGGTCGAGTGGTTGTGGAGGCGTTGTCCGTCTCGTACTGAGCATTCGTACTGAGTTCAATCCTCAGCGGGGAGCGAATTTTCGCGAATCTCCTTGTACAGTCTCTCAGAGGTTTTCTGTGAAGTTAAGATAAATACCGAGTAATTAAACTTCTGTGAGCTTCTCCCTTGAGCGGCGAAAAAGCCTCAGGACTGACTATATAAATAGAAGTTTTTTTTATTGTTAACTATCGTCAAATATTTTCAAATATTTTCAAATATATTCAAATATTTTCAAATATTTTCAAATATTTTCAAATATTTTCAAATATTTTCAAATATTTTCAAATATTGTCAAAAATGTCAAAAAAGTAAAAACTGTCAAAAAATTTAAAAATGCCAATGTAAAATATTTGAAAATATTTTTAAATATTTTCAAATATTTTGAAATATGGTCAAAAATGTCAAAAATGTAAAAAATGTAAAAAATGTCAATATAAAATATTTTCAAATATTTTCAAATATTTTCAAATATTTTCAAATATTTTCAAATATTTTCAAATATTTTTAAATATTTTCAAATATTTTCAAATATTTTCAAATATTTTCAAATATTTTCAAATATTGTCAAAAATGTCAAAAAAGTAAAAACTGTCCAAAAATTAAAAAATGTCAATGTAAAATATTTCAAAAAGATCAATGTAAAATATTTGAAAATATTTTTTAATATTTTTAAATATTTTCAAATATTTTCAAATATTTTCAAATATTTTCAAATATTTTCAAATATTGTCAAAAATGTCAAAAAAGTAAAAACTGTCAAAAAATTTAAAAATGTCAATGTAAAATATTTCAAAAAGGTCAATGTAAAATATTTGAAAATATTTTTAAATATTTTTAAATATTTTTAAATATTTTTAAATATTTTTAAATATTTTTAAATATTTTCAAATATTTTGAAATATGGTAAAAAATGTCAAAAATGTAAAAAATGTCAATATAAAATATTTTCAAATATTTTCAAATATTTTCAAATATTTTCAAATATTTTCAAATATTTTCAAATATTTTCAAATATTTTCAAATATTTTCAAATATTTTCAAATATTTTCAAATATATTCAAATATTGTCAAAAATGTCAAAAAAGTAAAAACTGTCCAAAAATTAAAAAATGTCAATGTAAAATATTTCAAAAAGATCAATGTAAAATATTTGAAAATATTTTTAAATATTTTTAAATATTTTTAAATATTTTTAAATATTTTTAAATATTTTTAAATATTTTTAAATATTTTCAAATATTTTGAAATATGGTCAAAAATGTCAAAAATGTAAAAAATGTCAATATAAAATATTTTCAAATATTTTCAAATATTTTCAAATATTGTCAAAAATATCAAAAAAGTAAAAACTGTCAAAAAATTAAAAAATGTCAATGTAAAATATTTCAAAAAGGTCAATGTAAAATATTTGAAAATATTTTTAAATATTTTTAAATATTTTTAAATATTTTTAAATTGTTTTAAATATTTTTAAATATTTTTAAATATTTTTAAATATTTTTAAATATTTTTAAATATTTTTAAATATTTTCAAATATTTTGAAATATGGTAAAAAATGTCAAAAATGTAAAAAATGTCAATATAAAATATTTTCAAATATTTTCAAATATTTTCAAATATTTTCAAATATTTTCAAATATTGTCAAAAATGTCAAAAAAGTAAAAACTGTCAAAAAATTAAAAAATGTCAATGTAAAATATTTTAAAAAGGTCAATGTAAAATATTTGAAAATATTTGAAAATATTTTTAAATATTTTTAAATATTTTTAAATAGTTTTAAATAGTTTTAAATAGTTTTAAATATTTTCAAATATTTTGAAATATGGTCAAAAATGTAAAAAATGTAAAAAATGTCAATATAAAATATTTTCAAATATTTTCAAATATTTTCAAATATTGTCAAAAATGTCAAAAAAGTAAAAACTGTCAAAAAATTAAAAAATGTCAAGGTAAAATATTTCAAAAAGATCAATGTATAATATTTGAAAATATTTTTAAATATTTTCAAATATTTTCAAATATTTTCAAATATTGTCAAAAATATCAAAAAAGTAAAAACTGTCAAAAAATTAAAAAATGTCAATGTAAAATATTTCAAAAAGGTCAATGTAAAATATTTGAAAATATTTTTAAATATTTTTAAATATTTTTAAATATTTTTAAATATTTTTAAATATTTTTAAATATTTTTAAATATTTTTAAATATTTTTAAATATTTTTAAATATTTTTAAATATTTTTAAATATTTTTAAATATTTTTAAATATTTTTAAATATTTTTAAATATTTTTAAATATTTTGAAATATGGTAAAAAATGTCAAAAATGTAAAAAATGTCAATATAAAATATTTTCAAATATTTTCAAATATTGTCAAAAATGTCAAAAAAGTAAAAACTGTCAAAAAATTAAAAAATGTCAATGTAAAATATTTTAAAAAGGTCAATGTAAAATATTTGAAAATATTTGAAAATATTTTTAAATATTTTTAAATATTTTTAAATAGTTTTAAATATTTTCAAATATTTTGAAATATGGTCAAAAATGTAAAAAATGTAAAAAATGTCAATATAAAATATTTTCAAATATTTTCAAATATTTTCAAATATTGTCAAAAATGTCAAAAAAGTAAAAACTGTCAAAAAATTAAAAAATGTCAAGGTAAAATATTTCAAAAAGATCAATGTAAAATATTTGAAAATATTTTTAAATATTTTTAAATATTTTCAAATATTTTCAAATATTGTCAAAAATGTCAAAAATGTAAAAAATGTAAAAAATTTAAAAAATTTAAAATATGTAAAAAATGTAAAAAATGTCTATATAAAATATTTTCAAATATTTTCAAATATTTTCAAAAATGTCAAAAATGTCAATGTAAAATATTTTCAAATATTTTTAATATTTTCTCAAATATTTTCAAATATTGGCAAAAATCTCAAAAATATCAATGTAATTCGGAAAGTCGTGTGGTGCCCACATCAGATATTTTTAAATTCTATTGCTATACTGAAAGAATAAATGAATTATTATTATTATTAAAAAAAAACTACTAACATAAAAATATATTTTAATTTTTATAAATTTGAGATTAGTTCAGATTTGCCCTCAATTTGATGTATTGAGGGCAAATGTGAACTAACCCTCATAGCAACACAGAAATGTGATGTAGTAGTATTTACTATCGTACATATGTTCGAAATGTATTACATACCATAACAAATAAACCTTTTTTGTTGCAGCGATTTACGACATTCTTCACAGTTACCTTGAGCCTCTTCGCAGGAGCTACAATTTTGAGTAAGTCACACCCCTAAAAAAGCATCGTATGCAACACATACAATTTAATCCTTCCAGTCTCCCTATTTGGCTCCGGCTGGCACGTGGGCAAGGCCTCCATCGTGAGCAGCTACAGGGCGTTCTCCAAAGAAAAAGTCGTCGCCGATATTGGCGTCTATGTCGGACTCAAACATGTCAACATCACGTTGCAAGGTAAACAAAATACATTTTTTTAGATCACAAGATTTGGGGGATACAATAACTACTAATGAATGATGTTTACCCAGCCTAGTAGCCGAGTGGTTAGAGGCGTCGTCTGTCTCGTACTAAGCATTGGGAGCCTGAGTTCGATCCCCGGTGGGGAGCGAATTTTCGCGAATCGCCTTTCACAGTTTTTCAGAGGTTTTCTGTGAAGTTAAGGTAAATACCGGGTGATTAAACTCCTCTGAGCTTCTCCCTTGACCGGCGGAAAAGCCTCACGGCTGATAGCCCTATAAAGATAGAAGTTTTTTTTTTATAATAATAATAATAATAATAATATTTATTTTACGGCAAACGCCTTGAATAAAAATAAGATACACACAAGTGACAATACATATAGCGTGCGACAATGGACAAACAAAAAATGTACACTTAAAAAGTAGTGAAATAAATTAAATAAATTAAGTAACTACAAGTTATCGAGTAATGGAGACAATTATCCTAGGCGAACAGTTCCTTATAGTAAAAATATCGAAACTGGAATTTGCTTGCAATATATATATATATATATATATATATATATATATATATATTATGCAATATATATGTTTATCGACATTGGTTTTGATGAGGTATTGCTGCAGTCTGTTGCATCTCCGGCAACAGACTGCAGCAACACCTCATTTCATCATCTCTTCGTAAGACTAGCATGGGGAAGGAGACCAAAGTCTGCACCTAGTGCGAACAAATCAGAAAAGAAGTTCTTGTGTCCTTTGTTGAAAATCCTCACACAACTTCAACAAGGGCCCCTCTGTTGTGGAAGAATATTGTAAACGAATCAGTACACTCTATACAAGTGCCATTTAGTTCAAAAATTGATTATTTTGATAGAAGGCAAGAATCAGTACACTCTATACAAGTGCTATTTAGTTCAAGAATTGATTATTTTAATAGAAGGCAAGAATCAGTACACTCTATACAAGCGCCATTTAGTTCAAGAATTGATTATTTTGATAGAAGGCAAGAATTCTCTGAGTAAATGCGGGTAAAAATCGGTATCTTGTCTTCATCGCGTGTTTTTTCGGACGAGGTCACTTTTTATGTGTTTAGTGGTCAATTTAATCGACATAATTTTCGATATTGTCATCAAAAACAAGATTATATTATTGGAATAAATATAATTGCACCTTATGTGATTCAAAGAAATTTGAATTCACAGGGGTACCTCTAATTATTAGAGAAATGTATAATTCCAGCTCTACTGTCCATATTCACCAACATCCCATAAACTTTTTAGGTCCCATAAGCTAAAGAATAGACAAAATGAAAACGTCATTGTGACAGAAATTTCCAAAACAAATGGCAAACACCTTAAACAGCGCTTGTGATTGGAGCTTTGATTATACCTTTTGTTTAATTATTCAGTGTTTCCAATAGAGAGAATCTAGAGTAACTACATTCCCTAGATAATGTATTTATTGTTGTTCTAACAACGAATACTTATGGGGGTTCAATAGCTATTGATAGATTTATAGAACGTTGGTGAATATGGGGGCCATTGTAACAGAAATTGCCAAAACAAATATGAAACACCTTATGATTGGGGCTTTGATGATATCTTTTGTTTAATTATTCAGTGTTCCCAATAGAGAGAATCTAAAGTAACTACATTGCCTAGATTATTTATTTATTGTTGCTATAACAACGAATTTATGGGTTCAATAGCTATTGATAGATGTATAGAACGTTAGTGAATATGGAAGCCATTGTAACAGAAATTTCCAAAACAAATATCAAACACCTTGTGATTGGGGCTTTGATGATACCTTTTGTTTAATTATTCAGTGTTCCCAATAGAGAGAATCAAAAGTAACTACATTGCCTAGATGATTTATTTATTGTTGCTATAACAACGAATTTATGGGTTTAATAGCTATTGATAGATGTATAGAACGTTAGTGAATATGGAAGCCATTGTAACAGAAATTTCCAAAACAAATATCAAACACCTTGTGATTGGGGCTTTGATGATACCTTTTGTTTAATTATTCAGTATTCCCAATAGAGATAATCTAAAGTAACTACACTCACTAGATAATGTATTTATTGTTGCTCTAACAACAAATACTTATGGGTTCAATAGCTATTGATAGATTTATAGAACGTTGGTGAATATTGGGGGCCATTGTAACAGAAATTGCCAAAACAAATATCAAACACCTTGTGACACCTTTTGTTTAATTATTCAGTGTTTCCAATAAAGAGAATCTAAAGTAACTACATTCTCTAGATAATGTATTTATTATTGCTATAACAACCAATACTTTTGGGTATCATCACTCTGGCCACATTTCCTATAGTTATCATCCATCCAATACTTAAACCATTCTTCCTTTACCACACTTAAAGCGATAGGTCTTCGTATCGGACCAAAATAGATTTTTTGCGCTGAAATCGAATCTTAGTTTCTGCCGAAACCGACATTTTTATATGAAAATTTGAGAATGTTTAATAAAAGTTTTCTTAGTTTAGTAATGCCGCCAAGTTATGTTTCGAAAATAAAATCCAAAGTAAAAATTACACTAACATAACATTTCGAAATTTTTAAATCTCAAACAATACAGTTATAGCAAACACACACGATAAACCATGATGTTGGCAATATAATATACGATTTAACTAATCGTAAATAAACGTTTCGCCCTTTATAACACCGCGCACATAACTGGCATTTAGACAGCAAACCACCTCCCGCTGACGGATCATTAATCATATTAATCTCACACCCCTCCCCGACACATGATCATTCATCACTCGCCATCTACAGCCTCTCGCGAATTTCTCGACCTTTTGCACAGTGAAAAATTTAGCGACACGAAAACATCTCCGGGAATTGTTTATGCAAATCGTTACAATAAATTCCCACATGTGCGGGCGCGCGTCCTTCGTGCGCCTGCATCATCGCGCAAAACAATGATCGGCAATTAAAAAGCCAACGAGGCCGCTGTTTATAATCGTAATTGGGAGCGTAAATGAAATCGACGGATTAACGGCTAAAACAACGCAGTAAATAACACGTCCTAATGAATACATAAGTCGAGTATTAGCTGTTCAAATTTTAGTTAATTAGATATAGACTAAAGGTCGTTTTAGACAAGACAATTTCTTGTTGCAATTTCAAGTTTCTTTACTCAAAAGTTAGTCAAGATGCGAGACAATCTAAATTGTCTCGTATCATACTGCAAATTATTTCTTATTATTAAGACGGTTTTAATCTAGTTAAGATTCGTTGAAGAAACCGGGCGTTAGTTCTTCAGTTCCTACTTTTATTTGCTATTTTAATGTATAAATTAATTTTTATTATATCAGCTTTACCATTGCACAACCTCACGACCGACATCGACTTCAACGAGCGCTTCTACTGGCTGACCTCTGACCAGATGGGCTTTAGTTTTAAGGAGGCTCTAACTAGAGGTCTTCCGTACCCCATCCTGACAGTAGCTGAGTATTTCAGTATAGGACAAGAGGGGCTTTCGTGGGGTGGAACATACCGAGCAGCAGGTTACTATGCTATTATAATGCTCTGGACTTCGTTCTCCATTTGGCTGTTGATGAATCTAATGCTGGTTGTTGTTCCACGCTACGGTGCTGTTTTAATGACAGCGTTGGGCATTAGTTTACTTGCTACAGTGTGCGGATATCTTGGGATGTTACCGGAAACACCGTTGACTATTCATTTGGAGGGTAGTACGTTGCATTTTCATCTGGGGTGGTGTTTTTGGCTCGTGTTTATAGCGGGTGCGTTATTATTAACTACTAGAGTTATTCGTTTTTTTAATTGTTATTGTTTGTAGGTTGCGTATGCCTGCTGAGCGGCGTTATAATCACGACCATTGAGATTTTGTTCCCTAACAGTTTCTCTACGATTCTTGAGGTCGATTATGATACGCCGTATGATAGGCATATTATTTTAGAGGATAGTCATGGTAAGAGGTTCCAGAAAAAACGGTCCAGTAGTGGCAAGTTGGAGGAGCCATCGGGTATAGGGTTAGGAACTAGGATTCTGAGGTAATTATTATCATTAAAATATGAAATAATAATAATAATTTATTCTCTAAGAATTTAGTAGTAATAGTAGTAGTAGTAGTAGTAGTAGTAGTAGTAGTAGTAGTAGTAGTAGTATTAGTAGTAGTAGTAGTATTAGTAGTATTAGTAGTAGTAGTAGTATTAGTAGTAGTAGTAGTTGTAGTAGTATTAGTAGTATTAGTAGTAGTAGTAGTAGTAGTAGTAGTAGTAGTAGTATTAGTAGTAGTAGTAGTAGTAGTAGTTGTTGTAGTAGTAGTAGTAGTAGTAGTAGTAGTATTAGTAGTAGTAGTAGTATTAGTAGTAATAGTAGTAGGGAGTAGGACTAGAGTTAACTCACGGAGCTAAGGACTGGAGTGAAGACAGCATTTCGAAATTTATACTTGTAACTGTATTCTAACGTATTTGGGGCCTCATGTATGTCTTCTGGTGTTGAAACTAAAAGAAGTTTATTATATATGGCGAATAGTAAATTGATTAATGCCAATACAGTAATATTATATAATATATTATATAATAATATATGACAAAACAAAAATGACAATGGAAACATGTTTTGTTTCATGTCTGTTAAAGACGACTGTCTTCTAAAAATCCCGACAAAATCAGCGTAAAGCAGGGTTTGGACAATCAGGCCTTCGAGCTGGAGCCGACCAAGTCCAACTGGCAGTATCCTTTCAAGCAGCGCCACAGTCTGCCTGAAAAGAAACTGTCGAGGACGATCTCACAGGACTCCATGTCGACTAGTGCCTCCAGGGACGCTGCTTCGTTGCATTCGATACAAAAAGAGTTCTCCAGGTGACTATAAAAATATTTAAAAGCACAGACATTGGGCTTTACACTCATATTCGAAAAAAATAATAATAAAACGTAATTATAATTCAACTAAAAATTTTATATTCACTTCGTAACTACTATAAATTATTATTTATAATAAAAACGATATTTCGTTGTTTATAAACTAAATTACTAACTGTAAATTACTGTTGTTACTTAACTGTTTTTTTTGCCGGTGCCCATGTTAAAACTTTAGTTATTTTCTAGCCACATTAGGTACGCTAAATAACTAATCTAATAAACTGGATGGATTTGAATAAAATAAAATTATTATTATTTCATTTTGTATTTTATGTTAGGTCATTTTATGTGAAAATTTTTGTAGCTGTAGATAGGGGCCACCCATGCACCCCACCTTGTAGAGTTCAAGTCATTTGAGATAGTGAATGGGCATAGATTGGTTGGTGGGGGACACCCACCCACCCCACATTTGCTCGCATACTTTTTTATATTGGATAACACTTTTTTCGGAATGGTCTAAACAATATAAAACGCCTGTATCCATTGAAAAAACTATGCGAGCGAAGGTGGGGTGGGCGGGTGGCCCCTACCAACCAAACTATGCCCATTCACTATCTCAAATGGCTTGAACTCTGCACTACACTATTACCCTTAACTTTCTATGATTCAATCAATTTTATTAATTAATTTAGACTTCATTTAAAAAAATATATATAGGGACTAATGTTGTGTAGAGTTCAAGTCATTTGAGATAGTGACTGGGCATAGTTTGGTTGGTTTCAAATAGTGGACGGGCATAGTTTGGTTGGTAGGGGCCACCCGCCCAACCCACCTTCGCTCGCATAGTTTTTTCAATGGATACAGGCGTTTTATATTGTTGAAACCATTCCAACAAAAGTGTTATCCTATGTAAAAAAGTATGCGAGCAAAGGTGGGGTGGGTGGGTGGCCCCCAGCTAGTGATTCACAATATCTCGAGTTATATACAAAATAATATAGCATTCCCTCTAGATGGCGTTTCTCTCTAGGGATAGTTCTGGATAGTTGGCTGTAGGGTAGCACAGCTACAGGCCTCAAAATGAGCATTGTGAAACCTCCCTTTAACCTCTCTAGTGGGAAAGTTGTATTATTCCATCCAGTTAATTTGAAGCACCCTAAATTTCAATTATTATTGTTTTTATTCGAATATGGTTAGTAATGGCACTTACTTACTGCACACGCCTTTTTGAACTTACTTTCATTTAACATTGAAAACATAAATGCTTGATTGACACTGTTTCTCTTAGCACGGCAGTTAGAAACGATCCGAAGAACCGTCACCTTCCGTCTACCTCCCTGCGATTCACCCACAACTAACGCTTTATTCCTTCTATTATTGCGTAGATCGCAATAATCCGTGGTGAAGGGCTCTCTTGTAAAAGGGTAGCAGTGACGATCGGATTTTGTTTATAATTTCAGATTGCGCAGCAATCGGCCGGATAAAATACACGAGGTATCCATGTGGTAGCCATCCACGCCCCCACACAATTGACACGTGTGTTTTTTAATAATAAACAATTTTAGTGCAATTATTCTTTTTAAAGCAATGAAACTACGCCGACACGGACACAGATATTGATTAAGTGATTTTATTGTGATATTGATATTATTATTATTACTACTGCCTTTAATTTAATGTTTTTATTAATTTTATTATTACTATTATTATAATTATTTGAGGAAATTGCTTCTTTTTTTTTTCTTTTCTAGACAATTACAAGAAAATTGATGGCTGTGGGTGTTGTGCAGTAGATGTGAGAGATGAAATTAATGTTACTTGAATCCTATTCGACTTTCCTTGATAACATACATTACCTTTAAAGAATTTCAAGAAAAATTATTTTAATACAACGTCGTTCTACAGTAACGTCAGAAATTAAATGAATGTAAGTAAAGTGTTTTAACAAATTGTCGAATGAATTGCACTATCAACGTTGATTAAACTATAGTATTATATATATATATATATATATATATATATATATATATATATATATATATATATATATATATATATATCATTTCTCAAACATTTTTGAATGGCTATTTCGTCTCGGATAATGTTCAATCTAATTTATAGTGAAGGACTTCTTGCCGTATACGGCTATCTGACTGAAGAATCGCCAGATATATCAATGTTAATTATTTCTCAAAAATTTCACTCACGTTTCTGGCTATCGAGTCTCATTGGAGATTGAAATTTTTGAGAAATTATTAATTAACATTGATATATTTGGTGATTATATATATGATTATATCCGTATATGGCAAGAAGTCCTTCACTATATAGATATGTACATATATATATATATATATATATATATATATATATATATATATATATATATATATATATATATACCAATACTTTAAGCAACGCTATGGATGACCAACGCGAAGAAAGTCTATGGCCTAAAAACATTATTCTTTTGGCATTGAATAAAATAGATGACATGTTACCAAGATATATGGTATATTATCGCTCTATACAATGTCTAATAATGCCCTATAAGGCCCTATTACCACGACGTTACACAATATTCAAACTTTCGATTTTTCTAAGATGGAGGCTAAGTTTTCGGATTATTCATTCACCTGCACGGTAAAAGGCATATGATTAAATAAATTAAATACATTTTTGCTAGGGGAATTCTGGCTCACTTTTTAAATTCGGATTCCTAAATTCCTTTTAATTTAGGAATTCGAATTTAAAAAGTGAGCCAGAAATCCCCTAGCAAAAATTTATTCAATTTATTTAATCATATGCCTTTTACCATGAGGTGTAGAGCAAAACTACTGTGGCTATTTATAAATTTCTAATAATACAGTTTTTTTTTTCACTCAGAACATTCTATTTTAGACTACACAATTTTATACAATCCCTACAAAAATTTACTACATCGCATTTGCAAACAAATTTACACTGGTGGTATTTCACTCTGCATCCTCGTCAACGTAATATTCCTATCAGTATCAGTAACAGCCTCTTCCCCGCTCTTCAGTCGAGCCCTCAAATCAAGACACCGGATATCCGTCATCAACGACTGACACTTGTTCTCCAAATCGATATCAATCAACACCTGTTGGTCCTCCAACGCATTATACGTAGCCTTCGCGCAATTCAGTTTGTTCTTCAAATCCAGCTGCGTCTGCCTCAACTGCCGCACCTCATCCTTTAAACCCAGCTCAGGTTCATCTTGAGCTAGCTCGATACCAGGCCGATTCGTTCTGTTCTCCAAACGGGTTTCGCACAATTTCAACGCATCAGTTTTATCATTCAGTGCATCCTCTAGTGTTTTGAGTTCTCTTTGCACTTTCTCCATTTCTTCGCGCATCTTCAGCAGTTGCCATTCAAGCTCATTGCGCGCGCGCTGTGTTTCGTAGATGCGTTTGCGCAATGTAAAATCTACACGATCGCGCTGGGCGCGCATATCATTGCGAGCTCTTTCACGCATCACAAAAAGCGCTTCGCGTAGTTTGTTGGTGTCCGCCAGCTCATTATCGGCGAGGAGTTTGGTGTATTTCGAGTGCTCTAGCCATGTGTCATAAGGAAGGGAACTATAACGAAAAAGATGGCATGAATTAATATTATTTTTGTACTCATGTCCTAAGAGAAGTCATTTATTGTCTTGTAATTATCGACCTTTAGGTTCTTCTGCAGTAATCAGTATTATCAATAATAATTTGTAATTATATTGAAATAAACAGAACATGTAGAATTTGTTAATATATTATGGGTAAAATCTGAAGTTACATGTTTATACGTGGAGAATTGTAAATTAAAACGAAAACATCAATTTTTATAGGGATATTAGTTGCAAAGCTTTTACACCGAAAAAAGAAGCTCCGAGGAGTTTATTCGCCCGGAATTTACCTAAACATTATACAGAAAATCAGATCGTATAGAATAATTGCTATTATTTACTAGTTTTCAATGGATACAGATGTTTTGTATTATTTAAATAATTCCAGGAAGAGTGTTATCCCATGGAAAATACAATGCGAACCAAGGTGGGGTGGGTGGGTGTCCCCCACCAACCAAACTATGCACATTCACTATTTCAAATGGCTTGAACTTTGCACTACACTATTACCCTTAACTTTCTATGATTCAATCAATTTTATTTATTAATTTAGACTTCATTTAAAGAAATATATAGGGAATAATGTAGTGTAGAGTTCAAGTCACTTGAGATTGTGAATGGGCATAGTTTGGTTGGTGGGGGCCTCCCACCCACCCCACCTTTGCTCGCATACTTTTTTACATAGGGTAACACTCTTCTTAGAATAGTTTAAACAATATAAAACGCTTGTATCCATTGAAAAAACTATGCGAACGAAGGTGGGGTGGGCGGGCGGCCCCCACCAACCAAACTATGCCCATCCACTATTTGAAATGGCTTGAACTCTGCACTACACTATTATCCTTAACTTTCTATGATTCAATCAATTTTATTTATTAATTTAGACTTCATTTAAAGAAATATTTAGGGAATAATGTAGTGTAGAGTTCAAGTCATTTGAGATAGTGAATAGGAATAGTTTGGTTGGTAGGGACCACCCGCCCACCCCACCTTTGCTCGCATACTTTTTTACATAGGGTAACACTCTTCTTGGAATGGTTTAAACAATATAAAACGCTTGTATCCATTGAAAAAAACTATGCGAACGAAGGTGGGGTGGGCGGGCGGCCTCCACCAACCAAACTATGCCCATCCACTATTTCAAATGGCTTGAACTCTGCACTACACTATTACGCTTAACTTTCTATGATTCAATCAATTTTATTTATTAATTTAGACTTCATTTAAAGAAATATATAGGGAATAATGTAGTGTAGAGTTCAAGTCACTTGAGATAGTGAATGGGCATAGTTTGGTTGGTGAGGGAACACCCGCCGACCCCACATTTGCTAGCATACTTTTTTATATAGGATAACACTTTTCTTGGAATGGTCTAAACAATATAAAACGCCTGTATCCATTCCAAAAACTATGCGAGCGAAGATTGGGTGGGCGGGCGTCCCCTACCAACCAAACTATGCCCGCCCATTATTTAAAATGACTTGAAGTCTGCATTACACTGTTATCCATTACTTTCTATGAATCAATTAATTTCATTTATCAAATTACTCATAATTAGTAAAAAAAATGCGAGAAACAATGTAGTACAGACTTCAAATCGTTTGAAATAGTGGACGGACATAGTTTGATTGGTAAATTGGCGCCATAAATAATTCTAATTTAGATTAAAATGTATTCAACTTATGTCCCCTGAGTTTACCAGAACCATAATTCAGAACTACCAACAATTAACATTATTTTTATAAATGAATTTGCCTATATATTCTTGTCCAATTAGAAATAACAATATGATAAATTTGGGAGCTCGTTATTTCCTGCGAATGTATGTATATTTTTGAGTCGTGAGCATTATATTAGTTTGGAATATAGTTAAGACCTCATAAAATATCAGTTTATGCAGATAAGCAACTTGATTAATTTTTGTTGTAATCGTACATTCTGCTTACTTCTTAGGGTTGCGCAACGGGTCCGTTTTGTAGCTGATATTAGCACAATTCTTGTCAAGAGTAAGCTGATCCTTGTCGATTTCAATCGTTTCAACTTTATCGTTAATATCCAGAGTCAGCTTGTACTTCACTTCCTCGAGACGATTAATCTTCTCCCATGCCGACTGACAACGTTCTATTAGCAATTTTTTCACTCCTTCCAAAACACACAATTCCTACAAAATATACAAATTGATACACACAAACTTGCACCACATTGATAACTAAGTAGAATGGCGCCCCCATCACTATTATAACTGGCAACAAAGATATAAAAAGTTCTTTTTGTATTCATGTCCTACGACAAGTAATTTCCTGCATTGATTTGGGTGCGGGAAATACTATTTCCCACACTAGTGCGGAAAGTAGCCAGTGTTGCCAACTTAAAATTCGATACTAATTTAAGACTAATTCGTAAAAAAATGTGAGAAACAATGTAGTGCATAGTTCAAGTCATTTGAAATAGAGAATGGATATAGTTTGGTTGGTGGGGGACACCCGCCCACCCCACCTTCGCTCACATACGTTTTTCAATGGATATAAACGTTGTATATTGTTTTAACCATTCCAAGAAGAGTGTTATCCTATGAAAAATTTATGCGAACAAAGGTTGGGTGGGCGGGTGGTCGCCACCAACCAAACTATGCCCATTCACTATTTCAAATGATTTGAACTACGCACTACATTATTATCCGCAACACTGAGTTGGCAACACTGGATACTTCCCGCATTAGTGCGCCAACTCAGTGTTGCGGATAACAATGTAGTGCGTAGTTCAAGTCATTAGAAATAGTGGAGGGGGATAGTTTGGTTGGTGGGGGCCACCCGCCCACCCTACCTTCGCTCGCATACGTTTTTCAATGGATACAGACGTTGTATATTGTTTGAACCATTCCAAGAAGAGTGTTATCCTTTGAAAAAACTATGCGAACAAAGGTGGGGTGGGCGGGTGTCCCCCACCAACCAAACTACCCCCCTCCACTATTTCAAATGACTTGAACTATGCACTACATTGTTATCCGCAACACTGAGTTGGCGCACTAGTGCGGGAAGTATCCAGTGTTGCCAACTCAATGTTGCGGATAACAATGTAGTGCATAGTTCAAGTCATTTGAAATAGTGAAGGGGGATAGTTTGGTTGGTGGGGGCCACCCGCCCACCCCACCTTTGTTCACATAGTTTTTTCATAGGATAACACTCTTTTTGGAATGGTTAAAACAATATATAAAGTCTGTATCGATTGAAAAACGTATGCGAGTGAAGGTGGGGTGGGCGGGTGTCCCCCACCAACCAAACTATCCCCCTCCACTATTTCAAATGACTTGAACTATGCACTATATTGTTTCTCACATTTTTTTTTACGAATTAGTCTTAAATTAGTATCGAATTTTAAGTTGGCAACGCTGGCTACTTCCCGCACTAGTGCGGGAAATAGTATTTCCCGCACCTAAATCAATGCGGGAAATTCCTTGTGATAATACAAAAAATACTATTGGATTATGATGTTTGTAATACGTAAAACAATTGCTTACTGTTTTTAATTCTGTATCTGCATCATCATACGTAAGCTCCGCTCCCTGCCGTCCATCCCTTGCCGTTAAACACTCTGATACGATCCCAATAGGGATCCCCAGCGAGTCCAGCTCGCGTTCCGTTGAATACTTCTCCTCGCGTAGCGCCCCCAGGTCCTTGTTAAGCCGATCCAGACACGCTTGCAGGGCGCTCCTCCACCGATCCAACTCGGTGATGCGATCGGCCAGACGGACATTATTGTGGTACGCGTCCCAGTTGGTTTTGATACTGGTTTCGTTACGTAATTGGCGCGCTTCATGGCGGAGGTTGAAGGAGTCAGTGCGGCGCGTATCGTTGGTTTGGTTGTTGGCCCATTGTTTGGCCTGCCAGTCGGCCAAACCGACATGGGGCAGAGGCTTTTCGAACGTGACCACCGAAGCCTGCATGCTGCTAGAATGTGCGGAGAAATGGGGATGTCGTGATGACGGCGCGTGACATATTGATAAAACGGCTGTTGCCACGGTGTTGTTTAGTCGATTCGTCAAGTATTAATGTTGTTTGTTATAGTCAAACTAAAACATTCCAAGTATACTTAATCGAATCAGAGTATTTAAGGGCAAGGGATGGACGACATGTACACTAACCGACACAAATAGTGGGCACTCGTTGAATATGGAAAATATAAATGTTTCCTAAAAATTGATTGAAATGTTTCCATTTATAATATGTTTATTTTATCTAACCTGCCTTAAAACAATTAAATTTGTTCGCCAGGCTATTGTTTGTTAGTCAGAAAGTGTTATTTGCTGTCGTTACTGGCAATTATTTAAGACCCTTCAACGGGGTTGCTCAGACATTGTTGTATAACTATATGCTTCAACATTAGATAGTCTTCTCATAATCAAATTATGGCTGTTACTTTACAGTATGTTAATGAAGTCATTAACTTGCTGTAAAGTAATAATCCGAGCGACATCGGCAGACGATAATGCCATAATTTGATTAAGGGAAGACTATCTAATGTTGAAGCTTATAGTTATAAACAACAATAGCAAGTGAATGTATCGGAAAATCTTGATATAGCCAGAATAATAATTTTTCATCGCTTGTAGCTATTTGCGGTCGCATAAGAGTCTGAAGAATGGTTTTCTTATGATCGAAATTTTAAGAAGTCGGCATACAATTTATATATAATATATAATTCAATAGCTTATGGTACCTATAGAGTTTATGGGATGTTGGTAAATACGCACATTAGTCTCTAAAATTAAATTACGAGGGGCGTTACGAAATTAGAACATAAAAATAATTTATTGGTAATAATAAAATTAGTTAACAACAACATATGTAATATAACAAAGTCAGATATCTCCTCGTCTCTTCCTTATGTCTTCATCTTATAGCTCGTCCTGCTCATCTCATCTTCTGAATGCACCTGTTTCCTTGTTTGTATAAACAAATTCATCTTATTTGGGCAAGTTGGTGTTGTCCTGGCACGAGCATAAAGTGTGGTTTACGGCATGGACATGAATAAACCTCTTTGCTGGACCCCCTAATGAACTCGAGCATTGCGTATTTACACCTTTGAACATCTTTCTGATCAGTCTAAACGTTAAAGACACAGTCTCCGTCTGCATGGGTTGGCAGGATTTGTTTTCGCCCAGGCAGTAACCACTCGCGAAATCGCAACGGTGCAGAACGGTTACGGGCGGTGATATAATCTAAAATACAAGAAAAATATTGATTATTAGGTAAAATGTGTGTCGTTTGTCGGGGATGATTTTTACTTGTCGAATACAGGCACTGTTGTTTTAGCCAAAAAATTTGAATTGCTAATTTTGACTTTTCTTGATATAGTTATATAGTTGAAATAGACTATTTTTTTAAAATTAATGTGAGAAAGCATGAGAACATGAGGGAAAATGTGAATATTTTGTGAAAAGATGGGAAATCGTGGAAAAAATATGAGAAAATGCAAAAAAAACGGGAAGAACTTGAGAACGTGAAAAAAAAACTTGAAAAATGTGAGTCAAACCAAAGTATCTTAAATTTAATATTTGTTTAAATAATGTGAGAAAGCATGAGAAAATGAGGGAAAATGTGAACATTTTGTGAAAAGATGGGAAATCGTAGAAAAAATGTGAGAAAATGCAAAAAATAACGGGAAGAACTTGAAAACGTGAAAAAAAAACTTGAAATTGTGAGTCAAACCAAAATATCTTAAATTTAATATTTTTTTAATTAATGTGGGAAGAAACCATGAGAAAATGAGGGAAAATATGTACATTGTGTGAAAAGATGGGAAAACGAGGAAAAAATTTGAAAAATGTGAAAAACGGGAAGAACTTGAAAACGTGAAAAAAAACTTGAAATTTTGAGTCAAACCAAAATATCTTAAATTTAATATTTTTTCAATTAATGTGGGAAAGCATGAGAAAATGAGGGAAAATATGTACATTGTGTGAAAAGATGGGAAAACGAGGAAAAAATGTGAAAAATATGAGAAACGGGAAGAACTTGAAAACGTGAAAAAAGAACTTGAAATTTTGAGTCAAACCAAAATATCTTAAATATAATATTTTTTTAATTAATGCGAGAAAGCATGAGAAAATGAGGGAAAATATGAACATTGTGTGAAAAGATGGGAAAACGAGGAAAAAATGTGAAAAATGTGAAAAACGGGAAGAACTTGAAAACGTGAAAAAAAACTTGAAATTTTGAGTCAAACCAAAATATCTTAAATTTAATATTTTTTTAATTAATGTGGGAAAGCATGAGAAAATGAGGGAAAATATGAACATTTTATGAAAAGATGGGAAAACGAGGAAAAAATGTGAAAAATGTGAAAAACGGGAAGAACTTGAAAACGTGAAAAAATAACTTGAAATTTTGAGTCAAACCAAAATATCTTAAATATAATATTTTTTTAATTAATGCGAGAAAGCATGAGAAAATGAGGGAAAATGTGAACATTTTGTGAAAAGATGGGAAAACGAGGAAAAAATGTGAAAAATGTGAAAAACGGGAAGAACTTGAAAACGTGAAAAAAAACTTGAAATTTTGAGTCAAACCAAAATATCTTAAATATAATATTTTTTTAATTAATGCGAGAAAGCATGAGAAAATGAGGGAAAATATGAACATTGTGTGAAAAGATGGGAAAACGAGGAAAAAATGTGAAAAATGTGAAAAACGGGAAGAACTTGAAAACGTGAAAAAAAACTTGAAATTTTGAGTCAAACCAAAATATCTTAAATATAATATTTTTTTAATTAATGCGAGAAAGCATGAGAAAATGAGGGAAAATATGAACATTGTGTGAAAAGATGGGAAAACGAGGAAAAAATGTGAAAAATGTGAAAAACGGGAAGAACTTGAAAACGTGAAAAAAAACTTGAAATTTTGAGTCAAACCAAAATATCTTAAATATAATATTTTTTTAATTAATGCGAGAAAGCATGAGAAAATGAGGGAAAATATGAACATTGTGTGAAAAGATGGGAAAACGAGGAAAAAATGTGAAAAATGTGAAAAACGGGAAGAACTTGAAAACGTGAAAAAAAACTTGAAATTTTGAGTCAAACCAAAATATCTTAAATTTAATATTTTTTTAATTAATGTGGGAAAGCATGAGAAAATGAGGGAAAATATGAACATTTTGTGAAAAGATGGGAAAACGAGGAAAAAATGTGAAAAATGTGAAAAACGGGAAGAACTTGAAAACGTGAAAAAAAAACTTGAAATTGTGAGTTAACCCAAAATATTTTAAATTTATTATTATTGTAATTAATGTGGGGAAGCATGAGAAAATGAGGGAAAATGTGAACATTTTGTGAAAAGATGGGAAAACGAGGAAAAAAATGTGAAAAATGTGAAAAACGGGAAGAACTTGAAAACGTGAAATAAAACTTGAAATTTTGAGTCAAACCAAAATATCTTAAATTTAATATTTTTTCAACTAATGTGGGAAAGCATGAGAAAATGAGGGAAAATATGTACATTGTGTGAAAAGATGGGAAAACGAGGAAAAAATGTGAAAAATGTGAAAAACGGGAAGAACTTGAAAACGTGAAAAAAAACTTGAAATTTTGAGTCAAACCAAAATATCTTAAATTTAATATTTTTTTAATTAATGTGAGAAAGCATGAGAAAATGAGGGAAAATGTGAACATTTTGTAAAAAAATGGGAAAACGAGGAAAAACATATGAAAAATGTGAAAAAACGAGAAGAACTCGAAAACGTGAAAAAAAACTTTTGATAATTCACATTTGAATCATGGATTAGAAGTCGCAACAAAGTTATGAAATTAATCTGCTTTTATACAATTCATAAACCATGACATTTGTTTTTACATTCATGATGTGTAATATTGCTACAATAATAATAATAATAATAATAATAATAATAATAATAATAATAATAATAATAATAATAATAATAATAATAATAATAATAATAATAATAATAATAATAATAATAATAATAATAATAATAATAATAATAATAATAATAATAATAATAATAATAATAATAATAATAATAATAATAATAATAATAATAATAATAATAATAATAATAATAATAATAATAATAATAATAATAATAATAATAATAATAATAATAATAATAATAATAATAATAATAATAATAATAATAATAATAATAATAATAATAATAATAATAATAATAATAATAATAATAATAATAATAATAATAATAATAATAATAATAATAATAATAATAATAATAATAATAATAATAATAATAATAATAATAATAATAATAATAATAATAATAATAATAATAATAATAATAATAATAATAATAATAATAATAATAATAATAGTGTAATAATGCTGCAATAATAATAATAGTGTAATAATGCTGCAGTGCAGTAAAATAATTGCCACAGTACAATAATCGTATGTTAAAGTATAAGAGGATATATAGGTCTTTAAAGCACACACGAGTTTGCAAGCACGTCAGCATTAGCTATTACTCTATTTATTATTAATAGTGATATTCTAATCACTCTGTATATGATAATTATAATAATAATTATGAATCAATAAATTTTATAGGTAACCTTTAAAGTAGAAAAATATTTGTAAATGTTATAAAAATATTTGACTTATTAATAATCATTTAACATTGAAACAAACAGGTTTCTCGCACGAAATACAGTTGTATAATTAACAATTTGCCCCAGGCAAATTCATAAATATTTTTTAACTCACTTCACATGGATGGGGCTTATCCGGCCCCGTTATCACCTCCTGCCATTTGTGCACTCGGGCCTGTGGAGGTCCACACTGGTGCATCTTGTTGCAGGCAACATGTTGCCTGAAGAGATCAGTGTCAGTCTGGCACAGCACTATGCCAACGAGGACACTACACAAGGCTACAATTTGCACGTACATTATTTTACGATATAACGGTTTCTGAAGCTGGCAGCACTCTTGGCTTGGGTATATATACCCTCGGTGGCGACCTGTGAGTCAGTACTGAAGGATTGCGGGAATTCCCTCTAAGCGCAGTAGTCGTTCGCAAATTGTGCAATTATGTAGATGTGAGCGCCGGAATTTTATCAGTTGTACTGGGGATTCCAGATGGAGTAGACGTGGGAATAAGCTATTAAAACCATATGTTGACTACATTAATTACAAGAAAAGCACGAATGTGTTTGAAATAATAATAATAATAATAATAATCTTTATTAATTGCAAACGCCTTGAATTTTTATATTTATTTAATTTATTATATATTTAATTATTATTATATTTATTATTATTTATATAAAAACTAGTTTTTAAGTGTAATTGTACATTTTTTGTTTGTCCGTTTCACCCTTAGTATTGGAATTTTGTGTAATCTCGAAAATAAAAACAGAATTTTAAAAAACTACTCCACAATTATTATAATTCATAATTCATTTAACTTACAAAAGTATCGTCACTTCTGAATCTCATTTATAATGAGATACAAAAGTAAGATACTGCTAAAAGTTAAATAAATTATGAATTATAATAATTGTGGAGTAGTTTTTTTAAATTCTGTTTTTATTTTCGAGAATACACAACATTTCAATACTAAGGGTGAAACGGACAAACAAAAAATTTACAATTACACTTAAAAACTAGTTAAATTAATTAAATTAATATAAGTAATTAAATTTATATTTAAAGATACATATTTAACAAGTAATAAATAAATAAAACGAATTTTTCTTTGTTTTATTTATTTATTATAATGAATTATCACAAAGTAGATGCCGATTCTATTCAATATTTAACAAGTACTTTGTGAAATTTTTATTTAAAACTTTTGAAAATTCAGCCATTGGGACTTAATTTCCCTTGACCTCTCAAAAAAAAAAAGTTCTCTCGGCGTAGTCAGGATAACTAATGACCCAAAAAAAAACAATTTTGTTCTGTTAGTAGATGTATAAAGCTCGTCTTTGAACGAAGGAAAAAGAAATAAATTGAAATAAGAATTTTTGGCGGAGTTCTGAAGAAAAAGTCTAATTTTTTGTTAAATTTTCACCACGTATTGTCTCCTAAAATAAGTTGTAATAAAAAAAGAAAAAATTCCTTCGTTCAAGCACTAGATAATGTTATTTTGAAGAAGTAAGCATAATATGAACAATATCGGTTAATATAATAATAACTTTTTGAGAAATCATGACTACCGACTTCACTGTGTGAAGGTAATTACCTTCACTTCTTAAAAAACCTGTGAAAGGTGATTCGTGAAAATTATCCCCAATGGGACTTGAACTCATGCTTTCCAATGCTCAGTACGAGACGGACGATGCCTCTAACTAAATGAGCTGGACCAAACAAATTATTTTTTAAGATTTTATTTTATATATTCATAATCAATCAAATCATGATTCAAAGCAACTTTTAATTAACACATTTCAGCTATAGAATTAAATTAAAATAACAATGAAAGAAACAAAAAAAACCCTAATTAATTATATTTGTGACGTAATTGCAATAGCATGTATCTGCATAGGAAAATCCTGGAAAATACTTATTATTCTGAAAAAATTTTAACATATAAATATTATTTCAATTAAACAATCCAGCATATATTCTTGCATATAAAATGTTATTAGATTATAGTATTATTGGATTACTAAGTGGAATGCCCGTCGTTCCACGAGGGATAACTTTTAATTAAAGAATAATAGTATTTCTTTAATTAAAAAATATCCGTCGTGGAACGACGGGCATTCCACTTAGTAATCCAATAATACTATAATCTAATAACATTTTATATGCAAGAATATATGCTGGATTGTTTAATTGAAATAATATTTATATGTTAAAAAAAATCGGTGAGTGGATAAACCATGTATAACTCCAAAATTGTAGTTTAGATATAATCTATTTTGTGGGAAAAGTATACATGTCACAACAATTAGATGTACAAGATAGTGGAGGGGGTCATCCTTTACAACTCTCTTGTACATCTAATTGTTGTGACATGTGTACTTTTCCCACAAAACAGATTTTATAAAAAAATACCTTTATTTGGCATAACCCCTTAAAAAATACCAAAATCCCCTTGCCCTCATCAACATCAAGATTATTATTTTGTGTAACAGATTTTATATTTACTACGATTTTGGACTTACATGGTTTTTCCACTCACCGATTCAATTAAAGTGATTGCGCTTTTTAATTTATAAATGTTTAATAGTTTTCAAAGTCATAACGATGATATTGCTAATTGTTATGATTGCTAATTGTTATGATTGCTAATTGTTATGACTGCTACTAAAATTCTAGGAAGCCTTTTAGAGGCTAACGCATTTGTACCCATATTAATTCATAAAATACCGCAATCAGCGTCTTCCCTTCACACCATCGACTAAAAATAGCTTCCAATGATTAACGCTACGAGAATTCGTAATTGCTACCGCAAGTGTCAATATGCAGTTTTCAAGTGCAATTTACGAATAGTTGTTTACACGAAAATTGCATCAGCGGGAGGTAACTTCCACGAAATACACTTTCTCATCGGGAGTCATACGGCCAAATTAGATTAACACGTTTTATTGAATGAAATTGTTGCTGGTTTGAGATTTCGGACGGTAGAAGAGGATGTGGTCTAGATTGACGCACGTCGAGTGTAATGTAATTCTGTTTTGATAGTATAGTTTTGACCTTCATCTAGTCATCGTTTAATGAATATTTATTTTTATAAATAATACTAATAATGTGTTTTAACATTTGTTCAAGTCACACAAAAAAACAACAACAAAGTATTGCTTGCTAGATATTTGCTGTGATATAAAATAAGAAATAATGAAAAATAGTATATAAAGATAAAAAAAGCATAAACTTACTAATGTTCATTGCCTTTAAAGCGGTACTGCACAAACTAACTAACAACATTTTATACAAGGTGGAAGTAATGATTAAATTCAATAAAACCAATATATATATATGTATATATATATATATATATATATATATATATTAAATATATAATTTATAAATAAATAAATTTTGTTAAATTTGAAATGTGCATTTTTTAATCAAAGAGTCAATTGTTTCGACCATTTTTGAATGAGTATCGACTATTTTTTTTTAAATGACAACTCCATTTTTTTTATTGTGATTCTGAAAGGGATTAATTAATTTTCTGCGATCAGCGACGTATATTATGATATAGGTCACATAAGGAAATTTCTGAGAAAAATCATTTCAAATGTCTGTAACTGTTACGAAAAGACAGTAACCCCCGTATTCATCGACGTTCCATAAATCTATCAATAGCTATTGAACCCATAAGTATTCGTTGTTATAGCAATAATAAATACATTATCTAGGGAA
The DNA here is from genome assembly GCA_963942505.1 of Lordithon lunulatus. Taxonomy (NCBI): domain Eukaryota; kingdom Metazoa; phylum Arthropoda; class Insecta; order Coleoptera; family Staphylinidae; genus Lordithon; species Lordithon lunulatus. Next base: position 70,537,981 of record OZ012666.1, read on the forward strand.
TGTAGTTACTTTAGATTCTCTCTATTGGAAACACTGAATAATTAAACAAAAGGTGTCATCAAAGCTCCAATTGCAAGCGCTATTGAAGGTGTTTGACATTTGTTTTTGTGCATTCTGTCACAATGACATTTTAAATTTATCCAAACAATAGCTTATGGAACCTATAAAATGTATGGAATGTTGGTGAATGGATAAATTTAAAATGTCATTGTGACAGAATATGCCAAAACAAATGTTAAACACCTTCAATAGCGCTTGCGATTGGAGCTTTAATGACACCTTTTGTTTAATTATTCAGTGTTTCCAATAGAGAGAATCTCAAGTAACTACATTCCCTAGATAATGTATTTATTGTTTCTATAACAACGAATACTTATGGGTTCAATAACTATTGATAGATTTATGGAATGTGGGTGAATACGGGTGTAAGACTGTATAATTAACTTGGGGAAGATTAATTTAATAAATCAGAGAACATACTAAACAAAAATTAATAAAACATCATCTTTATTATTCAAAAACATTTTTAATTCACAGCGATAATAATATTCGATAATAAAATTTACTATTATATATAATCTAATATTTTTTGATATTACACTTTATATTTATAATTCAAGTGTTCTTAAGAGCGATAAATAATCTTCTGGATGGCCCGTGTTTCCTCTTTACTCCCGCATACAAAAAGCGTATTTGTCAGTGGCATATTATCACAGCAATGTCCAACATTTTCCCACCGCGGTTATTGCAACTACTACAAGCTTCTCGAATGATTATTTACAGTTTCTTTGTTGTGTCGCCGATTTACAATTAACATCCAATCAATTTAAAAAAACAGTGCAGGAATATTGCTACGTTGTTATATTCGAGCGGTTAGTATAAACATCAAAAATTGCTTAGTTTAAAAATATATGTAGAAAATTATTAGATTTAGTTACACATAATGGTTAATATTAAACTAGGCCAGATTTTGACTGTTTTTGTTTTTGTTTGGTATATACAAGTGACGATTTGACGCATACAAATTTCATACTTTTAACTTGTTACAGACTTAATTATTCTGTTCCAATCCAAACAACTTTTTATTATTTAAAGAAAAATAAGAATTGTTCTATAACACTAACTAGTCAGTATCATAAACCCGGAGCATATATATGCTCCAGGTCTATGAGACTGGGCGCGAGTGCCGGAAGGTTAACGGGGAAATCAAAAATTATGTTCTGACATATGAGAAAACTTTTTTTTTCGTTATTTTGAAACGTCGGTAGCTTTTTTATATTCGTGACAATACAAAGCTATACAATGAATTTTAATAAAAGAAAAATGTTCTTTTGTTTAACCAAGAGAACCTCAAATGTGACTTACATTCTCACAGGCTCATATATTTATTACAATTTGTAACGGGCTATCGATAATCAGGTCATTTTGCCTTTAAAGTTTTAAGAAATATTGCTTTAAATAATCATTGCATCATAAAATCTAAAATAAAAAATATGCACTACATCTACTTTTCGTTTCATTCCTTGAGGCCATTTTATCGTCATCGTTAAATTATTTTCTGCTCGCTACTATTGCCAAAAATATAATATTCACATATATTATATATACACGCATTTTTTTTTTGTTGAGACATTTGCTACTAAGCCTCCTCGTCTAAATCCAGTATAAGGTACGCGTCATCTCCGTCCTCGTACACATCATCCTCGTCCTGTCATCTGGGTATTAAAATAGTGTCCACCTCGATGACTTTTCTGGTCGCGGTGCTGGTGCTGCTCGAGCAGTCCGCTATCGAGCACTCGGTTTTGCTGCTGATCAACCGTACGCGATCCCTTTCTTCCTCGCAGCAACCGCAACAGTTACAACGCGAATATAGAAGTAAACCTATAGTATAGATTAAAAAATTACTTTCTTTGTGTAACACAAAATATTGATTTATGACAAACAACAACAAATTCAACCAGTCTCAAACTGAATAGCAATTCTATAGAATAATTGTCATATATCTTTGTTACGTTAATTTATTGGAAACTTGTGAAACAATACATTGAAGCCCTTTATGATGATTATTGAAGATAATGAGGTACTACATCAGTTAGATTACTCGACTCAAATACCGGGTATAAATGTAAAATAGGTATAAAAGATACCAGAAAAATTTCTATAATATCGCGAGAGAAAATAGCCATTCAAAAATTTCACCTTCTAATTATTCACACATCGACACGGCTGTATGAGCGAAATCCAAAAATCCAATTGGACTTTCAACGCAGTTCATGCGTCAATTTGTGTAAATAATTACATAAGAACATCTCACGAGCTATCCACTACCACCCTCCGTGGCGCAGTTGGTAGCGCGACGACCGCGATAGCCGGAGGCGTGGGTTCAAGTCCCATCGGAGAGTAACATTTTTCAGAAATTATATATATATATATATATATATATATATATATATATATATATATATAATTATATATATATATATATATATATATATATATATATATATATAATAATGTACATACCTGCAATCATCCATAATACCAAAGCTGGCCAAATTTCGAGCAGCAAACTCGTGGCGAGAAGAACATTAATAATGATGGAAACAAAGCAGGCCCACGGCAGCAAAATTGGGGACATTATGAGGCCATCGATGTCGGGGACATTTTGAGGCATCACACAGATGCCGAACAAACACAAGATGGCAACTAAAAGACGCCATTTATAGTGTAAAATTTAGACAAATGTGTTTTTACTTACGTGTGATGCTAGACCAAGCAATCGGTCGATAATTGAAAGTAATTGCCACCGAAAGAGCGGTTGATGTCACGTACAGGAGGACAATTAGTGCCAAAACAATTCTACTCGTTGTTAGAGTGGGCGCGCGTTTTTCCACGAAGTTATTTACAGTTGCGACCTGAAATAATAAATGATTCGTATTTTTTTTTAATAAATGTATTGCCCAACAGAATCAGCAAATTCCAATTACAGGACAACAGCAAGATATTACATACTAATATAATATAATAAACTATATATTAAATTTCATGGCTATATATCGATATTAATTTTCTTGTTAATGGATTATACCAGAGGTCGGCTAACTTATGAGGCGGAAGAGCCATGTCTATCCATCACACACATTTTAATTTTGTTTTAGAGGGCTTTAAATTAATTTTTGTTATACATAATAATAATATATATTATTAAACATATCATACATACAACAGAAAAGTGCGAAATTGTAATTTTCAATTAAAACTGAAAATGAGATTATTATTATATATTATTATGTTTATGTCTTGCAGACCATAATATATTGTTATATATTTTTATTAATAATTTTTATGGGCGTTGTTGTATAATATATGTTGTAACATAAATTATTATTTTTGATCCTGACTCCGTCATACAATTGACGTGAAAAAATTACACAATGTTTATAACAAAATGACAATAGAAAATGGAAAGTCTCAATCGTGGCAAATTGTTCCTTCTATTTATTTTTTATTTTTAACTTTTACGCTCCTATCTTGATTTTAGTGGCTGGGTCGATTTATCGCCCAAAAATAAAATACTTATAATTAAAATTTTACAATTTCCTTCGGGCATCTAGTGCAATGATATGTTCTGCACTAAGATCAGTCAAAAAAATTAACAAAATATGTTGCATAATTTTTGTATCGACCCAATCTAAAACCTAAAGCATATCCAGATAGGAGCGTAAAAGTTAAAAATAAAAAATAAATAGAAGGAACAATTTGCCGCGATTGAAACTTTCCATTTTCTATTGTCATTTAGTTAGAAACATTGTGTATTTTTTTCAAATTAATTGTATGACGGAGTCATGGTAAAAAATAATAATAATGAAATACGTTCGAATTGGTCGCCGAAAAAAATAAACTCCTAATAAAAATTTTCTAATTTCCTTCAAGCATCTGGTGCACTGATATGTTTTGCACTAAGATCAGTAAAAAAAATTAATAAAATATGTTGCATAATTGTATTATCAACCCAGCTTCTAAAACTGGCATATCCAGATAGGAGCGTCAAAGTTAAAAATAAAAAATAAATAGAAGGAACAATGTGCCATGCTTGAGACTTTTCATTTTCTATTGCCATTTTGTTATAAATATTGTGTCATTTTTTCAAATCAATTGTATGACGGAGTCATGGTAACTTCTTTAACCTGTACTCAGAGATAATAATGCAGGAAGCCCTGGAAGATGAGTCAACAGGTATTATAGTGAATGGTACTCCCATAAATAACATCCGCTACGCCGATGATACCGTGTTGCTGGCTAGTAATATAGAAGACCTACGTAGAATTACGGAACACGTCCAAGAGGTCAGTGAACGCTACGGACTTAAAATGAACATTAATAAGACCAAATTTATGTTAATCAGCAAAAACGCAACAAACAACAACACACAACTAACGGTCAATCACCACAACATCGAAAGAGTTCATAAATACAAATATCTGGGTACATGGGTCAATGACAACAATGACTTTGAACTAGAAATAAGGTGCAGAATTGAACAAGCCCGCAGCACATTCATTAAAATGAAACGGTTCTTCTGCAGTAAATACCTTAGTAACTCTCTAAAGATTAGAATGGTACGATGCTATATTTTCTCCGTACTTTTATATGGCATAGAGGCCTCTACGCTCAAACAACGCCTAAGCGACAAAATTGAAGCATTTGAGATGTGGATATACCGCAGAATCCTAAAAATATCATGGACCCAGAGAGTTACTAATGAGGAAGTACTGCGAAGAATGGGAAAGGAAAAAGAGATATTAACAACAATTAAAACCAGGAAACTCGAGTACCTTGGCCATGTTATGAGAGGTGCACGGTACAACTTTTGCACCTCATAATCCAGGGGAAAATAACTGGGAAGAGGAGCGTTGGGAGGAGGAGAATATCGTGGCTGCGTAACCTACGTGATTGGTTCGGATGTACCTCGAACCAACTATTTAAAGCAGCAGTAAATAAGATCCAGATTGTCATGATGGTCGCCAACCTTCGTTGAAGACGGCACCCTAAGAAGAAGAAGTCATGGTAAAAAATAATAATAGTGAAATATGTTCGAATTGGTCGCCGAAAAAAATCAAAATTTTCCAATTTTCTTCGGGCATCTGGTGCACTGATATGTTCTGCACTAAGATGAGTAAAAAAAATTAAACAAAATATGTTAATGCATAATTTTTTATCGACCCAGCCTCTAAAACTGGCATATCCAAATAGAAGCGAGCGAGTTAAAAATAAAAAATAAATAGAAGGAACAATTTGCCATGATTGAGACTTTCCATTTTCTATTGCCATTTGGTTATAAACATCGTGTCATCCTTTCAAATCAATTGTATGACGGAGTCATGGTAAAATAATAATAATAATAAAATAGGTTTGAATTGGTCGTCGAAAAAAATAACTTATAATCAAAATTTTTCAATTTTCTTTGGGCATCTGGTGCACCGATATGTGCACCGATATGTTTTGCACTAAGATCAGAAAAAAAAATAAACAAAATATGTTGCATAATTGTTTTATCAACCCAGCCTCTAAAACTGGCATATCCAGATAGGAGCGTAAAAGTTAAAAATCAAAAATAAATAGAAGGAACAATTTGCCATGATTGAGACTTTCCATTTTCTATTGTCATTTAGTTAGAAACATTGTGTATTTTTTTCAAATTAATTGTATGACGGAGTCATGGTAAAAATAATAATAATGAAATATGTTCGAATTGGTCGCCGAAAAAAATAACTTAAATCAAAATTTTTCAATTTCCTTCGGGCATCTGGTGCACCGATATGTTTTGCACTAAGATCAGTAAAAAAAATTAACAAAATATGTTGCATAATATTTTTATCGTCCCAGCCTCTAAAACCGGCATATCCAGATAGGAGCGTAAAAGTTAAAAATCAAAAATAAATAGAAAGAACAATTTTCCATGATTGAGACTTTCCATTTTCTATTGCCATTTTGTTATAAACATTGTGTCATTTTTTCAAATCAATTGTATGACGGAGTCATGGTAAAAATAATAATAGTTAAATATGTTCGAATTGGTCGCCGAAAAAAATCAATATTTTCCAATTTTCTTCGGGCATCTGGTGCACTGATATGTTCTGCACTAAGATGAGTAAAAAAATTAAACAAAATATGTTAATGTATATTTTTTTATCGACGCAGCCTCTAAAACCGGCATATCCAGATAGGAGCGTAAAAATTAAAAATCAAAAATAAATAGAAGGAACAATTTGCCATGATTGAGACTTTCCATTGTCTATTGCCATTTTATTAGAAACATTGTGTGATTTTTTCGAATCAATTGTATGACGGAGTCATGGTAAAAAATAATAATAATAAAATATGTTCGAATTGGTCGCCGAAAATGTTAAAAATCAAAAATAAATAGAAGAAAAAATTTGCCACGATTGAGACTTTCCATTTTCTATTGCCATTTTGTTAGAAACATTGTGTAATTTTTTCAAACCAATTGTATGACGGAGTCATGATCAAAAATAATAATTTATTTTAGTAGTAGCAATAATTACCTGAACTGTATCTTTGTATTCTTGAACAACAGCATCAATATCGGTAGAGCTCGCAGACTCCTCGCCATCGCTGCAATTAGGGGATGCTTCATTCTGATCACTGTCTGACTCTATTTCCGCAGCTATATGATCCAAAGAGGAGCTGCTGTAGTGATCCAAAAGGAGATATTCTTTATCACCGGATGGACCTAAATTAATTTAAATATAATTTCATATCAATAAATATATAACAAGAAACACACTTTTTCTGCTTCTACTACTTCGTGTCTCTGTACTAGTAACAGCCGCTTTGTTCTTCTTCAGATAACTAGGCAGCATATCGTAAAATGTCTTCGATCTGCGCATTTGTTGTTTCTTAGTTTTATTCAGCATGCTGTATTGGATATTACTGGAGGCCGCTTAAAAAATAATCATTTCCCTCAATTAATAATTTTATTAACAAATATTTATTATACAAGTAACCCGCTAGGAGGAAAGTTAAACGCCATCTGTGATGGCATGAGCATGTTGACCGTTATTACCATATGGGTGTGCATTGCTAATTGATGTGGTGCCGCCAGATGGCGTTTAACCTTCCTCCTATGGGGTTAGTTGTATCATTTTTGTATATAACCACTCTCCACTATTGTGTGAATTCATCCTCACTAGCTGAGATCTAATAGATCGAAATCTAGAAATGTAGATTGCTAAGAGGTGGGTTCATACTTATATAAATTTTATTAACAATTAATTTCGCTTACCAGGTGCTTCTTCTTGCACGTATTCTGGCTTGTAACGGCCATAAAGGGCTGTGCTGGATTTTAAGGCGCACTTGTAGAGACATGCGGCATTTATAACGCGCACCAAGTAGTAGAGAGGGCAAGAAAATGCTAGAATACACGCCAGGCTTCCTGAAAAATAATTATATAGTATACTAGTGTCTTCGTGTGTAAGTAGTTGCTGCTGCAAGGTTTTTATAATTGATTAAAACGATTTTAGCATGAAAATATTATTAAATATTATACTGCAAGGTTTTTATAATTGATTAAAACGATTTTAGCATGAAAATATTATTATTGTAAATACCTGCAGTGAAAATAGCTAAAACTGGAGCCCCAGTAAGTGCATTTCTGTACATAATCGGCGAAACCAGTATCCTCCATTCGCGTCCAGCCAATTTAACAATTAGATTATAGAGGGTGGGCATAATTTCAGTCAATGTTAAACAAACTATGCAAATGGTGCACACCGCCATAACCGGACGAGCCCAATCAACATCTCTCACCTCGAAAACTCGGACAAGAGGAATGGCAGTACCTGCCACTTCTCTAAAATTTGAAATAACGTTTATATGTATATAAAGATTAGATATTTGAACGGTACCCTCCTTATATATCTATAAATTATTAATATATTTGCAACAAAATTAAATTATCAAAAAAATTAAAACTATTTACTCATGACACCAGATCTTGTCAGGAACTACACATACCGTATGAGAGACTGAAGGTAATCAAAGAACAAAAATTCATGGTAAAACATTATAATGCGCTACAAGCTACATTAAAAAATATAGAAGAGATGAAGATGTTCAAATTTGAACTACTTCAGCTATTAATTCAAAGAGCCTACTACTCATTTGAGGAGCATTTAGAAGTATTTTAATTAATTGAAATGCGTTTTTCTTTGACTGTTGTTAATATATGTCTATCTGTATGTAGTCATGTAGCAAAAATTTATTTTTAATATATTTGGGGTGTCGCAGAAAAATATCATTAATTCGGGATGTTCATTATCGATTATTCGGGATGTTTTTTTTACACATACCCAATTCTTCGGACCACCTAAAGAATTGGGTATGTGTATAAAGTAATTTTAAGTGTCAAAACAAAGGTGCAAACCGATAAGTTTGAGAAACACTGTCTGAGGATAAGTTCACACCGGTGAAATTTTGTCTAATTTTGTTCCTTTAGTTTTCTCTGACCGCTAACTAAAACTTTTCCGGATTTTGAAAAGAACACACAAATACAAAAGTAGCTGAGATACACTGATAAGATCTAATAAGAATGAAATCTAAGAGGTGAATTCATATTTCTAAATTTCTTGTACTCAATTTCTTACATTCAGATCGTTTCGAAGTTAAATTAGTTAGAATAGATTTCCTGGCGTAATTGAAAATGAACTAATAATAAAAATTACTTAGGATAAAAAATCAAAATTCAAAACTGCTAATGTTTCTTCAATTTTAGCCTTCTGGATTGTTGTTCTTCTTTAATTATACAGTACATATTTCAAACTAATAATTTTACTATGTTGGTTACATACCTATAATGTGACATGAAGGTGAATACCAAAGCGATCACAGAGTAACAAAGCAGCGGACATATCACAAAAGAAATAGTTTTGATTCGTTTTTGAATTAAGGCACTCGGGAAGGAGTTGACGAAGCCGTAGGCGCACATCGCAGCAGTTGTCATGACCTAAAAATTAAATAGTTTGTACATGTTATGGGGACTTAAAGTAAACTATAATCGACGTACACAACCCCAGGAACGCTTTTGAAAATCATCCGTCCAGTTCCAGAAGATTATGTCTGTGTGGTAGCCCCCCACACCGACGAAGAATACGAAACTAGCCACTAGGCCGATGTAGAGTAGAATACAAAATGATGAAGATCTCTAAAATATGATTTTATTAATGACTGAATTTTTGTGGCTATCCATACACACATTGCTATAGATAATGGTTTCCTGATGGTTCCAAGCAAATATAGTGCTTGGAACCATCAACCGTCAACCGTTTGCATTTTTAGCGATTATACGAGTATTAAAATTGTAAGAAAACTGATTTTTTCATTCATATAAATAGCCACAGCATTATTTGGTCTTATACAAAACATAGTCAAACTGATACATTTCACGACGATGTAATATCGTTTTACAATTCGCCTAGCCACTTACAAAATGAGAAGACTTTTTACAAAATGACTAAAAAAAAAATTTATTTTAATTTATTTATTGGCATTTGCCTCACTGCCCCTCCACATCACAAACCTCAACAAAAACGACTTTTTACAAAATGACTAATTTTTATGAAACATTAACATAAATATCAAATAAGTCTTTTGTAACAGCTTTCTGAAACCTGTATTTCGATATACTTTAATTCATAAATAAATGTATTTGCAAAAGCTCATCTTGATTGTATAATTTTAATTTTGTTTTATTTTCTTCACTTCTTCGTCCTTACCGCCAAAATGAACAATTTTTATAACACTATTTTTAGGTTTTTCTTATTGGAAATGAAATACCTACAATATAAGACCAAAATCCACTTTCTATCATGAAATAAAATTATCAATTTAATTTAATTATCAAACCAACTAAATTATTCATATATTATTATGGTTTTCAACATTATTAACTTACTTCTAATCCTAACATGAAGAGAGTTGAAACTATGCCTATGATGGTGACGCCAAGCACGTCAGGCCATGGCTCTCCAAGAGAGTGTGATTCGAGACCGAAGAGCCAGTCTCGCAGCCGCCCCTCGCTCATATAATCCACAGTAGCACTAGCCACGCGCGCACATGTCGCCGCCGCCACTAAATGTTCTAGTATGTCCAGCCATATCTCCACAAAGTGAGCCAAGTCTCCGCAGAATTTCCGTTTACTTGGCACCACTCGCTCCGTTTTCGAATGGCCACTAAAAGCTATTGGTAAATTACAGTCAACTGAATAAATTCAATATTTCTTCTAGTAGTTTATGAGAAACATATTTTTTAACCTTTAACTGGTATGGCAGGGTCAAATTTGAGCCTACAGATTTATTTTATAAACTCATTTTTTGTTACCCTTTTAGAATTATTGCTATTATTTGTTTAATAAAATCGTTATGTTCGATTTATAGGCTTTAGATTTTTTTAAACACAATTAAATTGTATATATAAAAAAAAACTTTTCCTAAAACGAAATGAAAGAATAAATTTTTTCCGATCGGTATTTGTTTTCGAGATATCGAAGTTCAAACTTTTTTTTTCAAACAACATCGTCTGTCCATTACTCCGAACGAAAATCAAAATGATCTGGTGTAGGCACCACACGAATTTCTAAATGACTGAATTAATATTGATTCAAAAATTAAGATATTTCGACTAAGCATCTAATACATTTTTTTAATACTATTATTTTCCTCCGAACAAACTTTTCCTCACGGCTTTTCCAATATAACGCAGGCGTCATTTATTTTTTCCGGTCTCTAGGCGGTTGAAAATAATATTGGGCGACAACTGCACGCGCGCAGGAGCCCCATTTGTTACTCTCTCGGGGGGTTGTGGTGGAAGCAATAACGCAGCACGTGCCGCCCCCGGGTTTATTGAATATTCCAAACACGCGTGCCGGTATGCCGATATCGTCCGTGGTGGTTTGTTATTTACCTGCAAACGTAACACCAACAGCGGAGATGGGCAGGGCGACCAGAATGCCCGCTCCTGAGTATTCGGAGGCGGCTAGTGCCACCAGCACTAGCCCGCCCACGGCCCAGTGCGTGCTCGCAAAGCCGTAACTCTCCATTGTGGGCTAAATCTAGAGGAAATAAATTGATAGCGATATATTTCATTATTATTTAATGGTCTATAAAATAAATAGGATTTATATAAATGCAATTAATGTTGAATCAAAATGGTGCTGTAACTTATCTAGTAATGCCTAGTTGTTCATTGCTATTTATCGCACAAATTCATTGAAAATTAAACGTCGTTTTAGACAAGACAATTTCTTGACTCAAAAGTTAATCAAGATGCGAGACAATCTAAATTATCTTGTATTATACAGCAAATTATTTGAAATATTGACTTGGATCGTAGATCGAATGGAAACATATAACGCGTTCTATTTCTCAAGGATAAATTGCATGGGAGGAGGATATATGAATTCATTTCTTGAACAACTTTTGAGCTAGAGAAATTGTCTTGTCTAAAGGTCGTTTTAGACAAGACAATTTCTTGACTCAAAAGTTAGTCAAGATGTGAGACAATCTAAATTGTCTCGTATCATACAGCAAATCATTTGAAATATTGAATTGGATAGTAGATCGAATGGAAAAATATAACGTGGAAAATGTGAGAAAATTTGAGAAAATATAAGAAAACGTAGGAAAACTTATGGGTTAACATGGGGAAATATGAGAAAAACATGTCAAAATGTACCAAAATATGTCTAAATGTGTCAAAATCGTATCAAAATGTATCAAAACGTTTCAATATTTGTCAAAACGTATCAAAATATGTCAAAATGAGTCAAAATGTATCAAAAAAAGTAAAAGACGTCAAAAAAGTAAAAAAGTCGAATATGTTTTATAAAATTAAATAGGTCATGTAATTCGGAGAGTCGTATAATTTACAAAAACCATCGCCCAATGAGATCAAATGTTTGGCCACCCCTGGTATATAGTATTCTAGATCTCCTATTAAATGTAGTGCATTTTCTGCCACCAGTTAGAGTATCAGACGGCTTGAATCCCTATATTCTAAGTAATCTTTATATGTGTAAAAAAAATCTTAAAATTCACCACCGTACAACAACTGTTTCACAAATCAATCAAAAAGAATCCCACTAAAGACGATATGATAATATAAAATATTTGAAATAAAAATTTCAATTTCTCTTAACATTTTCACGCAGAAAATTATTTTTAAACCTCGAACGAATCCTTGGAGACTAAAATCTCTTAAATCCATGAAGACGATATGATAATATAAAATCTTTAAAATAAAAATTTCAATTTCTCTTAACATTTTCAAGCAGAAAATTATTTTTAAACCCCGAACGAATCCTTGGAGACTAAAATCCCTTAAATCTATGAAGACGATATGATAATATAAAATCTTTAAAATAAAAATTTCAATTTCTCTTAACATTTTCACGTAGAAAATTATTTTTAAACTTCGAACGAATCCTTGGAGACTAAAATCCCTTAAATCCATGTAATCTCCTCCCTTATCCGTACACAGACGGACTTACATCGCGCGACAAGATCTTGTTCCATATAACGACACTGGACAGTCAAGAGTTTGACCTGAATATATTTTTAGTTCCTGCAGAACTACGGAAATGCATCCATGTAGGAGATCATGCCAAAATAATTGCAAACTATGAAAATAATGTGTACATTAATATTTTTGTAACACGATTAACCGTTCTTTCTATAACTTTTAATTATTAGGTCAGAATATAACCCGCTGATTTGTGTCTGTCGACGCGTATGATATAATAGGCAAATGGGGGCAGATATCCTGTCGGTTTTCCTCTCCGGTTTACCGGAACGTGTATGGCCGGCTGATTCTTCTCCGGTCGCCTGTACAGGTCACTAATCATGTGCAGGTTTACCGAACTTGTCCACACACACGCTCCGTTTACCTGTACAGGTCTTTGCGCGCAGGTAAACCTCTCCGGTATACCGGAACGTGTATGGCCAGCTTAATGTTTTAAGAAAATACTCAATATTTATCAACCGTGAGGTTTTTTCGTCGATAAAGTGAGAAGTCAGAGGAAATTAATCACACAATAATTACCTTAACTTCACAGAAACCCCTGAAAAACTGTAAAAGATGATAATGTCGGTTAACTCGTCTTTATACAACCTAGCCTGAGTTTTCTTATATTCCCACAGCATATGCGTATGAATGTACAAAAAAATAAATATTTAGATTACTAGCTACTATTAGCCTCCCCTATTCACAGCGCCATTCATCGATTCTCGTTTTTGTAATTGAGGCCCCCCCCCCACCCCTGCTCTAAATAAATTTATTATACGGCAGCCCACTTTAAAACATGTCGAAGGCAATTTGTTATCGATCCCGGGGGCGGCGCGCGACCCGCGGTGGCAGCGTCGGCCGCCGCTCCGAAAAACAATAAGCCCCCTGCCGGGGCATAATTATCGGCGGTGCGGCGGCGGCAGCAATAAATCAAATAACGCGGCGCGAATAATCAATTAACCGGCGGTGGCGGCGGTTGATGATGCGGCGGGGGAGCGATAACCGTGGTGGCGGTTGTCAATATTTGCCAGGGAAAGGGGGAGTCTTTTCCGTCGGTTTTAATTGATAACCGGCGCTGTTATCGTGTGACGTGAATTAAAATTTCAGATTATTAGTTGTGAATGGATTATTGAGATTAATCTTTGTTGGTGTTGTTTAGTTTAGGCATACAATGCCTCCAAGTAGGTTAAATTGAATAGAACTTTTTACTAATAGAAATGAAAAATAAATGTCTGCTTCATAAATAAATATCAATTAAAATCACAAAACAAATTACATACGCATTTAATTCATATAATAATAATGTTGTTAATTTTCTTCACTTCTTCGGCTTTACCACCAAAACGGTACAATTTGTATAACAATGTTTTTTCTTATTTTTCTTTGATTTAAAAGACCTACAAAATAAGATCTACAACAACTTTCTAACATAAGATAAAAGTTCGTCAAATTTGCCAAGCCCTGTAGCTTTACCGGTTCCATTTAAAACAATATCGACATTTTTCCCGCCATCCAGACTATATTTCCAATCAAATTACTTAGTTTCAGTGTCATATCACTGCTATTACAACCCCTGCTTTGGCGCAACGTAGGATAGTTTTGGAAATTTTGTCGATTTTTATCATTTTTCAAATAAAATTTATGACAGATTAATTTTTTGTTTTAGGGAAAAATTTTACTAAGATTTTTTATTCTATTGAAAATTGTCTATCTAATAGGCCAACGTCGAGTTTGATTGAACAATTTTTATTTTTATTTTCTTCACTTCTTCAGCTTTGCCACGAAAACGGTGCACGTTTTATAACCATATTTTTTTTAATTTTCGTTACAATTAAAATACCTACCAAATGAGATCAAGCATAACTTTCTATCATGAAATTTAATTTTCTAAGTTCGACAAATTTGCCAAACCCTATAGGTCTTTCGGTTCAATTTGAAACAATATCGACATTTTTCCCGTCATTCAGACCATATTTCAATTCAAATGACTTAGTTTTAGTGTCATGCCACCGCTATTACCACCCCTGCTTTAACGCAACTAAGGATAGTTTTGGTAATTTTACCGATTTTTATCACTTTTCAAATTAAATTCGTGACGGGTTTATTTTTTGTTTTAGAGAAAATTCGTATTAAGATTTTTCATTTGGTTGAAAATTGTCTATCCAACGGGCTAAATATCATCTTGATTGGACAATTTTCATTTTTATTTTCTTCACTTCTTCGGCTTTACTACGAAAATGGTGCATGGTTTTATAACAATATTTGTTTTGAATTTTCATTGGAATTCAAATACCTACAACATGAGATCAAGGATAACTTTCTATCATGAAATAAAAAAAATTAAGTTCGAAAAATTTGCCAAGCCTTGTAGCTTTACCGGTTCTATTTGACACAATCTCGTTATTTTTCCCGTCATCTAGACTATATTTCAAATCAAATGACTTAGTTTCAGTGTCATGCCATTACTATTACGACCCCTGCTTGGACGCAAGGCAGGATAGTTTTGGCAATTTTACCGATTTTTATCACTTTTCAAATTAAATTCGTGACGGGTGTATCTTTTGTTTTAGAGAAAAATCGTACTAAGAGTTTTAAATTTATTTATAATTGTCTATCCAATGAGCTCAAGTTGATCTTGATTGGACCATTTTCATTTTTATTTTCTTCACTTCTTCGGCTTTACCACGAAAACGGTGCACGTTTTATAACAATATTTTTTCTTATTTTTCTTTGGAATTAAAAGACCTACAAAATTAGATCTACCACAGCTTTCTGTCATGAAATAAAATTTTCCAAGTTCGGAAAATTTGCCAAGCTTTTCCGCTTCAATTTGCAATAATCTCGACATTTTTCCCGCCATCTAGACTATATTTATAATCAAATTACTTAGTTTCAGCTACTTGTCAACGTTAGGACGACCCCTGCTTTGACGCAACGGAGGATAGTTGTGTGATGTTTATGGAATTTTTTTTTCAAATTTTGCATTTTTGCTTTTTGCAGCTTTATCTGTAACTTTAGAGCCATTATAATTTAACTTTCATCGGTCAGTTTTCGATTGCCTATCCAAGGGGCATAAACTCGTTCTTTTTCCGAAAATTTTAATTTTTTATTTTAGCACTTTTCCGGCAGTACACACCTACTGGTTGACATTTTCTAATATTTTCCCCCCGATCTTTACTTGCCTCTTTAGCGCACACAAATTGACAGTTTTTCTCTACAATTAATTCCATGTTTCCCGCATTCCCAGCTTTCCACGTTTTCACAGTTTCTCCCACCGGTGCCACACGGTCCGATCTATTTTTTCCAGCATCTAGAAGGATGACACTTTCCAATGATACCTTTCTCAACCCCCTATCCTCCCCCTAGCTCTCGCTAATCCAATGCAATGGCCCCAATTTTTTCCGCTCAGCTAATTATATATATATATATATATATATATATATATATATATATATAGAAGATAAATATTTATATTTATTTTTCAAATTTACAATTCATTTATTCTTATTCATTCATTTTTAAATAATAATAATAAATTAAATAAATTACTCGACATGATGTGCTTGGCAATGCAAAGAATAAGTTTTCTAGGATATTAGCGTCCGGTTTCTCCAACGAATCTTAACTACTTTAAGACCGTCTTAATAATAACGTCTTTTTTAAAAAATTAAGCGTTGCACCAAACAAAAGTCGGATCTTAAAAGGATAAGACGGTCTTACATTGTAAGACTAAGTAACATTCTACAATGTTTGGTGCAACAGAAGATAAATTTAAGACATGGTGATATATAAGACGAGCTTGTATAAAACGAGCTTTAATATTCGTTGGATAAACCGGGCGTAGGATTTTGATTTAAATATTGTTCACTTGACTTTTATTAAAAAAATAAATTATTTCCATGGCTATATAAATATATATATATATATATATATATATATATATATATATATATATATATATATATATATATAAAATTGCACTCTGGTGAGATTCGATTCGAACTCATGACCTTTGACTTTCGCAGCCTAAAACATTATTACATCAAATTCGCATCTTGCTGTAGGAACAGTTTAATTGTGTCATCCTTATTTGAAACAATTATATATTATTATAACATATACATAAGACACAAATGGCCATGCCAAATGACTTCAGAGATGTTATAATAATAGTTATTAACTTCTTGTTTACAAAGCTTCTTTCAACGATATTCGCTTTACAATTATTGTCTTTCCAACAATTGTTTTATCATATACAATTAAATTTAAGTAATAATTTCGCACTTATTTTAAGTTTTAAATATTATGCGTATTCCCGTGCTAGCACTGTTTTTAGTCCATATTTCTACATTTTAATGTAGTATTTTGAATTAATTATAATTAACTAATCAGTCCAAAACTATCTAATTCAATTTTATCGTCACCCTCGAGACTTTAGGGGGGGCGGCGGATGCTTAATTTCCCTAAAAGGATTACAAACAACAACGCGTTGCAACACAAACACACACACGACATCAAAATAAAACTTACTGAAATCGTTTCCGTGACTTCGCGTCGCATACTTTCCACAGGGTCGATTTTTTAATGTAAACTACTACCGTACTACTACGTTCTTTTGCTGCCCCCCGAAGAGGAAACGCGTGTGGTCCGCGCGTTGCCCGACACGTGTGTTCGACGCTCGTCCTGCATTGTAGCCGCAGTAAAAGGGTCGATACGACGCCAGAACGCAAGCGTCGTCCTGTACTTAAACGTAGATTCCAGGTTTGTTGTTTTTTTCCCGCCGACGCCCCACTGCTGCCCCCACACAGAAAGGTCAAGTTACAATCATCTCAAACCACCACTAAATAAATATCAAGCTGAAATATAATCGAATCAGAAGTTTGTGTGTAGATTTTATAGATGATTGATATTATTATACTTTAATCAACGATATTATGCATTTATATTAAATATTTTTTGCTCATTTTCCTACAACCAAACAAAATCTAGTGGGGTTTCCCTCAACTATTGTTGATGCCCGTTTAGAAACCTCCCAGCATTTCTTTTTCGCCTTCTCTTTTGAAGTATTAAAATGACATGCCGGTGTCCGCCAGGGTTGTAGATTTTAAAAGAAATATACGCGATAACGCTGAAGGATCTCTAGGGCCACAGCGGACACTGGTGTCAGCCCCCCGTTTTATGATAAGGCAAATTTGCCAAAATTATATAAAATAGGTTTAAGACAAACAGAAATATCACAATTTGGCAAAAAAAAAAGTCTTGAGTAAAATGGAAAGTTTGGCTAAATGTTCATGGCATTCTCATAATTCTTTACTTTTCTGGAACTTCGGTGGACATTAATAATGAAATAGCTACAGGAATAGTTTTACTTAATCAATATGTAAAATTATCCTTTATAAAGAAATAATATAAAATAACAATAACTTTGTATTGTTATTTTATATTTTTCCCAATTTTTTTATTTGTGCTTAATAGTATCAAATATCATTCAATCTCAAAAGATAGTCACATTCATCATTGTATTCTCAATTTGTGTATTTTAGCGTTATTCTAGAATCATTTTGGTACTAACGATGCATCCAGTACTGTGCTACTGCACTAAAAAAACTACTTGATACTTGAAAATTATATTTATAATAAGTTGATATATAAAGAATGTTAAATAATAAATAATATTACATAGATGACAAATATATTTACAAATTACACAAACAAATTTTCTAAATTATTACAAATTTCTATTGTTGTTGTGGTAGAAGTCCTGCGTGCTTAAGTACAAGGAAAATTTGCTTCCTAGAGATTTTATTTGCCTCCCGCGTGTAAACAGGTTGCTCGCCTGCTCCCAGAAAAGAACTTCTCGCCAACGCCTCTCTTACTTTAGGGTTTTTATAGAAAGGGTTGAGTAGATGCGGAGGTAATTGTACTTCTTGTGCAGCCAACTGTTCTACATCACGATGCCTCAATGGTAGTTGTTGACAGTGGGCCGTCGTGATGAAAAGTAGAGTGAATACAAGGATTATATTAATTTTCTACAAAATAAAACAGATAAGGAATATACTAGATTTATAATAAACTTCCTTGCAAGTCATATTAGTGAAATTCACATATATTGGTGGTTTCCTGTGAGCATCGGACCTCCTCCTAAACTTCCTACTATAGTCTCAATTTATTAAAACATAAAAATTATTAAATTATTCAATGCAATTACAGTTGGGCAATTGTACGTCAAGCTGGTATCCAGCAGAATCAAATTAAACGCAATACTAAAAAAAGTTTTTCACACATTAACAATTAATCAACAAATAATTGGTTTCCGATCATACAAATACACACAAGCACCACTAGAAAAATAGCAATTTACCCACCATTTTTATCACAGAGTTTTTGTACAACTGCACTAGACCGCGTATGTCTTCGACTGGTGATTGTTAATGGTGTGTCGATCATTATATTCAAATCGGCAACCGCATTGTGATTAATTACTTGCACAATAAACCATAAGAAGAGAAACAACGTCCTTTGCACAATCCTGTAGAATGCCAACGGGGTTTGTGCCTTGAAGGTTGTTATCCAATAATTGTTTGCATACGCGTGCACTCCCGATGAGTCGTGAGTTGCAAAACATGGTGCAAGAGCCGGGTACCAAATATATTATTACTATTATATATATATATATATATATATATATATATATATATATATATATATATATATATTATATATATAATATATATAATAATATATATATTTACTATTATATCGTTTCTAATGTTTTAAGAAGGACTATTGTAAAATTAAAATATCATAGTTCTTTCTGAAAAATATAATAGTAGAAGTAGTAGTACTAGTTAGGGTATTTGTTACATGTCTGTAACTGGCTATCGACCATCGGGACCTTCAACTGTGTATTAGTGTATGTTTTGTGAGTGTTAGGATCTTCTAATTTCTAAAGTGTCGATAATTGTATCTCAACGACAAATAGTACCCACTACCAAATTAATATTATATCAAAATTTAAAATATTTCTCAAATTTAAATTAATGTTCTTATAATAAAAATGTTACTTAAACTTTTCAATGTAAAATGTTTATGTAATTGAAAGGTGTGTTTCTTTACTCGATAATTTTATTAAAAAATAAGTTCAGAAAATTTCTATAAAATTAATTTTTGCTTTTTTATATGTCCATTTTCGAAAAATCAGTCGTAATTTAAAGTGCTAGCTTATTAAATATTTAAAAACAAGTGTCTATAATAATATTATAGACACTTGTTTTTAAATAATAATTAAATAGTAAATATAATATAGACTATACTATATAGAGTCTATATAGTATAGTCTATATTAATAATCTATATTATAGACTATACTACATAGACTATACTATATAGACTCTATATAGAGTACTAAAGTAATTTATTATAAATTTGTGTTATTAATTAAGATATTACGGAAATGTACGGAAATCCGCATTCGTTATATGTGGCATTTGATTTGTAAAATATTCAAAATGGCCGTTCTTAGCTGATTTGTCGTTGCTTCATCAGTATCCATGCGTTAACCAATTAGAGCCCACCATTAAAAAGTGAGAACAATTAATCAAAACCTAGTATCTGATTAACTATAACATAAACGGTGACGGGCACACGAAATGCTGAAGGGCTTTTACAACTGTAACTGATTTAATTATTCTAGTATTCAGTATTGAATATAGATAACCAAATATACATCAATTGAACGCTACGTGCTTTATTGACGGAACGCACCCAAACTCAAATGAACTACTACTGCTGGAACTACTGTCAGTTTCAGTTTTTTAATGTTGGCAATGTGTGACTTTTGATATTCCAACTTCATTGTTTATCAATACTTGCCTGTCAGGAAAATGTCAAGGTTTTGAAAGTGCTTAGCTTGTAAGTTATTCTTCGCCCTCATCATCATTCTGGACATGTAAAACGGTGCACAAAAATGCCTACGCTAGAACAAAATACTGATGTCTACTCGTCATGGGTGAGATTTAGACGAATAAATAATATTCTTTATGTGATTTATTTACATACAATGTTTACACAAAACATATATTTAAAATTTCAATTACACATCTTACATCACCAACTCAAATTGTTGCTTACAAATCAGATATATTTTATGTGTTTTCAGGTGGGACTGATTTATGTGTTCAATCTAATTGTGGGCACTGGAGCACTGACTCTTCCTTCCGCTTTTGCCAAAGCTGGCTGGCTGCTGAGCACTGTCCTTATTGTCCTTTTGGCATTTATAAGTTTTATTACAGTTACCTTTATTATTGAGACTATTGCATGTGCTAATGCTACTATTCAACTGCAACGATTACAGTCACACAAAATTGATGGGGTGAGATAAGTTTATTTTATTATGAAATGGAGTTGCCATCTTTGCTAACATTATTTTGCTCCAACAAGTCTTCATAATCTTATAATGATAATACGCTAGTAAAGCATGAATTACATTGTACTAGATTTTGTATGTTTTGAATCATGAATAGGGTTCTCTGTGTTTAGCTCATACCTAAGTACCAATCATGTATAAAGCCCATATGACATTATCTAGTTTTCTAACATTTTATATATAAGAATTGATATATTAAACTGTATAACTATTTCTAAATGGAAAATTAACATTGTGTATTATGGTGTTGTTATTGTTAAGTGAATTTATTATTATTCCATCACTATATCATTTTCTATATGTGTGTATAACACTATGTAGTTTGTATCTGCATTGAAAGCAATATAAGAAACTAGATAATGTTCATATGGACTTTACACATGTCTATTATTTTAGATGTAATTGGTTCAGTATGAACTGAATGTAACATATGAATAATTAAAACTAGAAATATGATCAAGTTTCTCCATAAATCTAGTATAACGTAATTCATGCTTAAGTTTTAAACTACAAATCTGATGCCTGTTTTCATCAACATACTGAAATTCTAGGTGTTAACTTTATTGCTAAACACATATATGAACAAAATCTGGACTTTCTAGAAAGATGGCAGCTCGATAGTTTTAATTTACCTAAAATATCCTATTATTTTCATTTAGGAAAGTGAAGCAGCTATTGATAGTGATTCTGATGAAGACCAAACAAATGAAGAGACTGCAATTATGGCCCCAAATCGCAATATGCGTCGCTACTACAGCCTCAACCAACGCGTTGAGCTTGGTGAAATGGCTGCATTATATTTTAATAAATTCGGGCGCGCATTATTCTACATCAGCCTCTGTGTGTACCTCTACGGCGATTTAGCAATATATGCAGCCGCAGTCTCTAAATCAATGTGTGATTTAGTATGTCCAAACAACAGTACTAGTAATGCTACGTCTGCAGATGAGTTTGATATTAGTTGTTTTGGGAATGCACTGCCCAAGTTGGATTTGTATAGGATTTTTGTGGCTGTTTTTGCGGTGATGGTGGGGCCTTTTACATACTTTAATGTGCAAAAAACTAAATACTTCCAGTTGGCGACAACTTCTATGAGGTGGTTTGCTTTTACTATTATGATTACTATGGCGGGGTTGAGGATATATAATTATGGGGCATTAGGGCATCCGCCAATGGCGCATTTTCATGATATTCCTGCGTTAATTGGCGCGAGTGTTTATAGTTTCATGTGCCACCATTCACTTCCAGGGTTGATAGCGCCATTTAGTGATAAGCAGTATGTGGTGAGACAGTTATCATTGGATTATTTGCTAATTTGCTCGTTTTATATCCTTTTGTCAGTGACTGGGATTTTTGCTTTTAAGGATTTGAATGATTTGTATACTTTGAATTTCATGCCAACTAGTGATGATGAGGAGGTTTCTTTTATTGCCACTTTGGTATTGTACTTTCTGGGCGCGTTTCCTATTTTTACACTATCCACGAGCTTCCCTATTATTGCAATTACATTGCAGAATAATTTAAAAGCGCTCTTTTTGGACGCGAATCAAATGGAGCGGTACGGGTTTGTTTTAAAACGGCTGACGTTTCCCACGTTGGCGGTGACGCCACCGATTATTGTGGCGTTATCAACGCATAATTTACATTCGCTGGTCGAGTTTACGGGGGCGTACGCGGGGGCTTTTATTCAATATGTGATACCCGCGTGTCTTGTCTGGCAGGCGCGAAGACACTGCGCAAGGGTTATTGGGGCGCGTAACAAATACGCCAGTCCTTTTAGGGGTGTAGGATGGATTTATTTTGTTCTCACCTGGTGTGTTGTATGTATTATCTTAGTCAGTGTTAATTTATTCACCTCAGGATAATAGTTTTTTTTTTAATTGAAATTAGGGCTCTGAGACGTAGTAGTGAATTATAAATTGAACTTGACAGTATTATAAAATTGGTAATAAGATGAAAACTGTGATAAATCCAAAGAAATTGTATGGTTTTTATTAAACCATTTTTATTTTATTATGAAATACCTTATTTCTTGATTTTCTTATGTTTAATGCAGCTTGGAAAGTTTTTTAAGAATTGAACAATAAGATATTCTGTATTGACCATCCACTTCAACCTAGGGTTGCTTAAAACCTAAGACATAAGAAGTCAACAAGGTATAAACTAAAAATAATAATTAAAGGCAATGAAAATTCTATTAAATTTATATTAGAAATAAGAGCCCTAATTTCTCAATTTATTTTTAAGCTACAATATTACCCAGGCATTAATGTGAGCACAATAATGATGAGGAAGACACTAACCTCCTGACTGAATTCAAATAAGAATAACTTGTAGGTTCTAATCTCTATTTTTAAACCTTTATTATATACAAAATAAATAATTGTGATTAACATTATACATGTATAGTGAAGTAAAATGTGATTGATAAAAACTATTTCTTCTTTGACTTGCCAGCACCTGGTTTAGCCTTCCTCTCCAGCTGCATCTGTTTGAGTTTCACAGTGAGCTTGGTTTGAGCCTGTGTGTGTTTCTCGGCTGTAAGTTTGGGCTCAGGATGGAGGAATTTCCGGCGTTCCTCGCGACGCACAGCCTCGCCGCACCCATGGATTTCAGGCAAGCAGTGGGTGGTGCAAAAGCGACTATTGCAGTGCTTACAGGTGATCGCAAAGTCTGTGGTGCGTGCCTTGCACTTGGTGAATGCACAGGTGTTGTCTAGTTTTTTTACATTTTTCAGAGCAGACTCTAGGTCCTTGCCAGCCACGGCTTCTTTTAGTTCCTTCGTGCGATCCTTTAGCTTTTCCTCTGTTACCGTTACGGTGGCCATCGGAATAAATTCACCTGAGGAATGAGGATTCGAATTTTGAGGTTATAAATTTTGACAGCTCAAAAGTAAACAAGGGTAGTAAAGCATGGAACAGACTAGAGCGGTACGGGGTGAGTTTTATCCAATAAAAGTGATAGTAATATGGTAATAAGAGCGTTTTTATTTAAATTATTATTTATTAAGTATTATGGATGTTATTATATAGGTTCATTAATCTTTACCTTAGAGATATATTTGTATGTTGATTTGAGTTCGTTTTGCTACAGTTGGCAACATTGAAATGTTAGGGGTGTCCAACATAAGAAAAATCCAATTACCTCCCTCATTCTCTAGATTACTTTAGTTTCTAGACTTCCAAATACTCCTCTCTAATCACACTACCTACTGTTTCATACATCCTTTATACATCTCATCCACACTTCCTGCATCAGGATATCTTCCCTAGATGAATACTACTTAATAATAATAATATAATACTTAATACTGATATCTTCCACCAATTCTTGCAGTCTCTCCTCAAACTTCACAACCCTTCCAAGTGACTACCACCATTTGCTCAATAAATTAATCTCCTGCAGGAGACACGTCAAATGCGTTGATCTTTCTAGTGTGGCAGCCTCTTCAGGAACTAGTCTTGCTTCTCTTCTATACCATTTAACTCCTGCAGTCTGCACACTTCCACCCTGTACAACAATATAAGTGTGTATCACATCTTACATGCTACTTCTAAATTCAGTAACTATGATGCTTTTAATAATGCTTAAAAAAAATTAAGTGACATTTTATTTCTAACATTTATTATTTATATACAACAACTGAAACGTATCAAAAAAAAAGAAGAACAATAACGCCATCACTTAAACCGAACTATTCATTCAACACTCTGATTATCCTTGTTTTTCAAACCTAACGTCGCGAGCAGGGCTTTTGGGGAAGGATCCCGACCGCGGAAATTCCTAAACACCTCATTGGGATGACAAGACCCGCCCAATGCAAGATATGTATCTCTAAACCGTTTGCCCACATCAATAACCTGCTGTTCCTGATTGCGCACTTCATGGAACGCACTGTAAACATCAGCAGCGATCATCCGCGACCACACATGTGAAAAGTACGCAGCAGCCCACTCCTCATAAAATATCTGCGAGAAGTTGCACGTATGCGAGTCGATTTTCTCAAGCGGGAAACTACGGTATTCCGGCCAGAGGCGTTTAACAATGTCCAGCCAAAACGTTTTAGAGCTATAAATTTCCAAATCCAACGCTCCCAAATACAACTCTTTGCATAACGACGTGCCCGCACCGTGTTTGCGTGTATTCACCAACGAGTCGAACATATAAACGGGCAACTTGTCCTCACTCAAATAATGCGAGCTGATGCGATCAATCGTCGACTTATTGTACAACCATGAGGACAAAACATGGCCGCTGACCTCAACAGCATCCCACTCAATATTCGACAATCCGGACACCTCTGAATAAGTTGTACGCGTTAACATATGCTGCAACGCTTGTCCAAACTTATGGAAAAGAACATGGATATCCTTGAAAGTCAACAGAGAGGGTACATCATTGGAAGCTGGTTGGAAATTAAATACTAAAGCGGCTATTGGTTTAGTCCCCGCGATTTGGCTGTGGCTTTGTACACCGACCATCCAGCCGTTGTTTTGTCGCCCAACAGTATCACTACGAGCATAAGGATCAAAATAAAATCCGGCAACAGGCGCCGAACTGTGCGTTTCAAACACATCATAATATTTAACATCCTTATGCCACGTGGATATATTAGCCCGTTGTTTAATCCGAATATTAAACAACATTTCAACCAACTCAAACAGCCCTGTTAAGACCTTCCCGAGTGGAAAATACTCTTGGATTTTGTTCTCATCATAGTCATAAAGCGCTTTACATTGTTTTCGCATCCAGTAATCAACATCCCACAACTCAATCCGTTCACCGGTAAACCCACGATCTTGAGCAAACGACAGTAGATCGGATAATTCTTTATCTTGTGCTGGTTTGGCTTGAGTCAATAATGCTTGAAACATGTTTTGAACATTTTCAACACTACCCGCCATTTTAGTCTCCATTGACATATCTGCATAGCTATCAAAACCTAGTATTCTGGCTTGATTTCTCCTTAAAAATCGTAGCTCTTCTATAACAGTACTTGTTTCATATTCTCTCTCGCCATAACCAGAACATCTGCTTACATTTGCTGACCAGAGGTTCCATCTCATTTCTCGAACAGGACAGTATTCCATGAAAGGTTGACTAATTTGTGGTTGTAAAGTGACCATCCAAGGCCCATCGACGCCAGTTGGACTTATCGACATGGCATCAGCAACATTTGTAGGGAAGTCCCGCATTATCTGCGGGTCTGTTATTTTTTGTGCGAATTTTTTCGTGATCGCATCCAACTTCGTTTTGAACCTCATACGCTCCATCATCATTTTCGGCAGGTCAGCATCTAGTATCGTTTTAGTGGCACCGTCCAAATACAGTCCGTTCAGTCTGCCTTCCAGCTGGTATTTCTGCAGCACGCGCTTTTCTTCTGCGGACAAGTCCCGCTGTCCTTCAAGCCCACTTTGGGCTGCACGGAAAATCACTTGGCTGTTGTATTTGGTGGCGCGAGCCCGTTTCGCGCGGTCATGGATCGCCATGTACGATTTCGTCGGCATCAGCGAGCTGTTGCCGAGGTACAGTGTTTTCGAGACGCCCCACGTCAGGTCCAAGCCCGTGCCGATTTTCTCGAGGGGATTGATGACTAGGTCGAACGGATCGGCGTCGGGGGTTTTCACGGCGTCCTCCTCGATGCGGCGAATTTCGCTTTCGAAGTCCAGGGTTTGTTTGCCGATGGCCGCCATGCAGTTTTCGATGGTGACATTATTGAATTGGGGCAGGCCGTCGTCCTGGAGGAGAGGGTTCTTCTCGGGTAGGTCTTCCCCAATTTCAGGTACTCTGTAATGTCAAAATGGAAATTTTGAGTTAATACAGTATGTTTAACTAGTGATGACCTGAATGTAAATGATTGCAAACACAAACTAATTTTAAAAATTTGTATGGAAAAGTATTCCTTGGGAATTGGCAAATATCATTGAAACTCCTTGTATTAATAAGGGATTACTTGTAGTGCTTCATATGAATTAGAACCTTATACATATAGTGCTTTGTCTATTTTTTTAGTGAACAATTCTTACTCGTAATTCATTTACTACACCTTACAGTAGAAGGCATATGATTAAAATCATTTGTATTGTAGGTATTTTGAATGTGAATTCAACAATTCTTAGTAGCTTTGGTGCTTTCATGGTTCATGATCTCAATATAAATCGAGTGAATATAAAGCTTCACATGTATGTATATAATGAATATGGAACACATAATTTTACAAAATCGTTTTCCATTTGAGAAACCTGACTTTAGTGTGTTTATTGAGAAATGATTTTATTCAATTTTTTGTTTGTTAAATCAATAGTTCTACAGTTATTAATAGTAACAATATCTTCATAATTATCAGAGAGAGATCAAATCAATCTTTATTAAGGGTATCAGCTAAAGGTCTTTCAGGCACCATAATTTGTTAAATGATTGTTATTTGATTATCAATAGTATTTAGTAGTAAAATTTGCAAGTATCCTTATTCTAAAACAAGTAATCACAACGTTAAATTATCCATCATGTAATTATTAAATCTATTATTGATTTAATCTTAATTAGTTATAAATATAAAAGCATAAATAGATTGCACAAGAGTTGTTATTATGAGGATAGACTAAAAATGTGTACATACAGAACAATGTAACCGTGTCTCCGGGGCGTCTGATTAAGCAACCTACTGCCGAGTAGCCGCCGTCCAATTAAAAATGCCATTATTATCACTGGGCAGCACTCAATGCATCGTTACAAAAGCCGAAATTCCTTTAGAGATTTGTTTGCAGGTTAAGTTCTCGAGCGTGCACTACTGTCAAACTGCCAATCGATGTTTGAATAGTCGAGGTTCGAAAAGTTAAACATAATCAAGCATTTGTTTGAATTGCACTATTATTTAAAATAGTATATATATATATATATATATATATATATATGCATTAAATCGTAGTTAATTGCATTTCTTTTACATGTCTCAAGTAACTTTCTTTAGATATTGGTGGTCATGAATCCATATTGTGCCTTATCTCGCTGAACTAGTCCTAACTAATTTTGTAAAGGTTGATACAAACCAATGAATTATATTTTCTTTCGTACAGAGCAAGGATACTAAATTTCAAAGTATGGGCGATTCAAGCCGGCGATAAGAATTTGACAAAAATCGCACCATAGGTTTGTATTGATCCAAACCTAGTCTCTGTCGTACGCATAAACGTTGACGCACTGACAGCTTAGGTATGGACAGTAGTTCTAATACACTCGTACCTATGTTCACTTGTATTAGTTCAATGTTTGTTTTTGTCAAGTTGATTCTGAAATGTCAGAGAGAGTTTTGTGTTGTCAAATTCATATATATTTTGTGTACAAAGTCTAAACAAATACATTTGTAAGTAAATCTTGCTGCACACATGGACTAATAACTATGAACCGTGCATAAAACTATCAACACAGTTATGGCCGAGGGCAGTATCGTTCAGACTGTACATCCCACAGAGGACACTGAACTAGGTTAGAAACTACAATTATTTTTGTTGTCTTTGGTGGTTAACTGTTTTTCTTTTAAATACTCAGATGGAGCAGAGTGTGCTATATGCCTGCAGCCATATGTGTACCCAGCACAGCTACCATGTGGTCACATTTTCTGCTTTTTATGCATTAAGGGCACTGCCAACCAGAGTAAAAGATGTGCAATGTGCCGCCAGGAAATACCACGCGACTTCATGGAACATCCACATTTGTTAAATAACAAAAACTTGAAGGATGTGGAGAATTACGAAGGATGCTATCAGTGGTTTTATGAAGGACGCAATGGTAAAGTCAATAAAATTATCTAAAAAGCATATTTTTCAATGTTTATTATACTTGCATCTAGTGATTTTAGTATTTTTAAAAACCCTCTGGAATATGTAGGCCTATTCCATTAGCTTACTAGTAGTGGCCTACAGTTATTAATAACCCTTTCGCTATGGTTTTAGCTATATATTCACAAATTACATATTAATGATAGGTGTTTATTTATGAGTCATAAATTATATGTATATATGTATCTTTATTGATATAATTAAGGTGATGCAAGATATTAACTAATAAATCAACTCAGCTCACCCCTGTATGCACTGCTGTTCCATAAATCTATCAATAGCTATTTAACCCATAAGTATTTGTTGTTATAGCAACAATAAATACATTACCTAGTGGATGTAGTTACTTTAGATTTACTCTATTGGAAACACTGAATAATTAAACAAAAGGTGTCATCAAAACTACAATTGCAAATGCTATTCATGGTATTTGACATTAGTTTTGGCATATTCTGTCACAATGATGTTGTCAATTTATCCATTGAATAGCTTATCCACCTATAAAGTTTATAGGATGTTGGTGAATATGGGCAACAGTGACCTACTGGATAGAGGTGGTGTCCTCATAGGGGAGCATGAGATCAAACCCCATCAGCGCAAATTTTCATCACTTCTTCAGAGGTTTTCTTTAAAGTTAATTTGGTTAATATCTCTTATTAGGATGGTGGCAGTATGATGAAAGAACTAGCAAGGAACTTGAGACTTCCTACAGTTCAGGAGAGCGCAGTTGTGAGCTCCTCATTGCAGGATTTCTCTATGTAATGGATTTCACTGCCATGCTTCAGCTCAGAAGAAATGATCCATCCAGAAGGCGCCGAATGAAGCGTGATTTAGTAACAATAGATAAAAAAGGTATTTTTGAGGTGAAAATCTAAATTTTGTAGAATAATTATGTAAATGACTTTGATGAATTGAATTGGTAGTTTGAAGAAATCAATCAAATTTATGGGAAATTGAAGGAAACTTAGAGCTAGAATTTCTACATGAATCAATTTTAAAGATATTTATTACTTTAGTAATAATTTGATACTTACTCAAAAATTCATTTCACAAGGAATTGAACTAGCTTCTGTTTTGCATAATTGCCTAAGGTGTGTTGCCCAACATTCAAGCTGTCCTTTTGACTGAAGACCAAGAAGTAGTATTAAGCACTTCATTCTTACATACAATCCACTATACAAATGATGTTTTGTGTGAAACAAACCCATACATTTCTATATGTTGCATTAGGTGTTGCTGGTCTACGATCAGAGACTTCTACTACTGATGCACCTGTAGCTGTTCCAAATGAAATTATTGAAATTCCTGATGATACACCGCCACTGCCACCTACAGCAACAACTGCAGCCGCCCCCACTGAAGGTATGTATATCTACAGTGCGCCTTGCGTCAAAGATAGTTGTCAGGTGTTTTAGATCGCCCGCCCGCTGATCGTCTCGGCTCGCTTCCATGCCCTCCCCTGTCGCACAGCGAGGACGAGCTAACTGAGGGTTGGCTGAACAGATTGGCATTAGTTGACGATTGATTGTGATCCAATTTCTTTTCTAGATTAATCTAGCCGTTTCAGCTTGGTCGACAACAATCGCGCAGCTCATTACAACAAGCACTATGTAAGCTGGCGGGCGGTTTAATTGCACTTACTAATTAGTAAGATTTTATTTTAACTATTAAAGTGTCTGTCATGTTATGTTGTGCTTGTTATATTTATTTACGAGTTGACCACACTCAGGCTAGGTTATTTATACGTAAATACGTTTTTATTATTTTTTTGGCAACGTCTACATACATATATTTAATTAATAAATTATTTTTATATTAAAACCAACCCAGATATTTTATGAAATCTTGTTTTACTTATGTAAGATGAATGCTCAAAACCTCTAATCAGATCCTAATTAGATTTTTAAATACTAAATGACATATATTGGACTTTAAAGCATAATGAGATAACAAGTTTCGTGACTTCTAAAATTAATTTTTAAGTTTGATTTTTGTTTTGATGATTCTTTTGTATATTTTTAATGCTTCTTTTGTTTCCAAACAAATTATTATTTTAAATAATTAGATAATTTGGTAAAACTACTGAAAATATTGCAATCTTCAATAAAATTCATTTATCTAAAAAACTAATTTTGGAAGTTATGACATTTGTACATATTTGAGATGGTGTAATTTGTGAGTTTGTAAGCACTAGCATTAGCTGGAGTGCATGCAAAACAACAAGATGAAAAGAACAATTATCCACACATAATTTATTTATTTATACTTAATAATTTAAATGGTAAAGTATATTTTATAAAATGTGCTAAAATTACAGGTTTTATAAATTTATTTAAAAAAACTAATCATTTTTATAATAGCCCCCTATTTCATTCTACGCACGCCTATGCCTCCTGCACTTTGTTTACATTCCTGCATGTTGGTACAATTTGTTTTTGTTTCCTTCATTTTAAAGATGGCGGACGCGGCGTTGGATGGAAGTCCGCAGACGAAGCGCGCCAAACTCGTGGAAACCCCCGACGACGGCGTTCACGACGGATTAGAGAATCTCGGGGCGTTCTCCGCCGAGAAAGTTTTGCTCAACAACACGGTCAGGAAGTCGGTGTGCGTGCAAGGCACATTCGAGGGGCGCGCAGGCACCGGTATCGTTCTTCTCGAGAAGACCGCTTTCGAGGAGGACACGCTGAAACCCTCGTCTGGGGCATTTTTCAGTCAAAAGAGTAAGCTCATCAAGCAGTTCCACAACGACATCTACGGTAACTACGAGTGCCATCCGAAAGCGGAGTTAAATGGTGAGTTATTATTATATAAATATAACCTACAAATTTGCTAGGTTTGGTTGCGTTCTGTTGATTCAGCGTGAATTACTTTTACACGTCTAGTGCTACAAGCAATTGTTTTTCACTTGTCTTATCTCATAGGAGTAACAAACACTTGGTATCTGGATGCTTAATATAAACATTACTTTGAATTGATTCATGATACAAATATGTTTACAAACTAGGTAATTTTTAGTTAATTTTTGTTGTTTCAGGTATAAAAGTAACAATTATTCACCCAGCCACAGAAAAACACATCCAAAAATATTCCACACATGCTGCATACATTATTGATGAGACACCATCCATTTATCAAGACTTTGTCCTACCACATCTACTTGAAGAACAGTTTAATTTACAGGTAAATATAAGAGAAAGTATACTTATCCAAAGGTGCTACTATGTTTTGTAATAAAAAATTGTTTAGTTAAATTTTTAGATGAAAACGGGCATTAAAATAATTTATTATTTTAAGACTGGTATTTTTATATTTAACTAAAGTGCCTAAAATAATAAAAATGCTATCTGCTTTCCTGATACCACCACTTCACAAGAATATTTTGTTTTTCTATTGACTTAAAATGGCACCTCTTGCTGGATGACCTTATACCTTCCACTAGACAAAAGTGTTAATAAATATTATTAATGCTTACTTTATTTTAGTGGGTTTACAACATTCTTGAACACAAGTCAGAAGTAGAGAGAATCGTTTTTGAAGACCCTGATGAGAAAACTGGCTTCGTACTTCTTCCTGACCTCAAATGGGATGGAAAAACACAGGAGACTTTGTATTTGCTTGCTATTGTACGTACTAGGGATATAAAATCACTTCGAGACTTGCGTGGCCATCACTTGGAATTGCTGCGGAATATAAAGGAGAGTGGATCGGTATGTAGCATTCTTTTATTTCATGCCAGAAACAAACACTTGATTTTCAAATTTGGTCGCGATCCATTCAGCCGTTTCCCGGAATTTCGTTCACATACACATATACATACCTTTTCCAAAAATAGTCTATTTCAACTATATTAGTCATGAAATGCAAAGACAAGCCAAAATTAGCAATTAAAAAGTATTGAACAAAATTAATATAAGTAAATCACTTTATAATATCTTTTCCAGAAAGCAATCTTTGAAAAATACGGTTTAAAAGCGTCTCAACTCCGCATCTACCTGCACTACCAGCCCAGCTTCTATCACCTCCACGTACACTTCACATACTTGCAACACGAGGGTCCTGGCATTAACGCCGAACGCTCCCACCTGCTCACTAGTGTAATCAACAATTTGGAGCTCCTGCCTGACTATTACAATCGCGCCACTCTACCGTTTGTAGTGCGCGAAAACGACGGCCTTTTTAAGAAACTCGAAAAGGAAAGTTTGCTGCAGAAATAACCATGTTTAGTAAGACTTTAGTGGAAATCCGTCCGAGATTAGGCTGTGCGAACGTTTCAATCACGCTGAAGGTGGACACTAGTTGCACGGTGCGGATTTCAAATTGCTCGGTTGATGTCACACAAGAGGGTAAAGTTGAAAGTATAGTTATAAAAGGGTATCTACCAGTTGAAAACAGTTTATCATCTCTATTGCAAACTGGTGGTGCTTTATCATTTCGGTTTTTAATCAACAAAGTGAACAATTTGGGCAGCTATAAAGCTGAGGTGATTGCAATTGAGGAGCAGCTAAACAATATGAATTTGAGTTGTTTTAATTGGTCTGATGTTAAAGGGTGTATTAGTTGTCAGCAATGTGGTGACATTTTTTCTGAAAGGAGTTTTAATAGGATACTACCATTGCCTTCTGATCAAGCCGAGCCTAATGATTGGTTTTGCCATGCACATGCACAGGAGGATCATGCTGGTAATCCAAAGGATGATGATTTATTTTATTCTGCATGCTATGTGCATGTTAATTATAAATCTGCGGGGAAATGTTTACTGTGTAAAAAATGCCGCCACTGGTTGGGCGTCCGCGTTAATGCTGATACAGTTAAATTGTGGTTGAATACGGTTAAAATAGATGAGATTCAAACGGAAGCTTTTAAGGATGTTTTAGTTACTTTAGAGGATGTTTTTCGGGACTCGTTATTAAGTTCTATCAAAATTATTTTAAATTGCCAACGGGATGAAGAAGAGTGTGTTTATTTACTGTTATGGGTGCTTGAAAAAGATTTACATGTTTACAAGTCAAGTGATGAGGGTTCTTGTAGTAGTAATGTTTGTAAGGTTTTATACAGTTATAACACAGGCCAAACTGATTTGGTGAAACAGTGGTTTAAGGATGGTAACACAGTGAGTGTGGCTGTTTCTGTTAGTATGATTGACTGTCTATTGAAAAATCTTGCTAACAATGGTGAATTTATAATGGCACCATTTAGGGTTGCTAATGGTTTGAATGTTTCGTTTATTGAGTTTAGAGAAGATATTTAATTTAAATTATAGATTTAATAATATAATTATTGTGTTTATTCATTCTAATCACCTTAAGCACAAGGGCTTTTCAGCTGGAACAAGCTTGAAGGAGTTGATTGATTTTTTTTTAATTAAAGAAATGGGTAATGCAAGAAAAATCATTGAGTAAAAATACCTTCATATATATTATATTCTTTGCCTTACACTAAAAACTACTCAACAGGTGAAATAAAAAAATAAACAAAGCCCGAAAAAATTAATTATAGAAAATAAGTAAATACATTATCGTGCGTGACTGAAACACTCGTACAGGTTGGCCCCGAATGTCTTCACTCGGTCGTTCACGATTAGCTGCGTGACGATTTGATTGGGGAGCTGCCCCTTGGAGATGAGCCCATTCACAATTGGAATCAGCTTGGCTAGCGGGATCTCCACATCCGAGGGGTGCACAAAGCCATTGGTGGGTGTGTTTGCAGGCACTTCTCTTATTTTTTGCACACTTGGCATG
This sequence comes from Lordithon lunulatus, assembly GCA_963942505.1. NCBI lineage: Eukaryota > Metazoa > Arthropoda > Insecta > Coleoptera > Staphylinidae > Lordithon > Lordithon lunulatus. Next base: position 70,572,561 of record OZ012666.1, read on the forward strand.
TAGTATTCGGCTAGCTGGTCAGCTAGCATGCTGAAACCTCTATTCACACAGTGAGATGCGAGCGTTTTCACTTCATCACTCTCCAGAAGGTCAGCAGTATCCCGAACCTATACAAATAATAATAGTTGTATACCCAATTCCATGCATTTTGTTCATTTGTTAGCCAACACTGACTTGCATTAGAGAGAATTAGTAAAATAAACTGGTTGGTGTCCACACCAGTTTAATTATTAAAATTTAAGATATTTCATTTCAGCTAGGTTTGATTCATATTATGACAATTTTTATCATTTTCATTAACACATTTGGTCACATGTTAAATATGGTTGTAGGGATGGCATGCATGCCATAAGTAGAGCACATGATACAAATGTTGATTGTGATCCATTTCTTTGTTTTTGAAAAAGCTCAAGCAATTAAAAATATCCACTCAACATTTTGCCAATAAAATGTTTCATTATGCAAAAAAAATAAAGGCACATTAAATTGTTCTAAATTATTATATTTTTTGAGCTTTTGGCACTCAAGTCTAAAAAGGTTTGCCATCCCTGTGGTAAGGTAATGAAATTTACTAATTTTCCATTGATATACAGAATGTAAAGAGATTCAAAGTTAACTATTTTACCATGTTATTGTACACTCCCCTGCCATCAGGCACACCATCCTTCAACACATACTCAATCATCTTCTCCACTGGATTCTGCAAGTCCTGTGAAATGGTGCTCTCAATTGTCCAGAATATGTTATCAAAATCCCTCAGTTTGATCTGTTTTTTCAAGTCTATAGGCTTCATCACTTTTGTCATCTAAAATAAATGAACAATCAGATATGTTTCAATGTCATTTGCCTGTTTACCTCAGTCTTAATCAAATCAGCTAAATGCACAAGTCCCCCATCTAACAAATTGTTGCACAGCAAAAGGTACTGCTGTTGCATGCCTGTGGTTACAGAGTTTGGGTCTTGAAATAGGTATCCACCCACAATGTTCAGTTGTATCCTCAGTGTTAAAACCAACATTGCTGATATGTAGATCAGACAGCAGGCTTTTGTTAAAACCAAGATCTAGAAAGAAACATTTCAACAAATTACTCTGTATGATATAGCTGTTCCATTTTGGGAAGGGCTAGCTGATTACACTAATGCCCATATTCACCAACATCCCATAAATTGTATAGGTCCCATAAGCTATTGAATGGATATATTGACAACATCATTGTGACAGAATATGCCAAAACAAATGTCATACACCTTGAATAGTGTGATTGGAACTTTATGACATCTTTTGTTTAATTATTCAGTGTTTCCAATAAAGAGAATCTAAAGTAACTATATTCCATAGATAATATATTTATTGTTATTATAACAAATACTTATGGGTTCAATAGCTATTGATAGATTTATGGAATGTTGGTGAATATGGGGGTCATAGGATTATTGTCCAATACCTGAAACACAATAACCACCCACAGTGAGGGTGCAAATATTTTGGAAGGCTAATAAAACACTCAGTTATTTAGGTATAATTGTATATGTATTGAAGCTGTAATAAAGTGCAATCATGCCAGAGTATAACCCTGTTTAGATCAGTCTGGTATTATTATACCTACATTGATAAGCTGCATGTTTATGAATCAATTTTGTATTCATGTAAGCCTATCTATTCATATTTACACTGATACTATGAATTTTATCATAGCTGCACAAATATGGCAAGTAAACTAACTACAAGATAACTCGATAGCGTCCTAAAGCAATTATCTCATAGTAGCAGTCAACATGTAATGCCTATATTTTTTATTTATTTTTCTTCAAAAAATATTAAAATTTAAAATACAGTTTGTGAGTTAGAAATAGGTATAAAATACATTTATACCAACCTAGTTTATGTTCATTTCAAATAGTATTTAATTCCAAAATACTCACTTTTAGTTGCTCCCATAATTCCACTTTATTTTCTGGATTACCCCTTAAGTCAGCCACAATACTATCTGTATCCACAACCTTAGCCAGTGCCTCATTCAATGCACCCAACAAACTCAACACTGTCTGATTGCAAGTCCTCTCAGTACTCTCAAAATGCTGTTGTTTGCGGGTCCTTTCCAGGAAGTCCCTTGTCTCCCTCTCCTGCCAATCTTTTAACTTTTGCTGGGCATACCTTGTAAGCAGCACGGAGCCCGCCACCAGCACCCCACCGACAAAGAACTTGCCGCGGTGCCGTCCGAAGAAACCACGTATTTTCGAAAAGACACTCATCCTGTACTAGACATAACCCTAGTTGACTGCTGGAAGTAGGGGGCGCGCAAGTACGCGACAATTATTTTTTAATGCGAGTCCAAAGTGACGACGCGGGGGCGCTTTAATTATTGATAAGGTTTGTCTGTTGTCATCCTGTGCGAGCAACAAAAAATTAAACACACACGTTAAACGTGAAGTTGACAATGATAACATAAAATAAACATAACCTACAATTGTGGTTTATATATCGTATTTGTTATAAAATAACACGTAATAATGCAGAAAATTACAATCATATTTATTAAAATTAATTATAATACATTTGAAGGATAATTATAGATAAATATGGTTTTCGATGTTATTAAATTCGAGATTGACTATTCATGCCATGCGAATTGTCATATGTCAAAAATTGGATGCGTTCAACGAATTAAGCGCATACTTCGTTTGTATGGCTGCGTTAATCCATCAGCCAATCAAATACCATGATTATATGAATTTTAAAAGTGAAGTTGACAATGGTAATATAAATCAAATCACCTAAACATATATAAAATCATTTGTTTATTTAGCGTGTTTGTTATGAAATAACACGTAATATTGCGCAAAATTACAATACAAATATTTAACATAATTCATACAATTTTTGAAAATTTTAAATAAAAATTAATTTCTACACACGTCAGAAGAACCCAGTTACAGAATTGTAACAAATACATACTACTACTATGATTTTCGATGTTATAAAATTCCATCTAAACGGATTGTTCAACAATCACACCCCAGGTTCTTACCCAATATAATACTGGTCTCTGATTGGCTGACGCATAAACGACTATTTTATATATACGGCTTCTATATATTAATGGTTTTTAAAAGAAAATGCTTTGTATGCAGTAATAATGGGTAAGCTGAAAATTTATTATTGCTTCAACGGATGAACACAGATGCAGAAACGGATAGCAGGAATATATACTATATTATATATACGGCTGCTATATATTAAGAGATTTTAAAAGAAAATGCTTTGTACGCAGTAATAATGGGTAACCCGCAAATTTACTATTGCTTCAACGGATGAACACAGATGCAGAAACGGATAGCAGGAATATATACTATTTTATATATACGGCTGCTATATATTAATAAACTTTAAAAGAAAATGCTTTGTATGCAGTAATAACGGGTAAGCCGCAATTTTACTATTGCTTCAACGGATGAACACAGATGCAGAAACGGATAGCAGGAGTATATACTATTTCGAATCCATTGGCAACCCTGAATGTCAGCTGTCAAAACATTGCGTGCTCGTCTGTCAAACAGTGCTAGTGTGTGTATGTGTGTGGTCCATTTTCATCGCGGTGTGCGACGCAATTAGTTTCCAAGACTGTGCATCGTAATTTTCCGGGGGCGCGAAACGTCCGACAGCTACCTGAACCCGCGCCGGACCCCGTGCCCGTTCCGTCCAGTCCTCGCAGCAGGACCAGCCCGTGCCCGTGACCCCGCAAATGTGAGTATGACGTAACGTTGTTTTTCTGCGCGATTTCCCGACGGGCCCGCCCACGGTTTCCACGCTGTGGTCTCGCAGCCGTGCCAAGATGGCCGGCGGGTGCCCCTTTGTTTTTCCGATGAAAATAACAACACCTGAATGCTAGTGACAGGTGATGATTGTGCTTAAAATGGTTGGTGTAGGTTCTTGCCTTAACCACTATGGGTATTCTGTGTGTTTATTCAAGTGTGTATGAGTTGGAAGGTTGTAACCTTTTGGATGTAATGGGGGTAATTAAAAGTATTTTCAAGGATATATGTAGTGATGTCCTAATAGCCGATGTGGATAGAGTGTATTATTTTGTCATTCGAGTCCTTTTCTGAATTGCACTGTTTGCATACTGATGGCTGTTGTAGCTTCAGTTGTTCGTTAAGGTTTCGGTACACTCAGGGCATGCTAGATCCCTATCCACATTGTATAAATATATAGTAACTCATGCTTTTTGTATATCTAAGTACATCTCATTTGGCATCAAAGTCATTCAGAAGTTGTTTTTCAAAAGCCTCCACCAAAAGCATGATCTGCTGCCTACAAAGGGATCTTGTGTAGAAACCATCAAAATTTTATGTTTATGTTGTCTTATAAATCATAAGGGTCTGAGGCCAGGGGTGGTGAACATATGGCTCACATACCAATGGTGGCATATGAAAATTTGCTAGTACAGCATTTACTCCTGTATTTACCAACAGTCCATAAATCTATCAATAGCTATTGAACCCATAAGTATTTGTTGTTATAGCAACAATAAATACATTATCTAGGGAATGTAGTTACTTTAGATTCTCTCTATTGGAAACACTGAATAATTAAACAAAAGGTGTCATCAAAGCTCCAATTGCAAGTGCTACTCAAGACATTTGTTTTGGCATATTCTGTCATAATGACGTTCTCAATGTATACATTCAATAGCTTATGGAACCTATAAAGTTATGGGATGTTGGTGACTATGGGCAATAATTTAATAAAATTCTGCAAACATTTGTTTGTATATTATTTGTATTAATTGTGTTTTTTATATTACCAATAGGTTGGCACATCAGCAATTTTATAAATAAGGATTGTATTTTTTTGGCACACATACTGAAAAAGGTTCGCCAACCATGCCCTAGGCCATGGGTAATTAAATTAACCCTTTGGGTATAAATTTATTTGAAGATTGGTTTGCTTATAAATGGTATTTAATTTTTTGATGTGTGGTATATAGTGTGATAAAAGCCAATAGCTTTTAGGTAATTAACCCTTTGGGTACAAAATTAAGAGGCTGGTTTGCTTTTAAAACATATTTCATTTGTAGATGTGTGGTATAGCGCAAAGCTTTTACATGCTATACCACACATCAACAAATGAAATATGTTTTATAAGCAATGCAATCTTAAATTTGTACCCAAAGGGTTAATTACCTAAAAGCTATTAGCTTTTAGGTAAAAAATTATTTATAACTATATATTTTGATTGACAGTACCTCTGTTAATTGGAGTTAATACATGCATTTATTTGAATAATGAGTGAGACTCATCAAATGTCACTTCAACAAGTCTTGTACATAACAAGTAATGTCTAATGTATCAAAAAGATTAAGGAGCTTCACTCCCAGGAGGAGTCTAGTGAATAAATGAAAACATTAATAAAATAACTCAATTTTCATTATTTTTTTTAAGTTTATATTTTAACTGAAATAAAATATACTTAAAAAAAACAGTAAATATGCAGAATTCAGAACACTTGCATACATAGTAGTGTATACTACTATGCAGAATTTTATGTTTTCTATTTTTCTCTACTCACGAGGGAATCGCCAAATAATATAGTTCGTAGTAGTTTAAATACCTTCTAACATGGAAAATAATCGCGTTTTATTATTTTCTTTAAAATGCATGTATTTTATTTTATAAACTTTTCTATTTGAGTACTCTATTTGTGACTAGATATATTCACATTAGAACTTTTCTTGTTTCCCCATACAATAAGACAAATATCAATGACCATTTTTTCCATCTACCTGCTGCGCTACAGTCAATGCCGCAACCAGGGACCGCAACAACCATTTTCGGGTTTTGCGTGGTTCCACTAATCGGCCATGAAATTTGTGCGTCGACAAACAACTAAAGCGGGGGGACTCACCTTGACTCTGTAGTAAATAAACAACGTTGCGTAGTGGAATACCGAGAAGCTGAAAAGCGATACTTAATAAAAAAACATATAAAAGCCAGGCAATATTAATGCAGATGTTGCGGTTTCGATCGAAGTCCGTCCGTAGGCGACAATTTTTTTCCTCCTGCTAAGAGTTTAGTTGGGTTGCGAGATGAGGCGCAATTCGAATCGGTTGCGACATGTAAAGAGGGTTATAAATAAATCCAATAAGAGGAAATAAATGGACGCCCAGGGGAAATTGCAACGTGTAATTTTATTTCTGGAAAACAAACAGTGTTGAGTAACATTGCAGTTTATAGAAATTAGCAGGTGAGTTGCAAATCTTGCAACACACTAGTATATAAGATATTTTGGGACATAATGAAACTGTTATGAACACGCAAATATTTGCATTATGATGTTATAAAGAATTTATACATGTAAGTGATAAATAATAATAATAAATAAAATATATTTTAACTATGCCCTTGAATTGATTCTAGAAATTGAAACATTGTTGTTCAATTGTTCTTCTTAATAAAAAATAATATCTAACAATAACTAATTTAATAATAATAATTGAATTATTGCCCAACACAAGAAATTCTTAAAACACAATTTGTTCGAAACTATGTTTTCAATTATCAATTTTAGAGGTGTTAGCTATAAATTAATATTTCAAAACAATAATTATAAAAAGCTGTGGCTCTCTCAATATACATATATGTTTTGCATGTTGCATGTGTAGTATAAATTGAATGCAATTTACACCATACTCTCTACAAAACCGAGTGGTAATTGCGGACTTTCGCGTGAAATCACTCATGCAATGACTTCATTGAACCATTCTCGGTCGCAAGACTTCCCATTCATGCCCCCCTCGCCGCCACCAACATCGTGCAACTCCCTCCCCGTGGAGTCATTCACTCCGGGCAGTACACGTACCTCGTGTACCCCCCGTGCAGCGCGCTCTCGTACTCACTTTCTTCTTCCTGTATCGAGTAAAAATTTCGTGTGTGCAGGTAGTTTCCCGACTACCTGCGCCTTTGTCCGCGGCGGCCGGACGTCGCGCCGCAGCCCCGTTCTTATTGCGCCCGCAATGCTAACCCCCCGGGCCTCCTGCCGCCCCGCGCCGCCTTCCGTTTGTGTGTCATTCATTGCGAGTCTCGACTCGCCGAGACCTGTCCGTGAATGGAAAGAAGATAACGAGAGAGTCAGTACCATCAGTACTACGCGCGCTGTCGTCTCGGATAAATCACGCTCCACAGCAACCTACTTCTTTGAGAGTTCAACAAATTGTTTTTTAATTCGTTTTATGAATAGTGAGATGGGCCCCGGTTGTGTGTGTTTAATTAAATAAATGCAGCGGTGTGTGCGGTGACGTCAAGTAAGTTGATTTGAATAAAATGGGATTGGTTCATTGAGTAAATGGATATACGACTCAATTAAATTCAATGGATACACTCGCAATGTATTCATTTTTATTTATTGAGTTGATTAGAAGGAGTTTAGATTCAAATTAACAAATTATAATGAGAATAATATACATTTGTTGTTTGTTGGCTATTGTATTGTCTTCTTTTTCTGCAAATCAACGTATTTTGGCTAATTGTTATTTTTTTAAATAACTTCCTTTATATCTGTGATTTATTAGTAGAACGTATCTTTATAGGGCCCTGAGGCCCTTCCGCCGGTAAAAGGTGAAGCTCATTATCTCAGCTTCACAGAAAACCTCTGAAAAACTGTGAAAGGTGATTCGCAAAAATTGGGAATTCGAACTCATACTCCTTAATGCTCAACACGAGAGGGACAACGCCTCTAATCACTCGGCCACTGAGCTGGGTATATTATTTTACTCATATTTAAAGGTCGTTTTAGACAAGACAATTTCTTGACTCAAAAGTTAGTCAAGATGCGAGACAATCTAAATTTTCTCGTATCATACAGCAAATTATTTAAAATATTGAATTGGATGGTAGATCGAATGAAAAAATATAACGCGTTCTATTTGTCAAGGACCAATTGTATGGGAGGAGGATATATGAATTCATTTCTTGAACAACTTGTCCTGTCTAAAACGACCTTTAGTTAGAAAACTTGAAGACGTTTTTAAAATTTAAATTACAGTAGTATCTTTTTTCGGAAAATAGCTAGCACCTCTAAAATTGACAATTTAAAACATAGTTTCAAACAAATTGTGTTAAGGATTTCTTGTGTTACTTTTTATGGGCAACTCGTTCGTGAAGCCGGGGTGCTAACCACTACACGACTACACGTCGTGTACATTATTTATTTGTCACAATAAACAATATAATTTAAAATATGAAATAGATTTATTATTTGATGACAACATAATTCCACCTTTTTATCTTGACTGTATTTCATTTAAATTGTTGATGTGTGTGCTATATTTTAAAATATTTATCTCACACAAAGTATCAAATAACTAATACCATGACCATATTACGAGACAGTTTTAATATGATAAACAATTGTGTTGTTCATAATTATTATTATAATAAAACATGTTTGTTGCCATCTCCGGAGTTGCCGAGATAAGAGCGGGCAATAACAATTTCTTCAAACGATATGATTCATAATTAATTAGATTGTGTCGTTGTTCCAACCGTGCGTGGGCGCCCGTTTTATTTCTTTCCGACGACTGCAATGCCACATTGAGATTAATGTGAGAGAGAGTTGCTGTGAAGCGAAAGAAACTCGTAGATTAAAAATGTATAGTTTTGTAGAGTAGAAATGTATATAGTTTCTTATATTAATAATAATAATGGGGCAGAAAGACGTTAGCCCATTGTGGTATTAATGTAATGGAAATGTTTTGTATCACAACAAATATTATTATTATTAATAATAATGATGATGATAATTTATTGGCGAGCGGAACTAATTCGAATTTCAGGATAACAATAGAAATAATTTTAATAGGGTATAAAGTACACCATAACAAGTTAAATCAATAAAATATTAATTATTTAAATACATCAATATAGGAATGAAATGAAATTATAAATCAGACATAATGAATAAGGGAAAATAAGGAATATTTTTACTTATTACTATCTATTATTAGTATTATATATTAGTATGCTCACAAAATAAGAATATTCACTTACAATTTAGTTCTTTAGGTACTTATTTGGTCACAATAAACAATAGTATGAGAAATAATGCTTTTAATATTTTGTGTCAACATTTAGTGTTATCTGTAGTGGCAATAAATCAATTATTTTTTATCATATGAAATCTAGATTTACGCATATTTATTTATAAAATTAGGGGAATTTCCCTTTGGGAATATACTTTGTCACTAAAGTATGGAATAAATTCGATAAAACCTTTATTTATGATTTTTGCAAAAATTGCTTGGACACTTTCAATTTTAAGTTTCCAATGTTTAATGAAAGTGTAATTTTTTTCGACCATTTTTGAATGAGCAATGACGTCAGCAACATTTTGTTCAAATGACAACCCATTTTTATTGCAGATTCTGAAACCACCAGTGTTACCAAAATAATATCTCCAGATATTATTGAAAATAAATTTGTTCTTCAATTAGCTCATTGTCAGACTGTAAAGGGTGCACCGTTTGAGCATTTGCTTTAGCTTTTTATTGTTTAATTCAATATTATTTCGCGTTTGGTGTATTTCTTCACTCTGATATTTGAAATGATTTTTCTCGGAAATTTCCTTGTGACCCCTATCATAATACACATCGCTGGTCGCAGAAAAATAATCTCTTTCAGAATCCGCAATAAAAAAATGGGGTAGTCATTTGAAAAAAATGTCGCCGACGTCATTGCTTATTCAAAATTGGTCGAAAAAATGTATACTTTCATTAAACATTGGCAATTTACAATCAAAAATCATAAATAAAGGTTTTATCGAATTTATTCCATACTTTAGGAACAAAGTTTTTTATTTTATATACCCGAATTTATTATATATACCCGAATTTATTATATATACCCGAATTTATTATATATACCCGAATATACATTTTTGTCAGTTTTTTAAAATTATTTTAAAAACCGCATAAAACAAGTATCGTGTAAATCGAGGACCACACTAAACAATTTGTGATTTGTTCAACCCATTTACTATGTTTATTATGCTCATATATAATGTATTCTTAATTTATGAAATATTACACAAGAGCTGCCGTACAATATATTTTAAAAACGTTTGCCTGGCCATGTCCTACTTTAGTTCTGGATAGTTGGCTGGAGGGTAGCATAGCTACAGGCACTTAAGCCTCAAAATGGGCCCATTGTGAAAAATGTCTTACTTTAGTGTAGAAGATACAATTTTGTTTTAAATTGTGCAATCGACGCCTAGTTCATTTCTAAATGCATTTTTTTGTTGCAAAAAAATCGTATTATCATAAATAATACATATTTCATGTATCCGGATACAATTCTGTATTGAATTTGCAATTGAAATCGTCGAAAACTAAAGGTGACCTCTGCATCGGTCACACCAAGGCTCCATGCATATATATCAAGAAACCGTTTCCGGCCGACCTCCCCGCGCTCGTTATCAGCCACCGGTTTATCGGTAATTACTCAATTGTTTTCTGCGCGGCTCACTTGCACGCCGCGGAACGTGTAATTGCTCGTTAGGCTACGTTCCGATAATTTTTGACAGCTGTAAATGATAATTTTTGTCGGCAATCAACATCGCGCGAATACACAGCGCAGCGCCTTAAGTGGAGCGCAATTAACCCGACATCGGTCTGAATTCTGTAATTAACGACTGTTTAAGGCGATGACATCAGTGCAGCGCAAGGATGGGAGTATTTTTAGAAATACTAATTCATTAAGAAAAGTTAATTATTACTAATCTTGTGACACATAATAACTTGTATTAATTAGTTGAGAGAGTTTTGGGTTATAGGTCAAGAAATGTACTCTGCAGAGAGATGTTTTAGTTGCTGCGAAAACTTTTATTGATAAAATTTCAAGTAGTGAAATTATTTAATTCAAAAATTCAACAGCCCAACAAAATTACCCAGGTTTTTTCAAAAAATTAACATTTGATTATATTTTTCTTCAAAACTTGTACAGAAATATACCCAGCTCAGTGGCCGAGTGGTTAGAGGCGTTGTCGTCGTACTGAGCATTGGGGAGCCTGAGTTCGATCCCCAGCGGGGAACGAATTTTCATGAATCACCTTTCACAGTTTTTCATATGTTTTCTGTGAAGTTAAAGTAAATACCGGGTGATTAAAATTCTCTGAGCTTCTCCCTTGACCGGCTATGTTTTTTTTATATTGACCTGTTTCCTTTATTGTATCTGTATTAAATGTATTTTATTATTGTGCTACAATTTATAAGAAATAAAGTTATAAAATTATTATTATTAATATTATTATTATTAAAAGCCTCACGGCTGATAGCCCTATAAAGATAGAAGTTTTTTTATACAGAAATAATAAGAATTTAAAATGAAAAATGTACAAATGCTCATCAAAATCTATAGAACATTATAAAAATAAGATTGAATTGCAAAAAGTATAATTTTTCGTTAATATTTATTAGAAGTTTATTCTGTTGCAAAAATAAATATCACTTATCATGTTAAATTGTCTAGTGTAGTATTTATTCAGTGATAATCATTAAATATTTATTGATTACATTTCTATTGTTTCAGGGATTTATAATCATAAGACAAATGGATCCTACCGAAAAGTGTACGTGCGCCTCCGACAAATCGGAGCCGTCTCAAGAGAGCGACAGCAGTGCCTCCGAGTCGCCACCCCTAAAAGAGAAAAAGAACAAAATCAGCCTCACGTCCCTCGGTTTGAATTTACGGCGCGGCCGCTCGTTGCAGCTAAAAACAAAACGCTCGTCCAAGAAGGGCACCACACCAACAACCTGCACGAGCCCACCAGGACCCTCAACATCATCATCGTCATCCGCGCCACTCCCCAGCATTAAAAAGTCCCCTAAGTGGGGTCTGCGGTTCAATTGCGCCAAGAAAGAGCCGAAATCGAGCGTCGTGGACGAGCCGCAGTCGTGCTGCAAGTGCACGTGCTACCGCCGCACCGATGAGCATCAGCTGGGGGCGGGCGATGCGTTTGATAACACCGAGCCAGTAGCAGCGGCGGCGACGGTTGCAAGTAGAGAGGATGTTGAGGATGTGGCGCCACGTCCCGCCACACCGGAACCGGAAATACTCGCTGAAGCCGATAGCGGCGATGATGTCAGACCGCATGAGCCGAATGAGCAACAGAATCAAGATAATATAGCGAATGGAATTTACGGGAATGGAGGACCTGCTATTATTTTCAACGCGCCGTTCTTTGATATACAATGGTATGTGTATGCAAATTGTTATTATAAATACTTAGAGTATGTTTACAAATTTAAAATTTTGTTGTTTCTAGAATAGTTCTGTGGCTATTCGCCAAAAACTGCTATGTCTACTTTAATTATTCTACTTAACTTTAAGTCACCATATTTTATTTATTTATTTCCCCAACGGTAACAATACCAAAAATGGAAATAACAGACTTTACAATAATTCTTGGTACACTTTTTAGTTGGGGAGCAAAAAATGTCATGGTCTTTTTGAATCTTATGATATACAGATATCATTTTTATGTTACATAAAGGTAATAATTTACAAATGGAAATTAATAATAATAATTCTAAATTAATTATCAAACATCTCGTTTATTAATGAGTGAACTGAACTGAATGAAAAAAGATAGTAAAATTCACATCATATCAGCTTTTGCCAAATAACAACAGAATTAATTTTGAAAGATTTTAAATATACAATCATTACTAAAATATGGAATATTATACATCAATTGTACTATACCCTAACTACGCACACTCATTATTTGGAAATAATCGATTTTGAGCTATCTTATATAATTTTATAAAGTAGAAAAATAAATTTAAAATTTTTAAACCGAATTAAATGTTCTTTTTATTACAGGATGCGTTCGTTGCATGAAGATTGCGATGAAGCTGCGAGAAGGCAGCGCGCTAGAGAAATCGAGCAAGGGGTGGAGGCGCCGGCCAACTTTCGAGCCATCCGCAGGGTGCAGCTACTCTGTCCAGATATGGAATCGGATGGGGGGCATGCACCGCGACGACTGCAACTCGTCTGCCCTTCCGACCTCTCGGTGGACTCGTTGCGAGCCCTTTTTCAAAACCACGTCACCGTTCGATCCTGTCCGTTGGACACCATCACTGGCTGCCACACGCAAGTGGATTTCATACATTGTTTGGTGCCCGATTTGTTGGATATTACAAATTGCAGCTTCTATTGGGGTAAGACATAATGTATCTAATTCAAAATTGCCATATCGCACTGTAAGATGACAAGTGTTGTTACATCCAAAATGAAGTTTCAGGTTTTTGTTTGTAATGATTTTTAACGCTTCTTTAGTCCTTTTTGCGTTTAGAATAATCCAAATTAGTATTTAAAAAAAATTAAACCTCGCGGGACCGAGGGAAGAAAGTTACAATTTTGTTTTTCTTTTGTGTAGATATGCAATTTATTTTAATTTTTACAATTATATAATTATGATTATACTGTATGTGTATGGACAAAAAAAAACATTATACTCGATGGTAAAACTACTGGAGCTATGACAATCTTTAAAATGCATTTATCCCAAAAATTGTTTTTGGAAGTTACAACATTTATGATCTTCTATTGTACTATATTAAAAAATATCAAAAATATTTCATATGGTTGATTTTAAAATGCCATATTTTTCCATGACGCCGCCACATATTTTAAATATCTATATTTTTCTAGGCAAAATGGATAGGTACGAAGCTGAACGTTTACTCGACGGCAAACCTGAAGGCACGTTCCTCCTGCGCGACTCCGCCCAAGAGGAATTCCTATTCAGTGTGTCGTTTAGAAAATACGGCCGATCGCTCCATGCGCGCATCGAGCAATGGAACCACAAGTTCAGTTTCGACTCCCACGACCCCGGCGTGTACACCTCCGACACCGTATGCGGCTTAATAGAACACTACAAAGACCCCAGCAGCTGCATGTTCTTCGAGCCCATGCTCACGTGGCCGCTGCACCGCAACACAACATTCTCCCTGCAGCACCTCTGCCGCTCCACCATCACCAGTCGGCTGACGTACGACAACGTCAACCAGCTCGAGCTGCCGAAAACACTCAAGAGCTACCTGAAAGAGTACCACTACCGACAAAAAGTGCGCGTGGAGCGTTTCGACGATGACATCCAGTGGCTCGACTTGCGCAACGTTCCACCATAAAAACAACTTAATAAAATTTAAAAAACAGAAAAACCAATCAAGTGCAATTTATAAAACGCGTTTCGGCGTCGCCCCATTGCGGGGCAACCTAATCCGGGCATATCTCTCGAATCCAAGGTACGTAAACTGTTGTCGGACGTGTAAATTCCGATAGAACCAAGATGTATTGGTTTATTTAGACGCCCCCCTCATTCAAAAACAAATGTAAATAGAACATCACCGCGCTGCTTCAGTTCGACAAAAAAAAACGGCTTTAATTGTTGATAGGCCGCGATCCCGATTTTGTGTGTGGGCGCGAGGGTGGGGTGCGATCGCGGCCTCACTTTTTTGTTTTAAAACAAAACTATCTTATACATAAGTATTATTACATAATTGATTTTTATGATGTGAAACATATTATTAAAGCATAGGAGAACACTCATTGTGATTTATATATCATATATTATATAAAGTTTTATTTTATTTGTATAAAGTATTAATAGATATATTAAGTGAATTAAAAATACAAATTATTTAGTGTCACTATCAGTTGTGAGTTTTATTTACTAATTGCATATCTTTGTTCTACTCTATATAGGTTTAGCAGAAAGTCAAAAAATAGGTAAATATGGAAGAAAAATAATGACCATTATACATTTTTGTACATGGTTTGATTTACTAAGTTTTCTTCAATTTAAATTAAGAGCTGAAGACTTATTGTAATGGTTTAATTTATTACAGTCATACCTATTTTAGTTGTAATATATATATATATATATATATATATATATATATATATATATATATATATATATATATATATATATATATATATATATTTATATATACATAATATAATACTATTATTATTTTTCGGAAAGTATGAATCTTAGAAAATGTGAAGATGTGCTATATTCAGAAAGTAAAAACTATATTACATTTAAACAAAATCAATCAATATAATATATACTTTGAATTAGCGTCTGAATCGGCAAATATTATGTTTGCAATAACCATTTCAACTTAAAATTATCGATGAAAATAGCGCCATTTTCAGAAAATGTGTAATGATTTTAAGTTGGTAGCAATGAATATAATTCTTTTTAATTAGCGGAACGCACCCATTATTAAGCTGGAAACATACCGACGTGTTTTTAACGTATCATGTGTCAAACTCGTGCACGACAAATATATTATTTCAAATATTATTAATATTAGATTAAACACTTTATAAATTGCTACTTATGCACAACTTTTACAATATGTATTATACGTATTATTTATTTTTAATAGTTCTTTTAAGTTGGTAACACTGTCTACAATTGTCAAAATATGTGAGGTTATCTCTAAAAATCGGCATTCGTAATTATTAAAATGAGTGCGTTTTGCAAGTTGTTTCCTCAATGCAGACAAGCGGCGGCAATGCTCCTCCGGCCTGAGCGTGCGCTTCGAGTGAATCGCGCGTTACGTCGTGACATCTCAACAGCAGCCCCTAAGAAAAGTGCGGTTTTCAAACTGGGTGCCGTGGGGGCGGGTGTTGGAGCGCTTGTCGGCACCGGTTACTCCATCCACCAACTAAATAAACCACATGGGCATATTTTGAATGAACAGATACAAATACCAGTCATCAAGGATGTTCTACAAATTACACCTACAAAAAAGGTAACTCATACAAAATTTTTTGTTTATTATTGATACATATGCTAACATGTAACACATTAAGCACCAATGCAGACACCAATGTTGGCTTACAATTCATGAAACAAGGGTAGCTACATAATAGGCACCTGAATCATATTTGTAGTTGGTTGTGTCCTCACAATGGAAAATGAATACTCTATACAGGCAGCAACCAGTGACATATAGTTACTACTAGTAACCTATTGGATGGGGCCTTGAAGTCAGTGACTTACATCAAAAGCAAAGTTGTCCATTGCAGCTATTTAATTAAAAGATGTTCTATTTCAGATTCGTATTATTGGAGACCAGACTGGATTAAAAATCACTTTGTACCAGTATCAAACTTGTCCATTTTGTTGCAAAGTCCGAGCATTTCTGGATTACTATGGGATATCATATGATGTTGTGGAAGTAGATCCAGTGCTTAGACAAGCTACAAAGTGGTCAAGTTACAAGAAAGTGCCAATTTTGCTAGTGAAGACCAAGGATGGACATCAGGTAAATTTATATCAATCTTTATAGTTAATGTTTTGAAACTGAACCCTGAATGAATGTTATCAGTCCTAATTTGTATGTATTTTATTGTAGCCTTTACCTGATAGCAGTATGATTGTTTCTGCACTAGCCTCTTATTTAATAGAATCCCAGAGTATTGAGGATGTTGCCAAGTGCTACCCTCTGGTGAGGTATATGGATGAAACTGGGTCTACAAAAAGTGATGTAATGAATAAGTATTTTCTGATGCTCAATGAAAGTAATAAATTCCACAGGACAACAGAAGAAATGATGTATGTTGTAAATTTAAATGTCTGTAGTATTAATAGTAATTTGTTTGTGACAATTTTCAGGGAGGAGCGTAAGTGGAGGAAGTGGGCTGATGATGTGCTAGTTCATGATCTATCCCCCAATGTTTACCGGACTACAGGGGAGGCCCTACAGGCATTCAATTGGTTCAGCGAGGTCGGCGAGTGGGAGAAAAATTTTCCCGCTTGGGAGCGGCATATGATTGTCTATGTGGGCGCGATGGCGATGTGGGTGATTGGGAAGCGATTGAAGAAAAGGTTAGAATTGACCATACCAAGAGTTAATAAGGAATTTTGAATACATATTGATTATTAATTTCAGGCACCATTTAAAAGATGACGTTCGTCAATCTCTCTATGACCACTGCAGCGACTGGACGAAGGCCCTCAAAGCCAAAGGCTCAGATTTCATGGGCGGTAAGAAGCCCAACCTGGCCGACCTTGCCGTTTATGGCGTGCTGTCCAGCGTGGAGGGGTGTGACGCATTTCGCGAGCTGATGATCGAACGCAAAGACGTTTGCCGGTGGTACAAAGCTGTTAAGGCGTCTGTGGTTAAGCACGAGGGTAGTGAGTTTGCTTAATTGTATTAAAAGTTTTATTTATTGTTAAATATATGTATATTTTAATTGCATTTCCGGAGGGCTTTTAACCACTTATTAGTAGCGGATTGCACGGCTGCTGGCGGTAGTTGAGAGAGAATCCCAGGTTACCGAAGTCGTTAGGGTTCATATCGGCGGGTAGGTCGTTCGAGTATATTTCGGTTCCATCCGTTACCACATATAGCACGAAGGGCTTGGAGAAACCTATAGAAAACAATTATTTCATATGAATTAATGCGACACCTGTACTCGCCCAAGTTAGGTGATTACATGTTATGTTTTTTGTTCATGTGATAACTATTTGTTAAAGTAAGCAATATATATTCTTACTTCTCGTGCTAGCTGGAAACGTGTTCCCACAAAACCTATCAGGTGTTACAGGACTTTGTGAGACTGTGGGGCTTGGGATTATGACATAATCTGTATAACACCCGGTGGTGGCAGCTACCATTCCGGGTGTGCTGTTGGTCACTGCAAAGGAGCCTGTGGCTGACGCGCTCCACTCAATGCTACAGTAGCCGGGTGCCATGTTTACGCAAATGCCGTAGTTTAAATTGGCAAGTTCTCTAGTTCCTGGAACCGTTATATTGGGAACAGAGAGTAGGTTGTACTCGCCGCTAGTGGTGCGACCGTAGTTGAAACTGGAGACAGCACCGTTCAGGCTGGTGTAGTACATTAAACATCCATCTGGGGCTAAAAAATAAGTTAATGTAAGATTGGGATGTCCTACATGAACTTGATTTGTCTCGCAAATGTGGTTTATTAACGTAGTTCTTCATTTGTACAATTATAAAGCTATAAAACATTGTACAAGTGAAATTTTGCACAATTATTAACAAAAACGATATAGTTTGGTCATTTCTAACCTTTGTTAGGACTGCCACATTCGATCTGTGCCACTTTCAAGTACCATGATCGGGCTAGAACATATGAGGCACTGGTAATGATCGTAATCGTTATATCGTCATCCCCATTGAAGCCCAAGTAGATGTGTTTGCCACTATTTTCGCCACAAATCGGTCGCACCAGCGAAGCCCCTCCGGTTATTAGCATGCTATCGTAAATGCATGTTCCATTCGCATCTGGGGAGGCCAGGGTTGAACTAAGAAAGTCTATTCGGGCCTAAAATTTGAACATTTGATTAACATGACTAATTGCATTATGCCATTATGGACGTTAGCTAAAATAGTAGTGAAGACCTAAGCTAATACCTAAGGCCTCCAATTTAGTAGTAGTATCATCATTCAAATTAATTATAAAAGCTATTGAATACAAGATTTACTAAATATTAAAAGCAATGTTGTCAGATTCTTCTATATCATAAATTTCAGAATTACTTGGCAAATTTCCGAATTGCATTTTTGTATAACAAACGTGCACGAAGAGCTTCCAGCTATAGTTGCTGGATAGTTCCTGTTGACGAAATAAGTGTTGTTGTATGAGGAAGTTGCTCCACAGCCTCGTTGTACTGTAATATTTAGTGTTAATTTAGATATACTCTTTTCAAGATGTGTATTTAGTACTTATGCAGCAGAATCCTATAGATCCTGCGCAACGTCCCGACATGGCGCCATCCAAATCACGACATTGTCGTCGCGTATAGCACGTTCCATCCAATCCCTCCGGCGTTGTGCAATACTTGTTTTCAAAACGAACGATGCCGACACCCCAACCACCCCAAACTGAAACCAATGATTACAATTTGAATCTGATCAACTTTCTCAACCGTAAGGTTTCTGTTGTGTGATTAGAAACTAGTTGTTTTTCTTCACTATTTTTATATGAAATCTCAAATTAGAGAGAATACAATACATTAATTAAACTTGATTCCTTGAAAACTGAAAAAAAACGAATGCAGTCTTCTGAATGGGCTTAGTTTGGTTGATCTCTTCATTAAATTTTGATTTTTATTATTCAATTAGAAATTGAAAGTAGGCACATATAAATAAGCATTTTAAAATCGTTTATTATCAGTTAATAAAATTGTGACTTTATGCCATCACTCATCAAAGTTGGTTCTAAGTAAAATTGTTCGTTCAAAATAAGAATATTTTTTTAATTAAACAATATTGTGTATTATGAAAGAAAGTGCCGTTACTTTCTGTAAAACTCACATCGGGGTGTTCGTTCTGTGGCGTTTTCCACCCCCGCACAATGGCCCCACGCACCCAAAACGATCACAATAAAGCACCAGAACATAGTTTGCTGTTACAACCGAACACGCCGTTAACAAATCTTCAACTGCACTGCTCGATTTTTTTTTCGTCACATAGCGCTAATTATCCGTACCAATATTTGTGGGAAGAATTTATTATCAAACGGTACAACAGTCATTAATTAGCGTGTTTAAAACATAGCGTTACCGGAAAATTCATTTGAATTAGATCAGCGTGTATGACCTGAAATATGTAAAATAAACATGTGTAAATAATTTCAAGATTCAAATATATAATATATCACACTTTACAAATCTGCGCAGGTAATCAAACAAATTTTAACCATCATCATATTTATTTAATTCATAACATTTCGTGATTTATATTTAAATGCCACTAACGTGTATCACACGGTAATTTTATTACAAATTTATTATTCGTAAATTTATATTTTCGTAATTAAATCGCATTATTGTTTGAATTTCATACATACATCATAGTTAAAATATTTTTATACCAATATCCCTTCACAGAAATATTCATAAATGTTTCTTGAAGTAAGTATTCACGATTGTAACAGCAGTTCGAATAGATTTATAGTAGTAGTAGTGCATATGTCAAAGTGGGCGGATATAATTTTATGCATATATTCACGCCGGATACGCCCGATTGAATATCTTCACATTGTTACAGTAGTTCGAATGAACACTCGTTATGCAGTAGTTCTAATAGATGTCTAGTAGTAGTTAGAATGTCATAATGGGCGGATACAATTAAATGTATACATTCACACCGGATACACATATATGAACTACTACTAATAAAGCGATTCGAACTACTGAAATAATGTAAAGTTATACAACAGCATGCATCCGGCGTGAAGTTAAACAACTGCATGTATCTAGCGTTGTTATACAGCCGCATGCATCCGATGTAACGTCATACAACCGTGAACATTATTATGCCGGGCTTGATATTCTGTACATTTTTGTTCATCTCCAACGTGACTATGAAAGAGCAGTTCTAGTTGTTTATGTGCTAGATTGTTTCATCCCTAACAAATTCCAAAAAGACACTTGGTACTACTGACAATCAATAAACATCTAGCTGTTTTTTCATATGAACGCACCCATAATTTTTGTTTATACATAAACTAGGTTATGTTAAAAAGTCTTAACCTAACATTCCTCGCTAAAAGACTCGTCGGCAACGGTATGAGTGCCTTTATACAGAAACTAAACCCCATAACGGGCCAGAATGACTGGGTGGTGCAAACGGACGACTACGACTACCACCAGGAGGTTGCTCGTGCGTCGTTTGCAGACATGTTGCACGACACAGAAAGAAACGAAAAGTACGAGCTCGGCTTGAAAGCTGCTATAGAGCATATGCATGGTAAAGGTATGGAAGCGCACGTTTTGGATATTGGTACCGGCACAGGGTTACTTTCAATGATGGCAGTGAGACATGGGGCAGACTCGGTAGTAGCTTGTGAAGCATTTGCCCCCATGGGAAAATGTGCATTGGAGATAATTGCTTTAAATGGCTACGAAAAGGACATAAAGGTAATCCCAAAACGTTCAACTGATTTACTTATTGGTATTGATATGCCCCATCGAGCAAACATTTTAGTTACTGAAGTATTTGATACTGAATTGATTGGTGAGGGGGCTATTAGCACTTTCAAGCATGCCCATGAGGTGCTTTTAGAGAAAGACTGTGTTGTGGTACCACACACTGCTAAAGTATATGCACAGGTTATTGGTGGTCCTTTAATTAAGAACTGGAACCGTCTTAAAGACATATACAATGATGATGGAATATTAGTGCTGAAAGTGCCTGAATCAGTCAATAAATGTCCTGGAAGTGCTAATTTGCATGACATTCAACTGAGTGAAATCCCATTACAGTTAATTAACAGTATTATTAGTCCTACATGTATATATGAGCATGATTTTACTACTAAAAGACGTCGTCTTCATCCTACACGATGTGCCATACAACAATTCTTTACTGAAAGGGAGGGTGAGGCTGCTGGTGTGTTTATGTGGTGGACACTTCAAATGGATATAGATGATCAAGTTGAGTTATCATGTGCTCCATTCTGGGCACATCCAATTGGGGTTAAAAATCAGGTGCCATGGCGAGATCATTGGATGCAGGCTGTTTATTATTTTCCAAGTGAGATGCAAGTAAAAGAAAATGAGGAAGTTAATTTGGAGAGTTGTCATGATGAGTACTCTTTATGGTTTAATATACATAAAGTAATGGATTACAATGATAATAGTTACAAAATGCAAAGATGCACTTGCAATTTGCATTTGTCTGCTTCTAGGACACGAATTGGGCAGTTGAATGATGGTAGAAGGGTTAAAAAGTATTTGGAGGTGATTGATAATTGGGTTAGTGGTGAAGATGTTGTCTTGGTGACTGGACATGGGTTTTATATTGGACTGGCTGCTGCTAAGTTGGCTAAAAAGGTTGTTTGTGTGGATACTAGTTCACTGTCTAGAAAATTATTGCAGGATTTTTGTGATACCAATAGTTTGACAAATGTTGAGATTGTGGAGAAGATGCAGGATTTGAAGGATGGGGATGTTTTTACTGTTGTACTCTCTGAGCCATATTTTATGAGCAACATTCTTCCATGGGATAATCTGTTTTATTTGTATTTATTAAGAGATTTAAAAGATCGACTGGCTGAGGATGTTGCAATTTTGCCAGGGAAAGCTGTTGTAAAGGCTGTGGCTGTTAAATTTGATCACTTGCATAAAATTAGGGCACCACTTGGGATATGTCAGGGTTTTGATATGGGACCCTTTGATAAATTAATTGAGGTGAGTTATTAGATATTGACAATATTCTACATACAAGTGAAAGATATATATAGCTATATTTTTTCCTTTAATATGTAATTCAAATTATAGCTTTAAAAATATTATCTATAATATAATTTGATTGGTATAATAAGATAGTTTTTAAAATTAAATTACAGGCCTCTAGTGATTTAAGCGACGACGCTGTTGAGGCGCAGCCCCTATGGGAGTACCCCGGCATTGCGCTGTCCCAGCCCCAGGATATAGCAACTATCGACATTAAATTATATGACGAAGGTTTCAAGCTGGAAAAAACCGGTGTTTTTAAACGGTACATTAAAATTATTTTAAATTTACATTTTAGGCTTCATACATATTTTCTGATTGCAGAGTGGATGGTTGCAACGGCATCGCTTTATGGGTGAACTGGGTCTTCGACGATGAGAACGTGATCAGCACAGGTCCGATGCGGCGTTTTAAAATCGGCGACTACATCAGTTGGGACATGCATTCGCGGCAGGGAGTTCAATTGTTGGGATCTCGAAAAGTAGGCAGCGAAATTGCTTATAAATTTAAGTTTGATTGTGATGAGGGTAATTTTAGTTTTAAAATTTGTTAATATGTTATAAAAATAATGATATAGTTTATGTTATAAGCTTATTTAATTGCTGAATAATTGTTACTTAATAAATATAATGCTTCAATTATTTTTTTCCATACGTGTCTTTGTTTTTGTAACCTGTTACGTAGCCTGCGTCGTCCACTACATCTTCACGACCGGCTACACCTTTACCTTTTCCCGACTCATCAAATCGTTCTTTGTGAGTTCCTGTGTACTTGGAGGTGTCTGTTAAGCGATCAACAGTCTCCGTTGTTTTTATCTATTCAAAATAAGGAATATATACTTGAATAGGTGATTTTGACTAATATTTTTATTACCGCCGCTGCGGGATTTCCGGGTGCCCCACAAGCAGCCATTTTCCCCAGCAATTCCGCAGAATCAACTTTCTTACTTGAAGCCAAATCTTGGATAAATTGATTGTATTCGCCAATCGTCATTTTTTGCACTTTCATCTTCTTAAAACAAATACCCGTGTCGGTGGTAGTGATTGTCTTGTCAAAAACGTTAGCCTGTTTCATCCATTTATCACTCTGCGACAAAGTTATGGTCTTTCCGTCTGACTTTGAGTCGCCGAATTTTGAAAATGCTGTGAATTGTTGCTCGAACGTGGCCATTATCTACAGTTAGTGCTAATTTTGTAATAATACATTTTCAATTAACTTCTAATTTAAAACGTCATTGTGAATGACGGCTACAATTGTAATTCGTATCTGATTTGTGAGAAGAGTTAAATATAAATGTTATCTACATTTATATCCGAATCTTCTAAATGAACAAGGCGCGTAAGTCTGTTCAATTCAAACCAATTTTCACATTTATAAGGAGGTCTCGGACCAGGATTACATGTTGTGAAAATAGGTTTTTATTTGTCATAATGACTTGAATTGCTATGAGGAAATAACTATAGGATCAGGATTTTATGATATGAAAAGAAATATTTTTAAAACACTGTTGAACTGAATTTATTGTAATTTTCTCTAATATTTCTACATGCCATTTTAAGAGGTTTGGACTTTATATTCTAATGGGTGTTTAAACATTCTCTAACTGGGGGCGGCAAAGGCCTGAGTATTGGGGTAAGAGGGGTGTTTTCCCAGTAGCCCGGAAAACGATCTCCACTGGACATGTTGCACTGCATGCTCAATGGTGCCTCATCGTAGACATCTTTAAGCAATTGAACGCGCTGTTTGTTCCATTCGATAGATCCGTAGTTGGAGGAGATGGGATGTGCCTTAGAAGTGTCTTGGTTTTCCCATCTGTAAAAATAAGTTATTCTTATCTACCTAATTGAGGTATATTTATTTTAGTAATACAGTTACCATCTTTTAAGTATTATAAAAATTAAAACGTGTTAAATTATTTAGAAAAAAATTACTCACTCGTGCATATACTGAAAATATGTCCCAAGCGCCTGATCACTGATAGCACTCTTGCAGACCTCTAACGCTGTTATCGGAAAGTAATGCACGTAATTAACGCACATTTCGTCACTTATAGAGAAACCACCCAATGTAATGTTCTGTCGTTCCTTAGTATTGTAATAACAGGTTGTTATAAGAGCGTCACCCTATAAAAAGTTCTTTGATTAGATTACCTTTTGTTGTATGTTTTCTTTCTTACCGGTAGCACACGAACCATCCTCTTCAGCCTCCTAATTTCTTGAAAATGCGTGCTATAATGGTCATCCCTGTTCAGCTCAGGCAACTCATAGCCGTCTCTAAAATGCCGTGTGAGCACTTTAACGCCTGTTAGGTGCGTGTGGAGTTGGGAACCGAAAATTGTAATGCCATCAGGTGGTAAACTCTAGAAGAATTATAAAATATTATAAAATCTAAAGAAAACAGTTATGTACATTTAGATTTAGTACTTACCACTGCAGTACATTCACTAACGCAATAACCGCTCAACGGAAACTCCAACTGACCCGGAGGTATCGCCATTTTATCAGTATACTCAAGTCCAAGCTCCATAACTCCTGCATCCATAGGTCTAAGGTCTGTAGTAAGATAAAATCGCACTCCGGAGCTATCCACATAATCTAGAACGTAAATAGTTATAAAACAGTTGGTGTTTTAAACAAACCCTAGATACCTTTTAGTCGTTCCGGATTGTTATAGTGCACCTCCAGCATGATGTACGGATTGAAGTCAGGACCACCAATTGGAAGAGCAGCTTCCTGTAATCAAAATACACACAATAAATTTACAACCCTCGTGTAAATAGAACATTTTATTACCTCCGGATAAACAAACGCCTTTGCTCCCATAGCCCAGGCAGCTATTACACGTTTGCACACCTGTGTGCTCTGCGGACGCTCCTTTGCAAAGCAAGAACCCTTATACAGAGGAATTTCTTCGTCTACAGGAGCAACGCAGTGGAACACCTCCATATGATGCACAAGTCCTTCATTTTTCTTGTCAATATGAGGTTCATACTGTGAAAAATAGCGAATTAAGAATGGACGTAAAAATGATAGGATGAATTTCACACTTTATCGTCGAAAATTGAAGATTTAAAAAAAATTTACAACCAGAAGGGGGGAGTACATGGGTCAAGAAATTTTTAAAAATCGTCAAATGTCGAAAATGCGTGTAGTCTCCGCGGAACGTCAAAACGTACATGGATCAAGAAATTGACATGAAATTTTAAGAAATCTTTCAAATCTAGTCGAAAATACCTCATATTCCAACGTTTTGACGTTCCGCGGAGACTTTACACGTATTTTCGACTAGATTTGAGAGATTTTTTAAAATTTCATGTCAATTTCTTGATCCATGTACCTTATGGTTTTAGGGTGCTTAGAAAT
Organism: Lordithon lunulatus; assembly: GCA_963942505.1. Classification (NCBI taxonomy): domain Eukaryota; kingdom Metazoa; phylum Arthropoda; class Insecta; order Coleoptera; family Staphylinidae; genus Lordithon; species Lordithon lunulatus. The sequence goes on from OZ012666.1 coordinate 70,598,208, forward strand.
CTTCAATTTTCGATCAAAAAGCGTGAAATTCTCGGGATTTTTACCTCATATTCCAACGTTTTGACGTTCCGCGGAGACTTTACACGTATTTTCGACTAGATTTGAGAGATTTTTTAAAATTTCATGTCAATTTCTTGATCCATGTACCTATACCTTATGGTTTTAGGGTGCTTAGAAATCTTCAATTTTCGACCAAAAAGCGTGAAATTCTCGGGATTTTTACCTCATATTCCAACGTTTTGACGTTCCGCGGAGACTTTACACGTATTTTCGAAGAGATTTGAGAGATTTTTTAAAATTTCATGTCAATTTCTTGATCCATGTACTATACCTTATGGTTTTAAGGTGTTCAGAAATCTTCAATTTTCGACCAAAAAGCGTGAAATTCTCGGGATTTTTACCTCATATTCCAACGTTTTGACGTTCCGCGGAGACTTTACACGTATTTTCGAAGAGATTTGAGAGATTTTTTAAAATTTCATGTCAATTTCTTGATCCATGTACTATACCTTATGGTTTTAAGGTGTTCAGAAATCTTCAATTTTCGACCAAAAAGCGTGAAATTCTCGGGATTTTTACCTCATATTCCAACGTTTTGACGTTCCGCGGAGACTTTACACGTATTTTCGACTAGATTTGAGAGATTTGTTAAAATTTCATGTCAATTTCTTGATCCATGTACCTATACCTTATGGTTTTAAGGTGTTCAGAAATCTTCAATTTTCGACCAAAAAGCGTGAAATTCTCGGGATTTTTACCTCATATTCCAACGTTTTGACGTTCCGCGGAGACTTTACACGTATTTTCGACTAGATTTGAGAGATTTTTTAAAATTTCATGTCAATTTCTTGATCCATGTACCTATGTACCTATGTACCTTATGGTTTTAGGGTGCTTAGAAATCTTCAATTTTCGACCAAAAAGCGTGAAATTCTCGGGATTTTTACCTCATATTCCAACGTTTTGACGTTCCGCGGAGACTTTACACGTATTTTCGAAGAGATTTGAGAGATTTTTTAAAATTTCATGTCAATTTCTTGATCCATGTACTATACCTTATGGTTTTAAGGTGTTCAGAAATCTTCAATTTTCGACCAAAAAGCGTGAAATTCTCGGGATTTTTACCTCATATTCCAACGTTTTGACGTTCCGCGGAGACTTTACACGTATTTTCGACTAGATTTGAGAGATTTGTTAAAATTTCATGTCAATTTCTTGATCCATGTACCTATACCTTATGGTTTTAAGGTGTTCAGAAATCTTCAATTTTCGACCAAAAAGCGTGAAATTCTCGGGATTTTTACCTCATATTCCAACGTTTTGACGTTCCGCGGAGACTTTACACGTATTTTCGACTAGATTTGAGAGATTTGTTAAAATTTCATGTCAATTTCTTGATCCATGTACCTATACCTTATGGTTTTAAGGTGTTCAGAAATCTTCAATTTTCGACCAAAAAGCGTGAAATTCTCGGGATTTTTACCTCATATTCCAACGTTTTGACGTTCCGCGGAGACTTTACACGTATTTTCGACTAGATTTGAGAGATTTTTTAAAATTTCATGTCAATTTCTTGATCCTTATGGTTTTAGGGTGCTTAGAAATCTTCAATTTTCGACCAAAAAGCGTGAAATTCTCGGGATTTTTACCTCATATTCCAACGTTTTGACGTTCCGCGGAGACTTTACACGTATTTTCGACTAGATTTAAGAGATTTGTTAAAATTTCATGTCAATTTCTTGATCCATGTACCTATACCTTATGGTTTTAAGGTGTTCAGAAATCTTCAATTTTCGACCAAAAAGCGTGAAATTCTCGGGATTTTTACCTCATATTCCAACGTTTTGACGTTCCGCGGAGACTTTACACGTATTTTCGAAGAGATTTGAGAGATTTTTTAAAATTTCATGTCAATTTCTTGATCCATGTATTTTCGACTAGATTTAAGAGATTTGTTAAAATTTCATGTCAATTTCTTGATCCATGTACCTATACCTTATGGTTTTAAGGTGTTCAGAAATCTTCAATTTTCGACCAAAAAGCGTGAAATTCTCGGGATTTTTACCTCATATTCCAACGTTTTGACGTTCCGCGGAGACTTTACACGTATTTTCGACTAGATTTAAGAGATTTGTTAAAATTTCATGTCAATTTCTTGATCCATGTACCTATACCTTATGGTTTTAAGGTGTTCAGAAATCTTCAATTTTCGACCAAAAAGCGTGAAATTCTCGGGATTTTTACCTCATATTCCAACGTTTTGACGTTCCGCGGAGACTTTACACGTATTTTCGAAGAGATTTGAGAGATTTTTTAAAATTTCATGTCAATTTCTTGATCCATGTATTTTCGACTAGATTTAAGAGATTTGTTAAAATTTCATGTCAATTTCTTGATCCATGTACCTATACCTTATGGTTTTAAGGTGTTCAGAAATCTTCAATTTTCGACCAAAAAGCGTGAAATTCTCGGGATTTTTACCTCATATTCCAACGTTTTGACGTTCCGCGGAGACTTTACACGTATTTTCGAAGAGATTTGAGAGATTTGTTAAAATTTCATGTCAATTTCTTGATCCATGTACCTATACCTTATGGTTTTAAGGTGTTCAGAAATCTTCAATTTTCGACCAAAAAGCGTGAAATTCTCGGGATTTTTACCTCATATTCCAACGTTTTGACGTTCCGCGGAGACTTTACACGTATTTTCGACTAGATTTGAGAGATTTGTTAAAATTTCATGTCAATTTCTTGATCCATGTACCTATACCTTATGGTTTTAAGGTGTTCAGAAATCTTCAATTTTCGACCAAAAAGCGTGAAATTCTCGGGATTTTTACCTCATATTCCAACGTTTTGACGTTCCGCGGAGACTTTACACGTATTTTCGAAGAGATTTGAGAGATTTTTTAAAATTTCATGTCAATTTCTTGATCCATGTACCTATACCTTATGGTTTTAGGGTGCTTAGAAATCTTCAATTTTCGACCAAAAAGCGTGAAATTCTCGGGATTTTTACCTCATATTCCAACGTTTTGACGTTCCGCGGAGACTTTACACGTATTTTCGAAGAGATTTGAGAGATTTTTTAAAATTTCATGTCAATTTCTTGATCCTTATGGTTTTAGGGTGCTTAGAAATCTTCAATTTTCGACCAAAAAGCGTGAAATTCTCGGGATTTTTACCTCATATTCCAACGTTTTGACGTTCCGCGGAGACTTTACACGTATTTTCGACTAGATTTAAGAGATTTGTTAAAATTTCATGTCAATTTCTTGATCCATGTACCTATACCTTATGGTTTTAAGGTGTTCAGAAATCTTCAATTTTCGACCAAAAAGCGTGAAATTCTCGGGATTTTTACCTCATATTCCAACGTTTTGACGTTCCGCGGAGACTTTACACGTATTTTCGAAGAGATTTGAGAGATTTTTTAAAATTTCATGTCAATTTCTTGATCCATGTATTTTCGACTAGATTTAAGAGATTTGTTAAAATTTCATGTCAATTTCTTGATCCATGTACCTATACCTTATGGTTTTAAGGTGTTCAGAAATCTTCAATTTTCGACCAAAAAGCGTGAAATTCTCGGGATTTTTACCTCATATTCCAACGTTTTGACGTTCCGCGGAGACTTTACACGTATTTTCGAAGAGATTTGAGAGATTTGTTAAAATTTCATGTCAATTTCTTGATCCATGTACCTATACCTTATGGTTTTAAGGTGTTCAGAAATCTTCAATTTTCGACCAAAAAGCGTGAAATTCTCGGGATTTTTACCTCATATTCCAACGTTTTGACGTTCCGCGGAGACTTTACACGTATTTTCGACTAGATTTGAGAGATTTGTTAAAATTTCATGTCAATTTCTTGATCCATGTACCTATACCTTATGGTTTTAAGGTGTTCAGAAATCTTCAATTTTCGACCAAAAAGCGTGAAATTCTCGGGATTTTTACCTCATATTCCAACGTTTTGACGTTCCGCGGAGACTTTACACGTATTTTCGACTAGATTTGAGAGATTTTTTAAAATTTCATGTCAATTTCTTGATCCATGTACCTATACCTTATGGTTTTAGGGTGCTTAGAAATCTTCAATTTTCGACCAAAAAGCGTGAAATTCTCGGGATTTTTACCTCATATTCCAACGTTTTGACGTTCCGCGGAGACTTTACACGTATTTTCGAAGAGATTTGAGAGATTTTTTAAAATTTCATGTCAATTTCTTGATCCATGTATTTTCGACTAGATTTAAGAGATTTGTTAAAATTTCATGTCAATTTCTTGATCCATGTACCTATACCTTATGGTTTTAAGGTGTTCAGAAATCTTCAATTTTCGACCAAAAAGCGTGAAATTCTCGGGATTTTTACCTCATATTCCAACGTTTTGACGTTCCGCGGAGACTTTACACGTATTTTCGAAGAGATTTGAGAGATTTGTTAAAATTTCATGTCAATTTCTTGATCCATGTACCTATACCTTATGGTTTTAAGGTGTTCAGAAATCTTCAATTTTCGACCAAAAAGCGTGAAATTCTCGGGATTTTTACCTCATATTCCAACGTTTTGACGTTCCGCGGAGACTTTACACGTATTTTCGAAGAGATTTGAGAGATTTTTTAAAATTTCATGTCAATTTCTTGATCCATGTACCTATACCTTATGGTTTTAGGGTGCTTAGAAATCTTCAATTTTCGACCAAAAAGCGTGAAATTCTCGGGATTTTTACCTCATATTCCAACGTTTTGACGTTCCGCGGAGACTTTACACGTATTTTCGACTAGATTTGAGAGATTTGTTAAAATTTCATGTCAATTTCTTGATCCATGTACCTATACCTTATGGTTTTAAGGTGTTCAGAAATCTTCAATTTTCGACCAAAAAGCGTGAAATTCTCGGGATTTTTACCTCATATTCCAACGTTTTGACGTTCCGCGGAGACTTTACACGTATTTTCGACTAGATTTGAGAGATTTTTTAAAATTTCATGTCAATTTCTTGATCCATGTACCTATACCTTATGGTTTTAGGGTGCTTAGAAATCTTCAATTTTCGACCAAAAAGCGTGAAATTCTCGGGATTTTTACCTCATATTCCAACGTTTTGACGTTCCGCGGAGACTTTACACGTATTTTCGAAGAGATTTGAGAGATTTTTTAAAATTTCATGTCAATTTCTTGATCCATGTATTTTCGACTAGATTTAAGAGATTTGTTAAAATTTCATGTCAATTTCTTGATCCATGTACCTATACCTTATGGTTTTAAGGTGTTCAGAAATCTTCAATTTTCGACCAAAAAGCGTGAAATTCTCGGGATTTTTACCTCATATTCCAACGTTTTGACGTTCCGCGGAGACTTTACACGTATTTTCGAAGAGATTTGAGAGATTTGTTAAAATTTCATGTCAATTTCTTGATCCATGTACCTATACCTTATGGTTTTAAGGTGTTCAGAAATCTTCAATTTTCGACCAAAAAGCGTGAAATTCTCGGGATTTTTACCTCATATTCCAACGTTTTGACGTTCCGCGGAGACTTTACACGTATTTTCGACTAGATTTGAGAGATTTGTTAAAATTTCATGTCAATTTCTTGATCCATGTACCTATACCTTATGGTTTTAAGGTGTTCAGAAATCTTCAATTTTCGACCAAAAAGCGTGAAATTCTCGGGATTTTTACCTCATATTCCAACGTTTTGACGTTCCGCGGAGACTTTACACGTATTTTCGACTAGATTTGAGAGATTTTTTAAAATTTCATGTCAATTTCTTGATCCATGTACCTATACCTTATGGTTTTAGGGTGCTTAGAAATCTTCAATTTTCGACCAAAAAGCGTGAAATTCTCGGGATTTTTACCTCATATTCCAACGTTTTGACGTTCCGCGGAGACTTTACACGTATTTTCGAAGAGATTTGAGAGATTTTTTAAAATTTCATGTCAATTTCTTGATCCATGTATTTTCGACTAGATTTAAGAGATTTGTTAAAATTTCATGTCAATTTCTTGATCCATGTACCTATACCTTATGGTTTTAAGGTGTTCAGAAATCTTCAATTTTCGACCAAAAAGCGTGAAATTCTCGGGATTTTTACCTCATATTCCAACGTTTTGACGTTCCGCGGAGACTTTACACGTATTTTCGAAGAGATTTGAGAGATTTGTTAAAATTTCATGTCAATTTCTTGATCCATGTACCTATACCTTATGGTTTTAAGGTGTTCAGAAATCTTCAATTTTCGACCAAAAAGCGTGAAATTCTCGGGATTTTTACCTCATATTCCAACGTTTTGACGTTCCGCGGAGACTTTACACGTATTTTCGACTAGATTTGAGAGATTTGTTAAAATTTCATGTCAATTTCTTGATCCATGTACCTATACCTTATGGTTTTAAGGTGTTCAGAAATCTTCAATTTTCGACCAAAAAGCGTGAAATTCTCGGGATTTTTACCTCATATTCCAACGTTTTGACGTTCCGCGGAGACTTTACACGTATTTTCGACTAGATTTGAGAGATTTTTTAAAATTTCATGTCAATTTCTTGATCCATGTACCTATACCTTATGGTTTTAGGGTGCTTAGAAATCTTCAATTTTCGACCAAAAAGCGTGAAATTCTCGGGATTTTTACCTCATATTCCAACGTTTTGACGTTCCGCGGAGACTTTACACGTATTTTCGAAGAGATTTGAGAGATTTTTTAAAATTTCATGTCAATTTCTTGATCCATGTATTTTCGACTAGATTTAAGAGATTTGTTAAAATTTCATGTCAATTTCTTGATCCATGTACCTATACCTTATGGTTTTAAGGTGTTCAGAAATCTTCAATTTTCGACCAAAAAGCGTGAAATTCTCGGGATTTTTACCTCATATTCCAACGTTTTGACGTTCCGCGGAGACTTTACACGTATTTTCGAAGAGATTTGAGAGATTTGTTAAAATTTCATGTCAATTTCTTGATCCATGTACCTATACCTTATGGTTTTAAGGTGTTCAGAAATCTTCAATTTTCGACCAAAAAGCGTGAAATTCTCGGGATTTTTACCTCATATTCCAACGTTTTGACGTTCCGCGGAGACTTTACACGTATTTTCGAAGAGATTTGAGAGATTTTTTAAAATTTCATGTCAATTTCTTGATCCATGTACCTATACCTTATGGTTTTAGGGTGCTTAGAAATCTTCAATTTTCGACCAAAAAGCGTGAAATTCTCGGGATTTTTACCTCATATTCCAACGTTTTGACGTTCCGCGGAGACTTTACACGTATTTTCGACTAGATTTGAGAGATTTGTTAAAATTTCATGTCAATTTCTTGATCCATGTACCTATACCTTATGGTTTTAAGGTGTTCAGAAATCTTCAATTTTCGACCAAAAAGCGTGAAATTCTCGGGATTTTTACCTCATATTCCAACGTTTTGACGTTCCGCGGAGACTTTACACGTATTTTCGACTAGATTTGAGAGATTTTTTAAAATTTCATGTCAATTTCTTGATCCATGTACCTATACCTTATGGTTTTAGGGTGCTTAGAAATCTTCAATTTTCGACCAAAAAGCGTGAAATTCTCGGGATTTTTACCTCATATTCCAACGTTTTGACGTTCCGCGGAGACTTTACACGTATTTTCGAAGAGATTTGAGAGATTTTTTAAAATTTCATGTCAATTTCTTGATCCATGTACCTATACCTTATGGTTTTAGGGTGCTTAGAAATCTTCAATTTTCGACCAAAAAGCGTGAAATTCTCGGGATTTTTACCTCATATTCCAACGTTTTGACGTTCCGCGGAGACTTTACACGTATTTTCGAAGAGATTTGAGAGATTTTTTAAAATTTCATGTCAATTTCTTGATCCATGTACCTATACCTTATGGTTTTAGGGTGCTTAGAAATCTTCAATTTTCGACCAAAAAGCGTGAAATTCTCGGGATTTTTACCTCATATTCCAACGTTTTGACGTTCCGCGGAGACTTTACACGTATTTTCGACTAGATTTGAGAGATTTGTTAAAATTTCATGTCAATTTCTTGATCCATGTACCTATACCTTATGGTTTTAAGGTGTTCAGAAATCTTCAATTTTCGACCAAAAAGCGTGAAATTCTCGGGATTTTTACCTCATATTCCAACGTTTTGACGTTCCGCGGAGACTTTACACGTATTTTCGACTAGATTTGAGAGATTTGTTAAAATTTCATGTCAATTTCTTGATCCATGTACCTATACCTTATGGTTTTAAGGTGTTCAGAAATCTTCAATTTTCGACCAAAAAGCGTGAAATTCTCGGGATTTTTACCTCATATTCCAACGTTTTGACGTTCCGCGGAGACTTTACACGTATTTTCGACTAGATTTGAGAGATTTTTTAAAATTTCATGTCAATTTCTTGATCCATGTACCTATACCTTATGGTTTTAGGGTGCTTAGAAATCTTCAATTTTCGACCAAAAAGCGTGAAATTCTCGGGATTTTTACCTCATATTCCAACGTTTTGACGTTCCGCGGAGACTTTACACGTATTTTCGAAGAGATTTGAGAGATTTTTTAAAATTTCATGTCAATTTCTTGATCCATGTACCTATACCTTATGGTTTTAGGGTGCTTAGAAATCTTCAATTTTCGACCAAAAAGCGTGAAATTCTCGGGATTTTTACCTCATATTCCAACGTTTTGACGTTCCGCGGAGACTTTACACGTATTTTCGAAGAGATTTGAGAGATTTTTTAAAATTTCATGTCAATTTCTTGATCCATGTACCTATACCTTATGGTTTTAGGGTGCTTAGAAATCTTCAATTTTCGACCAAAAAGCGTGAAATTCTCGGGATTTTTACCTCATATTCCAACGTTTTGACGTTCCGCGGAGACTTTACACGTATTTTCGACTAGATTTGAGAGATTTGTTAAAATTTCATGTCAATTTCTTGATCCATGTACCTATACCTTATGGTTTTAAGGTGTTCAGAAATCTTCAATTTTCGACCAAAAAGCGTGAAATTCTCGGGATTTTTACCTCATATTCCAACGTTTTGACGTTCCGCGGAGACTTTACACGTATTTTCGACTAGATTTGAGAGATTTTTTAAAATTTCATGTCAATTTCTTGATCCATGTACCTATACCTTATGGTTTTAGGGTGCTTAGAAATCTTCAATTTTCGACCAAAAAGCGTGAAATTCTCGGGATTTTTACCTCATATTCCAACGTTTTGACGTTCCGCGGAGACTTTACACGTATTTTCGAAGAGATTTGAGAGATTTTTTAAAATTTCATGTCAATTTCTTGATCCATGTACCTATACCTTATGGTTTTAAGGTGTTCAGAAATCTTCAATTTTCGACCAAAAAGCGTGAAATTCTCGGGATTTTTACCTCATATTCCAACGTTTTGACGTTCCGCGGAGACTTTACACGTATTTTCGAAGAGATTTGAGAGATTTTTTAAAATTTCATGTCAATTTCTTGATCCATGTATTTTCGACTAGATTTAAGAGATTTGTTAAAATTTCATGTCAATTTCTTGATCCATGTACCTATACCTTATGGTTTTAAGGTGTTCAGAAATCTTCAATTTTCGACCAAAAAGCGTGAAATTCTCGGGATTTTTACCTCATATTCCAACGTTTTGACGTTCCGCGGAGACTTTACACGTATTTTCGAAGAGATTTGAGAGATTTTTTAAAATTTCATGTCAATTTCTTGATCCATGTATTTTCGACTAGATTTAAGAGATTTGTTAAAATTTCATGTCAATTTCTTGATCCATGTACCTATACCTTATGGTTTTAAGGTGTTCAGAAATCTTCAATTTTCGACCAAAAAGCGTGAAATTCTCGGGATTTTTACCTCATATTCCAACGTTTTGACGTTCCGCGGAGACTTTACACGTATTTTCGAAGAGATTTGAGAGATTTGTTAAAATTTCATGTCAATTTCTTGATCCATGTACCTATACCTTATGGTTTTAGGGTGCTTAGAAATCTTCAATTTTCGACCAAAAAGCGTGAAATTCTCGGGATTTTTACCTCATATTCCAACGTTTTGACGTTCCGCGGAGACTTTACACGTATTTTCGAAGAGATTTGAGAGATTTTTTAAAATTTCATGTCAATTTCTTGATCCATGTACCTATACCTTATGGTTTTAGGGTGCTTAGAAATCTTCAATTTTCGACCAAAAAGCGTGAAATTCTCGGGATTTTTACCTCATATTCCAACGTTTTGACGTTCCGCGGAGACTTTACACGTATTTTCGACTAGATTTGAGAGATTTGTTAAAATTTCATGTCAATTTCTTGATCCATGTACCTATACCTTATGGTTTTAGGGTGCTTAGAAATCTTCAATTTTCGACCAAAAAGCGTGAAATTCTCGGGATTTTTACCTCATATTCCAACGTTTTGACGTTCCGCGGAGACTTTACACGTATTTTCGACTAGATTTGAGAGATTTGTTAAAATTTCATGTCAATTTCTTGATCCATGTACCTATACCTTATGGTTTTAGGGTGCTTAGAAATCTTCAATTTTCGACCAAAAAGCGTGAAATTCTCGGGATTTTTACCTCATATTCCAACGTTTTGACGTTCCGCGGAGACTTTACACGTATTTTCGACTAGATTTGAGAGATTTGTTAAAATTTCATGTCAATTTCTTGATCCATGTAAACCTTATGGTTTTAGGGTGCTTAGAAATCTTCAATTTTCGACCAAAAAGCGTGAAATTCTCGGGATTTTTACCTCATATTCCAACGTTTTGACGTTCCGCGGAGACTTTACACGTATTTTCGACTAGATTTGAGAGATTTGTTAAAATTTCATGTCAATTTCTTGATCCATGTAAACCTTATGGTTTTAGGGTGCTTAGAAATCTTCAATTTTCGACCAAAAAGCGTGAAATTCTCGGGATTTTTACCTCATATTCCAACGTTTTGACGTTCCGCGGAGACTTTACACGTATTTTCGACTAGATTTGAGAGATTTGTTAAAATTTCATGTCAATTCTTGATCCATGTAAACCTTATGGTTTTAGGGTGCTTAGAAATCTTCAATTTTCGACCAAAAAGCGTGAAATTCTCGGGATTTTTACCTCATATTCCAACGTTTTGACGTTCCGCGGAGACTTTACACGTATTTTCGACTAGATTTGAGAGATTTGTTAAAATTTCATGTCAATTTCTTGATCCATGTAAACCTTATGGTTTTAGGGTGCTTAGAAATCTTCAATTTTCGACCAAAAAGCGTGAAATTCTCGGGATTTTTACCTCATATTCCAACGTTTTGACGTTCCGCGGAGACTTTACACGTATTTTCGACTAGATTTGAGAGATTTGTTAAAATTTCATGTCAATTTCTTGATCCATGTACCTATATGTACCTTATGGTTTTAAGATGTTCAGAAATCTTCAATTTTCGACCAAAAAGCGTGAAATTCTCGGGATTTTTACCTCATATTCCAACGTTTTGACGTTCCGCGGAGACTTTACACGTATTTTCGAAGAGATTTGAGAGATTTGTTAAAATTTCATGTCAATTTCTTGATCCATGTACCTATACCTTATGGTTTTAGGGTGCTTAGAAATCTTCAATTTTCGACCAAAAAGCGTGAAATTCTCGGGATTTTTACCTCATATTCCAACGTTTTGACGTTCCGCGGAGACTTTACACGTATTTTCGACTAGATTTGAGAGATTTGTTAAAATTTCATGTCAATTTCTTGATCCATGTACCTATACCTTATGGTTTTAGGGTGCTTAGAAATCTTCAATTTTCGACCAAAAAGCGTGAAATTCTCGGGATTTTTACCTCATATTCCAACGTTTTGACGTTCCGCGGAGACTTTACACGTATTTTCGACTAGATTTGAGAGATTTGTTAAAATTTCATGTCAATTTCTTGATCCATGTACCTATACCTTATGGTTTTAGGGTGCTTAGAAATCTTCAATTTTCGACCAAAAAGCGTGAAATTCTCGGGATTTTTACCTCATATTCCAACGTTTTGACGTTCCGCGGAGACTTTACACGTATTTTCGACTAGATTTGAGAGATTTGTTAAAATTTCATGTCAATTTCTTGATCCATGTACCTATATGTACCTTATGGTTTTAAGGTGTTCAGAAATCTTCAATTTTCGACCAAAAAGCGTGAAATTCTCGGATTTTTACCTCATATTCCAACGTTTTGACGTTCCGCGGAGACTTTACACGTATTTTCGAAGAGATTTGAGAGATTTTTTAAAATTTCATGTCAATTTCTTGATCCATGTACCTATACCTTATGGTTTTAGGGTGCTTAGAAATCTTCAATTTTCGACCAAAAAGCGTGAAATTCTCGGGATTTTTACCTCATATTCCAACGTTTTGACGTTCCGCGGAGACTTTACACGTATTTTCGAAGAGATTTGAGAGATTTTTTAAAATTTCATGTCAATTTCTTGATCCATGTACCTATACCTTATGGTTTTAGGGTGCTTAGAAATCTTCAATTTTCGACCAAAAAGCGTGAAATTCTCGGGATTTTTACCTCATATTCCAACGTTTTGACGTTCCGCGGAGACTTTACACGTATTTTCGAAGAGATTTGAGAGATTTTTTAAAATTTCATGTCAATTTCTTGATCCATGTACCTATACCTTATGGTTTTAAGGTGTTCAGAAATCTTCAATTTTCGACCAAAAAGCGTGAAATTCTCGGGATTTTTACCTCATATTCCAACGTTTTGACGTTCCGCGGAGACTTTACACGTATTTTCGACTAGATTTGAGAGATTTGTTAAAATTTCATGTCAATTTCTTGATCCATGTACCTATACCTTATGGTTTTAAGGTGTTCAGAAATCTTCAATTTTCGACCAAAAAGCGTGAAATTCTCGGGATTTTTACCTCATATTCCAACGTTTTGACGTTCCGCGGAGACTTTACACGTATTTTCGAAGAGATTTGAGAGATTTTTTAAAATTTCATGTCAATTTCTTGATCCATGTACCTATACCTTATGGTTTTAGGGTGCTTAGAAATCTTCAATTTTCGACCAAAAAGCGTGAAATTCTCGGGATTTTTACCTCATATTCCAACGTTTTGACGTTCCGCGGAGACTTTACACGTATTTTCGAAGAGATTTGAGAGATTTTTTAAAATTTCATGTCAATTTCTTGATCCATGTACCTATACCTTATGGTTTTAGGGTGCTTAGAAATCTTCAATTTTCGACCAAAAAGCGTGAAATTCTCGGGATTTTTACCTCATATTCCAACGTTTTGACGTTCCGCGGAGACTTTACACGTATTTTCGAAGAGATTTGAGAGATTTTTTAAAATTTCATGTCAATTTCTTGATCCATGTACCTTATGGTTTTAGGGTGCTTAGAAATCTTCAATTTTCGACCAAAAAGCGTGAAATTCTCGGGATTTTTACCTCATATTCCAACGTTTTGACGTTCCGCGGAGACTTTACACGTATTTTCGAAGAGATTTGAGAGATTTTTTAAAATTTCATGTCAATTTCTTGATCCATGTACCTTATGGTTTTAGGGTGCTTAGAAATCTTCAATTTTCGACCAAAAAGCGTGAAATTCTCGGGATTTTTACCTCATATTCCAACGTTTTGACGTTCCGCGGAGACTTTACACGTATTTTCGAAGAGATTTGAGAGATTTTTTAAAATTTCATGTCAATTTCTTGATCCATGTACCTATACCTTATGGTTTTAGGGTGCTTAGAAATCTTCAATTTTCGACCAAAAAGCGTGAAATTCTCGGGATTTTTACCTCATATTCCAACGTTTTGACGTTCCGCGGAGACTTTACACGTATTTTCGAAGAGATTTGAGAGATTTGTTAAAATTTCATGTCAATTTCTTGATCCATGTACCTATACCTTATGGTTTTAGGGTGCTTAGAAATCTTCAATTTTCGACCAAAAAGCGTGAAATTCTCGGGATTTTTACCTCATATTCCAACGTTTTGACGTTCCGCGGAGACTTTACACGTATTTTCGACTAGATTTGAGAGATTTGTTAAAATTTCATGTCAATTTCTTGATCCATGTACCTTATGGTTTTAGGGTGCTTAGAAATCTTCAATTTTCGACCAAAAAGCGTGAAATTCTCGGGATTTTTACCTCATATTCCAACGTTTTGACGTTCCGCGGAGACTTTACACGTATTTTCGAAGAGATTTGAGAGATTTTTTAAAATTTCATGTCAATTTCTTGATCCATGTACCTTATGGTTTTAGGGTGCTTAGAAATCTTCAATTTTCGACCAAAAAGCGTGAAATTCTCGGGATTTTTACCTCATATTCCAACGTTTTGACGTTCCGCGGAGACTTTACACGTATTTTCGAAGAGATTTGAGAGATTTGTTAAAATTTCATGTCAATTTCTTGATCCATGTACCTATACCTTATGGTTTTAAGGTGTTCAGAAATCTTCAATTTTCGACCAAAAAGCGTGAAATTCTCGGGATTTTTACCTCATATTCCAACGTTTTGACGTTCCGCGGAGACTTTACACGTATTTTCGAAGAGATTTGAGAGATTTGTTAAAATTTCATGTCAATTTCTTGATCCATGTACCTATACCTTATGGTTTTAGGGTGCTTAGAAATCTTCAATTTTCGACCAAAAAGCGTGAAATTCTCGGGATTTTTACCTCATATTCCAACGTTTTGACGTTCCGCGGAGACTTTACACGTATTTTCGACTAGATTTGAGAGATTTGTTAAAATTTCATGTCAATTTCTTGATCCATGTACCTATACCTTATGGTTTTAGGGTGCTTAGAAATCTTCAATTTTCGACCAAAAAGCGTGAAATTCTCGGGATTTTTACCTCATATTCCAACGTTTTGACGTTCCGCGGAGACTTTACACGTATTTTCGAAGAGATTTGAGAGATTTTTTAAAATTTCATGTCAATTTCTTGATCCATGTACCTATACCTTATGGTTTTAGGGTGCTTAGAAATCTTCAATTTTCGACCAAAAAGCGTGAAATTCTCGGGATTTTTACCTCATATTCCAACGTTTTGACGTTCCGCGGAGACTTTACACGTATTTTCGACTAGATTTGAGAGATTTGTTAAAATTTCATGTCAATTTCTTGATCCATGTACCTATACCTTATGGTTTTAGGGTGCTTAGAAATCTTCAATTTTCGACCAAAAAGCGTGAAATTCTCGGGATTTTTACCTCATATTCCAACGTTTTGACGTTCCGCGGAGACTTTACACGTATTTTCGAAGAGATTTGAGAGATTTTTTAAAATTTCATGTCAATTTCTTGATCCATGTACCTATACCTTATGGTTTTAGGGTGCTTAGAAATCTTCAATTTTCGACCAAAAAGCGTGAAATTCTCGGGATTTTTACCTCATATTCCAACGTTTTGACGTTCCGCGGAGACTTTACACGTATTTTCGAAGAGATTTGAGAGATTTTTTAAAATTTCATGTCAATTTCTTGATCCATGTACCTATCTATACCATATGGTTTTAGGGTGCTTAGAAATCTTCAATTTTCGATCAAAAAGCGTGATTGAAACGTGATTTTGGTGTCAATATATTTGATGCTACAAAGATGATTCAAATTGCAAAGTTGTAGAGAATTTCAAGCCCGACAAACGGCCCATTGGAAGTTTTTCACTATCTCTTATCGTTTTCCCGGAAAATACAGAAAACTGATCAAAAGACGTGATTTTGGTGTCAATTACAGGTTTTTCGGGCATAACTTTTTTATATTTGATGCTACAAAGATGATTCAAATTGCAAAGTTGTAGAAAATTTCAAGCCCGACAAACGGCCCATTGGAAGTTTTTCACTATCTCTTATCGTTTTCCCGGAAAATACAGAAAACTGATCAAAAGACGTGATTTTGGTGTCAATTACAGGTTTTTCGGGCATAACTTTTTTATATTTGATGCTACAAAGATGATTCAAATTGCAAAGTTGTACAGAATTACAAGCCCGACAAACGGCCCATTGGAAGTTTTTCACTATCTCTTATCGTTTTCCCGGAAAATACAAAAAACTGACCAAAAGACGTGTTTTGGTGTCAATTACAGGTTTTTCGGGCATAACTTTTTTATATTTGATGCTACAAAGATGATTCAAATTGCAAAGTTGTACAGAATTACAAGCCCGACAAACGGCCCATTGGAAGTTTTTCACTATCTCTTATCGTTTTCCCGGAAAATACAAAAAACTGACCAAAAGACGTGTTTTGGTGTCAATTACAGGTTTTTCGGGCATAACTTTTTTATATTTGATGCTACAAAGATGATTCAAATTGCAAAGTTGTACAGAATTACAAGCCCGACAAACGGCCCATTGGAAGTTTTTCAGTATCGCTTATCGTTTTCCCGGAAAATACAAAAAACTGATCAAAAGACGTGATTTCGGTGTCAATTACAGGTTTTTCGGGCATAACTTTTTTATATTTGATGCTACAAAGATGATTCAAATTGCAAAGTTGTAGAGAATTTCAAGCCCGACAAACGGCCCATTGGAAGTTTTTCACTATCTCTTATCGTTTTCCCGGAAAATACAAAAAACTGACCAAAAGACGTGATTTTGGTGTTAATTACAGGTTTTTCGGGCATAACTTTTTTATATTTGATGCTACAAAGATGATTCAAATTGCAAAGTTGTAGAGAATTACACGCCCGACAAACGTGCCATTGGAAGTTTTTCACTATCTCTTATCGTTTTCCCGGAAAATACAAAAAACTGACCAAAAGACGTGATTTTGGAGTCTATCACAGGTTTTTCGGGCATAACTTTTTTATATTTGATGCTACAAAGATGATTCAAATTGCAAAGTTGTAGAGAATTACACGCCCGACAAACGTCCCATTGGAAGTTTTTCACTATCTCTTATCGTTTTCCCGGAAAATACAAAAATCTGACCAAAAGACGTGATTTTGGTGTCAATTACAGGTTTTTCGGGCATAACTTTTTTATGTTTCATGCTACAAAGATGATTCAAATTGCAAAGTTGTAGAGAATTTCAAGCCCGATAAACGGCCCATTGGAAGTTTTTCACTATCTCTTATCGTTTTCCCGGAAAATACAAAAAACTGACCAAAAGACGTGATTTTGGTGTCAATTACAGGTTTTTCGGGCATAACTTTTTTATGTTTGATGCTACAAAGATGATTCAAATTGCAAAGTTGTAGAGAATTTCACGCCCGACAAACGGCCCATTCGAAGTTTTTCAATATCTCTTATCGTTTTCCCGGAAAATACAAAAAACTGACCAAAAGACGTGATTTTGGTGTCAATTACAGGTTTTTCGGGCATAACTTTTTTATATTTGATGCTACAAGGATGATTCAAATTGCAAAGTTGTAGAGAATTTCACACCCGACAAACGGCCCATTCGAAGTTTTTCAATATCTCTTATCGTTTTCCCGGAAAATACAAAAAACTGACCAAAAGACGTGATTTTGGTGTCAATTACAGGTTTTTCGGGCATAACTTTTTTATATTTGATGCTACAAAGATGATTCAAATTGCAAAGTTGTAGAGAATTTCACGCCCGACAAACGGCCCATTGGAAGTTTTTCACTATCTCTTATCGTTTTCCCGGAAAATACAAAAAACTGACCAAAAGACGTGATTTTGGTGTCAATTACAGGTTTTTCGGGCATAACTTTTTTATATTTGATGCTACAAAGATGATTCAAATTGCAAAGTTGTAGAGAATTACACGCCCGACAAACGTGCCATTGGAAGTTTTTCACTATCTCTTATAGTTTTCCCGGAAAATACAAAAAACTGACCAAAAGACGTGATTTTGGAGTCTATCACAGGTTTTTCGGGCATAACTTTTTTATATTTGATGCTACAAAGATGATTCAAATTGCAAAGTTGTAGAGAATTACACGCCCGACAAACGTCCCATTGGAAGTTTTTCACTATCTCTTATCGTTTTCCCGGAAAATACAAAAATCTGACCAAAAGACGTGATTTTGGTGTCAATTACAGGTTTTTCGGGCATAACTTTTTTATATTTCATGCTACAAAGATGATTCAAATTGCAAAGTTGTAGAGAATTTCAAGCCCGATAAACGGCCCATTGGAAGTTTTTCACTATCTCTTATCGTTTTCCCGGAAAATACAAAAAACTGATAAAAAGACGTGATTTTGGTGTCAATTACAGGTTTTTCGGGCATAACTTTTTTATATTTGATGCTACAAAGATGATTTAAATTGCAAAGTTGTAGAGAATTTCAAGCCCGACAAACGGCCCATTGGAAGTTTTTCACTATCTCTTATCGTTTTCCCGGAAAATACAAAAAACTGATAAAGAGTCGTGATTTTGGTGTCAAATACAGGTTTTTCGGGCATAACTTTTTTATATTTGATGCTACAAAGATGATTCAAATTGCAAAGTTGTAGAGAATTTCAAGCCCGACAAACGGCCCATTGGAAGTTTTTCACTATCTCTTATCGTTTTCCCGGAAAATACAGAAAACTGATCAAAAGACGTGATTTTGGTGTCAATTACAGGTTTTTCGGGCATAACTTTTTTATATTTGATGCTACAAAGATGATTCAAATTGTAAAGTTGTAGAGAATTTCACTCCCGACAAACGGCCCATTGGAAGTTTTTCACTATCTTTTATCGTTTTCCCGGAAAATACAAAAAACTGATAAAAAGACGTGATTTTGGTGTCAATTACAGGTTTTTCGGGCATAACTTTTTTATATTTGATGCTACAAAGATGATTTAAATTGCAAAGTTGTAGAGAATTTCAAGCCCGACAAACGGCCCATTGGAAGTTTTTCACTATCTCTTATCGTTTTCCCGGAAAATACAAAAAACTGATAAAGAGTCGTGATTTTGGTGTCAAATACAGGTTTTTCGGGCATAACTTTTTTATATTTGATGCTACAAAGATGATTCAAATTGCAAAGTTGTAGAGAATTACACGCCCGACAAACGTCCCATTGGAAGTTTTTCACTATCTCTTATCGTTTTCCCGGAAAATACAAAAATCTGACCAAAAGACGTGATTTTGGTGTCAATTACAGGTTTTTCGGGCATAACTTTTTTATGTTTCATGCTACAAAGATGATTCAAATTGCAAAGTTGTAGAGAATTTCAAGCCCGATAAACGGCCCATTGGAAGTTTTTCACTATCTCTTATCGTTTTCCCGGAAAATACAAAAAACTGATAAAAAGACGTGATTTTGGTGTCAATTACAGGTTTTTCGGGCATAACTTTTTTATGTTTCATGCTACAAAGATGATTCAAATTGCAAAGTTGTACAGAATTACAAGCCCGACAAACTGCCCATTGGAAGTTTTTCACTATCTCTTATCGTTTTCCCGGAAAATACAAAAAACTGACCAAAAGACGTGATTTTGGAGTCTTATCACAGGTTTTTCGGGCATAACTTTTTTATATTTGATGCTACAAAGATGATTCAAATTGCAAAGTTGTAGAGAATTACACGCCCGACAAACGTCCCATTGGAAGTTTTTCACTATCTCTTATCGTTTTCCCGGAAAATACAAAAATCTGACCAAAAGACGTGATTTTGGTGTCAATTACAGGTTTTTCGGGCATAACTTTTTTATGTTTCATGCTACAAAGATGATTCAAATTGCAAAGTTGTAGAGAATTTCAAGCCCGATAAACGGCCCATTGGAAGTTTTTCACTATCTCTTATCGTTTTCCCGGAAAATACAAAAAACTGATAAAAAGACGTGATTTTGGTGTCAATTACAGGTTTTTCGGGCATAACTTTTTTATGTTTCATGCTACAAAGATGATTCAAATTGCAAAGTTGTAGAGAATTTCACGCCCGACAAACGGCCCATTGGAAGTTTTTCAGTATCTCTTATCGTTTTCCCGGAAAATACAAAAAACTAATAAAAAGACGTGATTTTGGTGTCAATTACAGGTTTTTCGGGCATAACTTTTTTATATTTGATGCTACTAAGATGATTCAAATTGCAAAGTTGTAGAGAATTTCACGCCCGACAAACGGCCCATTGGAAGTTTTTCACTATCTCTTATCGTTTTCCCGGAAAATACAAAAAACTGATAAAAAGACGTGATTTTGGTGTCAATTATCGGTTTTTCCGGCATAACTTTTTTATATTTGATGCTACAAAGATGATTCAAATTGCAAAGTTGTAGAGAATTTCAAGCCCGACAAACGGCCCATTGGAAGTTTTTCACTATCTCTTATCGTTTTCCCGGAAAATACAAAAAACTGATCAAAAGACGTGATTTTGGTGTCAATTACAGGTTTTTCGGGCATAACTTTTTTATATTTGATGCTACAAAGATGATTCAAATTGCAAAGTTGTAGAGAATTTCAAGCCCGACAAACGGCCCATTGGAAGTTTTTCAGTATCTCTTATCGTTTTCCCGGAAAATACAAAAAACTAATAAAAAGACGTGATTTTGGTGTCAATTACAGGTTTTTCGGGCATATTTTTTTTATATTTGATGCTACAAAGATGATTGAAATTGCAAAGTTGTAGAGAATTTCAAGCCCGACAAACGGTCCATTGGAAGTTTTTCACTATCTCTTATCGTTTTCCCGAAAAAAACAAAAAACTGTTCAAAAGACGTGATTTTGGTGTCAATTATCGGTTTTTCGGTTATAACTTTTTTATATTTGATGCTACAAAGATGATTCAAATTGCAAAGTTGTAGAGAATTACAAGCCCGACAAACGGCCCATTGGAAGTTTTTCACTATCTCTTATCGTTTTCCCGGAAAATACAAAAAACTGATAAAAAGACGTGATTTTGGTGTCAATTACAGGTTTTTCGGGCATAACTTTTTTATATTTGATGCTACAAAGATGATTCAAATTGCAAACTTGTAGAGAATTTAAGGCCCGACAAACGGCCCATTGGAAGTTTTTCACTATCTCTTAACGTTTTCCCGGAAAATACAAAAAACTGACCAAAAGACGTGATTTTGGTGTCAATTATCGGTTTTTCCGGCATAACTTTTTTATATTTGGTGCTACAAAGATGATTCAAATTGCAAAGTTGTAGAGAATTTCCAGCCCGACAAACGGCCCATTGGAAGTTTTTCACTATCTCTTAACGTTTTCCCGGAAAATACAAAAAACTGATCAAAAGACGTGATTTTGGTGTCAATTACAGGTTTTTCGGGTATAACTTTTTTATATTTGATGCTACAAAGATAATTCAAATTGCAAACTTGTAGAGAATTTCACTACTATTTGAAATATGAATGTTACCGAAATTTCAGCGTACCTTTAACACATGGTGTTTCTTCTCCAGTTCATCAGGTAGTTTATGAACGTGACACCAGTAAGTTGTTTCGACATTGGGCACAGCAACTTTATCTGTTAATATATCCAACTTTTGGGCCTCCTGTGGTACATCCATGTTCATTGCTGTGTTTTTCAGTAGCTGTGTGCGTGACATTCCTTTTCTGCCCGCCGCAGAGCTGACATTGAGACCTTGAAGATGATACGGCATTTCAGGACCATCAGCCCATACTAAATGTGTTGTACCATCCTGCAAATGATAAATATAATTCTAACTCTTTATTAACTTTGCTACAAACAGTTTAGAAATTAGAATTACCTCAATAATATAATCATTTTCGTCGCAAGTATCGAACTTTCTGCGAAATGTAAACTTCACAGTCTCGCCCTCATGTTTCGCACGGAAGGCTTTGCAATCCTGTTGCGAGTCGATGTGCAGCACGCCGCTGGGATCGGCCCATGTATCCTAAAATGGAATATATGTGATGATAACTTACGTAATTTTTATTTTTATTTATATTTTAAATACCGAGTTTAAACACTTTTATTTCTATGTTAAATAAAAATATTAAAAAAAAAATTTAAATAAAAATGATGAATAGAATTTGTGTTTACTTGAAAATACATGACTCCTTTATAGTCCTTCCATAATACACAGTAGTCTGCCGGATAAGGTTCGCCTCTGTCGGAGAAACCAAAAGCAAACCATCCGAAATTGGCAGGATGGTGCACCTCAAACCACACTTCCTCTCTGCTGTAGTCCGGTATCCAGTCTAGAGTGACTGCCCCATCGCCATCGAGTGAGAGATGGTAAATTTGTGGAGATTCACCAACTTGAATCAAATAAAATTTCATACACATACACAAAATATTGCGATGTGACTGTTACATATTTATAGAAATTTAATTTATTTTAAAAATTAATTTATATTTTTACATTTAAAATAATGTAAAGCTTTACTTGTGTTGGTAGTGAGGAGTTGGAGTCCTAGCAGCATATAAAGCGACTTCATAGTTGAAAAACGGAAAGAACGCACCAGCACCGTTCACCATACTCCCGCACAGACTTCTGCGCGATTCAACCCTTCGCGCCTTACTTATACCCTCGGTGGGTGGCTTGAAAAGCATGAGGCGTTCCTTTGTAATCGAAGAAATTTTTATTATTTCTTATATTGGGTCATATGTAAAAATATATAAAATAAATGCATATGTAGATTTGAGAAAATTAAAAAATAATAAAAGCAGATTATGTGCTATTACTATTTCTTATTAGAGAATATTGATTTTATATTATCGAGTCGAAATTGTGGCGGTGCTTTTTAATTGCCAATCACTCCGGTCGAGTAATTTAATGTGTTTATATTATGATAATGAACTATATAAACAGAAATAATGTTTTTATGTTCAAATCTGATGTTTCTTATAATTATGTCATTTAGTGAACAAAATTCTAGCATTTTTTTTCCGTTGATATTTAGTGTTTCCTTTCCATATGTTCCTAAGATTTGTTCCTAATCGTCTGTTGTGTTACACACTCTGCTGTTGAAGTTGAAGACTTAGTGGAGTATTTAATGTTCTCTCTAAAAAAATATATGGGTTAATTTTGATTTTTCTATAGTATCGAAATATATTTAATAACAGTAAGAGTAATTTAGTATAATTTAAAGTATAAAATAAATTGAAAATATACGCAATATTAATCACATTTGTCATATTAGCGAGAAACTTCATTAAACGTGTCTGCACAATAAAACCTCTTATTAATTCAACACTAATACTCTCTCAGCACGCATTGAAATTCCAGTTAGGAGCCTCATTTTGCGCCGCATCCAGCAGGAATGCAATTTTCACCCCGCATATTTCGCACGCGGAGGAATCCAATAAGTCCGACCCAATTTTCAGCAGGCACCCACCAAAATCAATTATATATAAAATTTATTCTCTCTCAAAATACAAAGTATAAATAAAAAGGTGGATGCCACGGGAGTTTATAGTTTTAAAAACGCGCCATCCTCTCAAACCACCTCAGCGGTCGCGGGGGTGGCGTTTCCGGCGCCCTGTCCGATCTCAGCGCCGTTCCGCCCCAGCAGCGAGTAGTCCCTCGCGTTCTTCAGCCCGCTGATAACGCACGCACTCAGCGCCGACCGGTTCAGGTTCATGGGAGCGGCGTCAAACCATTCGTTGGTCTCGACGTCGTAGCACTCGACGTAGTTGATGGTCGTCGAACCTGCCACAAAGCGATCTGCAATATAATTACAACCAGGCGCCCGCTGTGAACGCCCACGCTCACCGTTGAAGCCGCCGATGACGAAGACGTAATCGTCGAGGATGACGGTGGCGAAGTTGCTGCGGGGCGAGAACATCTCTGCGATCTGAGCCCAACCCGCACTACTGCCCGGCGAGTACTTCTCCCCGGTGGTGAGACGAGTGAAACCGTTGAAACCTCCAAGCGCGTACAGGCTGTCTTTGAAGGAGATTAGTGAGACGCCCGATCGGGCTGATATCATATGTGGGATGAACGACCATTGGTTGGTTAGGGTGTCGTACACTTCAGCCGAGTTCATCACTTCAGATCCATTAAAACCGCCTACTATATAAATCTTAAGAAAATAAGTTGTTGAAGTAATTTAAAATTGGGTTTACTATAAACTTAAGGATACTATTCAAAAAACAATCACATCATTTTATAGAATATTAAATTGGTTTTCTATTGATATATAACTTCCTCTGAAGACTTCTAGAATTAAAAAAACAAAAAAACTTCTATTTTTTATAGGGCTATCAGTCGTGAGGCTTTTCCGCCGGTTCTAGAATTATTAGCTTATATTTTATATATTTATACCAGAAGTAATTTAATTACTCCAATAAACATTTTATCATTAGTTCTAATTATATCGTCGCCTAAGCATCAATACCACACATCTAAATTTTATTTGAGGTTGACATCAAATAAAATTTAGATGTGTGGTGTTGCTGCATAGGGGAGGATATAATTTCAAACATCTCTAGTGAAGCTAGACAATATTGAAGCTTTTAATAAAGGCTTGAATGCAAAATTGCCCAACTCGATTACTATAGTAGAGCTAGTATTAAAAAAAAAATCCCAACAAACTTTGTCATCTAATGCAGCGGCACTCGCATCAGACCGCTGTCGCTGCATGGGCTGAATCAGCTCCCACTGGTTGGTGTTCGGGTCATACCGCTCTGCCGAGCTCATCCTGATTCTTCCATTGTAGCCACCCATCGCGTAAATCTTGTCCGCGTGCATCACCACACTCACGTAACATCTGGGGTAGTACATGCACGCGCAGTCTCGCCACCGGTGGGTTTCTGGGTCGAAGCAGCGCACCGTGTTGAAGTGCTCGTTACCATCAAAACCACCTAAACCAATCACACTCATAGATTATCGTAATAGAACCGCTTTTTAATATCGACTTAAGCTACAGAGTCATTTGTTTCTGCCAGGCCTGAAAGAATATACAGGAATCATAGATTTTAAATTATAACTTCTGAAATGTTCTAAGGTACCGTAAAACGAGGTTACTTTGCACCGCGTGGGGTAACTTTGCACCAACGTCCGAAAAAGATTCATCCTGAAGCCATATGTGTAGTTTCTAATTTAACTGTGCAACATGTTAATCACAAGATGGAAGTGTCATCTGTAGATCTTGTGAGAGAGTGATTAGGAGATTTCTACACCAAAGCCTAACTTTACGGGACTTGTTTATGACACCAATCTGTTGCAGTTTTGTTTAGTGTTGAAAAATTGCGTGTTTCACCGATTCGTGTGTAATACTATCAGATAAGTCACCATTTTAGTACCAGTTACACATCTTTGGCTATATATTTTGATAATTAGGTTATATTTAAAATCATCTGGTAAGTACTTGTTAACATTTTTAACACGTGGGGTAACTTTGCACCACAATATGGGGAAACTTTGCACCAACGTCAAACTGAGTTAAAACTGGTGAAACATTCACAAAATATATGAAAGACGGAAGAAAGGCAATAGGATATATCAGAAAAGACAAAGCGAATCCAGCAGGATGATGACACTGATGATCCAGTATTGCAGGACTCTTCAGATGAAGAATATCCCAATTTTCAAACATACTCTGAGCAAATGGTAAAAGAAATGGAAAAGGAAGAAAAAGCTGCAATGATGGAAGGTACGAAATCTCTAGCAGATGCTCTTGGCATAATTGCCGCAAAGAGAGTTGTAGGAGAATACATGATTTTCAAATACGAAGGGCAATTGTTTTCTGGTAAAATAATATCATTGGAGTTGTAATTTCTTCTATGGTTAAATCTATGAATTCGTGAAAATTGCCTGAAAATCCAGATGTTTCATACTATGATAGGGAGCATGTATTTGACAACATAAACCCCTTTACCATGGTAAATAGAAGAGGATTGTATTGAATTCCAGAAATGGAAAAGTTGGGTTGGCTGTAAATAATTAATTTGCAATGTGTCGTTTATGTTTTTTGAAGAAAAAATCAGTTCCATGAATAAATTTTGTGTGCTCTATTGATTTATGTTTTTAACTTCGCATCTTTCCTATATACAACGGAGTTTCGATCAAAATTATGTGATGGTGCAAAGTATCCTACTCAAAGGGGTAACTTTGCACCAAATTTATATAATAAATATTGAATAATAAATTACTCACATTACATATATTTTATATTAAATAGCAACTAATAACAGTAAAGAACAAAATGCAACAAGTCCCATATTTTTAACGCGCTTCAAAAAATATTTCTGTTCAATTAAAGACAAAAAACCTGAAAAATGGTGCAAAGTAACCTCATTTTACGGTAACTCTCTTCTGTTTTCTTCAGCCACCAATACCAACAATATTTCATTTAAAAACTTTATCTTACACGGGATGTTATGTAATTCGAGGGCAATCCCTTAAGTGGTGGTAGAGGTAAGTTAATCTAGCAAGGATTTGATTTTTAAACTTAAACGTCCTCCAGTTAGCAAACGAAGACGAATTTACCAATAAAACAATCGAATTTTTGCTAATATACATAAATAGCTTAATCAGAAAATATTTTTTTATATAACGGACATTCGGTTATATTTCGACACCCTAATCGGTCCGTTGTAATTGAATTGTTTAGCAATTTTAGTTTATTCAAATTCAAAAAACATTACCTATCATATATACCAGTCCCTTCAAAGCACAAATCCCGTGGTACGCGCGTGGTACCGAATCATTATCGCGTGAGAGAAGCCATCGATCGGCTCGTGTGTCGTAGGTCTCGATAAAATTTGTAGGGCTGCCCGCGGTCCAGCCGCCGACAGCAAAAAGAACATCGTAGGGTACGCGAGGGCGGAGCATCGGATGAGAAACCACATCCAGATCGTGACTAGTGCCCTCAATCAGTTTGAAAGCTGTGTTTATTAGCGCGCGGCATTCCTGTAACAAATGTAATAGATTTTCCTTCAACTCCTTGTTTAAAAATTGTTTGGTTTACTAAAACAAAAGAGACCTTTATTGGCATTTCCCTAACAAAAAAACTGCTCTTCAACAACAAAATTACATAAAAATAAAAAAAACAAATAGAATTCTATTTGGTTGTTTACTACTTGCCTCGTTTTCGCTAACGGGCGGCCACTGCAACAAGCTATACGTAACATACTCAGCCGAGAGGTTTCCCATGCGCACAGTTCGCAACAAATCCATCACGAAACGGTTCCGATTTGGATTATCATGGTCCACCCACTTCTGCGCCGCCTCAAAAACCGTCTCCTCGCTCCGCACATTCAAATCATCATCCCCGAGTATATCCACCACATCCTCCAGTGACAGCATCACAAATTCCTTGCTCACTCGCATCACCTCCTGGAAATTAAAACGAACGTAGCGCCGCCCGCGCGCCTCCAACTCCTTGCAAAAGTACTGCCGCGCAAACTGCAGCAACCCCAAACAGTTTCCCGGTTTCAACTGTTCTACACGCAGAAATGTGCAATTTGAAACAACAATTACACTAAACTACCACACCGCAGGCCTCACCTAAAACATACTGGCAACACAGCTGCACCACTCCGAGCACCTCGTACTGGTCAGCGTGCCGTATAAGAGGCTCCAAATTGTCATCCGTTATATCACAACCGCCGGTGTATGCAAAGTCTAGAAGTTTTTGAAAAATGTCGCTTGGGGCAGCCATGCATGCTATCCGGTTCTCCGGCTGGTTCCTGTTGATGGAGTTCGTGAATAAAGCCTAGAAATATTGAATTAATACATACAAGCCTGACCCCCGTATTCACCGACGTTCCATAAACTTTATAGATCCCATAAGGTATTGAATGGATAAACGTTTGTGACAGAATATGGCAAAACAAATGTCACACACCTTGAATAGCGCTTGCGATTGGAACTTTTGTTTTAATTATTCAGTGTTTCCAATAGAGAGAATCTAAAGTAACTACATTGTCTAGATAATGTATTGTGACCATAATGATATTTTCAATTTATACATTCAGTAGCTTATGGGAGCTATAAAGTTAGATGTTGGTGAATATGGGCATGAGTGAAGCTTTTATGTTTTATTGTATATGAAAGTATAGCTACTTTAAAGTGGTCTGCGACAATATAATATTAATATATCGTTTGTCAGCGTGCCGTAGGGACCGAGTACGCAGCGAGGAAATACGAAGGGACTGTGGAGTTTATGATATCGTACGTTGGACAAGAACAAGACGTCGAGAATGGAACAAGCACGTACTAAGAATGGCTGATGACAGACTAGCCAAGGAAGCTGCAACATCAATACCGAACACAAGGAGGCCCCTTGGACGACCTCCCAAAAGATGGAAAGATAGCTGGACGTCTATATCACAGGAGGCACAATAGTTGGCAATTAACAGGACTAGTCCTACATTAAGAAGAAGAAGAAGAAGAAGATATCGTTTGTTTGAGGGAAGAAAAACAACACAACTCTAAATACCTGTTTTTGCAGAAGCGGTAGTTATCAATTTTTTTTTTGAGAACTGTTAAAACAACTACCTCCACTGGAATAAACACAGATATCGTTCAACTGAACTAGAGATAGGGTACTTTTCGAACAAGAACGTTCATAGTAATGTTATTTTCTATATAGAGAGAAAGTTTAACGCCATCTGCGTTGTGAGTGTTCGAAATGTTCATTTGAACTAGACATAGGGCTCTTTATGAACCAAAACTTTCAAAGTAATGTAATTTTCTCTATAGAGAGAAAGTTTAACGCCATTTGTGTTTTGTAGTTCGAAGTGTACGAATATACTTCCACAGTGTTTTCAATGTTAATTTGTGTTACACAACTACAAATTGTGAGGTTGTATGAGACTGACGTCTTCCTAATATCTCACCTTAAAATAAGGGCTTACAGCCGATAAAATCGCCCTATGTACGGGAAACTCTTTCCCGTCCTCACACCGCACGTTACCATCGCACAGCTGACCATTTGCTCGAAACTCCGTCCAAATCGGGGGGAATTCAATGGGGCCTGCGGTCTGGGGGGCGCAGAAACACTTGCGGTTCGCCTTGCAGGCCAGCACGTTGGTGACGTTGGCCTTCTTCTTCTTGCTGCGCGCCCCCGACGCGGACAACGCCGCCGAGCGAGCCGTTCTCGCGCGCGCCGTGGTCTTCCTGAGCCGCTGCTGGCTGGGCGCCTGAGGCGGCGGCGGCTGCTGGGCGTCGCTCATTAACGCGCGCACTTACCCCTGAGAAAAGTTTGCGTGGCTAGATGTACTTTAAAATGTGGCAGCGGACCTGTGTTTAAAAGCCGTTGGGGGTGACGTTGTCACTTCGGATGACACGGTTTTTTTTTATGTAGGTGACTGTCACGCAGAGATGATTTGATATTTATGACTTCATTTCGAAGCATCCGGTTTTAATTGTTTTTTTTTTTTTTTGTGACAAGTAGATCAAAATGCGATTAATTTTTGAGTCTTAGCAAAGGTTCAAAACTCGATTTTTTTCGGAAAAACTTTATGAATTTCCAGTTTCGCGTTTTCCCGGCTTTCCACGTCGCCACAGTTTTTTCCCAGCAGCTCCACAATACCTGAGCTACTTTTCTCGACGTCTAGAAGGATGATGCTTTCAAGTAACACCTTTCCCAGCGTTCTACCACCCCCGAAAAAATATTGTTGTAAAAAGTGTACCGTTGTGGCGGTAAAGCCGAAGAAGTGAAGAAGAGTAAAATAAAAATTGCCCAAATAAAATCAACTTAAGTCTGTTGGATGGACAATTTTCAACCAAAAGAAAATCTGAATACAACGTTTCTGTAAAACAATCAGTGATGTATTCGGAAAGTAAAATATCGTTGAATTTTGTTTTATTTTGAAAAACTAATTTTATGTCTACGATACGAATATTACAAATTTTTTACATTCACTCTAAACAAAGGACATACACTGCAAATTACCTATCAAACTCCACACAAATAATCAGTTCTTCTTGTCACCACTTTTAAATAGATTGCAACGCTCCTTTTTTGTATATATATATTATAT
The DNA here is from genome assembly GCA_963942505.1 of Lordithon lunulatus. Taxonomy (NCBI): domain Eukaryota; kingdom Metazoa; phylum Arthropoda; class Insecta; order Coleoptera; family Staphylinidae; genus Lordithon; species Lordithon lunulatus. Next base: position 70,627,983 of record OZ012666.1, read on the forward strand.
TATTTAGGGATAAATTGCCCCTATTTAAGTTTTCATATTCATTTCTTTGGTTTTTTCTTAGTAGCGCAGGGTTTTTGCTTCTTCGCCGAACAAGGTTTTTGGGTTTGCGGTTCTTCGTGCACCGCCGCACAGGGTTTTTGCTTGGCTGATTTCTTGGAGGCCGAGCAAGGTTTCTGTTTGGCCAGCGGGCAGAGTTTTTTCTTGGGCACTGGACACGGTTTTTGCCGGGTCACTGTGGACGACTTTTTCTTGACCACCGGGCAGCGTGTTTGTTTGGGACGTGGACAAGGTTTTGGTCCGGGCGCTGGATGACAAGCTTTTGGCTTATGCGTAGAACAAGATTTTTTTTTGGGTGCTGGGCAAGATTTCTGTTTGGATACTGAACACGGTTTTTGAGTGGGAGCTGGACAAGATTTTTGTGTAGGAGCTGGACATGGTTTTTGTGTGGGAGCTGGACAGGGTTTTTGTTTAGCTTCGTGTTTAGGTGCAGCACAAGGTTTTTGTTTGGGTACTGGACCAGCTTCTTGTTTATGCGCAGGACAAGGTTTTTGTTTATGCGAAGAACAAGATTTTTGTGTGGGTTTTTGTGTCGGTACGGGACAGGGTGTTTGTTTACTCGCAGAACAAGGTTTTTGAGTCGGCACTGGACAAGGTTTTTGTTTGGGCGCTGTGATAACGTCTTGTTTATGCGAAGAACAAGGTTTTTGAGTGGGACAAGGTTTTTGTGTGGGCACTGGACAAGGTGTTTGTTTGGATGCTGTGCAAGCTTCTTTTTTGTGCGAAGCACAAGGTTTTTGAGCGGGACAAGGTTTCTGTGTGGGCACTGGACAAGGTGTTTGTTTGGACGCTGTGCAAGTTTCTTCTTTATGTGAAGAACACGGTTTTTGAGTAGGACAAGGTTTTTGTGTGCGCACAGGACAAGGTGTTTTTTGTTTGGACTCTGTGCAAGCGTCTTGTTTGTGCGAAGAACAAGGTTTTTGAGTAGGACAAGGTTTTTGTGTGGGCACTGGACAAGGTGTTTGTTTGGCCGCTGTGCAAGCTTCTTGTTTATGTGAAGAACAAGGTTTTTGAGTAGGACAAGGTTTCTGTGTGGGCACTGGACAAGGTGTTTGTTTAGACTCTGTGCAAGCTTCTTGTTTGTGTTTTTGAGTGGGACAAGGTTTTTGTGTGGGCACTGGACAAGGTACCTGTTTAGATTCTGTCTGTACCGGACAAGGTTTTGGACATTCGGATAGGGCAGATTGTGATTGGCATGCTTTACAAACCAATTTCTCAATAATATCAATCTTCTTAGTCATTTCCTTCAATGCATCCTCACCTGATGACCCGCAGATATTCTTTTTAATACCAGGACATACAGTCTTCTCAATTCGTTCCAACTTTTCTTGCAACTTATTTATATCCTCCTGTTTAGGCGAATTCATTTCCTTGCAATCACCCGCACTACCACCACGCATATCATGCAATGTAGGGAACCTTAATTTATAAGGCACCTTACCATCCTCAACAACCCATATACTACCTGATTGATTCGCTTTAATAACATCAATCAAAGCACATGCTACTATTTCAGGTGGCTGCGCATGTAGTTTATCCAACTCCACTCGCAATTCATTTCCAAATTTTGGATTAATCGCATTATCTACCGCATTACACATCATTTTCGTATCCGTTAAACCCGCGCATAAAGCCATCACATTAACACCTGTACGACAACGTTGACAACCACACCCTAATGAACGAGTTAACCCAAATATACCCGCTTGAGTTGTAGAGTATATTGGTATACCGCACAACGGTTGAAATGCCGTTGTCGATCCAATATTCACAACAATTCCACCTCTACCATGGCAGCAACGTGCCATGTATTGCAACCCCAGTAAACTGCCCACAATACAGCTACCCTAAAATTATTTTATAAACCATTTAGAATTATATAGCAACCTTAAATGTTCACTCACAATATTAGTCATCAATGCTGCTTCCCAATGTTGGTCCTGAATGCTACCCGCATTATTCACAACAATGTCAATACGATCGAAGGCTTTTAACGTATTTTTGAATGCCCCTAAAATAAAATTAAAACAAATTAATTAAACTGACAAAAATTAACTAATTTTAAAATAAAATAAGAATTAAAGTGGCAACAATTTTTAAAATATAAAATTTTTCAAATATAGAAACAATTGATGTATAGAATTTTTTGAATATTGCTACAGGGACTACTAATACTTTAAGCTATTTTAAAATGGCATATTAAGTTTTTGGTCATTAATATTTTGATCACTACGATGCGTCAAACTTGAAACCACAAATTCCAATAATTATTTAAAGAGACAACAATCTTTCAAATATAAAAACAATTGATACATAGATTTTTTTGAATATTGCTATAAGGACTACTAATACTCTAAGCTATTTTATAATGGCATACTTAATTTTTGGTCATTACTATTTTGTTCACTACGATGCGTCAAACTTGAAACTACATAAAATTCCAATAATTATTTAAAGAGACAACAATTTTTCAAATATAAAAACAATTGATGCATAGATTTTTTTTGAATATTGCTATAACGACTACTAATACTCTAAGCTATTTTAAAATGGCATACCTAATTTTTGGTCATTACTATTTTGTTCGTTACAATGCGTCAAACTTGAATCTACATAATATTCCAATAATTATTTAAAGAGACAACAATTTTTCAAATATAAAAACAATTGATGCATAGATTTTTTTGAATATTGCTATACGGACTACTAATACTCTAAAGCTATTTTATAATGGCATAGTAAATTTTTGGTCATTACTATTTTGTTCGCTACGATGCGTCAAACTTGAATCTACATAATATTCCAATAATTATTTAAAGAGACAACAATTTTTCAAATACAAAAACAATTGATGCATAGATTTTTTTGAATATTTCTATAATGTCTACTAATACTCTAAGCTATTTTAAAATGGCATACTCAATTTTTAGTCATTACTATTTTGTCCACTACGATGCGTCAAACTTGAATCTACATAATATTCCAATAATTATTTAAAGAGACAACAATTTTTCAAATACAAAAACAATTGATGCATAGATTTTTTTGAATATTACTATAACGACTACCAATACTCTAAGCTATTTTAAAATTGCATACTCAATTTTTGGTCATTACTATTTTGTCCACTACGATGCGTCAAACTTGAAACTACATAAAATTCCAATAATTATTTAAAGAGACAACAATTTTTCAAATATAAAAACAATTGATGCATAGATTTTTTTTGAATATTGCTATAACGACTACTAATACTCTAAGCTATTTTAAAATTGCATACTCAATTTTTGGTCATTACTATTTTGTTCACTACGATGCGTCAAACTTGAATCTACATAATATTCCAATAATTATTTAAAGGAACAACAATTTTTCAAATATAAAAACAATTGATGCATAGATTTTTTTGAATATTTCCATAATGACTACTAATACTCTAAGTTATTTTAAAATGGCATACTCAATTTTTGGTCATTACTATTTTGTTCGCTACAATGCGTCAAACTTGAAACTACATAAAATTCCAATAATTATTTAAAGTGACAACAATTTTTCAAATATAAAAACAATTGATGCATAGATTTTTTTGAATATTTCTATAATGACTACTAATACTCTAAGCTATTTTAAAATGGCATACTAAATTTTTGGTCATTACTATTTTGTCCACTGCGATGCGTCAAACTTGAATCTACATAATATTCCAATAATTATTTAAAGAGACAACATTTTTTCAAATATAAAAACAATTGATGCATAGATTTTTTTGAATATTACTATAACGACTACTAATACTTTAAGCTATTTTAAAATGGCATACTTAATTTTTGGTCATTACTATTTTGTTCGCTACAATGTGTCAAACTTGAATCTACATAATATTCCAATAATTATTTAAAGAAACAACAATTTCTCAAATATAAAAACAATTAATGCATAGATTTTTTTGAATATTTCTATAAGGACTACTAATACTTTAAGCTATTCTAAAATGGCATAGTAAATTTTTGGTCATTACTATTTTGTTCACTACGATGCGTCAAACTTGAATCTACATAATATTCCAATAATTATTTAAAGAGACAACAATTTTTCAAATACAAAAACAATTGATGCATAGATTTTTTTGAATATTTCTATAATGTCTACTAATACTCTAAGCTATTTTAAAATGGCATACTCAATTTTTAGTCATTACTATTTTGTTCACTACGATGCGTCAAACTTGAAACTACATAATATTGCAATAATTATTGAAAGAGACAACAATTTTTCAAATATAAAAACAATTGATGCATAGATTTTTTTAAATATTACTATAACGACTACTAATACTTTAAGCTATTTTAAAATGGCATACTCAATTTTTGGTCATTACTATTTTGTTCGCTACGATGCGTCAAACTTGAATCTACATAATATTCCAATAATTATTTAAAGAGACAACAATTTTTCAAATATAAAAACAATTGATGCATAGATTTTTTAAAATATTACTATAACGACTACTAATACTTTAAGCTATTTTAAAATGGCATACTCAATTTTTGGTCATTACTATTTTGTTCGCTACGATGCGTCAAACTTGAATCTACATAATATTCCAATAATTATTTAAAGAGACAGCAATTTTTTAAATATAAAAACAATTAATGCATAAATTTTTTTGAATATTGCTATAAGGACTACTAATACTTTAAGCTATTTTAAAATGGCATACTTAATTTTTGGGCATTACTATTTTGTTCGCTACAATGCGTCAAACTTGAATCTACATAATATTCCAATAATTATTTAAAGAGACAACAATTTTTCAAATATAAAAACAATTGATGCATAGATTTTTTTGAATATTTCTATAATGACTACTAATACTCTAAGCTATTTTAAAATGGCATACTCAATTTTTGGTCATTACTATTTTGTCCACTACGATGCGTCAAACTTGAATCTACATAAAATTCCAATAATTATTTAAAGAGAAAACAATTTTTCAAATATAAAAACAATTGATGTATAGATTTTTTTGAATATTTTTATAAGGACTACTAATACTCTAGGCTATTTTAAAATGGCATACTTAATTTTTGGTCATTACTATTTTGTTCGCTACAATGCGTCAAACTTGAATCTACATAATATTCCAATAATTATTTAAAGAGACAACAATTTTTTAAATATAAAAATAATTGATGCATAGATTTTTTTGAATATTTCTATAATGACTACTAATACTCTAAGCTATTTAAAAATGGCATACTCAATTTTTAGTCATTACTATTTTGTCCACTACGATGCGTCAAACTTGAAACTACATAAAATTCCAATAATTATTTAAAGAGACAACAATTTTTCAAATAAAAATACAATTGATGCATAGATTTTTTTGAATATTTCTATAATGACTACTAATACTCTAAGCTATTTTAAAATGGCATACTAAATTTTTGGTCATTACTATTTTGTTCACTACGATGCGTCAAACTTGAATCTACATAAAATTCCAATAATTATTTAAAGAGACAACAATTTTTCAAATATAAAAACAATTGATGTGCAGAAATGATTACGGAAATAAGAAAAGAGAATGAAGACATAAAAGTGCGAGTCAAGAAGCTGGAGGAAGACGACAAAAAATAAACGAGATAATTCAAGCATGATGGAATAGATTAAGAGTCTGGAATAGAAATTAAATATGCTGGCGAAGAGGAAGGACCAGAAATATAATGTGGTAGTCTGACAGGAGAAGGTATGTATGTAAAATTATTTTCATCCTACTTACAATCAACCATCTCCGATTTGGTAACATCACACTTGACAAAAATAGCCCGATTATTTCCGAATTCGCCCGCAATCACCTGCAAGGCTTTCTCCCCCTTAGCGGCATCCCGATCAGCAATGGTAACCCCTATGCATCCATTTCTTAGCAACGCACGGGCACACTCGAGCCCAATACCCGATGCCGCTCCCGTTATCAAAGCAGCCTTATTTTTAAACACATCCTTCGAAGAATCACCGCAGCTATCCTAAAACAACAAAAATACTTACAACAATATCTAACACCTTAAGTTTAGCTTACACTGCATTGCACCGTCGCGATAACTCTGCATCCGCTACGACTAATGCAGAGGCGGGTTTTCGGGAAAGTTCGCGCCAAAAGTTTGGAGGCCATTTGTGCGCAGGGGCACTGAAATTTGGAACAGGACAAAACGAAAATTGCAAGGGTGACCCCTTGGTTCGATACTTCAGATTTTGTTGCCGGTGCGTTTTTTTTTTCTAACACTGACAGTCGTCGTGGGGACGTGTCAGCGCAACGGGCCGGGCGTGCACGTGAAACCCATCAAGAGTGTATAATTTTTTCTGACAACTCGCAACTCAAAATTTCAAAAATCATGTCACACACGCGTTTAGTTTAAATTTCTCGGGGCTTAAAATGACTACATTGGCGAAAACTAAATTTAACACGGCGATACTCTCCCAGTAAGTAGGCATGCAGGTTTATGTGTTTTAATATATTTTTGTATTGTGTTTCTTCTGGCAGGCTCACGAGCTTAAAGGTGTGGCAGCGAAATTCAACGTCAGCATGGTGAGTTGAGTTTTTGGTGGTTAATTTTGGGTGAGTTTTACTGATTTTTTTTTTGTGTGTGTGTGCAGCGAAGGCAAACGGGTTATGATGACGCCCGAGTGCAAGGTGGCTTTGATCACCGGCGGGTCGGAAGGAATGGGGTTTGCTGTGGCTAATCATCTGCTGAAGGCCGGGGCGAAGGCTGTTGCCATCACCGGGCTTAATTCGTGTAAAGGAAAGGATGCTGTGTCGTGTTTGAACAATGCGTATGGACGCAATAAAGCGATGTTCATCAACAGCAATGTTAATTGTATGATTCAACTTGAAGGTATTTGTCTTGCGATAAAACACCACAGAAATACTACTAGGAGGCAGAGCAAAAAACAATTCAAAATGACTGGGCAAAATTTAGTCATACTTAAGCAAACAAAGTTTAAATTATCTATTTCTATTTTATTTTTTCAGTAACTTTCTTCATTACATTCATATTGAAATAATGATTTTTTCTTTATCGTGCATTTCTGGCCCCGGCGCCTCCACCAATATACATAAAAAATACAGGTGACAATTGCACACTAGCCCCTGTATTCACCGATGTTCCATAAATCTATCAATAGCTATTAAACCCATAAGTATTCGTTGTTATAGCTACAATACATACATTATCTAGGGAATGTAGTTACTTTAGATTCACTCTATTGGAAACACTGAGAATAATTAAACAAAAGGTGTCATCAAAATTGTTTTGATTGAGTTTTGATGACACCTTTTGTTTAATTATTCAGTGGTTCCAATAGAGCGAATCTAAAGTAACTACATTCCCTAGATAATGTATGTATTGTAGCTATAACAACGAATACTTATGGGTTCAATAGCTAATGATAGATTTATGGAATAAACGTTAATCAAGTTGTTTGACATTTGTTTTGGCATATTATGTCACAAGTTATCCATTTAATATCTTATGGGACCTATAAAGTTTATGGGATGTTGGTGAATACGGGCATAAAATATGTATTTTGTAATGTGCAATTAATTGGATCGAAAAATATTTAGTTAAGCCATTCTGATTCTTTAGAGACATTTAAAGTGGTTCAAGAAGCCTACCACAATATCGACATTGTTGTAAACTCCGCATCTATATGCGATGGGGCTAAATGGGAAACCGAAATCGTTACAAATGTCGTAAGTCATGTGTTTGTTTTAAAATAGAATTTTGTAGCATTTTTTTGTCGTAGATTGGTACAATACGCACAACATTGCTCGGTTACAAATATGTTGGTAAAGAGGGCAGTGGCAAGGGTGGTGTTATCATCAACATGTCTGGCATTAGTGGGTTGGAGCCCTTTGCGCCAGTGCCGACCCTCAGCAGCTGCCACCACGCCATCGTTGGGCTATCACGCAGCTTCGGCGACCCGTCGCATGTGGCCCGATCGGGTGTCAGGGTGGTCACCCTGTGTCCAGGCATCACTAGTACCTGTTTCTTTAAAAACGCCCATAGTCAGGGTATGACGGCGGCGCTCAGCCAGGAGCTATCGACGGTGCTTAAGGGTGCTAAGCTGCAGACGGCGGATGCTGCTGGGTTGGCGGGATTACACTTGGTGAAGTACGCCAAGTCAGGTACGGTTTGGGTGGTGAACGCATCGCGACTGTTTAAATGCAAAATACCCAGCTGGGAGAAATACTCGGTGCTGGAGTCACAGTTCTTGTAGAAAGATGGTGGAGTGAAGTCGTCGCTTTTTATTTTGTAACATTCTATTCTCTTGGATAAGCAACTTTATCCAGTTATTTTAATTAAATTCTAATTATTGATTGAAATAAACGCTAATCCAAATATATCCCACTTTTTGTTTTTTACTATCCGAAAAAATGTCTGTCTATGAACAAAATTCCGGGAAAACGACACAACGGATTACGACAAAATTGGTTTAGCTGAGAACCTTACCTGGGACGATCCAATGAAAATTTAAGCAAAATCGGTCCATTAACAGCAAAGAAAACTCGATAATATCGAATTCCGGCATTATAATCTACAACGCACCAATCTAGGCCTGAAAAATGGAGGTGGACAGAATGAGAGACTGCTTGGCCAGGGTGCAATGCATGCACTGTAAAATATCCAGAGGCTATATAAAAAACAAAAATACAAAAATTCAAATTAAATAATTCAGGTAGTTGTGTGTGTGTGTGCAAGAAAATAAAATAATATCGATAAAACAGCATTTTTTAACGAATTATTTATAAATAATCAAATAATTCAAATAAAAAAATAGAAATAATAACCCCGTGTTAGGTAATATAATAAACCATCCGATCATATAATTTCAATAAATTTTTATAAAAAGCCCAAATAGAAAATACACAGGGATCGAAACGAAAACAATTATAAATAGCTATGTTTTTTTTTCTCTGGCAAATTTTCACCAACACAATCACTTTTTTTCATAAAGGCACCTTACACGGTCAATAATACTGTCAATCCTAGTACTGTCAGTATTTATTACAATTCTCCTTTTATAATTATCAAGTAATTATCCGAAAAACTGTCAGTATTCTCTTCATTCCATCATTACTATACCTTACACCATAAGTAATACTGTTAATATATTAGAATAACGAACATTTTAAACACATTCTCGTACAGTAATACTGTTATTATTCTAAAATATTGACAGTATTATTGATCGTGTAAGGTGCCTTATAATAAAGGACGTTTCACGTCCGTTTTTCACATATGAAATTTATTTCTAACAGGCTAGCGCTAATATATAAATGTCGAAAGCAAATGGTTATAGGCGAACGATAAATGAAGGGAGTATACGTCGTTATAAAAGTTATCGCTTTGTTTTTGAGTTGAGTTTGAGGTGGTTAGTACATTTTGTTTTGAGTATTATTGTTAGAAGTGGCAGGAGGCGACCACAGCGTTCTGAAATAAACCAAAGTTAGATTTTGAATCACAGGTATAGCATTAGCCTTAAGTCAGTCAAAATATGCGTTACGCCAGTGCCACCTCCTACTTATAACTTCAAAGATATGATGTTTGTTTATTGCTGGAAATTAGTTACTTTCTAAGAAAATAGTTTTATCTCCGTTGGCTGCTGTCCGTTTTCGATCAGCCAGCTGCTACCGCTGGGCGCCTTCCTCACGATCTCCACCAAAGCCTTAGCTGCATGTTCTGATCTACACAAATATTTTAAGATTGGCAGGAAGACGGTTATCAATAAATTTGCAAATGACATTTTGTAGGATCTATATATATATATATATATATATATATATATATATATATATATAAATATATATATATATATATATATATATATATATATATATATATAAATATATATATATATATATATATATATATATATATATATATATATATATATATATATATATATCTATATATACGTTTCATAAATCTATCAATAGCTATTGAACCTAGAAGTATTCGTTGTTATAGCAATATATACAATAAATACATTATCTAGGGAATGTAGTTACTTTAGATTCTCTCTATTGGAAACACTGAATAATTAAACAAAAGGTGTCATCAAAGTTCCAATCGCAAGCGCTAATCAAGGTGTTTGATATTTGTTTTGGCATATTCTGTCACAATGACGTTGTCAATTTATCCATTTAATACCTTATGGGACCTATAAAGTTTATGGGATGTTGGTGAATACGGGCATACGTTTGCTAATATTTTGATGAGAGGAAAAGTATATACCAGCCGTGGCCAAAACGTCGACTGCGGTCGACCAGTCGCCCGCCTAATTATGCATAGTCGCCCGCAAGTCTGATATGTAGACATACTACATATTGTTTTATTAATTAGTTTGTGAGACGATATTATTTTCTCTTATTAAAATAATTAGATATTGAATATGTATTAGGATTATCTATGTTTATTTATTTAAACTTACGTTTGGCTTTAAATTACTATTATTCCTCGGTGTTTTCATCACTTTACATTGAACGCCATTTTATACATGTTCGTTTATAATAGGGGTACCCTCTAATGAACATATCGCTATTATTGTTACTAGAGTTGTTTATAGGAATATCAAATGATATTGCTATCTTTGTCGTACATTACAAACACGCTATTTCTGTCTCAAATATTTCATAATGGCCGACGACGGTGCTAAAACAAAATGTCGGTAATGAAGCGTGCGTTTACGGAAAAAGGCCAAATTTTGTTTCAAACATACAAAATGGCTTTCGATGCATGCATTTACACCTATAACTATACTATAAATGTGTTGTAAATGTATATAAGTAATGAATTGTTGCGGTATAATAGTGCGGTATGTGTGGAGTGGATTAGAAATAATGGAATATGAATATATATATATAGCGGGGTTTCTGTCTTATATGTAAGTTTTTTTTATACTTCTATTATAACACTATAACCTTAAATAGCATTACCCCTTTTCTTATAATCACTTAATACATACGACGATGGTAGACCGCCGCATATAATTTAAAAAACAGGTCGCTCAAAGGGATCAAAAGTTTGGCCACTCCTGGTATATACAAATATGTAACACCCGCCCAGAGGAGTTGTCGAGATCATAAGTGCCTTTCGTTTATCAGAATCGGATAATCGAACACGAGACTAACAGCCTGGAACAGCTCCCCAATATTAAACGAAAGCGGTTTAAGTATACAAATAACAAACAATAACAAATGAAATTGCATAGGTCGAAACAAAAAATGCTTAAATAATGTAATTCGTGCAAATGAAAGGATGCTGTGTCGTGTTTGAACAATTGAACGTATTGGACGCAATAAAGTGATGTTCATCAACAGCATATATTATTACATTACTGCCCGTATTCACCAACATCCTAAAAACGTTATAGGTCCCATAAGCTATTGAATGGATAAATTGACAACGTCATTGTGACAGAATATGCCAAAACAAATGTCAATACCTTGAGTAGCGCTTGCGATTGGAGCTTTGATGACACCTTTTGTTTAATTATTCAGTGTTTCCAATAGAGAAAATCTAAAGTAACTAGAAAATCCTAGATAATTTATTTATTATTGCTATAACAACGAATACTTATGGGTTCAATAGCTATTGATAGTTTTATGGAACGTCGGTGAATACGGGGATACATCTGCTAGACCAAAGTTGTCAAAGTTATCAAACTTCACAACACATGCCAACTCTGAAGTTGTTGTTTACTCTGGTTGCCATGGTATTTATAACGTGCGATGGTTCTGAAGTTAACAGTTAACATTCAACATTCAAGGTAGTTATAATTAAAATATTTCTTACTTTAATGGCGTGGTGTTCGAAACATCTCGCTGCCACGCCTGCTCATACTCTCCACTTAGAAGTCTCTTCCTGGCATCGCCCTGCAGGGCGGCAGGAGTTGGTGACGGGCATATTGCAACGACCTGCAATCAAATCAAGTAAACAAAATCAAATACTGAATTGTTGAGGCGTCTACTTTGTGATAATTCGTTTTAAAGGATAAATAACACGATTTTTTACTTTGTTTTTTATCACACTTCAGTTACACTTTACAAACTCTAGCCATTGATTGAAAAGTTTAACAAGAATATTATAAACATGAGTTTAAGATTCTAAATTTGAAATAGTATCTAATTTTAATTGTTCATGTGCTACGTTCAGCTCGTACATGACCAATCATGTCTGAATAAAAGACATGCGTTATATGTGATTGGTCATAGCTACGGTGACCGTACGTCATTTATTTAAGAGGACAGTCCTTTATTTCCAGTTAAAAGTAGGCACATTTTCCATCAAATACAACTTTCAAATGAGCCTGTGAGAATAAAAGTAGCGTCACAGTCATATTTGAACTTTGAAATTTTGAAAAGGAGAAGATTTTACATTTGATATTTATATAAATCGACGTGCGCAGTTACAGAATTGAAATCAATTTATACATAAATAAAAATGTAACTGCGTACGTCAAAATGTTAAAATGTCAAAAATGTCAAAAATGTCAAAAAGTTAAAAAATTTCAAAAATTTCAAAAATTTCAAAAATTTCAAAAATTTCAAAAATTTCAAAAATTTTAAAAATTTCAAAAATTTTAAAAATTTCAAAAATGTCAAAAATTTCAAAAATGTTTAAAATGTCTAAAATGTCTAAAATGTCTAAAATGTCAAAAATGTCAAAAATGTCAAAAATGTCAAAAATGTCAATGTCAAAAATTTCAAAAATTTCAAAAATTTTAAAAATGTCTAAAATGTCAAAAATGTCAGAAAAGCCAAAAATATTTTTAAAAAGTCAAAAACGTCAGAAAAGTTTTAACATTTAATAATGTCAAATATGTCGAAAGGGTCAAAAAAATTCGAAATTGTCGAAAATGTCAAAAATGCCAAAAATACCTTCAAAATTAAAAAGTTAAAAATGTCGAAAATGTAATACAAAATTAAATAGATCATGTAATTAGGAAAGGCGTGTGGTGACCACACCAGATATTGTTCTACGGTATGTCCTTTATTTTACCAAAAAATTATGGTCACCGTAGTCATAGCTAGCAAGCTCAAAACAAATACACAATTTACATAAATTACGTTTTACTATATATGTAAAGAAACTTGAACAAGTTTCTACTTTCAAGTATTCATGTGCATTACATGAATATATGAAAGTAGATAGAACCTAGATAATGTAATTTACGTTTTGAGGTAGTTTTTCCTCAAAACTAGAACCATTTTAGGAACAGCCGTGTGACAGTATTGAAACCCCGTTTATACTTTATCATGAACATGCCCCAGACTCAAAATAAGTTCTCTAACCTTTACACCGGTTAAGTTTACATGATATTGGTCACCATAACACCTAGTGAGTGCAGCCACGGCCTGTTTGGTGGCGGTGAAGACAGGAAGTGATATCAGGGGGTGGTTGCTCGAGCTGGAGCCGGTGTTCACTACAATGCCGCCTTGCCCGCCGCGGTCTCTCCCTAGAAACCTGAAGGCGAGTAACAAGCCACGGATAACACCATTCTGTAAAAAAAAAATATAGAGAATGTAACATTTTTATTTTCCGAATACAGCTCTGCTCTATAAGGAAGGTATTGTTATCGTGAACGATTTCGAATTGCTTTTACGTTTCATGACTAATATAGTCGAAATAGACTATTTTTGGAGACAAAAAATATCTGTCTATGTGTAATGTATGTCTGTGTTGTGTATGTATGTACGTGTATGTATGTATATATGTATGTATGTATGTATGTGTATGTATGTATATATGTGTACGTATGTATGTGTGTGTATGTATGTATATGTATGTGTATGTATGTGTATGTATGTGTATGTATGTGTATGTATGTGTATGTATGTGTATGTATGTGTATGTATGTGTATGTATGTGTATGTATGTGTATGTATGTGTATGTATGTGTATGTATGTGTATATATGTGTATGTATGTGTATGTATGTGTATATATGTGTATGTATGTGTATGTATGTGTATATATGTGTATGTATGTGTATGTATGTGTATGTATGTGTATGTATGTGTATATATGTGTATATATGTGTATATATGTGTATGTATGTGTATGTATGTGTATGTATGTGTATGTATGTGTATGTATGTGTATGTATGTGTATGTATGTGTATGTATGTGTATGTATGTGTATGTATGTGTATGTATGTGTATGTATGTGTATGTATGTGTATGTATGTGTATGTATGTGTATGTATGTGTATGTATGTGTATGTATGTGTATGTATGTGTATGTGTATGTATGTGTATGTATGTGTATGTACGTGTATGTATGTGCATGTATGTGTATGTACGTGTATGTATGTGCATGTATGTGTATGTATGTGAATGTATGTGAATGTATGTGTATGTATGTGTATGTATGTGTATGTATGTGTATGTATGAGTATGTATGTGTATGTATGTGTATGTATGTGTATGCATGTGTATGTATGTGTATGTATGTGTATGTATGTGTATGTATGTGTATGTATGTGTATGTATGTGTATGTATGTGTATGTATGTGTATGTATGTGTATGTATGTGTATGTATGTGTATGTATGTGTATGTATGTGTATGTATGTGTATGTATGTGTATATATGTGGATGTATGTGTATGTATGTATGTATGTGTGTGTATGTATGTACGTGTGCGTATGTATGTATGTGTGTGTATGTATGTATGTGTGTGTATCTGTGAACAAAATTTCGGGAAAACGTCTCAACGGATCGCGGCCAAATTTGGAGATTCAATTTTTTTCGTGATTTTAGATTAAGACTCGTTTGTATAAAGCAAATAATATGGAGTCAATTTCCAAACGTCACTTTTGACAACTTTGGCACATAAAGCGACGTTGCCACATATAAACAGAGGTTTACAAATCTATAAAATAACATGCATTTTATAGATTCGTAAACCTCTGTTTATATGTGGCATCAACAAATTATGCAACATCTAATAACAGTGGACTACCTATAATCACAGTCTATAGTTGTGTCGCCTTTATAGACCCGAGTCTAAATTATTCTAAAATTAGAATTAAAACATAGTTGTCATACCAAATTAACGTCGACTTCCAATTCCCACAAACGATCGTTCATCACTGACGCATTATTGATGACAATATCCACACCGCCCAGTTTGGAAATTGTCGTTTGAAAAGCCTCTGCAATTAAGTAAAAACAAAAATAAATTTGTTACAGATTTCCCTTGAGTGACCTCACCTTCAAATTGGGGATAGTCTGTGACGTCGCAAGGACAAAATATCACTCTATCCCTGCCTTGTTTGCTTAACTGATGCAGCAACTCTTCTCCAGCTTCGGTGTTGATGTCACAAATTGAGATCTAATTCAAATACAAATGAAAATGTTGTACGACCATATGGTACACAGAACGATAATATACAATACAACAAAAATAGCAATAATAGGCTCCAGCAGAAATAAATTGCAGTCTATAATCATCCCGAGGGATTTTCCGCTGATAAAATCTGAGGTGAGTAATCAATTAAATTATTTACCTTAAATTCACAGAAAACTTCAGAAAACTGTGAAAGGTAATTGGCGAAATTTTGCCCACAACGGGGTTTGTACTGAAACGTCCCAGAACCCCCCAGAGAACGATATTGGGGAAATACTGCCTTAAGATCGTTTTAGACAAGACAATTTCTTGACTCAAAAGTTAGTCAAGATGCGAGATAATCTAAATTATCTCGTTTCATACAGCAAATTATTTGAAATATTGAATTTGATGGTAGATCGAATGGAAAAATATAACACGTTATATTTGTCAAGAACAAATTGTATGGGAGGAGGATATATGAATTCATTTCTTGAACAACTTTTGAGTTAAAAAATTGTCTTGTCTAAAACGACCTTTAGGAAACGGAGCTGCATATAAATTAAGATTACCACAAATTTCTAATGAAATGGTCATTTTTTTCCACCATTTTTGAATAAGAAATGATGTCATCGACAATTTTTTCAAATGACAACCCTATTTTCTCATTACGGATTCTGAAAGGGATTATATTTCTGCGATCAGTACAAAGAAATTTTGTTTTATAAGAATTAAAACGAAATTATTTCTTAATAAGTTTTCTCGGAAATGTTCTTGTACTATATCATAATATAGATCTATGATATAGTACAAGGACATTTCCGAGAAAACTTATTAAGAAATAATTTCGTTTTAATTCTTATAAAACGAAATTTCTTTAAACGAAGTTTAAGTAATTATTTAACTTTCAGTACATACTTTTATCGAAAATTAGATTATCATGGGAAATTATTTAGTTTAAATTTCTCAAATTTCTCAAGTACCCCCTGTAATTGGAATATTTCTGTTGGAATGTGAAATAAATATTATTTTCAGGGCTGTATTGGAGGGCATACGGCGGTATACGGTGTATACCTTCTGGTTTGTTTCGGAAAAATAAGGTTGCTATTTAATAAATTTGAAAACCCTTAAATGTATATTGTTGTAGAACTGCAACATTAGCTTTTAAAATGTTTACTAACTAATTAAAAACGTTATTTTAAAAACTGTTTAGATATCTGCATGTATATTCATAATTTTGCTAATAAATTGTGATCTTATGTTTTGTAGTAAGTGGACGACTGGCGGTAACTATCAATTTAAAAAAATCATTCATTTAAGGGTGAAATAAATAGCGTATACAGTCTCATCTTTTTGATTTATGCACCGTATACCTCTACTACACAGATTATTTTCTATGGCAAACTAATAATAATAATAGCATATATTAGTATTTATTGTTATTGTTTTGGTTTACCTTGCACCCCTGTCTGAAGAGCTCGGCGCAGTATTCCCTGCCGTGGCCGGAAGCGCCGCCGGTCACCAGAGCTACTTTCCCTTTCAAATCCATACTGTTTGTCCACAATCGTCTACCCTATAGCGGAAGTAGCAGTAACCGGCTAAAATGTCCCCCCTTTTGGATATTATTAAACGATGTGTGCTCCCCGGCCGCAAGGGTTGTCAATGACGCCTGCCGCGCCCTTAAAACCGCACCGCGACGACGCGAGACGTGCGCACCACCAAGCACGATTACTCACCCTTTAAATAAAAAATAATGTGCGCAATTAATTTATATAAATAGAAAGTTTATAAATAATAATAATGAAATTGTTTGTATACGAATTAATGAGAAATTGGTTTCGTAAAAAAAACTACCAGAATTGAAATACCACGATATTCGTATATTGTCATTAGAAAATAAAATCTTCATAATGTTCCTGTATGTGAGACCTCGTATACCTCGGGTCGTACAAAAAAATTTCGTTTTATAAGAATTAAAACGAAATTATTTCTTAATAAGTTTTCTCGGAAATGTCCTTGTACTATATCATAGATCTATATTATGATATAGTATAAGAACATTTCCGAGAAAACTTATTAAGAAATAATTTCGTTTTAATTCTTATAAAACGAAATTTCTTTGTACTGATCGCAGAAATGTAATCCCTTTCAGAATCCGTAATACGAAAATAGGGTTGTAATTTGAAAAAATTGTTGATGACATCATTTCATATTAAAAAATTGTGGAAAAAATTGAGCATGTCATTAGAAATTGGAAATTTAAAATTTAAAATCGACGTGTGCGAGCAATTTCTGCACTTACACAGTTATAAATAAAGGTTTTATGCAATTTATTCCATACTTTAGGGACACCCTGTATATATATATATATATATATATATATATATATATATATATATATATATATAATATGATAAAACTAAATATCTGCTAATGTTATGCTAAATCGATAACTGAATTCTGAAGATTTTTCAAAATTTTCCAACTTGAATCAAATGACCTATCTACGTTAAATATATACATGAAAGTAATTCCAGTTAATACATAAACAATTTATATTATATATATATATATATATATATATATATATATATATATATATATTAGCAAACCAAAATTTCATCATACACCGAACCCATATCGTAAATTGTTCGTAATTTGCGGAGCAACAGAAAACAAATAAATTCCGAAGGAATGGTGATAAAAAACGCACCTCTAACTTGTTAGAAGAAACGCCTAGATTTACGGAACATTGATGAAAAGCAGCATCAGTGATTTATGTCTACAATTGAATTGGTGAGTGGAAAAATCATATAGTGTTCATGTCAGAACATGTTACCCCACCCCATGGCACATACGTGGTTCCATGACTAGAAAGCAGTTAATATACAAGAGAGTTGTAGAAGTCTCTCTACGATTTTAGAGTTATATGATTTTTCCACTCACCGATTTTCTTCTAACAAGTTAGGGGTGCGTTTTCTAACACCATTCCTTCGGAATTTATTTGCTGTAACTGTTGCTCCGCAAATTACGAACAATTTACGATATGGGTTCGTTCTAAGATGAAATTTTGGTTTGTTGTACACTTATAGACTATTTACGCAAATTGTGGTCGTCATATGTCCAATCGAATTCACGCATGTTGTAAATAACCTTATTTTGATTATATAATGCTCTTAGTAGACATTAGATGGATGTTTGTTTTATTACTTAGTTTATGAAAAATTAAATTGTGTAGCTAACAGTAGCTCAAATACAACAACTGTTGAGCCTCTGATGCAGCCCTGTGCAATTATTTGGTGCATTTGACTCGAAATTTTAATTAAGCGTTTATTTTTAAATCCACTGCTGGCACGAGTTGATCAAGCTAAGTTTAATGAACTCTAGAAAATCGACACATTGGGTTCTGGCCAGTTATTTAAGAATTTGTGGGATGAAAAACCTGTTTTTACATCCTCTATCTCTAAACAATAAGAGGTAGAGGATGAAAAACCTGTTTTTACATCCTCTATATCTAAACAATAAGAGGTAGAGGATGAAAAACCTGTGTTTACATCCTCTATCTCTAAACAATAAGAGGTAGAGGATGTAAAAACAGGATTGAATATATAGATATAGTAGTTGTGTTAATTATATTAATTTGATTCTGATGGGTCAAAATAAGGAGAGAAAAAAGGTAATATTAGATATGCTAATCAGATTGGTGGGATGAACATTCTTATTTTACACCCTCTAGCTCTCATGGTGTTGATTATTTAGTAATTTGTATTTATTTTGTATTAGTCGCTCAAAATAAAACCGATAAAAGAAAATATTATATATGCTATATCATAATAATCATAATCGGTGAGCTTAACACCAATTATTAATCATTATAAATCTGTGTATTATTATATTCTTGGAGAATAAAGTCTATTATTATTATAATTGGTGGGATGAACATTCTGATTTTTTATATCCTCTAGTTCCTGTGGTGTTGGTTATTGATTTATTTATTTTGTATTAGGATAACAAAAGGAAGTTTTATTTGTATATATGTATATATATTCATATATATATATATATATATATATATATATATATATATATATATATATAATGCAGATCATGGGGGAAAAAAATAAAATAAAATCATAAAATTGTATTCTTTTCCAACATCAAAAAAACAAACAAATTAAATATTCGCCACCTGGAAATAAATAAAAAATATTCTCTTTTTTGTTCTATACAAACTATGAACGGATATAAAAATCAGCCTGCATAGTGCCTATACAAATATAGCATATGAGAGTAGGGGGGCGGTTAATCCGCAAATAGCAGCCCACCTTAAAATCTAGTCTCTTTAATATATATATTTTGTTTTAGGTTTTAGAAGCGTTGTGCGTTGTTCTTTCTCTACGAAACCAAAATCTCATACTCAGGGAATCCCAACTCCTGCCCTCCATATGGGATATAACAAACTCCATGACTGGGCTGCACTTTGCCCACGTGTAATCCACCCTCGTGCACGGCCCTGCCGATATAAAGAGGCTCGCCATCCTCGCTCTGCCCTCCTGCTACAGCATTAGATGGAATATCTCCTCCAGTGCCCTGTACCCAGCAACCGCCGAAATCGCAAAGGACTTCGTATTGCCCGCACGCATTTTCAGCGCCACCCCATGGCACATACGCGGTTCCATGACTGGAAAGCAGTTTGCCAGGGATTAATCCCCCTTGGAAATTAGCCCGCGCGATGTAAATTGGCTCGCCGTTGTCCTCACCACCTGGGAAAGCGCTTGGTGGAACTTGTCCGCTATCAGCGCTCACCCAGCAAACAGCACCGCTGGAACCAATAGCTCCTCCACCCTGGGCTTCCTCAATAATCCACGACCCATTAGCACCCCAACCGGTACAAACACCAAAGTACCCAATTGGCACATGCTCGCTATCATGGAAGCTCACGAAGGGATCGCTTTCGCCCTCGCGACCAGCGCTGATATTACCATCAGACCAACGCACCCAGAACCCGCGGAACTCATCCCCGCTTAAAATGCCAGGCGTTTGCGCTTCAGCCACCTCGGGCTTGCTGCGATTTTTACGGATCACAGACTTGGCGTTGCTCCAGCCCCCGATGAAGATCTCGTACATGGGGTCGCTCTCCGAAGCGCCGGTGGTGAGGGCCACGTGCGCATCATTGGAGGCGCGCACGCGGAACTGGCACACGCCGGACCTGTTGGGCAGGAAGTTGTACTCCAACTTGTCTTCCGTGGACAACTCTGCAAAAAAAAATTCATTCAGGTATTTATAAAAGTCTTTATTCGTAATAAAATAAAATAAAATTTATATATATATATATATATATTATAAGTTTAAAATTACATTCAATTTTATTATAATCACTTGAAGGACCAAATAAAGATCTCTTAACCCTAATTATTTTTCCTAGATACAAAAATATCGTACCATCTGGATGAAAATTATCGTTCATGTACGATAATGAACGATAATTTTCGTCCAGATAATACGATATTTTATGGCACATTTTTCAAAATAAAGCTTAAAATTACATTCAATTTTATTATAATCACTTGAAGGAACAAGTAAAGACCCCTTAACACTAATTATTTTCCCTAGATACGGCCCTAATTGGCTCTCTCGATGACTACATTCATAGACATCGCTCAAAAATCGCACAACCCCGGAAGTGGGGTAGATGCCCGAAATAATTTAGGCAGCGACTATATATTGTCGTAAATTGAAAATATTGCTTTTAATTGTTATAATAAAATAACTGAAACAGTAATAATAATAAAAAAAATTGCTTCAAAATTTATACAAACATTTTTAAACAAATTTTAATTGCTACTATTATTATTAATGTTTCAGTTATTTTATTATAACAATTAAAAGCAATATTTTAAAGCTACGACAATATTTAGTCGCTGTATGAATTATTTCAGGCATCCATCCCACTGTGCGGGGTT
This sequence comes from Lordithon lunulatus, assembly GCA_963942505.1. Classification (NCBI taxonomy): domain Eukaryota; kingdom Metazoa; phylum Arthropoda; class Insecta; order Coleoptera; family Staphylinidae; genus Lordithon; species Lordithon lunulatus. The sequence continues at coordinate 70,649,394 of OZ012666.1, forward strand.
GTGCGATTTTTGAGCGATATCTATGAATGTAATCATCGAGAGAGCCAATTAGGGTCGTATCTAGGAAAAATATTCAGGGTTAAGGGTTTTTTATTTGTTCCTTCAAGTGATTATTATAAAATTGAATGTAATTTTAAGCTTTATTTTGAAAAATTAGGGTCGTATCTAGGAAAAATATTCAGGGTTAAGGTTTTTTTTATTTGTTCCTTCAAGTGATTATTATAAAATTGAATGTAATTTTAAGCTTTATTTTGAAAAATGTGCCATAAAATATCGTACTATCTGTACGAAAATTATCGTTCATTATCGTACATAAACGATAATTTTCATCCAGATGGTACGATATTTTATAGGTAGGTGGTAACTAGCAACCATGAAGGAGATTCACTTGGATTTTTACCCTTGCTCCCCAATGCTCAGTACAAGACGACCGACGCCTTTAACCACTGATATAATTTTAAATATAATATTTGATTGCATTCGACTAATAAATTTGAAGACGGCCATCAATCGCACCACGTCTATTAATAAACCGCGATTGCGTCACATCGGTGAATATTGTCGACGTGGCAGAAGGTCACATACCAACGCGATGATGGAGCGCCGCGCATATTCACAATTTAGGGCACCGCAGCGGCAAATAAATAAATAAACAACCGTTGCCTTGATATTATAAACAAATGATGTTTGCTTTATTGAAAAATAATCACGTAGGCTGCTATAATTATAGCATTGCTGGCTATGTGTAATTTACGTTTCTAGCTAATAGAGGTTAATGTATTCTGCATGGAATTTTTAATTGCGTTTGAATCGAGTTGGAAAGTTTGTGAACCTGTCGCGTGATTGAAATTTAATTACTTTTGGGTCTTCATAGAACAGCCAGACAAATGGGCGGATAATTGGGTTTAATTTTAACGTTTATGTTAATAACGCGTGACGACTGTAGATAAAGATAACTTTTGAAGTTGGCTTCATTGTGAACATATTAACAAAAGATGAGAGTGTATATACATGTATACTGGTGAAAATTGTAATTACTTTTTTATTGCGTGCTTTTATTACTACAGGCGCAAGCCAAGCCTGTGTTCGCGTGTGCAATGAATACGGACGGTCAAATTGATATTCAGTTTTCTACAGTAACATACGAATAAAATTTCAATATATCGATACGTTATTTCTAATGAATTTCAATGCAATCCTCAAATATTTCAAGATCATCAAGAAATAAATGATATCAAACTGTCAATATAAAAATCCCATAAATTTTATAGATCCCATATGCCTGTATGCACCAACAACCCATAAACTTTATAGGTCCCATAAACTATTGAATTTATAAATTGAAAATGTCAATATGACAGAAATAGTCAAAATAAATGTCAACACCTTGAATAGCGTTTGTGATTGGAGTTTTGATGACACATTTTTCAGTGTTTCCAATAGAGCGAATTTAAAGTAACTACATCCACTATTTATTGTTGCTATAACAACGAATACTTATGGGTACAATAGCTATTGATAGATTTATAGAACGTTGGTGAATACGAGGGTTAAGCTATTGAATAGATAAATTATAAACGTCAATTGTGACAGATATTGCCAAAACAAATGTCAAACACCTTGAATAGCGCTTGTGATTGAAGCTTTGATGACACCTTTTGTTTAATTATTCAGTGTTTCCAATAGAGAGAATCTAAAGTAACTACATTCCCTAGATAATGTATTTATTGTTGCTATAACAACGAATACTTATTGGTTGAATAGCTATTGATACATTTATGGAGCGTTGGTGAATACGGGGATGAATGTTCTTATCTCGGTTTACTATTTTATATATATATATATATATATATATATATATATATATATATTTATACGTCAAAATGACGTAAAATACGGCCGCTTTTGCCGCCGACACCGCTTCCTAGGAAAGGCTTTAGCCATTAATTTTTCTGAAAGTTCAACGTGAATGTGTTATTCACAAAGTAATAAGAATATTGTTTATGGCATATTGTATTAACCTGAAGACTTATTAGTGAAACAAATGCGTCATTTCGAAGGCCAACCGCGATGTGCGTTATGTCATTGGAGAGTACATGCAAGATTGTTTGTTTTCAATTACAGCCTGCTCGATTGCACGGCATCGTATAATTTCGAAACTTGAGAGAATAGATGTTTGTGTTTGTGAGAGAAGGCAAAATGGGGCAACGGATCGAAAATCGGCGCCGGCGTGTCCGACGTATCCTTTTGCCGTATTAAATAACGATGATATAATCGTCTAAAAATAGCAACGCTACACGCTCAGTTGGCAAACGGCATTGATAAACTTATGAATAATTTATGATCCGCACGACTGTTATTTATTACCGAAAATTTAAAACAAATACAATAACATTTTGATAATTATAATTTGATATGTAAGGTTGTCTTCAAACGGTGCGAGTGTAAATCCACCTCTTAGCAATCTACATATCTTGTTAGATTTCAGTGTTATCTCTAGAGAGAAAATTCTATAAAAATAATGTTTACAACTGTCAGAAAAAGAAGTTCTGAAAACTTATTCTTAAGCCCGTATGACATTATCTAGTTTCCTATATCGTTTTATATATAATAATTGATATATTAAACTGTAAAACTATTTCTAAATGAAAAATTAACATTGTGTATTACGGTGCTGTTATTGTTAAGTGAATTTATTATTATTCCGCCGCTATATAATTTTCTACATGTGTGTATGACACTATGTAGTTTGTGTGTCTGCATCGAAATCGATATAAGAAACTAGATAATATCATACGGGCTTTAGGTATATTTTAACGCTCCTTTAATCCTTTTTCTGTGTTTAAAATAAACCAAATTATTATTTTAAAAAAATAAATAGATAACATTATACTCAATGGTTATACTGTTGGAACTATTGCAAACTTTGATGTGCATTAATCTCAAAAACTGTTTTTACACTTTAAGACATTTGTGCTCTCACAGTGCGATATGATAATAATTTAAATATATTTTTTTGAAAGAATCTTCAAAATGCATAAATAAATAGATAACATTATACTCAATGGTAAAACTATTGGAACTATTGCAATCTTCAAAATGCATTTATCTCAAAAATTGTTTTTGGACGTTACATTTCGTTGTCATGTCATAGTGTGATATGATAATAATTTAAATATATTTTTTTGAAATAAAGTATTTTACACTAGAAGTTTCTGTGACGATTCAAGTAGCAATTCAGTGTGTATGTAAGTGTTAGAACTTGCTACTTGAATCGTCCCCGAAACTCCTAGTGTAAAATACTTTATTTCAAAAAAATATATTTAAATTATTATCATATCACACTAGTGACATGACAACGAAATGGAACGTCCAAAAACAATTTTTGAGATAAATGCATTTTGAAGATTCTTTCAAAAAAATATATTTAAATTATTATCATATCGCACTGTGAGAGCACAAATGTCTTAAAGTCCAAAAACAGTTTTTGAGATTAATGCATATTAAAGTTTGCAATAGTTCCAATAGTTTTACCATTGAGTATAATGTTAACTATTTATTTTTCTTAAATAATAATTTGGTTTATTCTAAACCGAGAAAAATGATTAAAGGAGTCTTAAAATATACCTAAGAATCATCAAAACAAAAACCAAAACCGGAAAATTAATTTAAAAACTTGTCAATCTCAAAGTACAATAAGTATGATTAAATATTGTCTACCGATAAAATTTCTGAAATTTCTAACAAACCCAAAATCCGAAAATTAATTATTTACAGCACTTGTCAATCTCAAAGTACAATAAGTATGATTAAATATTGTCTGCCGATAAAATTTCTGAAATTTCTAACAAAAACCAAAACCCGAAAATTAATTATTTACAGCACTTGTCAATTTCAAAGTACAATAAGTATGATTAAATATTGTCCACCGATAAAATTTCTGAAATTTCTAACATATGTGTTCAGTTTAAAATCATAATTAATTAATATATTTATTTTGATATATGTACTTGAATTAATTAATTGTGACCTAAAACTACTCAATAAATAAAAATCTTCGCTAACATTTACATTCTATAGCTACATATGTGGCATTTATCCTTCACGTGATTTATCGATCTAGCTAGCCGGCAAAAAAAAAGTGGGCCGGTTATTTTAAAACAAATTCCAATCGCCAAACAAAACTAGCCCGGTAACTAGATTATTTAAATAATATAATGCGTACATTCACAAATCAGGAATGCTAGTGACAAATAGTTGAATCACGACGTCCACGCCCGGCGAATTTGCCGACGTGTAAAAAGAGCGCACCGACCGCGTTACGTAAACCGCCCAAATAAAAATTAAAAAACTTTATGATGATTAATTAGTAAATTCAATCACTCACCAATTGGTGCCATTTCGCTGAGAATTAATCCGCAAAGGAGCAGCTGGTGGAAATTACTTTGAATCACACTTGTTTGTTGTTAGCTGCTGCTGGTCGTCGCTACACTGGTGGAGCGGCGGTTCGGATTGCACTGGCCGGCCGGACGGCGGCCGCAAGAATTTTATAAGACGCGGACTTGCAGCGCGCTCGCCGTCTCTTTCTAGGGCGAGCGCGGGCCGGTTCTAGAACGGTGCCCTCGTCGGGCGGTGATTTCACCGAGCGCTCTGGTGACGCAGCGCGGGACGAAATTAGAACGTGTCATCATCAACAAGACAAAAAAAAAACAAACAAGGATGGCTAGTGTGGGAATGCAATTTATTTCTAGAAAAGCTAGAACGTTGATTTATTGAATGAATTTAGTGTACACGGTACTAATACCCCGTGTACACTATTGTTCCACACTACTCTGGAACAATTATGTCGCGATCACCGTTAATTTTATTTAATTTTTAATATTCCAATCAACACTATCGCCCTATAGAACGTGTCATCATCAACAAGAAAAAAAAACAAACAAGGATGGCCAGTGTGGGAATGCAATTTATTTCTAGAAAAGCTAGAACGTTGATTTATTGAATGAATTTAGTGTACACGGTACTAATACCCCGTGTACACTATTGTTCCACACTACTCTGGAACAATTATGTCGCGATCACCGTTGATTTTATTTAATGTTTAATATTCCAATCAACACTATCGCCCTATACATTTTAAATTAACATCTTTTTACTTTAATTAACATAAAGATCTACAGACATATCACCTACATCTGTAGGGCACCGTTCTAGAATTGGCCCGCGCTCGTCTTAGAAAGAGTTGATGATGAAGATGAATGTATAAAACTGCAATACTAGAACATGGAAATAGGAAAGAACATTGAGGAAAAACATATGGAAGTAGATCAGAGACTCGAAGAATAATCTACGACAGAAACAACGAACAAATTCTACAGCAATCTCTACAGCGATGGACTGGATTCAGCTCTTTGCGCTTTCGATGAAATAAATTATGATACTCGGGCCCAGATGGTACCCCGACCCCCATTGCTGCAAACGTGTAGCTGCGTAAGGCGTGAGGATGGAGTTCCTACCTGAATATATGTTTTGTTGTCTACAGCGATGAGGACGACAACCGGGATTACAGGTTTCGCGATGAAAAAATTATGAATGTGGGATCATAGGATGGACTTGATATAGGATATACGAAATGGAAGAAGCAATTAAAAGTATCCAGAATAATAAAGCCGGGATAAGACCCAAAATACTCAAAGTAGAGGGCAGAATATAAAGTATTATAAGCCTTATACACAAGAAACTGGAACCGCACACAGAGAAAGAGATTACCAAAAACGCATAGATATGAGATTACCAAAACCATCTTTACTATAAACCAATTATTATTAAAATGTCACGAAGTAGGTATAGAAACCGACATACACAGGGTAGTGTAACTCTTACGAGAGCGCTGTGATTGGCTGGAAGAAATGTTTCAGGTACAAAGGTTAGATGGCGTCAGGTCGCTAGTAAATATTTTGTCTATGGACATACATTTCATAGCGTTTCAAGCCGCTTTTAACAGTTGCAGGTATGGGCAGCCTTCAGTTTATGGCAAAGACAAACTGGACCAACAAGTTCAACGAAAATAAACTACCAATATTAACCTAGACCTGGACCCTTACGCAGAAAGTCAAACAACAAGTTCGCGTCGCACAAAGAAGGAAAGTGCAATGCTTAACGTATCGTTCAGGGACTACAAACTCAAAGAGTGGATCCAGTACAAAACCAATGTCATGGATATAGTAGAAATGTTGCTAGGAGTAAAATGGCAGTGGACAAAAAGACTCAAATTGTGCACCTTTTACAGTCTGACAATGAGCTAATCGAAGAACAAACTCGTTTGTAATATTTTCAATAATATCTAGAGATATCAGTATTATATTATCAATATAGATACTTATCAGTGCATAGAAATCTCTTAAGATTTTGCACAATCACAACATTATATATTCATTTATTAGTACTAATATATATATATATATATATATATATATATATATATATATATATATATATATATATATATATATATATATATATATATATATATATATATATCCACTGGCCTTTTCTACCACAATGTGGTGTAAAGGCTATTATTATTTAATATTGTATTTATGTGATTTTGTAAATAAAGATGGTTATTATTGTATATAGATAGTAATATTTTGTCGAGCCTCATTATATTAAAATTAGAAAATACCTCGGTCATGTCTAATTGCGCCTTTGTAACCCATCATCCGAGTAGCTCATGAATCATTCATTGCGTTCATTCATTTCGCGTCGAATTGATTGTCCAATTTACTATCACCGTTTACAATTGGAGGTGGGCCGCGTTGTTTACGTAGCAACATCATGACTCATGTGCGCTGGCGGCGGAAACGCATTACTCGCTTATTGAAGGTCGTCGCCGCGATTAGTAAATCAAATTCGAAACTACTAGAAGCGTTTAACACTAAGTGGCTAAAAGCAACATCAAAAACGCGATGACGTCAGATTTGTTTAGGGATTAACTTTACAATGTCACAATGATGCAATTATTTTTTGATATATCACATATGTGATAATAAAACTTTGTAGTAATAGCAGTAATAGCTGCGTGGCTATAATGTTAAAATGTATAGGCATTATGTAATCAAAAGTACACGGCGGTGTGAAAGTAGTGGGTACCGTCGAATATACTTTACTGTCGAAAATGCCGGATTTACACGTATATAATAGCTGAAGCAAGTTACCAAGGCAAGTAGCTTGACTAAATCATTTTTTGTTTAGTGTATCTCTATATACAAGTTAGTAGTAGGTTCAAAATCGTCGTAAAAAAATGCATTATATTATATATATATATATATATATATATATATATATATATATATATATAAAATGGAAGTAAATTTAAAGCTCCACAACTTTGTTTTTGGCAAAATTTCTGAGAAACTGTCGTGGGAGAAATTATAAGCATTTTTGAGTCCACCGTTTCCGTTTCCGTTTCAATACTATAAAAATACGGCTCAACGCAGACCACTGGTCTATATTTGTTTACCACCATACACATTACTTTGATAGAGGATATTTATAAAGGATACATCCAAATGTTTTTAGCATAGGATTAAACCAAGAAGTTTTGGAAAGCTCAGCTTGCTCAACTGTTAAAAATCATTGCAGCATTACCAGGAGTTAGGATTGGTCATCAAACATATTATTAACAGGAACAGTTGAAGGGTATCACCTGCATCTATGTAGAAATCTCACTGCAGCTTATCTGAAACATATAAATATCGCCATAACAAGTATTTATAAATTTATTTTTATATTTTATAAATATATATGTATAATATATACAAAACACTCATTGCAGTAAGGTTGTTTGTTTGTTTTTCTGTTTATAAAGAATAATTTATATACCATTGCTACTATAGCACTACCTAAAATAATAAAATTACATTGTTACATCATACGAAGACGACAAGTCGATAAATATACTGAAAAAATAATACTTAATAATGCAAATAATCCGTCAAATATAGTTGGCGACAAGCTGGGCTGCATATCCGGGCTACACTCATCATCGGTCTCTATTTAAAACAAAAATGGAAGGATATAGGATAAGTATATATGTATGTGTATGCATGTGTAAATATGTTAACGGTCAGTTCTATTTTGTGTATAAAGTACGTTTCGGTGATAGTCAATCTTGAAGGCCACGCGTTTGCTGTCAACAGTCCTTGCCGTGGTGCGAGTTGAGATCCTGCAGGAAGCAGTACAGGATGCCCGCCTGCGCCATCACGTCCACCGTCTCCATCTCCAGGTGGTTCTTTTGTTTGGCGTCGGGCTTGCCGCCCGGTCGCAGCAGCGTCGGTCCGAAGACCGTCGCCAGGTTGTGCAGCGACATTTTGTTCTCATTTTCATGCTGGTAAATTCTAGAATGATAATATGGACATCGCTTAAAATTATTGTGTATGCCGAATTAGCTATTTACCAGCTTGAATCTAGCAGTTTTTTTTTTTAGAAGCTCATGCGTAGGATTGTAGTCAAGCGGATTCTGAATATGCAGGGAATCAGGAAATTTCAAGGTTTTTGGTTGTTTATTGCAATGCTTCGTTCTGAAAATTCTTGCCGAGAGGCTGTAATATATTTGTCAATAGATTGCATTTTGTTATTAAATCGTGTCGCCGTCTTCAGGGATGTATTCATGGACATTTTGGTCTTATGTTTATGTAGCTATAATATTTAGCTTATGCTTGCAGGTTTTGATATCTTATAGCTTACATAATTCGCGATTTAAACGTTAACAGCTGATCATTGTTATTGTTTGATCAGCTGATTGCATTAAAATCATATAATTTCAGTCACTTCTACAATAATGTTGTTTTAAGGTATAAATAGTATATACCTTGTAATCTATAGTCATATATAAGATGAAAAAACAAATTTATAAATATTTATTTTGCTCTATAAGTATAATTAAAAATAGAAAACGATGTTTCTAGCTTATTAGGGTGGTGCAGCAATAAAACGCTATTTAGTTGAAGTACACTTTACTTCCTTTTTTGCCAATATTTCGTTGCTAAAACAGCTACTTCATCAGGGCTCGGAGTATGTGAAATTAGCTGTAGATTTGGATGAAACCCACAAATGGTACAGAAATGTATTCTTTATAAAAATGGCTGACGATGACTATGCCTATTTCATACTATTTCAATAGTTTACCTTATAAGATGATCCAGCAGGAACTCTATGGTGGCTTTGTTCTCTTTCGGCAGCTTCTTAAAGTTTTCGCGTAGAAGCTCAATCCGCCTCGTCAGGTTCTCATTGCTTTGATTGAACGCTTCTAGAAGGGGCGGGTAGAGGGCGTCTGTGAATAGAGCTTCGGGCAACTCGCGCAAATACGAACGCAGTATACCCGTTACGGAATGTATGTCTACTTCCTTCAGGAGCTGTTCGGCCTCGTAGGAATCTCAAGAGAAAAATAAATATTATAATATTGATAATACAGGCCGGCCATTGGCTTTTGTCAATAAAAGTTTCGTAGAAAACCAGAACATTAAGCCCTGGTTTTCTAGAAGTTCATTACTCATTGTAACTTACTCGTTTCGAATGATTTCCTCAATTTGGCGAGATCAGAGGCGGAACCAGATACCCTATACACACCCACTTCAGACATGCCACGCCTCTCCACCTCACGTACACATGCGGAAACGATGAATGGTATATCCCGCTTTTGGCGTCTGGATTAAAACATAAATACAAACATTTCTAATACATTGTTTTGAATTCACGATTCAAATGCTAACGGTTTGTTGGCTAACGCACTAGTGGATAGTCTTCAGCTGTTATTTTGAGTATTTAGATTATAAACGTGATAGTTTCAGAAGGCAAGATATAATTATTTAAAGATATGCAACCTATGGCCAATTCACACTCATTCTGAGCCAACAAGTTCTCTCCACTTAGTAGTTATTTTTGTCAGCCTGGTTTTTATAAAAGTTAGCACTTTGTAGAAACACTCATAATATTTGTATACTCACTTGCAAATTTGTGCTATTTTCTCCCCAAACAACGGCCCTCCTTTGCCAGGAACACGCCTTAGGGACACCTCAAACGGAATGTACTTCAGTCCGATGCGCAGATCGCACCCATTAATCTTCAATTTCTTCTCAATCAGACTCTGGTGCAGCCACTGCCTGCTCAGTTGCTGCGTGTGCTTACCAAATAGCGTGGCCACCGGTCCAGTCTCCCTGTATACTAGTATACGTAAATTTTCACAGCCCTCCAAGTCCAGCACGAACGTCTCGTTCCACGCTGGACTGTTTGATCGACACACCATCTTCGTCTTCGCTTTACGGAAGAAGTGGCCATAAAAGTCCACCTCAATACAGATGTATACATCTAGAAAGAAAAATTGCATTCTAAATATCTAGTTCATCAACATGTGTAACAGAACAACCCATTTATAATAACAATAATAATAAAAATTTATTTCATAAATAAAACAAATTATAAATGAAACGTCACAGAAACGACTTAATTTTCATAGATATTTTCCATACAATATGGTTCTAGATCACATAGATATCTGAACAGAGTGGATTTCATCTTATTAATTTTCTTTTATATCAATATATATTGGGAGGTGGTTTGAAGATCTTAATACATGAGTAATATGTGCCTCTTTCATAAGTGTTAAGTCTGTGAACAGGAATATCATATACTTGTCCATGTCATGTGAGATGTGTTGTAGACAAGATTCAAATTTATGTTTTTTTCCACACAAAAAATACACATTCACGTGTTCCATATTAGGGTATATGGTAACTGGATTGCCCAAAATGAACTATCATATGTAAAATCAATCGCAATGATATTTAAATTTACCGCCAAATATCCCTGCCAGATCACAGTTCGATGACAACAAATGTTTTCCTTCACCGTATTGGTCGAAAGAACATGCGACGTCCTCTTTTATAAATCCTTGATAAAAACCTTTTTAATCTCTACAGAACATCCCCATATTAATATTTCACAACGCATATAAAAATCTATATACGCATATATTTTTGCAATGTCATAGGTGGTAGCAGACATAAGCATTCTCAGGCTGTAGCATGTCTTACCGATTCTATTACAAATATGTTGATAAGATATTTGAAACGAACATTGAGAATATAGAACAAAATATGTAAATAGGTAATGCATGCTTACCTGCAGCAAACTCCAAACCTTGCATATCATAAATTGTGATATGCAAGTCGCCAACCAGCAAACTCTCATCATGCCCAGAGCGAAGCAGGTACGAGCCCATGTTCGTTTTCAAATAGGTACGACACGCCGTAATCCACGTCTGTAATTCCAGCATGCTGAAACTACTATTGGGCGCGGGCGGGCGACTCGTCTGCTGTAACGTTTGTATCGTCTCGATCCACTGCGTCCGTTCGAACTCGGAAGAAAGGAAGAACGTGAAGACTTTTTGCGAGCTGCTGTGCCGTATTCGGAACATTAGGTTTGGGGACACCAGCACCAGTTGACTCTCTAGCTCGAGCAGACGCTTGCGCACCTTTTCGCTGCCACCTCGACCCAAACGAATTTTCTAGAAGGAAGAAATAATAATAAATATAATTGAAAACATGTCAGTATTTTTGAACTATAGCAAGTGGAATCCAAATCAGACTGTATATTGTAATTGTAATGGTAGTATATTGTAAATTAAACTTAAAGTTCTGGTTTCCGAGGAAACGGCCGCTTTTGACGTCATTTACACATCACAAAAATTTTAAATATATGTAATTGAACGCACCTTTTTGTATTATTTATTAAAAAATAATAATAAATACTAATTGAAAGCATGCAATAACTTCACAGAAAACCTCTGAAAAACTATGAAAGGTGATTCCCCGCGGGGGATCGAACTTGGGCTCCCCAATGCTAAGTACGTTTTATCCACGAATATAACAATGTTTTTCACATGCAAACCCTATGAATCGAAGTATGCTCTACATTGTTTTATATTGTAGAACAAATGAGTATAACTCTCATACGAACTATCTATTTTATTGTTTTATCACACAAATGCAACAATGTGGATTTATTATAAACTATAATATACAATAATGCAGAGCATACTTTGATTCCTAAATTATGTAGGAAAAGAACATTGTTATATCCATGGATAAAACAATGAAGAGTGTAGTTCAAGTCATAGGGGACGCCCACCCGCCCCACCTTCGTTCGCATAGTTTTATTATTTATGAAAACTAGTATTACCATTGTTTTTTCAATTGTTAATCGAGATTTATCGATAAATGAAAAGTATGCGAACGAAGGTGGGGTGGGCGGGTGGCCCCTATGACTTGAACTACGTCCTCCATTGTTTTATCCACGAATATAACAATGTTTTCCACACGCAAACCCTATGAATCGAAGTATGCTCTACATTGTTTTATATTGTAGAACAAATGAGTATAACTGTCATATGAACTATCTATTTTATTGTTTTATCACACAAATGCAACAATGTGGATTTATTATAAACTATAATATAAAATAATGCCGAGCATACTTTGATTCCTAGATTATGTAGGAAAAGAACATTGTTATATCCATGGATAAAACAATGAAGAGTGTAGTTCAAGTCATAGGGGCCGCCCACCCGCCCCACCTTCGTTCGCATAGTTTTATTATTTATGGAAACTAGTATTACCATTGTTTTTCAATTGTTAATCGAGATTTATCCTTAAATGAAAACTATGCGAACGAAGGTGGGGTGGGCGGGTGGCCCCTATGACTTGAACTACGTCCTCCATTGTTTTATCCATGAATATAACAATGTTTTTCACATGCAAACCCTATGAATTGAAATATGCTCTACATTGTTTTATATTGTAGAACAAATGAGTATAACTGTCATATGAACTATCTATTTCATTGTTTTATCACACAAATGCAACAATGTGGATTTATTATAAACTATAATATAAAATAATGCAGAGCATACTTTGATTCCTAGATTATGTAGGAAAAGAACATTGTTATATCCATGGATAAAACAATGAAGAGTGTAGTTCAAGTCATAGGGGCCGCCCACCCGCCCCACCTTCGTTCGCATAGTTTTATTATTTATGAAAACTAGTATTACCATTGTTTTTTCAATTGTTAATCGAGATTTATCCATAAATGAAAACTATGCGAGCGAAGGTGGGGTGGGCGGGTGGCCCCTATGACTTGAACTACGTCCTCCATTGTTTTATCCACGAATATAACAATGTTTTTCACATGCAAACCCTATGAATCGCAGAATGCTCTACATTGTTTTATATTATAGAACAAATGAGTATAACTGTCATACGAACTATCTATTTTATTGTTTTATTACACAAATGCAATAATGTGGATTTATTATAATCTATAATATAAAATAATGCAGAGCATACTTTGATTCGTAGATTATATTAGGAAAAGAACATTGTTATATCCATGGATAAAACAATGAAGAGTGTAGTTCAAGTCATGGGGGCCGCCCACCCGCCCCACCATCGTTCGCATAGTTTTATTATTTATGGAAACTAGTATTACCATTGTTTTTCAATTGTTAATCGAGATTTATCCTTAAATGAAAACTATGCGAATGAAGGTGGGGTGGGCGGGTGGCCCCTATGACTTGAACTACGTCCTCCATTGTTTTATCCACGAATATAACAATGTTTTCCACACGCAAACCCTATGAATTGAAGTATGCTCTACATTGTTTTATATTGTAGAACAAATGAGTATAACTGTCATATGAACTATCTATTTTATTGTTTTATCACACAAATGCAACAATGTGGATTTATTATAACCTATAATATAAAATAATGCAGAGCATCTAACGCCTCTAACCACTGAGCTGTGTTATTAAAAATAATAGTTCACCTTATCTTCCGCGATTTTCTCCTCCATCCGAAGCATGTCGCGCGCGTTTGAGGCCTGCGACTTCAGCGACACCAAATCCGTGGAAGGCACCTCATGAGGGTTCGCAATGGACTCCTCCAGTATTTTAATATCCTCCACCGGGATGAACCATTTCAGTTCGAATGTGTACTTCTCGCTGCGGCCCGAGGACTGAAATAAAACCTGTGTTTGAGGGAGGAACAGGGAAGAAGGAAAAAATAAACAAAAATTAAAAATCAAATAAAAAAAATAATTAAAATAAAATTAAAAAAATTAAAAATTAAATTAAAAAAGTTAAAAATTAAATTTAAAAAAATTTAGATACATTTAAAAAATTAAACATTAAATAAAAAAAATTAAAATTTAAAATTAAAATTTAAAATTTAAAATTTAAAATTTAAAATTTAAAATTTAAAATTTAAAATTTAAAATTTAAATTAAATTAAAAAAATTTAAAATTAAATTAAAAAAATTTAAAATTAAATTTAAAAAAATTTAAAATAAAATTTAAAAAAATTTAAAAAAATTTAGATAAATTTAAAAAATTAAACATTAAATTAAAAAAAATTAAAATTTAAAATTTAAAATTTAAATTTTTTAAATTAAAATTCGCGAAATTAAAAAGGCTTCACTTAAATACAATTTAAAATTTAAAATTTAAAATTTAAAATTTAAAATTTAAAATTTAAAATTTAAAATTTAAAATTTAAAATTTAAAATTTAAATTAAATTAAAAAAATTTAAATTAAATTAAAAAAATTTAAAATTAAATTAAAAAAATTTAAAATAAAATTTAAAAAAATTTAAAATAAAATTTAAAAAAATTTAAATAAATTAAAAAAATTAAACATTAAATTAAAAAAAAATAAATTTTAAATTTTAAATTTAAATTTTTTAAATTAAAATTTAAAAAAATTTAAATAATTAAATAACAAAAATTTAAATTTAAATGAAAGTAAAATAAAATAAACAAAACAAATAAAAATAATATTCAACTTAATCTCTATAAAATACATAAAAATGTATATATTGGGTGTCCCTAAAGTATGAACTAAAATCAATAAAACCTTTATTTATGATTTTTGTAAAAATTGCCCGGACCGATTTTTAATTTTAAACTGCCAATTTTTAATGAAAGTCTCAATTTTCTTCGACCATACAATATTTTTAATGTTATACTTATTCCAACTAAAGCCTTATCCACATTTGCAAATATTTATATTTGTTGCAACTGTGTAGATAGTGTGGATAATTACAACGATTAAATTTATACCTGATTTCATCTGGTGAGTTATACCACTAGATGATATAAGGTGTAAATTTAATCGTTGTAATTGTCCACACTATTTACACAGTTGCAACAAATATAAATATTTGCAAATGTGGATAAGGCTTTAGTTGGAATAAGTATAACATTACAAATATTGGATTGTTAAGGCGTCTACTTTGTGATAATCACATTAATTATTAACATTACATTTCTTCTATAAAGCAAAAAAAATATATTAAAAAAATATAGAAAATATTATTACCTTGTACTTAGCACATGCAATGACGTCATTGAATAAAAATAGATGCCTCAATTTCCTGTTGCCATCCACAAACTCAACGATAAATGAATTTTTGACTAGACGACGTTGTGCTCTATCTGTGGCCTGCAATAAAAATAAAACTATCATAACTCCTTACCATATTTATTATTTAGTATCCAGTGATTATAGAATAGTTATCACACTCATGAGAATTAAATGTAATTCTTGTATATGAGTAATCAATCAATATAAATATTAAAGCTTAGTTGTATTAAACATATAACTCTCAAGTTAATTTCCAAAACGTCACTTTTGATTACTTTGACACATAATGCGACGTTGCCATATACAAACAGAGGTACTTGAAGCTATGAAGTGGAAAGTGAATAACAAATGATGCAACATCAATATAATCATGGGTTATTGTTAACTTGCATGTATACTACCGAGCCTAAACATTGCAGCTAAAAATAATTAAAACTATAATATTAATATCTGCATCAGTGATCAGATGATTAATCAATGTCTACATGTAGTGGCTATTAGTATAAATTAATGAGGGTCAGCAAGGATAAACATTGTTGGTTAAATAATGTATGACATTACTTATTATTATTGTTATTGTTAACTTGCATGTATACTACTGAGCCTAAACATTGCAGCTAAAAATAATTAAAACTATAATATTAATATCTGCATCAGTGATTGGATGATTAATCAATGTCTACATGTAGTGGCTATTAGTATAAATTAATGAGGGTCAGCAAGTATAAACATAATTGGTTAAATAATGTATGACATTACTTATATAATCATCAGAATATAAACCAATAAAAACAAATTCCTCCTAATTATTGAAAAGAGCAAACATATTTCTTCTAATAAGACAGTTATGTTTGGACAAATAAATGTATTTAAGTGAAGCCTTTTTAATTTCGCGAATTTTCTTTACCGTCAAATAATAAAGCGGTCCCTCGAGATTGTTATTGATCAACCGATACGCCTCCTTGCGTTTCTTCTTCTTAACACACAAGCACATCATCACAAAAACCCCAACAATAACTAACTGCCCGCTTAATAGCGCACAATTCGTTATGTGGGTCACAAATACCTGCCTCACATACACAATTGTTGACACTCTATAAGGCATTGCGATTGATATGCAGAGTGCGGCCGGCACATAATGAGGGGGGAAGAGACGCGGCTACGGGAAGCACGGAATTGAAATTATATTTACAAACACGGGCCTGCATTTTATCTAATTCCGTCACTAATGAGGGGAAGGAACAACAACAGGATGTTACCATACAGGGACACACTATATGGTTACTTATTTTGTGATCTAATTATCATTTTGTATTAGATTAAGAAAATTAATTTAATACAAAATAGGGCTGAAAAGCTTTTCCGCTGGTAAAGGAGGAAGCTCAGAGGTTTTTAATCAGCAAATACCTGCTGATTAAAAACCTCTGAGCTTCCTCCTTTACCTTAACTTCACATGAAAACCTCTGTTCCGAATAAATTCAGTGTATTGTATTTTAGAATATTCTCACTTTACTTGATTTTCTTCTATTTTAATTTAAATAAAATATAAAGAAAATCAAATAAAGTGACAATATTCTAAAATACAATACACTGAATTAATGTAGTGTATTGAATTTTATTAATCAGATTATAGGAATAGTCCAACCGTTATTTATTTGGTTTGCTATGGATGAACTTACAGAACGACAAAACGAAATCGGCTATAATTTGTGATACTTACTGGGAACATTGATTTTGTCTGTATCATGTTAAACTGGTCGAGGAACTTCTGGGTGAGCTCCAGCGCCTCGGCAAGGGAATTGTGGTCGGGCGACGAGACCGACGTGTACTTCAGCAGGTCGTGCAGCACCAGCGCGTTCTTCTGAACCCGCGCCACCGGCTTGTGCAGCAGGTCCTCCAGGGAAATCGTTTGCCCGGCCAGCGGTTTGCATGTGATGTTTTTCGAAATGTCGGCAAACTGGGTGTTCGCACTGCTGCACTTGCGGGCGGTATCCACGGCGCGGCCGTAGTTGCCCAGAAACGCACCGTATAGTTCTAAATTCTTTGCCTACAACACACATGAAATACATTTTTATTTATTGGTTTAAATTTTCCAAATTTTAGTTTCATTACATATTGCACAACTGTATCTTGCATTAGGCATCTCAAACCTATACCAGTAAAGATAACTATTGAATAATAATACTCATTTCGTCTTCAGCCTTATGGTCGTGTGATATTTTTGATAATTCAGCCTTAAGGTCGTTTTATCAAAAATATCATGACTATTAGATGGCTCTTGTCCGTATTCACCAACATCCAATAAACTTTATAGGTCCCATATGCTATTGAATGGATAAATTGACAACATCATTGTGACAGAATATGCCAAAACAAATGTCAAACAACTTGAATAGTTATTGGAGCTTTGATGACACCTTTTGTTTAATAATTCAGTGTTTGCAATAGAGAAAATCTAAAGTAACTACATTCCCTAGATAATGTATTTATTGTTGCTATAACAACGAATACTTATGGGTTCAATAGTTATTGATAGATTTATGGAACGTCAGTGAATACAGGTGTTAACATAATACACTAACAACAGTAGTATAATGTTTACACAAATTAGTTTTTTGTTTCGCCCCTAGGCTATGTTTACTCCAGCCCTTCATGGGCAGTCGAAGTTAGACTCACCATTAGTTTAAAACTATCGCCGATCCGGCTTTCCCATTTTAGGGAATGTTTGCGTAGACTCTCCAGGAAGTTCGAATGAAGCATGTGCAGTTCTGGGATTTTGTAGAAAATCGTGTTGAAGTCGTATACGCTTATAACCGGCTGTGAAGTCTCTAAAGTAGCCTTGATGGCTTTCATATACTGAAACAAATATTACACATATATATTTATTTATTTATTTATATATATATATATATACTTTTCTTTATAATGTATCACATGTGTATTGCTATTTTTACAATAAAAAATTATAAAAAAAAACACTCGTTTTACTTATTGTTTATGATGAATTGTCACAAAATAGACATCGAAACAATCCAATATCAGAATTTGTATGACTAAAATACCAATGAATAAGAATAATTACCATTATAAACACATGGAGCCACTCGACATAGTTAGTCTCGCTGTCTATGATGTTCAACATGATACTTTTGTAGATTTTCGATTTCTCACCTTCAATCTTTTCGCTCTCCTGAAAACAAAACATAAATAATTTATTCCTTTAATACACTGGATGGTGACTTGAAAAGATCAATTTTGGAATGCCCCTTATTGCATTCCAAAGATGTATGTTGACCTTCTGATTTGAGCTAATCATTCTGGAAGCAAACGATTATCCATGTACATATATAAATGATAGAGTACTAGCTGATGTTTCAAAGTCTGGGACAATACTGATGAAAAGAAGATTGAAGCAAATACAGACAGTCCCAGAAATTACAGTATTATTAACTGTGTAAGGTGCCCTTAATACGATTAGATGCTGGTCTTTACTTAATAGGGGAAAATTTGCAAGGTTTAAAGTGATTTTCCATCATCATTTATGATTAAGGTTCTAGAACGAACAGTTTAGACTGTGGTACATACCAAATTAAACTCAATAGTAACTTACCGAATAACTTATTTGGCTAAACTTCCTTCTTGTAGCCGGTGTGGAAGACTCAAGTGAACTGGAGCTGGCATACGAGCCATTCTCAGTATTTCTCCGCAACGGTATGCTCTCGGGACACAGATCCTCCTCATCGTCGCTTTCATGACTGATTTTTCTGTAAACAAAGAAACAAATGTATCACAAAATCTATATTATTATTATTATCCATAACGCCATGACTTACTGAATAAAATATTCGATATTCACGTAGTTGGATTGCGGTTCGGGCGATTGCGGTTCAGGGCCGACGTTCTGCAGCGAGCTGTGCTTTGCGTGCAGCGGCAACGTGCTCGAGTTGGAGAAGACGTTCTCAGTACTGGAACCTTGGCCTAAAACACATAAATCCTCTATATATCCGACAAAAATTAACTATTTATATACATATTCAGACAATTGCTAAGTATTCTAAATTTTCCATAACTATGAGCCTATTCAATCCAAATTTGCCAATAACTTAGCCCAGCTAGGAAGCTGAATGTATATAAAAGTACCATAGAAAGTATACATCTAGTTAAGTTCCTACTTAACTACCTACAACCTATACTTTCTATGGTAGGTTGACAGACATATTCAATTAAGCTCTGGTTTCCTAGGAGAGCGGCCGCTTAAAAACGGCCGCCTTTGACGTCATTTTTACGTCACAAAAATAATTCTACGTGTATATAAACGAATATAGTTTGCTATAAAGTGTAATACCTCAACGTACTGCAAAAACGCAATGAATTACGATGAAAAATTGTGAGTTTTTCTATTACATATACTTAAAACGACCTTTGTAATTTGTGAATGACGTCAAAAGCGGACGCTTTAAAGCGACCGTTCTCCTAGGAAACGAGGGCTTTAGGAAATTTGTAGTTGTCAGTTGCAGTCAGATTACATTAAAGATTGTGTTTGTCTCTACACCATTTTTTATTGCACATATATGAACACTTCTCTAGTCTGAAAACTAGTCATAATGCATTTTTTTGTAAACCAGCATGATCAAATAATTTATAATCACAAATATATGCTTCTAATAGCACTCCTAGGGTATACGTCATTTATACCGAATTATGTTGATGAATGTAAGAACATAAATATAATATTTTGATTTTGACTGTAACCTGTAATCCATAAAGTGTTAATCAGATCACTGAACGTTTTTACTTTCTTGAAGATGTTAATCGAACCGAAATATCTTACATAGATTTATGGAGCATTAGTGAATACTGGGGTATATCATGTGATTTGTATACACTTACTGTTGGTTAAGGCGTTGTCGTAATTATCAGATGCTACGATATCGTAATAAGGCTCATCAATAGGGGTGGTGTGGTCGACGGAAGAGGATCGCACCGATTCTATGCTATCACTTCGCGGCGGCGGTGAACTCTGCTCTTTCAAGGAGTTGGATGTGCGCAACTTTGGTTTCAAAGGCGGACTAGAAGAATAAAAAACAACACACATTTAAGAACTTCTTATCTGTAGCACTGGTTTTGGTTAACAAAAAATATCCCAAAAAAACATATTAAAAGTAGCCACTCTTAATCAAGTTGAAATAAATGTATGTATATGATATAAAAATCAATTTTGAAGTGTTTGTTGGTATAATATTGTATATTGTGACCAAATTAATAATAAAAACCAAATGGTATGGTAATATTCTTATTTTATGAGCATTAATGATTGACATGTTCTTTATATCAGATTTGTTGTGTCTAATTTCTTATTTTCTACTTCTTTAGTCAATTACAGACACGAATATTACATACAAATATAATTCTAAATAATTCAATAATTATCACATAATTTATCTGATATTCCAATATAATAATAATAAAGTAAATTAATTTCCAAAAGAAAAGAAAAATACAGTTAATAATTTATAATTATAATTATAATAAACATATACATTTGAAACGAATGATGCCAGTAATCGCACCCCAGGTAACTGTATTACCATTCTATCTGTTTCATTTGCATTGTGTGGATGACAAATATTTATTATTAATAACAAAATCAGCCACAAAGTGTTTATATGCAGCAATCAATGAATAATTACATTCACTTGTTGCAATCCACCTACTACAATACATTAATTTAAATAAATAAATAAATAAATATCATTAATGCTGCTTTTTTTTTGTAGTTTAAAACAACATTCATCACGTAATTTGCTAATACAAAATCCTCTATCAAAATAAAACAATTCAAATAGTAACAAATACTGTAACTACAACTACTAATGTATTTAAATCTATTACTTACACGGGTGGTTGTTGTTTGACGGGAGACGAACACACGACATTACTCTTAACACCATTGACTTCAATTACAGTAACAAAACTGCTGGGGTCACTCCCAGCAGAAACTTCAGTCTGTTCTTTGCTCTTTGGAAGCGAGGCAGTCTTCACGGAGGTCGCAAGTGTCGCAGACAGCTCGCTAATGCACTTGTCCACGGACGTCTCACAATCCGGTGATTCAGGAGGTGGGGCAGAAGGTATCGGATCATCATCTTCATCCTACAACAACAAAAACAATCAATTATAGTATTTAGCGTAATAAAAACAACAACCTTTATTTGGAATAACCATTACAGACACAATCACAATATATAATATACAATAAAAAAATAATTTTTCTCAAAAATTAGGGGTATTTTCCCTTTCTACCCTCACCCATTTCCTTTTCCATACCAGTCTTTTGCAGATTACTACCCATTTCCCATCCTCTTTTAACCATTCATACATCTTTCTGCAACACCCCACCCATTCCCATTTCACTTCCTCACATTCCTTGCTAATGTGCCACCACATGTCACTTCCCTTCTACACACCATCCACACATTCCTGCCTCTCTCTTTTAAACTGCATCTCGTTCTTGTCACACATACTTTGTGCTCCCTGCTTCACCCACCTCTGGTTATGTAGCTCAGAGGTTTCTCTGTACTTGCCACACTACATAAACAGGGTTGTATGAGCTCTCAATCATTCTCATCTGCCTTTCTTGCCACTCATCATACCTCATTCTCTCTCTGACCATATTTCATACTGACATTTTCCTCCACCAACACCTCAGACCCACTCTTCATTCATCCTTCCTCTATCTTTTCTCCATTCATGCCCATATTCACCAACATCCCATAAACTTTATGGGTCCCATAAGCATTTGAATGGATAAATTGACATCATTGTGACAGAATATGCCAAAACAAATGTCAATAAAAATTTGAAAATATGAAAATATGAAAATATGAAAATATGAAAATTTGAAAATATGAAAATATAATAATTTGAAATTTTGAAAATATGAAAATTTGAAAATATAAAAATTTGAAAATATAAAAATTTGAAAATATTAAAATTTGAAAATATAAAAATTTTAATATATGAAAATATAAAAATTTTAAAATATAAAAATTTGAATATATGAAAATTAGAAAATAAATATGAAAATTTCAAAATATAAAAATTTGAAAATGTAAAAATATAAATATTTGAAAATATGTAAACATGAAAGTATAAAAATTTGAAAATATCAAAATATGAAAATTTAAAAATATGAAAATTTGAAAATATGAAAATATAAAAATTTTAAAATATAAAAATATGAAAATTTGAAAATGTGAAAATATGAAAATTTTAAAATAAAATTTTGTAAATATTAATATTTAAAAATAAGGAAAATGAAAATGTGTAAAATAAAAATGTGAAAATGCCTAAATGTAAATATGTCAAAATGATAAAACGTAAATATGTTGTAACACCTTGAATAGCACTTGTGATTGAAGCTTTGATAACATATTTTGTTTAATTATTCAGTGTTTTCAATAGAGAGAATCTAACGTACCTACATTCCCTAGATAATGTATTTATTGTTACTATAATAACGAATACTTATGGGTTCAATAGCTATTGATTTATGGAACATCGGAGAATACAGGGGTATCTGTCATTGATAAATCAATGAAAACTGATTAATTTAGTATCATATAATTAAGTATCAAGTCATAATACTTACATACACATGCATGAACACAGAAGGACTCGAAGGTCAGTTACAAAACCATAACACAATACAGTAACTACTACTACCTCTGTATTCACCAATCTATCCTAAATGTAGCAATAGCTATTGAACTCATAAATATTTGTTGTTATAGCAACAATAAATACATTATCTAGGGAATATAGTTACTATAGATTCTCTCTATTGGAAACACTGAATAATTAAACAAAAGGTGTCATCAAAGCTCTAATCACAAGTGCTATTTAAGGTGTTGTGACATTTGTTTTGATTTCTGTCACAATGACATTTTTAATTTGTCCATTCAATAAGCAATTCAAGCTGCCATATACTCTATGGTAGCAGAAAATTAACTATATGAATATACTATTCAGTAGAGAATCTATATCTGCATAACATTTGTTTTTTTGTCATTTATATAATTATATATCCAAGGTTTATACCTTAAAAATTCATTAACAATCACACCTTTTTGTAGAATTGTCTGAAATTATGAAATTTTAATGCAATCAGCTAACCAAATAATAATTATTATCAATTGTTTACTTACAAACATGCAAGAAAACTGTTAATGTTTGAATCGCCAATAGCTTATGGGACCAATAATATTTATGGGATGTTGGTGAATATGGGCACTACTCTTTTCTTATAAAATATAAAACAAATTACTACTGTTCTTATTTCTGAGATAAAATGTTTAAAGAACATTAAGGCACCTTGCATGGTCAATAATACTGTCAATCCCTAGCACTGTCAGTATTTGCTTGAATCCTCCTTCAATATTTATCAAGTAATCAAATATCCAGTAATCAATTATTCAGATAAACATCAGTATTCTCTTCATAACATCATTATTATACCTTATATGATCACTAACCCCCCTATTCACTCAGCAATCAGCTGATCAAACAATAACAAAGATCAGCTGTTTACCTACTACCTTGAAGAAAACTGTTATCGTTTGAATCGCCAATAGGGAATTACCCCGGTATTCACCAACATTCTATAAATATATCAATAGCTATTGAACCATAAGTATTCGTTGTTACATCAACAACAATACAAATATTTAGGGAATGTAGTTACTTTAGATTCTCTCTATTGGAAACACTGAATAATTAAACAAAAGGTATCATCAAAGCTCCAAATGCAAGAGCTATTCGAAGTGTTTTTCATTTGTTTTGGCATATTCTGTCACAATGACATTTATCCATTCAATAGCTTATAGGACCTATAAAGTTTATGAGGTGTTGGTGAATACGGGCATAATACTGTAATATTTTAAAATAATGAAAATTTTAAACATGTTATCGTACAGTAACACTGTCATTATTCTAAAATATTGACAATATTATTGATCATGTAAGGTGCCTTATAGAACAAGTCTTTTATAATAGTGAATTAGCATACTTTGATTGATCATGTCCAACTGCCCACCTCAACCATATTTTCATAATATTTTCCATTGCATAATCTTTTTTTACAGTTATAGTTTACTATTCAAAACTTGTGTTGCATCATTTTGGTTTGACGATAATTACTATCAGCTTCACCACAAGTATATGAATGATTAATTTTTTATAATTATGTTTAATATAAACACTGATTTATATGACGAATGATCTCAATTTCCTCACAATTCATTGATAATGATATTTTTACATAAACCATTTTGTGGTCTCTAATCTTGAAAGTATATGTATTTAAGTTAGATAAGATAAAATAGGGTGAGGTGTTCAGCAGAAGCAGGTGATGAATCACCCTATAACAAAATGTATTTACCTTAATAGATAAGCCCTCAGACTCGCCAGCAACACTCTGGTTATCTTCAGATTCACCAAACTTCTTTTTCTCTTCAATATCAGACAGCAATCGCTCCAAGTACTCAACATAAACTTCCTCCTTCTCCAGCTCGCCCTTTAATGTGGCCACCTTCTGTTTGTGCTTGTCCAGGTTGGCGCGGATGTCCTCCTCCCAGGCGCTGGGCAGCGCGCTGTCGGGGAACCGCTGCGACCAGACCTGCTGGAAGTCGCCGAACACACTCATCTTGCTGCGGCACCACACCTACGCGCACTGCACCCCCCGACACATCCCCGCAACCACAACCACTCGTGCGTAGCCCCCCGTAAACAATTCGCATGTAAATAAACAACACCCACGCAACGGGGCAGGCGGGGCACTCAGAACATCACATATATCACACACTGGAGCACTTTTTACGCAACCAACTAATTTATTGACACTTGCTGGTTTTTCCGTTTGACAGTTGTGGACGCGCAACGCCCGCCGCGCACCGAAAGTGCGACGCGTCGAAAATGTCAAAACAGTTCAAACAGTACAGCAAGTACACCAAAGAAATTTTACTATTACATTCAAAACCGCTTGCAACTCTTTGTGTGCGAACCGTTCCGGCAGCCGGCGCCCGAATGGATAAACATCGCGTCTGCTCATCACGGAACAGCGGGCCGCTTTCTTCGCGCCGCGAGAAATCGCAATTACATAAATAAGCAAGCGCGCGCGCGAGCGCCCGTCACGTAAGGCCTGACCCCCTTTAATCGTACACACACACATACATATAAATAAATATACTTACATACTGCACGATGCGGTCTTTATGGAGATTGCGTGCGGAAACTTGACCTTCTATTGTTTTAGAAACATGCCAATTTGATAACTAACATGGCATAAAACAAATACAATATTTTTCGGCGCGTCGTTTTAGTACCCGTGGCGGCATCTAGTTTATATAAAACAGATTTATATATAGAAAGTTTCGTATTGTTTCATATAATTTTCAGAAAATACTGTTACTCCATGAAATAACTATGCCAACTTAGGTGACGTGGGCCATACCAACCAAACGATGCTCATACACTATTGCCCGTATTCACCACATCCCATAAACTTTATAGGTCCCATAAGGCATTGAATGGATAAATTGACAACGTTATTGTGACAGAATATGCCAAAACAAATTGATTAGCGTTTGTGATTGGACTTTTGATGACACCTTTTGTTTAATTATTCAGTGTTTGCAATAGAGAGAATCTAAAGTAACTACATTCCCTAGAAAATGTTTGTTGTTACTATAACAACGAATTCTTATGGGTTCAATACCTATTGAAAGATTTATGGAACGTCGATGAATACGGGGGTTGTTGTAACTATCCTCAATAAATTTTATTATGTTTTATATAACAATGGTTTTAAA
The DNA here is from genome assembly GCA_963942505.1 of Lordithon lunulatus. Taxonomy (NCBI): domain Eukaryota; kingdom Metazoa; phylum Arthropoda; class Insecta; order Coleoptera; family Staphylinidae; genus Lordithon; species Lordithon lunulatus. Next base: position 70,675,741 of record OZ012666.1, read on the forward strand.
TTGTATCCTTAAAACCAATCATGTCTTCCTTGTAATATATATATATATATATATATATATATATATATATATATATATATATATATATATATTGATTACAATTAAAAACAATACCTTCATTACACAGCAATGCTGTATTCGAAAAGCAAAAACGTAGGTACCACTGTGTAGAGCTTAGTTTAATGCCTGAATTACATTGTACTAGATTCGTGAAGAAACTTTATCAAGTTTCAACTATTCATGTGCCATGTTCAGATCATACATGACCAATCTTGGGTAAAAGAAACGCGCAGTATATGATTGGTTATAGTATGAACTGAAGTAGTGAACGTTATTTTCCTTCAACCACGTAAAATCTAGCGGATATTTGATCAACTACTGTTTACAGGATTTACCCCCGTATTCACCAACGTTCCATAAATCTATCAATAGCTATTGAGCTCATAAGTATTCATTGTTATAGCAACAATAATTACATTATCTAGGGAATGCAGTTACTTCAGATTCTCTCTATTGGAAACACTGAATAATTAAACAAAAGATGTCATTAAAGTTCCAATCGCAAGCGCGATTCCAGATATGTTTTGAAAATTTCTGTCACAATGACGTTTTAAAGTTATCGATTCAATAGCTTATGGGATCTATAAAGTGATGGGATGTTGGTGAATACGGGCATAAACCCTGGGGGTCTATTCTGTAATTTCAGACCGGTCTGGTAAACGATTAAACCGATACGTTACCTATGGCTATCAAATAAACAATTGACACGATTTCGCGCACTTGACCATCCCGTCAAAAGGACCTGGTTGTCGATAGCCAGTTACAGAATTGTAACAAATACATTAAACTACTACTACTGATAGTTCTGTTACACACATTTCAGAGGTTTATGATACTATAATATTGAAGGTACTGAAACAAATTTCAAAATCTACATACAGATGCTGCCACCTTCATGTGACTACCGAATTAAAAACGTCACAATACACAACAGTGACGTCACAATCATTCTTTAAGTGATAGGCAATTTCTACTACAGCGCAGTTCATTCAGTAGCATTCATTAAGTGATAGACAATTTCTACTACAGCTCAGTTCATTCAGTAGTCATCTAGGGTGCAGTTGGTTGCGTAGCTCGTGGTGGATCGAACCAAATTAAAATTCAGTTTCAGAAATAAACACACCGAAAAAAACAACAATCGGTATGGAGATCGAAACCCTTTAGAACGGCGATAAGGAGATACAAGTCGATTGTTCTCGTGCGCGTGCCAGTTCAAGGTTATGGTAGATCATCAGTCAGATCGTGAATTGATATCGCGCGACTACTGGCGGTTCGGCGGGGGCATGATCGCGCGCAGTTAATAAAACGAAATCGACGGGTCACAGTGCGCGCGGAGAGAGAACGGGTGTGTGTCCACGAAAAATAATAACCATGGGGGACGAGATGGATGTGTTCGATGAGTGGACGGAGCTCGCCGCTGAGTATAAGACATTAGAGGTTAGAACAGGTGATCTGTGGCAGTTTTGGGGTTGTAGGGGTCATGTCTTGACATTAGTCAGTTGAAGAGGGATATAATTACTATCCAAGGAAGTTATAAATGTTACTAGTTTACTTATTTATGTACTTGAATTGGAATATTTCATGATTTTATTGTTTGTACTATGAGTGCAATGATCAAGAGTGTTTACAAACTCATGCAATCAATGTTGAAACTAATGCAATACTTTTAAAGGTCAGTTTATGCATACTATGTTGTTAGAATTAAAAATAAACCCAGATAGTAGCATTAACTTCAAGTATTAACTAAAGAGTAAACTCATATACTTAAGAAAGTTCACTCCCTCAACCATTCCTCCCTTCCATTTCATTAGGAGATTAAAACAAATGATGAAAAATTAGGTTAACTGAGGCAGATAGTAGCATTAACTTCAAGTATTAACTAAAGAGTAAACTCAAATACTTAAGAAAGTTCACTCCCTCAATCATTCCTCCATTCCATTTCATTAGGAGATAAAATTAAAACAAATGATGAAAAATTAGGTTAACTGAGGCAAAATAGCCCTGTTTTGCCTCATTTAGCCTAATTTTTCATCAATGAGGTATAATACATAGAAAAAATGAGACAAATGGCATAGAATGGGACTAATTAAGGCTGAATGAGACAAAATGGGGTTTGATGATGTAAAATAAGATGAAATTGGGGTAGGTTAGGCTAAATGAGACCAAAACAATGTTTAATGAGTCTAGTTGAGGCAAAATGAGATAAAACTAGGCAAACTGAGGCAACAAAAAGAGACTAACCCCTATATTCACTGACATTTCCTAAATCTATCAATAGCTATTAAACATATAAGTATTTGTTGTTATAGCAACAATAAATACATTATCTAGTGAATGTAGTTACTTTACATTCTCTCTATTGCAAACACTGAATAATTAAACAACAGTTGTCATCAAAGCTCCATTTACAAGTGTTCTTCAAGGTGTTTGACATTTGTTTTGGCATATTCTGTCACAATGACTGTCAATTTATCCATTCAATAGTTAATGGGACCTATAAAGTTTATGGGATGTTGGTGAATACTGGCATGTCACCTTTATTCACTGATGTTCCATAAATCTATCAATTGCTATTGAACCCATAAGTATTCATTGTTATAGCAACAATAAGTACATTATCTAGAGAATGTAGTTACTTTAGATTCTCTCTATTGCAAACACTGAATAATTAAACAAAAGGTGTCATCAAAACTCCATTTGCAAGCACTCTTCAAGGTGTTTGACATTTGTTTTGGCATATTCTGTCACAATGACTTTGTCAATTTATTTATTCATTCAATAGTTGGGATCTACAAAGTTTATGGGATGTTGGTGAATACTGGCATATCACCCATATTCACCAACATTCCATAAATCTATCAATAGCTATTGAACTCATTAGTATTTGTTGTTATAGCAACAATAAATACATTATCTAAGGAATGTAGTTACTTTAGATTCTCTCTATTGGAAACACTGAATAATTAAACAAAAGGTGTAATCAAAGCTCCAATCGCAAGCGCTACTCAAGGTGTTTGACATTTGTTTTGGCATATTCTGTCACAATGATGTTGTCAATTTATCCATTCTATCATCTTATGGGAGCTATAAAGTTAATGGGATGTTGGTGAATATGGCATGAAGGTGGGTTTATGCTGAAATAAAATAATAATTAATAAATAAGGATAAATTACGACTGTTCATGGTCACAAATAATAATATGCCCTACCAACGGTTAAATGTATAACTTGTTTGTTTTGATTTTATTATAATCGAGGAGCGACAGATGAACATTTCACCTAGTAATAGTAATAATTGTAATGGTTATCATTTACAGAGTACCAACAAGACCTATTTAGAGAAACTAGAAGAACTGTCCAGTTTTCAGAGCAAATGCAACAGTGGCATCCAACATCAAAACTATCGCATGGGAGCTATAGAGAAAAATATAGAACAGTAAGTAAAAATGTTGTGAGTGTTTTTAAAGGGATGACCACCCCACATTGCATGGAAGTTCTAATATATCTAAGATGTGGTGGAAGATGTAGTTTTTACAAATCTTTAATGATTTAAAATTTTTTTTTCATTCATTTGTTCAAATCAGTTCCATCCTTTTGCGAAACCCTCTATATATTGCATTAATTCAATTTGTTTTAATTATAATTTTTTGAATAATCAAAATTTGTATTTGATCATAGATCAGAAGATCTAACAGTGAAAATAACTTTTGTCTATTATTTTATTGTATTGTCTCTTCATGTATGTGTGTATATTATATAATATATACATATTATACATATAATATGATTAATACATGAAATATTATTATTATTATTAGATTGAAGAAGAAAAGTAGTGCTGATCTCAGTAAAGTAGCTGAATTGGAGGAGAGCATAATCAAAAGGAAGGCACAGTTGCTAAACATCGAGCAGACCTTACCCAAGCAGAATGGAATGTATTTGAAAATCATACTCGGCAATGTGAATGTGTCCATTTTAAATAAAGAAGAGAAGTAAGTGATTCTTAATAATATTATCTCATAAAATTGTTTTATCATTATTTTCATTGAAGTACCATTCAATTGGCAATTTGATAAGATTAGGTGTAAAAAGGTTTCACTAACAAGATACAATAATGCTAAAAAAATATTAACTTTCCATTTCATACCCTTGTGTACCTCTGTTTATATATGGCAACGTCGCATTATCCGTGGAAAATGAGGTTAAAATCACGGATTGGAATTTAATTCGAGAGTTATTTGCTTTATACAACTGAGAGAAAGTTAATTGTGACATTCAATTTAAATTATTAAGATTAATAAACAAATAGTTTTTAGTTTTATTATAGATTTAGAAAAACTAATTTGTATTATTGGCAATTCAAGCCGGCTGATACTCTATCTGGTGGCAGGAAATGAACTACATTTAGTAGGGAATTTGTTTGTATAACATTTGTTCTTTCATCTTATACATGACTGTAGAGCATATGTTATACTATTTATACCTTAAAAGTATATTAACAATCGCGCATTATTGTAGAAGTGACTGAAATCATATGATTTTAATGCAATCAGCTGATCAAACAATAACAAAGATCAGCTGTTTACCTACTACCTTGAAGAAAACCGTTATCGTTTGAATTGCCAATAGGGAATTACCCCGGTATTCAGCAACATTCTATAAATCTATCAATAGCTATTCAACCCATAAGTATTCATTGTTATAGCAACAATAAATAAATTATCTAGGGAATGTAGTTACTTTAGATTTGCTCTATTGAAAACACTGAAAAATTAAGCAAAAGATGTCATCAAAGCTTCAATCACAAGCGCTATTCAAGATTTTTGACATTTGTTTTGGCATATTCTATCACAATGATGTTGTCAATTTATCCATTCAATAGCTTATGGGACCTATAAAGTTTATGGGATGTTGGTGAACACGGGCAATAGCCTTGTGTACCTGTTTATATATGGCAACGTCGCATTATGTGTCAAAGTTACCAACTGACGTATTGGAAATTAATTCAATAGTTATCTGCTTTATACAACTGAGAGAAAGTTAATTGTGAAAATTAAAAAAAATATGTTTTAATTTTATTATAGATTTAGAGAAACTATTTTTTATTATAGGCAATTAGTATTGTAAAAGGAATTTTAAAAATGGGGTCAATAATTTTTATTTATTTGTATCTTGTGTATCATGTTAATCGATAAAAATTTAATTTTCTCAATTTTAAAAGATCTATAAAGTGTTATAAGTGTAATATATATTTTTTTTACAAGTTATTTGATTTTAATGTTCTGTTTCTCTGATTTTAGATTCAAATACAAAGATGAATACGAGAAATTCAAGCTGATACTAAGCATGATCGGTTTCGTGCTTTCGGTGCTAAATCTGTTGACACGTTTTCGGCCTCTAGAGCTTATATTTATATTCCTGCTCGTATGGTACTACTGCACGCTGACAATAAGGGAGAGTATTTTGAAGGTGAATGGATCACGCATTCGCGGCTGGTGGCGCTTCCACCATTTCTTGTCCACCGTCGTCGCGGGCATTTTACTCATCTGGCCCGACATGGACACCTGGAACGCCTTCCGGAACCAGTTCATGTGGTTCAACTTTTACATAAGTAATTTGTCTTGATATTATTGAATTGGTACATTGAAAACACACCTTATAATAGACTTAGTACTCTGTATGCGCCACCTTTCATACTTTAGTTATCAATTTCTCTGTATTTGACACCGTGCTAAGCTAATTATTGTTGATTTGTTTAGGTATTGTGCAGTACTTACAATTCCGTTATCAAATGGGTGTGTTGTACAGACTGAAGGCTCTCGGCGAGAGGCATAACATGGATATCACCATCGAGGGTTTCCACTCGTGGATGTGGCGCGGACTGAGTTTCCTCATTCCGTTCCTTTTCGCCGGCTACCTCTTTCAGCTCTACAATGCGTACGTGCTAATGCAGCTCAGTTTCGAAGCTACAGCTACATGGCATGTAAGTACAAATTAATTACCTAATGGTTTTTAGAGAGTGCAACTCCATAAATTTAGTAGTCAGTTTAATTCATTCATTCATAATAAATGCTATTAGGCATGTAAGTCAAAAATTTCAATGTAATTCATCCATTCATAATAAATGCTACAAGGCTTGTAAGTAAAAAATGTCAATGTAATTAATTCATTCATAATAAATGCTACAAGGCATGTAAGTAAAAGTTGTGTGGTGCCTACACCAGATATTTTCTAGACATTTCTAGTTGAATATTATTTGTTTGTTCTTCTTTACAATTTTTAAGAAAACATTAAATAGTTTTCTATAAAATTGTGAAGAGAAAAGTATTCTCCACTTCCTGCTATTTGAGGAAAAATTGTATGTAGCATTTTTATGAAACTCTGTTTATATTTTTCAGGTGCCAGTGTTAAGCATAATGTTCCTGGTCCTCTTCATCGGCAACACCTTCACCACTCTGATGGTGATCCCCAGCAAAAAGTGGGAGAAAATGAAGCTGGAGTACCTGCTGCTGGACATCATCAGCCAGTTCAGCAGGAAGGTGCGCGAGGTACGTTTTTGAGGCTTTACCCCCCCATACACACTATTTACTAATTGTTACTTGTGCTATTTCTAGAATGGCAACAATGGCAAGAAGGATTAGTTGTTTAATAAGGGTGTTTCTAAGCGTAAAAAAAACTAATTGGTGTATACATGGTATTAATTATCCGTTGTTTTCTGTTGAGATGAATCACACTCTCACCGTCGGCATCTACTACTACATACAAGTGTCTATTTTTATGAATTAGGTTTTTAAACACACACACATACACACGTACGTGCATTTATTATGTATTATTTATTGAAATAAAAACGATGAGATTTTTTTAGATGAAACGACTCGTTTTGTCTTCATACCTTTCATTCCCCAAGGGATAAAGCCTTCTCAAATGTCTCTAGCACTTATCACCTATGTTATTCCTTCCTTCCACTGTTTTCTTGGCCTTCCTCTCTTTATCCTGTGTGCTGGGACCCATTCCACTGTTTTCTTGGCCTTCCTCTGTTTATCCTGTATGCTGGGACCCATTCCATCACACTTCGAAGTATTTGAGTTCCACTCATTCTTTGGACAAGGCCATATCAGGGGTGCGATTCTTGAAACCACTTGATTTGAATGTATTCGTTTAACTGTCAAAGTCACTAGTTAAAATATGGATTATTCAGGGTGTAAACTCATGAAATTTTGGTTTATCAGCCTTAAAAAACATACTAATACACCAAAATACCATCATTAAACGAACTAAAACCGTGAATATTTTTTATTTATCCTTTTTTTGTGGAGTGACTGATACGTTCGAAACTTGTGGTTTCAAGAATTGCAAACTAGGTCAGTTGCGTTGTTTCCACATTGGTGTTTACTGATCCTTTGTTTCCTATTTGATTACGTATTTCTTCGTTTCTTATTTGTGTCCTGAAGCTCTCACTGATCTCAAAGCATCCATCTCCACTACCTCCAACCTTCTCCTGTATTTCTGTTACTCGCCATGTCTTTGTGCCGTATATTAAACACAACTTGACCAGCATGTTGTATGTTGTACTTCCTTGTTTATCCTATTTCCGCACTCTAGAATATTCCATGTAGGCATCCAATTAATTTCTTTGCCTGGGTAACCCGTTATTTCTTTGTAGTTAATTAAATCAAGAAATTACTAGTAGAAATATTTACTGTTGTTGAGTAATAAATCAAATTTCGAAATTTTACTACCTCAAATAGTAAGCTACAAAATAAAGTATTTATTGTTAGGGTGATTAAATTCATGCGGTCACAATGAGGGAGAGTTCAAGAAATGTTATGCATATAAATATTTTGCGGTTGTTGTTAAATATAACTCCTATGTATGTGTATCTCTTACAGGCTTCCATCATTTCATTGTTCTCCTGTTACGGAGCTTAATTAATGTGGGATCGCCTTGAGGATAAAGCATGTTAATCAGTGAACAGTATAAAAAAACAAGAGGGGAAAAAATGGTACTTGCAAGAATTTACATTATTTTTTTAATAAACAAAAAATAAAGCATCTCTCCGCAAAAAAAAATAAAGTTTTTTTTTTAATTATGAAAATAATGTCAGGAGCAATGAAAATATAAATAAATGCAACACCATTTATATATATATTATTAATATAATAATGTTTTTTTAAAATTTGTACAGTGTAAAGTAAAAAAGATCCTGCATATAACCTCTAATTAAGATTTCCTCGTGGTGACAATCTTCATCGGTTAACCTCTGCGTAATTAATGAAAAGTAAAACAGACACGACGCGCGCACGGCGGTGGTTTTTTTTTGTTTAAATAATTTTTTTAGAACGTCTTTGTCGAACCAAACTCAGTTCAGGTCTCGGTCCTCTAAGTACTTGTATTCGAACGTGAAACCCTCTTTTTTTCGTTGACCCCACTTCTCGTAATCGAAATAAATATACGTACCCTGCAAGAAATCAGCGATAGCGCGCCATTATTATACAACAATTTACCACAAGGCGTACTTACATAATTCATAGTTTGGATGTGCAACGCCATCTATAATTGTATGCGGCTACGCTTTCAGTCATGAATTTTTAATTTTAAAAATATTTAAAGGATAAATAAAACGATTTTTTACTTTGTTTTTTTTATCACACTTCAGTTACACTTTGCAACTAGTTTCTGCTAAGCTCTAGCCATTTTCGAGCTGCTCCGATGACTCATGAGGAGGAGCTAGAAAATGGCTAGAGCTTAGCCGAAACTAGTTGCAAAGTGTAACTGAAGTGTGATAAAAAACAAAGTAAAAAATCGTTTTATTTATCCTTTAAAATGAATTATCACAAAGTAGACGCCTTAACAATCCAATATTTTAAAAATATTTTTTTCTTAATAATTAATAAAATCTTTTATATTTGAATACAAATTTATTCATACATACATCAGTGGTCTTCAATTATATGAGGAACATTTTTTCGCGACGATAAAGAACTTTGGCATTAGAGGGTTAATGCCTAAGTTTTATATCGTCGCGAAAAAAATTTCCTCAAACAATTGAAAACCGCTGTTGTATGTATGAATGAATCTGTATTCAAATAGTCAGCAAGTTCTCCAGTATTTTTAAGAATCGAGAACACCAACTCTTGATAAGCATCGAGAATAGATCTTCTCGGTTCTTGCAATCCCTTAATCACTAATATAGCTGTTTTCGTTTATTACTATTTGTTGCTCCGCGCGTATTATATCTTGATATATTTATCGCTCCCTATGCGCACAATTCTCGTCCCTTTCAACTGGTGCACGATTGCAACAACTTGGAGCGATACAACACGGGGCGGTTTAACGAAAGCACCTTATAAATCTATTTAATTATAAAATGCATTTGTATATATGCTAATATTGTAAGTGTCTGCATATTTAACTATTGATGTTTGGAAATAACATGTGAAAGAATGAATAATGTTTAGGATAGAAAGTCATACATCAAACAGATATGTGACTTTAGGTCTTTAGGCTTTGCTATTTCTGCGATGCACATCCAAAGTACGTACAAAATATTCGCCTTAATAAATAATAACTCACCTGCTCGTACTCTTCATTAATGATCTTGGGCTCCTCGTGCCGTTGAAACCACATCATATACTTCGTGTGGAACCTCCAGCTCTGTTTTTTCAGCGCTTTGGCCGCCAGGTACTGTGCCTTCGTGCCCTCCATGTAGTAGAACACGAAAAATAGCGTTTCGGTGGCGAGCCTCTGGTAGAATTCGAGGGTGTCGGACTGCGGCAGCGGCTGCTGGATGTAGTAGATGGGGGTGTGACACTGATTGCGCGGTAGGTAAGTCCTTAGCCGTTCGGAGTCCTGTGGCTGCGGCATGTGGTAGAACGCGGCCTCCATCATCTGGAACTGCGCCTGGTGTTCTTTCTGCAGGGGTACCGCACCGAGCGGCGCGACGCCTAGCAGTGGAGGTATACAGGCTTCCGACTTGGTGGCTGTTTGCGTTTTACTGCTCGGCTCCAGCATCACCTGATTACTGTCTAAACCAGCGCGGTCTATCACTTGCTGTGCTATCGACTTCAGGGACATGTTGTCGGGCATTTGGAAGAAATTTTCAAGCTGGAACATTCAAAAATATTTGTTTTAGTTATTTTTATTACATACAGTCATATACAGTGTCTGCCAGAAAGTTGGACACATATGGGATTTAATTATTAACTTCTCCTCGAAAAATGTAATTTTTTCATACAATTTCTGCATTATTTCAAACTCAATAAGCAATGATTGAGGTACAATTATATACTTGTGTATACGGCATATAACAAAAAAAATAGTAAATGGCTTAAGCATCAAGGGTAGTTTATTTGATTTCTAAGATATTTGGAAATACTACTTGAAACTGATAACAACATTAGAACCACCTATGATGAAAATATATTCCTTTGTATTTTCACTCATAGGTTTTTGCGCGTATTCAACAACATCTCATAAACTGTATAGGTCTCATAAACTACTGAATAGATAAAATTAAAATGTCATTGTGACAGAAATTGCCAAAACAAATGTCAAACACCTTGAATAGTGCTTGTGATTGGAGCTTTGATGACACCTTTTGTTTAATTATTCAGTGTTTCCAATAGAGATAATCTAAAGTAACTACATTCTCTAGATAATATATTTATTGTTGCTATAACAACGAATACTTATGAGTTCAATAGCCATTGATAGATTTATGGAATGTCGGTGAATACGGGGGCTAGTCGGTTGGATAATAAATTTATTATTATTACCTTGTTGTTGTCTATCGTTGGGCCGTTCATGGAAGGTGCTGGCTGTATTTGTTGCAGCAGCTGCGGTTGTGGCAGTTGCGGCGGGGGTGGTAGCTGCTGTAGTGGTGGTAGTGATATAGACAGATTCTGGCCAGCAGAGTCTGAGATGATGATGGGCAGGGGCGACGTCCGGCTGCTCACGCTCGACACAGGGCTCGTGCAGCTGTTGTTCTGCGAGTGCACCTCGTTGAAGGTGATAGGCTTCTGGACAGCGCTCGACAGCACGGAATTCTGAATCGGCTGAATCATAGAAATCAAACGATATGCTTCAATTTGTGGATTTTTTTTTTATCAATTTTCATGTAATGATTCAAGAGTTGGTCACGTCGAATAACGATTATATTGGTTAATGATGAATATTTAATTTTTTTATTATTATTCAAAAGAAATGAAAACAATGGATTGATGCGTCATGGCCAGATAAACGCAATAGAGCAATAAATTGTTACAAAATTAAATTTGTCTGGACCTACTTGAAAATTTACATAATATGGTGTGTTTTAAATCACGTGCTAGATTTAATCTACCTATATACAATGCAACCTTAAATATTCTTGTAAGTGCATTTCACGCATTTAGTGAAATATATTATTATTATAATATATTTCACAAAATAAATGCAATTACAAGAATATTTAGGTTGGGTTGTATACAGGTGGATTAAATTTAGCACGTGATTATATCTACTAATGAATGTCTAGAGTTCAAGTCATTTGAAATGGTGTACGATTTGGTCTTGAAACACCCATCCACCTTACTTTTTACAAATCGACAAATAACATTCTCGTTTTTTTTGTGTGACGTAGATCTGATATTCTTATATGTTGACACTTATGCTATAAATCTATCCAAATGTGATTAAACAGGGTTTAATTATCTGCAAACTACCTTCCCACTTCTGACATTGCTCCCTAGAGGATTGTAAGCCTGATGTTTACGTCGTTTCTGTGTAAGTAGCAGAGAAACTGCTGTTACCGTATAATATATATATATATATATATATATATATATATATATATATATATACACACATTGGTAATTAATACTAATTAAAAAATTATTACATTACCGTAAGTTTAGTTAAATAAACAGAATCAAGTAAAACACACACAGACACACACAGAACGGACACAACTGATCTTTTAACTTTATTTCTGCATGTATGTATATAAATTGTTTCTTTTGTGTTTTTATGGTCGGACAAAAACGATAAAAGATTTTACTGACATGTAAAAAGAGCCATGGATTATAATAGAACGGAATACTTTTATAGATTTGAAAAGAAAAACGTCACCATCCCGGTGGTCTTTAGACATTAATTAAAAATTTAAAAAAATATTTTTTTATTATGAATACATCATAATCCCTCTTTAGTACGCCGTCGTAGCCGACGTCGTAAACTCGCAAGTAATACTTATATATTGACTAAGGGTCAGTTGTATAAAGGTATGGTTGCCAACCGTCCTTCTTTGATTAAGACAATCCTCCTTTTGGCCATAATGTCATCCAATCTTCCCTCTTAGTCCCTTTTCTCATTTATTATTATTTATTTCGTATTTGGTGTATGGGAATTTTATTAATCTGTCTTTTTGTAATAGACTCGATGTATATGAAATTTAAAGAAATCTACCTTTATTTTTAACCACCCCTAACCTGATTGGATCCGCAATCCGTCCATTTTTTTTTAAACTAGAATTACCAACTATTCTTGACAAGCGCTTGGCCTATTCTGTAAAGTCCTGGTTTCCTAGCAAGCGGTGTCGATAAATACGGCCATTTTTGACGTCATTTGCAGATTACAAGATACGTTTTAAGTACATGTAATTGAATAACTCGCCAGATTCCAGTGTAATTCATGACATTTTCTCAATACTTTGAAGTATACCGTTCTCTGGATTACCAGATTTATTTAAATAAACATAAAAGAAATGTGTGACGTCAATATGACGTGAAATACGGCCGCTTTTGTCGACACCTCTTCCTAGGAAACCAAGGCCTAAGTTCAGACGGGGGGACGAGTACACAATCGTGTAGTCCCGTACGAGTGGCCAGTCCATTTATTATTTTCGTCAACAACAAACGCGTTCTGCTAGTAAAACCGCCTTGGACCAGAGCAGACATGAGCTAAGGCAAGAAAATTGCAAATCATGTACACAGTCGCGTTCGGCCTCCCTCGCCTTGACTCGCCGAGTGTGCACTACCGGCATTAAGGTAATAAAAAATAAATAAATCAATTACCAGAGGTGTAGGTAGCGACGTGGGCGTATGCGGCACACTGTTGCTGCTGGGTATGCTTGGCGCCATCGGCGCGGGTTGTGCTTGGTTTAGACTACTACTACAACTACTAGTGTTTATCACAGACACCGGAACTGAATCAGAACTGGCAGCTGAATGGAACAAACGAAACATAACTGTAATCACACTGACATGTACGCCGGGGGCGTCGAGAACTCACAAGTGTTGACTTTCGCAGTGTTGTTGGCGGCAACGGCGGCGAAATTCCCTTGCGGCGTTGGCAGCACCGGCGACACGAGCTCCCGCGGCGGCTTGCTCGGCGTGCTGCTCACCAGCACCGGCTTGTTATTCGGCGTCGACGTCGTGCTGTTGCCGCTCGAGTTCAGGATGGAATTCGTACTGCTGTTCATTGTTGTACTTGATGCTCTAATCGCTTGAGGCTTTATAGGCTACAATATTATACATTATTAACTACTATGGCTGCTTAAATGCGCGCGTTCTCTATCAGTCGAATATTTATATGAATTCAATGTACATTAGTAAAACATAATAAAATACCTTGGGTATATCTTTGAACGAGTTCTTCTTCTCTTCGTTGGAACTGTCGCTGGAATGATTGTAGGGCGGCACGGAGGGCAGCGGCGACGCTAATGGCGACGAGCCGGAAATGATCGACGTAGGCGTACCTCCCGTCTCGTTACTATCCGTCGTCGCCGACGAAGGCAGCCCCACACCAGACAGCTCCACCTCATCCAACCCGATAATGTCATCGTAGATATATTCGTTCTCCTCGAAGTCGGGCTCCTGGCACGACTCGATGTAGAACTCCACGTCCTCTTTAATACCCTTGATCTGTACAACAAAACAACGCATTGACTAACATCGCCGGGTGGGTCGGTCTGTTGTGTACCTGTGATACCTCCACGGACATATTGTCCAGCATCCGCAGCAGCGTCTCCAGCTTCCGTATGTGGAACCGGTGCTTCTCCAGCCGCGACTTGCACTCGTCCACCCGCTCCTGTTTGTCCTTGTCGAGCTTCTTTTTTTTATTCGCTAGCAACGATTCAATCTCACATTCAAATGAATCACACTACAACAGAAACAGCTCTCTGTGGTATATCAATTACAGCTATATAGTCGCGATACTCTTTATAATCATGTGGCGTTTGCAATACAGGCAATTATAGTCCAGAATATACATTAATTTACATTTCATACAGCCATAAACCTCTATTTACTTATGGTAATGTTGCTTTATGTGCCAAAGTTATTAAAAGTGATGTTTCAATCACAAATTTTTCATATTCCTACTGGTTTCCATAATAATTGACTGGCTCAAGATAATCTGTCACCATTATACAGGTTGGTCACCTGTATAATGGTAACAGAAGACAAACTACAAACTAGTAGGTGATCTCTATGTGTAGAATGTTATTTTGTAAAGCTTTTCATAGTGAGAGTCCTTTCAGGGATGTTTTAAACACATACCCATTAGTTGAGGGGTTCTTTTAAAAATTTTAAGTACACAATCAGTAGCAACAAGTTTGGAAAACACTGTTTTAGATATTTCTGCTTACCTGCAGGTTTAAATTGTCGATCGAGCACACTAACCACGCCTGAGTCTCTTCTCGTTCTTTCTGGGCTGGATCCAGCTTCTGTGCTGCACCCAGGCCCTCTTTTGAGTAAGCTTTCGTCTTTGTCTCCCTCTCCACAACTTTAAATCTCTCCATTTGCTAAAATAAAAACAGTAATATAGAAAATTCTGAGCTCTAATGAAATTCTAAATGGTCACGATGATTGCACCTACAAAGACAGTGCTTGTACCTCCAATAGTTATGAATAATAAATTAACAATGTTTGTATCAAACAAAAACAAAACACTTACAGTCTCTATTAGTTTCCGGTATTCCATCAGGGTGCTTTTGTCCTTGATCTCGCCGGACGCGATCCAACTTTTGATTTGGTCACGTAGCCTCTGCAGCTTCTTAATCTCTTTTTTGAGGTCTGCCTCATACTTTTCCTTCTGGTTGCTGTTTGTGGCATTGTGCACCTTCTGCCAGATGTCTTCAAACGTCTCCACCCCCTCCGTCACTTTCTTAAGGCATCTATCAATTTCACCTAAAACAAACACTGATTATTAGTGCCCAATTTTAAGTCAAGATTGAAAAATTAAGTATTAAAGGACATTGCACAGAATAGAAAGAACTAAATGGTAAGTGAATATTTTAAGTAAAGATTGAAAAACAGAATTATTAAAGAACATTGTACAGAATACAAAGAACTAAATGGTAAGTAAATATTTTAAGTCAAGATTAAAAAACAGAAGTATTAAAGAACATTGCACAGAATACAAAGAACTAAATGGTAAGTAAATATTTTAAGTCAAGATTGAAAAACAGAAGTATTAAAAAACATTGCACAGAATACAAAGAACTAAATGGTAAGTGAATATTTTAAGTCAAGATTGAAAAACAGAAGTATTAGAACATTTCACAGAATACAAAGAACTTAATAATAATAAGTGAGTATTTTGTGAGCATAAAAAATTACAAAATATTCTTTTTGTTTATTTGATTAAAATCCTTTTTGCTACTCAGGGCCAGCTTTATATTTAGTTTATATGATATCCTGTAGTAATATGTTAAATACTTCTTATTTCTACAAATTTCTCCCTTTCTTATTATTTATTACTTATTTTATATCAGCATAAGCCCATCTTAAGTTATATGGGTGTAATCTACCAGAAGCAAGAGATTCTTTTGTTAGTAAAACTTAACCCAAGAATATTGACTCAAAATATTACTCACCATATAAAATTTACATGACTTTAATTAGCAACATATACATCGACAACATACTAACATCAACAAACCCAAATAAACACCCCCAGGTTAAATTTGAATCGAACAATCTGTCAACTCAACCAAACAACAGCCTGCACCCCAAATAAATAACAAATTCTTATTTCTACAAATTTCTCCATATAAGGCACCTTACACGATCAATATTACTGTCAATATTTTAGAATAATGACAGTATTACTGTACGATAATATGTTTAAAATGTTCATTATTCTAAAATATTGCCAGTATTTCTTATCGTGGAAGGTGTATTAAAGGTGCAATGAAGAGGATATTGATATTTATCCGGATAATTGATTAATTGATAAATATAAAAGGAGGATTGAAGCAAATATTGACAGAACTAGTATTGACAGTATTATTGACCATGTAAGGTGCCTTTATCTTATTATTAATTACTTATTTTATATCTGCATAAGCCCGCCTTAAGTTGCATGGGTGTAATCTACCACAAGCAAGAGATTCTTTTGTTAGTAAAACTTAACCCAAGAATATTGACTAAAAATATTACTCACCATATGAAACTCACATGACTTTAATTAGCAACATACACATCGACAACATACTAACATCAACAAACTCAAACACCCCCAGGTTACATTTGAATCGAACAATCTGTCACTCGACCAAACAACAGCCTGCACCCCAAATAAATAATGGAGCTCTATATTTACATAAACTACCACCTCTCACCTTGCAATTTTCTGGATGCAGCCATTACTGTGAGATATTTTTTTGTCAATATAACCACATAATAGGTCTCTGCTCCGGCATTCACAGGGCGAAATCCGGTGGGTCACATGCACGCGGCGGGCTGTGGCGTCGGCGTGCGGCACTCTTTCACTGACCGCGGCGACGCTTCGAAACGAGATCTGGGCCGCCGATTGAATCCAAAAAAGTTATATTTTTTTCAGGCAAAACAACAGTAGACGTCCGTCTATGGTTTTTTTCGTTCCGTTTTTTTGGTAGGAACGCGGCGCTGCCAACGTAACGGTTATTCGGAGTGACAGCGTTGCCAACTGTCAGAAATAAACAAGAATTCAAATGAAAGTGTGTTTGGTAATCAACTGGTAATCAATCTACTGTTCACCACAAAAGATGCGTGTTCCATCGAATCCGGTGAAGGAACATATTTGGGATGCGACATCCTCTTGGGTAACTAATATATTTTATATATATATTTTAAATTTGACGGTACTGACTGATGGAGAAATTGAAATTCGATCAACTTTGTCCGTCACCGAAGAAGTAGAAATAGCTAATATAAATCTGGTTTTTGATTGGTTGACGCATCAACATCATAGAGAAATATACGAAAACTCTGAAGTAGCAAGTCCTAACACACGGCAAAAGAATCCGAAGTCACAGAATTGTAACAAATACAATAACAACTACTACTACCAACAGTTTGTCAACCTCAACATATCAAATATCTTAGTAGTAGCACAGATTAGCGTTATAACGCTAATCTGTGCTACTACTAAGATATTTGAATTTGATATGTTGAGGTTGACAAAACTGTTTTTGTGATTTACTTTACTACGATTAGCTTGGCAACCCTGCTTCAATGACATTCGCGGCGTCTTGAATTTGTTTCACGTAAGTTGCTCTAAATTAAAGTAATATTACTATAAATATATATTGTATACTCGCGTTACTTATAGTCGTATGAAATAAACAACTCACCCCTTCTGGTTGTAACAGCACCAAATAATTATACTTTCCAACTTGAATTCGCGAGTGTTTTATACTTTGCACTAAAGCTGATGAGTTTTGCATGCGGTAACATTTGTTTCTCGACAAAATCCAGCGCGTGGTTTACAATTGTCGTTTCGATTGTTTCAGGTGACCATCTTGAAATTAGAACAGTTGGTGCATACAAAACGAAAATGGTTGGTGCGTTGTACGTCGTCGGGGGTAGCTGTTTGCAACGAAAGAAGTGCAACACGAACAAGAACAAGATGTACATCACGTACAGGTGAGTTATCCAAATTAATACCATGGAATAAATTGTACATGATATGGAAAATATTAGTATCCTGATGTATGTATGTATATACGAAAGGAAAGCGGTTCCATTGTTTTCGGACAGACATCTAATGTCGAATACGGGGGAAATTATATGATAATTTAGCATTATTTTAACAAATTGAACAACCAAAATTTACGATAAAGTACTTTTCTGAGGTTAACACATATTTGAATATACTATGTGTTAACCTCAGAAAAGTATTTTATCATAAATTTTATGTGGATCGAGTTTCGATTTTTTCACGTCATTTCGTAAGCGAAAAGCCTGCTTTGGTTCATATTTTGTCTGCTGTTTAAATAAAAAGTTGTAGTGAGTAGGTACTTAATTTTTGAATTAAACAGACAGAGTTCAAGTTGTAACCAATCACTACTGAACTGGTGCCAAGTATATTTTGAGCTGAAAATAGGGTTGTATGCCAAATAGTTTGGGAATCATACCATTCCCAAACTATTGGACATATCCAGCACACACAAATATCTAGGACTCCAATACATTTTAGGAAACCTGTAAGTATTCACAGGTTTCCTAAAATATATTAGATCTTAGATGTCTGTGCTGGACATACCTTAGGTTCCGAAACTATTTAGTATACAACCCTATTTTCAGCTCAAAATATACTCGGCACCAGTTCAGTAGTGATTGCTTACAATTTGAACTTTGTATGTTAAATTCGAAAATATTTTCAGCTCAAAATATACTCGGCACCAACAAAAACAAAAAATATTGACACAGGGTTATTTTGTGATGTAAAATTATTTAGTGTGTCATTTAAAATTAATATCTTGAGGTCCTTGTACTTAAAATAATAATACCCAACTAAAATTGTTATTAATTATTATCACATTATTACAAATTAAATCAAATTTCCCATTTTCTTACGTCTTGGAGCTAAAGCTGCTGCACTAGCTGGGTTTCTGTATACACATAGGTCCATAAAAGAAATTGTGAGCAGTAATGCTTGTCCCATGATATCCCGATGGGCTGAGTACTCTGCTGTATACTTCTCAGATACATTAGGTTTGATGGTGATATTGGTACAGGGTAAAGTCCCGGTTTTGTGCAGTAGCTGCGCTATTATACCAGTGGTAGCCACACGCTCAGTTCCTACCAATGTACTAAATAACCTGAGAACATTAGAAATAGATATATGACCCTAATTCATAGTACTATCAATGAATTTCTGTAATCACAGGCTACAGTTAACAACTCAACCCATGCGTAATGAATATCATTACCTATGAGTAATGATAATCAACAATGTATGCAACATCCATCAATAGATTTCTGTAATCATGGGTTACAGTTAACAACTCAGCCTATGAGTAATGAGTATCATTATTTAACAAACATGCATATAATCACCACAATTGAAAAATAACTATTACCTTGCAGGTAGCTTTGAACGTAGATAATAGACTTTGTTTTCATAGAAATCCGATAATTTTAAATCTTCCTTATTGTTAATAGAGGTGTTATGTTTTGAGCTAGTGTTGATTAGAGCTAGCAGCATAGAATTCAACTCTATATTCTGAATGTAGGTGGGAATGGGTTGTTTGCCATTTTGCGGGCTGGAGGTGGCGGCGGCTTCCATTACATAAATATCACTGGATGGGATTTTGGCAAGCACCTCTTTGGCCTGTGAAAATGTATAAAATATATATATATATAATTATATTTGCTACTACATGAATTATATTCAAGGAACATACAAATTACAACAAATACAGCAACTATTTTGGTAGAAAATGTTGCTAGTTTTGAGAAAAGTTTATATTTACCACCATAAACGTATCAATCGGCGATAATTTCTTAGGTAAGGAATTAAAATGGTAGAAGCCCCAATCAACAACCTCATTTCCTTCTCGCGACATCATTGTCCAACTAATCCCTGTGGGCGCCAAATGAATTCCCACTACATCATTCAATCTCTACGATGAAAATTATATAAAAATTCCAATGTGGTTATTATTATCATTATTCTTACATACATCCAAATCTTCTGTTAGCATTACTGGTGTAAGTAATTGTCGCCTGTTTTTCACAAAACCAACTTTAGCAGTCATTTCGGTCTCTGATGCGTTGTTTGAAATGATGCTGGTGCAAAGCCGCTGCAGTACACGCTCGCCCATTCCGTCCACTTCCAGTATTTTGGAGAGTGAGCGGAATGGGCCGTGCTTATAGCGCCAATTTTCAAGGTTTTTTATTCGGCCCAATGTCATATCGAATCTGTATATAACAAACTATTATTATTATTATTTTAGAATAGAATTTGCTCTTTTCTTCAAGGCACCCTGCTTATCATATTGTATTGGTATAACATTATGACACAAGATTGGGGCAGTATTATTACCATAACAACATTGATTACAATATTAGATGCTTTAGACTAAAAAACTAATGATGAAACATTTCATTGAAAAGTAAATCATAGTAGTGACTGTATTTTGTTACAATTCTATAACTTAGTATCAACCGTTAGGTCATTCTACCATGTATTAGTGTATAAGGCACCTTACACGATCAATATTACTGTCAATATTTTAGAATAATGACAGTAATACTGTACAATAATATGTTTAAAATGTTCACTATTCTAAAATATTGACAGTATTACTGCTCGTGTGAGGTATAGAAATGATGGAATGAAGAGAATAATGATGATTATCCGGAAAATTGATTACTTGATAAATATAAAAGGAGAATTGAAGCAAATATTGACAGTAGTAGGATTGACAGTATTATTGACCGTGTAAGGTGCCTTTATGTGTATATGAGTGCTACTTTTGACAGTGTCCCTGAGTTTTTATTATGTGTCATTAATTATATCCTAATGACAAATTGTATCAACTACCTAGGCTAGGATTTGCATCCAGACTGGTAAGTAGTAAATCATATTTTTAAGCATATTTAGATTATTTACTTTAATTTAATTCAACATTTTATAGTATTCAGTATTTATTTATCAATAGAAACTACTGTAATCGCATTTTAGCATACCTAGCCAGCTGCTCAACACTTCCCTGATTTAAGACACTCAAAATTTTTGTTTGTTCTTCCAAAGTGTATTCAGCATTAAAATGTAAGTTTTCTGAGGCTTGAGGATTGTTACTGGCTAATGTACGTTGAATCTGAAACAAATTGAATATAATTGTACAAATTTGATTTGGTTAACACCATTGTCTTCATAAGTGCTGGTTTATTGCATGATATTAATAAGGTTACAAGGACTAAAGACTTACTACTTACTTTAAATTACCCATACTTTGAAACTATATAGTTCAGAAGAATGCTGTGCATATTCTGAACAGGACACAAATGGGGAGGTACTGAGAAGAATGGGTACAGAGTAGCAGATGTCATAAAGCATAAAGAAAAGAAACAGCATATATATTTGCTGCAATAGAAAGTATAAAATGCTAAAGGATAGCTGGCAAGAAGTTGTTCATGATTGAAAAACATGGACTGGACATTCATAAGAGAAAAGCTATAAAAAAAAGTTTGCTAGAATTATTGCTGACCTTCAATAATAAAGAAGGCACAGTAAGAAGAAGGAAAAGTACCTCGATATACTTAAAATCTCCTGCTTGTTAAATGAGTATTGATGTTGATATTTAATTCCTGCTGTTTGATTGATACTAGCTCAGACTAATAAATAAATTTGTTTATTAGTCTGACCCCTGTATTCACCAACATTCTATAGATCTATCAATAGCTATCGAGCCCATAAGTATTGATTGTTATAGCAACAATAAATACATTATCCAGGGAATGTAGTTACTTTAGATTCTCTCTATTGGAAACACTGAATAATTAAACAAAAGGTATCATCAAAGCTCCAATCACAAGCACTACTCAAGGTGTTTGACATTTGTTTTGGCATATTCTATCACAGTCAGTATATTAGTAGTTGTCTATGTATCACAATGACGTTAATTTATCCATTCAATAGCTTATAGGACCTTTAAAGTTTATGGGATGTTGGTGAATATGGGCATGAGGATACTTGTCAGACTAATAAATAAACTTATTTATTAGTCTGAGGATACTAGCATAACCTTTGTTTTTACTTGTAAATTAATATGTTCCTCCTCAAGATATTAATTTTACATGACAACACTTAGACTAGCAAGTATCATACTTACAACTAATCTGGCGAGCTGATTTAACTCTCTATTCACATGAATTCGCGTAAACATATTCATTTCAGATTATAAAATGCTATTAATGTTGTGGTTATGTCATAAAAACTAACCTAGTAATTAATCAGCTGATTGTTTTAGTAGTCGCGAAATGGTTAAATTGTCAATGCTACGAACCGCAACCAACTGAACATACAGGGTGTTTTATAATGTGCGTACAATACCTAGGAGAAAAAGCAATTTTAAGGTTGGCATTTTCAAATTTAGGCAACTTGTGATGCATATGTAATAGCATAGGCGAAATGCGTATAAGAAATACGCACCGTTCTCTTTAACTAGAACATAAATTGAGTTGCAAAAATACGTATGCAAAAGAATAATGTTGCACGTATTCCGTAGTGTAGGTGAGAATGTCTATAATCCCTCGGTAATCGTGAACAAAAATTAATGAAGGGACTATGCGTAGACATTTAGTATTCTACTTTTTGTAAATTTACCATTAAATCGTATCTTGCACATTCTGTTATTAATTGGCTTGTAGTTTATTA
Organism: Lordithon lunulatus; assembly: GCA_963942505.1. Classification (NCBI taxonomy): domain Eukaryota; kingdom Metazoa; phylum Arthropoda; class Insecta; order Coleoptera; family Staphylinidae; genus Lordithon; species Lordithon lunulatus. The sequence continues at coordinate 70,698,432 of OZ012666.1, forward strand.
ATGCATCTCTCGTTTTCTTACTCAGTATAAATCCGGTTCCATATGCCCCACGTCTTTCACTACCATTAAAAGAGGGTAAGTAAGAGGCGTAAGAGGGTATACGTATTTATCCTATCCTTTCCATCTAATTTCTTGCAGTAATGTTATGTCTATGTTTTGTTCTATCAGTTATTCGGTGATCATCTGTATTTTCCCGGATCTTAGCATGATTAGGACATTCGGTGAAGGAGAAGGTTCCAGAATCGCTTTTCAAGAAGAGACAGGTGTTAGAACCATTTGGCCTATCAAAGGTCAAAAAGGATTTGAAATAATTTACAATTCGCGATTCAACGGTTTTCTTCAAAGTGGTAGGTAAACAGCTGATCTTTGTTATTGTTTGATCAGCTGATTGCATTAAACTCATATGATTTCAGTCACTTCTACAATAATGCACGATTGTTAATGTACTTTTGAGGTATAAATAGTATAACTCTATAGTCATGTATACGATGAAAAACAAATGTTATGCAAACAAATTCCCTATTAAATGTAGTTCATTTCCTGCCACCAGATGGAGTATCAGCCGGCTTGAATCGCCCATATTTTATCATTTATTCTCCGTTTAGTTCGTTGCCGTAGTACCCGTATGGTGTTATTTCGTAGAGTATTTTTAACAAGTTATTGTTTTTCACGGAGAGTTATCCCGTTATCCAATCCCCTCTTCGGAGAACCATTTCTCCCGCTCTCGTTGGCCCTGACCTAGCCTTCCATACGGGTTGGTTACCGCATCTTAGACTAGGTTACTCAGGTTTCCAGGGTTCACCACCTCTGTTGAGGCTTCGTGGAGGTGAGAGTCGGAATTGGGTAGGAGAGGCTATGTGACAATCTCATACTGTATGATTGTCATGCGGTACGCATGCACTACCCCATTTGAACCCCATAATATACACACACAATACATAATATATAATAATAACAATAATAGTTCTTTATTAGCGATTTTCGTTACTATACTAAATTTAACATAAATTTGACACCTTTCTGCAAAAAACATCTGACTAATAGTTACTTTAGATTCTCTCTATTGGAAACACTGAATAATTAAACAAAAGGTCCTTGAATTCATAAGTATTCGTTGTTATAGCAACAATAAATACATTATCTAGGGAATGTAGTTACTTTAGATTCTCTCTATTGGAAACACTAAATAATTAAACAAAAGTTGTCATCAAAACTCCAATTGCAAGCGCTATTCATGGTATTTGACATTTGTTTTGGCATATTCTATCACAATGACGTTGTCAATTTATCCATTCAATAGCTTATGGGACCTATAAAGTTAATGGAATGTTGGTCAATACGGGCATTAGTTTGATAGTTCCAGAATTACGTACGGGCGCGGAATCCCGTACGTAATTCTGGAATTATCAAGCTAATGCCCGTATTGACCAACATTCCATTAACTTTATAGGTTTCCTAAGCTATTGAATGGATAAATGCACAACGTCATTGTCACAGTATATGCCAAAACAAATGTCAAATACCATGAATAGCACTTGCGATTGGAGCTTTGATGGCACCTTTTGTTTAATTATTCAGTGTTTCCAATAGAGAGAATCTAAAGTCACTACATTCCCTAGATAATGTATTTATTGTTGCTATAACAACGAATACTTATGAATTCAATAGCTATTGATAGATTTATGGAACGTCGGTGAATACGGGGTAAAACTCAATTCTTCAAAATCGATTACTTGAATAAATTAATAATTGATAATCATGCTTTTTAAAATGACTTAATCATTTGGAGGGAATTTGATAAGAAATAAATAGAGAGATTATATATCTGTAGATGGGACAATTTTATATAGAGTTATCTAGTAGTTGGTAGGGCGATAGCGTGGGTTCAACTCCCACCGGAGTGTGAAATTTTGAAAGTCATCTAGCAACACACATTGCTACAACCTTTTGTTATATGCGATTCCAATGTAACAACGGCATCAGATAGATCTTTGTTTTGTTTTCAAATCAAGATTTTTTCGGAATCAAATTTCCGATCGTTATGGATTTTTTGCCCGCGGCATGTCTGTGTTTCAGGTTCGGCTCACCCATTGGCCGCTGCACGTTCCAAGAGATACAGGAGTCAATAACCTTTCGGACTATATGTACAAAAATAGCATCTGGGATTAATTTTGGGAATTAACAAATTTACTACTAACTAAAAACAGGATGGGTTATGTTACTCTGAAAATTAAAACAAAAAATTTGCTGATTAAAATTGAAAATGCCAAATACTTTTTTGGATCTTTTCCAAGCGAAGTAATTTCGAGTTCTAAGATTACGATGGTATTATTAAATTATCATCTTAACTGGACGTTCCTCAAAACTTGGTTAATTGGTTGCGTATTGCAATTAAACCTTGTGACCTTGAATGGATAATAGGCTAATAATAGATTTATTATCTATTGTTTTGAGGTTTTGAGGTATATTTTACAAGTCGTAATATTTTACGAACGAAATTTGTAAAATTATTTCCTAGTATTAACAAGGCAAATTTTAAGACATATACTAGTGACGCATCTAGTAGCACTAGTATTATTATTATATAATTTTAATAAATGGCAAGAAGTTTTCAGCTATCAAAGCGCTTTGCAAAAATGCCAAAAAGTATTGTTAATGGCAAACATTTTACAATTGTACTGATATACTAATAAAATACTGTACTAAGATATTATTTATATTATTACTTCTGTAGTTATATTGTGAAAGTGAGGTTATATCCGTTTCTATATTTGATTTATAGATCACATTCTTGCAATTGTTTGTTAATTTAGAATGGAAACATATACTAAATATGATTTTATGGAGTCTAGAATTTTGCATCTACTAATAATAAACCTATTATCCATGTTCTGTACTAGCGGATAAGAAGGAATATACGTTTCTATAGTTTTTGAATGCAATTTTATAATAATTTTATTCTTGTTGAGTCATAAATGTGGTCAAATAGTTAACTAACATATTAGTAAACGAATTGTTTAGATTAGTGACCACTTGTGACCTTCATTTTGTTTTTTTTACTTCATTAATTGACTCACCTAACCTACACTGACATACTGACTTATTTTCATGGCTATCTATAAAATAATCAGAAATAATCTTATTGACTAAAGACCGGTTCTATAATTGACATTTAACCGCAGAATAAGACCATTCGTGGAATAAGTTTGAGATTTTTAAGCAAATATCTTATTCCACGAATAGTCTTATTCGCCAGTTAAATATCAATTGTAAAACCGACCCTAATAACTATAAACTGACAATTTATTTACAACTTCGGCCATAAAATGCTTGTGACCTCATAGCCCTGATTAGGTCACAGGGTTTTATTGCACCAAGTTCTAAATATACAGTCAGTTTATAGTTATAAGTCAATAAAATTATTTCTGAATGGGTATGCCAAATAAAGGTTTTAGTTATAATATAGCCTTTTATAGATGCCGAAAATTCATCGGCGACCAATGTCTCATTTGCATGGCAAACATCTCGAAAAATCTTTAATAATTTATTCACACCCTCTGCCAGGGTAATCCTAACCACATGGCTAAAGGGACTATAGTGCTGGCGCGCAAGCCTTTTGGGGGCGTATTTTAATTGTTGTCGCTAGCCATCCCGTGTATTATCATATCAAGAGGGGCGCATTATTTTTAGTATACCACCCGCGCCGATTATCTTAGGGCGGCTTTGCCCTTTGTGGGAGTAACAGGGCCAATTATTCTGAATTTTGCGATTTCAAGGTCCCTTGAGGACCTGGAGGACGGGATGGCTAGCGACAACAATTAAAATTCGCCTCCAAAAGGATTGCGCGCCAAGACTTTAATCCATTTAGCCATGTGGTTAGGATTACTTTGGCAAAACATGTAAATAAATGTAAAGGCAATTTACTCAAATAATGTTATTCGTCATTCACGCGTAGCTATTGCAAATATAATTTTAGAACTTAAGGCGGTTTACAACAATAGCAAAAGCTAATGAGATCCAAGAATTTCCGATTATTTATTTCACATGAAACATGCGTGTTTGTAAATAGATCGAGTGGGAGCATCTATACAACGATCAATACATTCAGTCAGATTTTGTATTTGTATATTTATTTATTTTGTATTTCCACCAAAATTGCCATGTGGATGTGCTTCATGTCTCTAATATGGTTATTATTTGATTAAAACTAAATATCTAATTAAACCACTCCTCCTCCCGTCAATAAAGACAACATGACGCTATGCTGGACAATGTCCTATAAACTAAGTTACATGGTGTATCGATTTTATCCCATTGCACTTGCTTACAACGCAGTGTGTAAATACATTTCCAAACGAATCTAGCTGCAGCGGGATTCTAGTCGCAATCTAGCAAAGGTTGCTTGCATAGTTTTTTCACAGCGGTTTCAAAGTGGGGGGATGCGAGCGCTTGCGCGGGCCGTCACCCAACGCACCAGTTTGTGAGAAGACGTGCGATAGCCTACACCTGCCGTCCGCGCGGTTATTTTCTACGAACTGCTGTGGTTCCACAGTTATTTCTTATACCGGTTTTACGTATGCAATCGTGAAATTAACTATTTGGTGGCGTTGTTTATAATCACGGCGGCTTGCGTGGTGAGTGTGCGAATGGTTTGCGTGCTGTGTTTCGGCCACCATCATCAGGGGGATAGCTGCGCATGCGCCGACTCAAATGAATAATCTAGTAGATTGAGATAGAGATTATTTTATTGAGAATAGTAAGACATGTTTTATTAAACTTATCTAAATTTTATTAGTGTATTTAATATTATTGATTTAAACTATGTTGATTAGTAGTTACTGATTATTTTCCTTCAAGCATCAATTCATGATAAGAGGCGTCAAGATCTTTAAATATCCAGATTAATAATGTTGAGTCCTCTTGTTAAATAGTTGATAAATCAAATCGGAATAATAAATAAAACTAATGAAATATTACGTAGTCGGTAGATGGACTCTCGAGCCAGTTACAGTATTGTAACATATTCAGTAACTATTATTACTTAGTTACTGCATTTGTTACATAATTATAACTATTATTACTTTTTTTTTTTAGAGATTTCGTTTCATATTCTTGCATTCTTTTGTTTTTTTTGCACTAGTAGTACAACTAACCCCCTAGGTGGAAATTTAAACGCCATCTTGCGGCACCACATCAATGGTGCCCCCAGATGGCATTTAACTTTCCTCCTAGGGGGTTAGTTGTACTACTAGTGCAATATGTTCCCATTTTAAATTAACAAAAGAATGCAAGAATATGAAACGAAATCTCTAAAAAAAAAATAAGTAATAATAGTTATAATTATGTAACAAATGCAGTAACTAAGTAATAATAGTTACTGAATATTGTTGTACTATTTTTGTATATAACCACTCTAGATATTGTGTGAATTCATCTTCCCTAGCTGAGCTACACTGATGAGATCTAATAAGATCGAAATCTAGATATGTAGATTGCTAATAGATGGGTTCGCACTTATATATGTTTTATTGCACTAGTATTTCTAAAGTGACACCTCAATAACCTGTGTTTCTGGAAAAATCGAAGTAACAAACAATATTTGTTTGTAAACTTCTTCCATTTTGTTCTGTTTCATGCAATGTCTACCACTTCCTGCTGGCCAATCTTGTTTCTCGCTAGTATGCATTCTATGTTGTCCTCCCATGTTTTCTGGAGCATTCTTCGTTTCTTTTTTCGTATTACGTGTGAATTCCTAACTATTTTGGTCTGTTTGTCCTCTGGCATTCTTATAAAGAGTCCAACCACCATAATTGTTTTTTTATAAATCGTGTTTTGTATAATTTCATGTCTGTAGCCTTTTTTTATTTCTCATTCTTTATCTAACTTTAAGACTCCAACTGTCCGTAGCTGTCGCTTGTACTCTGTTTTGTTAGCCAGATTGTGGCCTCATATAGTAGTGTTGGCATATACATGTTTTATACAATACCGTCTTTGTCTTCTTTGGAATGAGTTTGTTATTTAGTATTGGTTTACATTTTGCATGATAGCTTTTATTAGCTGCTTGAATTCAGTTTTTATTTCATCCTCTAAAGCCTTGGTTTTCTAGGAAGCGGTGTCGACAAAAGCGGCCGTATTTTACGTCATTTCGACGTCACATATGTCTTTTACGTATATTTAAAGGAATCTGGTAATCCAGACACCGGTATATTTCAAAGTATTGGGAAAATGTCATGAATTACACTGGAATCTGGTGAGTTATTCAATTACATGTACTTAAAACGAATCTTGTAATGTATAAATGACGTCAAAAACGGCCGCTTTTATCTACACCGCTTGCTAGGAAACCAGGACTTAACCGACGTTCCATAAATATATCAATAGCTATTGAACCCATAAGTATTCGTTGTTATAGCAACATAAAAACATTATCTAGGGAATATAGTGACTTTAGATTCTCTCTATTGGAAACACTGAATAATTAAACAAAAGGTGTCATCAAAGCTCCAATTGCAAGCGCTATTTAAGGTGTTTGTCATTTGTTTTGGCATATTCTGTCACAATGACGTTGTCAATTTATTCATTCAATATCTTATGGGACCTATAAATTTATTAGATGTTTGTGAATACTGGACTATGCGCGCCAGTGTTCCGCAAACTTTTGTGTTCAAGGTACACCTACCAAATCAAAACATTTTGAAGGTACACCAAAGAAAAAATGATCGGTTGTTGGGAAATAAAGAATATTATTTTATTATTATTTTGGCTCTTGTTCTCCTCTTAAAACTACCGATTCAATTGTAAACTCCTGTGGACAGTTTTTGTTATGAACTCAATATAATTTCACAATTCGCACTATAAAAATATTGACTCGTAAAAGTAAATAAACCTATAAGTCGTGCAATGTCCTCAAATGGTGACGTGATTATTGAAGAAACAAAAAAACATAAATATCGAAATATCATAGTTTTCTGAAATTAAAATAAATTAAATAACACTTTATATGCCCGTATTCACCAACATCCCATAAACTTTATAGGTCCCATAAGCTATTGAATGGATAAATTGACAACGTCATTGTGACAGAATATGCCAAAACAAATGTCAAACACCTTCAGTAGCGCTTGCGATTGGAGCTTTGATGACACCTTTTGTTTAATTATTCAGTGTTTCCAAAGAGGGAAATGAAAGTAAATATATTGCCTAGATAATGTATTTATTGTTGCTATAACAATGAATAATTATGAGTACAATAGCTATTGATGGATTTATGGAACGTCGGTGAATATGGGGGTAAGTTATTTAAAAAGATGATTAATGATGTTATGGAACTACTTCTGGTATAAAACTTTGAGTAGCTAGATATTTTTATTTGACTGCACCCATTACTAATTACGACGCCATATGAAGACATCTACATTCCTACAATTTTTTTATTAGATTACATTTATTACAGTTACATCAGTTTAATGATTTGAGGACATTGCATGAGTTATCAGTTATATTTTTATTCACTACCACGAATACCATTTCGATTCCACCAATCATAAGTACGTAAACAAAATGCTACTCATAGTAGTACAAAATGGTTGCTCAACACTGTCTAGATTGTGTCGTAACTAACTGATTTATCGATCGCCTCAGGCTGTCCAAATACAGGTGCCCTTGGGTCTCGATCAAGCTTCGAGTCGAGTGCGCAGATGACATATTTTAATTGAATCCGCTTGAATCGAAAAGTGGTTTTGGAGTACGGTGATTTTTGAAGCGCGATTTCCTTCGCCAGCAAATTTGTGAGCGAGAAACGCCAACTCAGCGTGTTCTAATAACGGACCGCAGCAGCGCACACGAAGCGACGTTGCACGCTGCCCGCCGCTACAGCCGCACCAAAAGTATTGCAACGTTTGTTCTGTGGACTAAAGGTCGAATGATATCATATATGATTATATATATGTCATATTTATATAGGTTTTACTACTAAAATAGAAGAACTAATTTATATCTATAGTAGTAGCAAATATTTTAATGGTTACGTTTTTAATCAATTCAAGGATACTTATTTCTTTATTTTACTATTTATTACTTACTACTACTGCTACTACCATTGAATAAGAAATGTTATTCTTTCACTCTTTATTTTACTATTTATTACTTGCTACTACTGCTACTACCATTGAATAAGAAATATTATTCTTTCACTCTTTAGTTTACTATTTATTACTTGCTACTACTGCTACTACCATTGAATAAGACATATTATTCTTTCACTCTTTAGTTTACTATTTATTACTTGCATTACTGCTACTACTACTATTGAATAAGAAATATTATTCCTTCACTCAACTCTACTACTTGGTAGGGGTTGTTATCCGTCCGTATTTCCTCCAATTTGTCCTAGTTTTACGAGCGTCCTGGGATGAGTTTTTGAAGTTGTCTGCGTTTCTCGAAGTTATCCTGGTTTTTGTAAATTGTCCGAGTTTTTAAATTTTGGGTTCAATTTCATAAAAGTTTGTACGTATGTAGTGACGAAAATGGCAACCAAGAATTTTTGATTATTTCATTCACTTGAAACATGTGCGTTTGTAAATAGATCGTAGTACGAAACAGCAGTGATTCTCAAAATGATTCTCGAAATATATTTGGGGGGTCGCAGAAAATAGTTATAAATCATTTAGGATATTTTTCTACTATACCCAGTGTAGGGTATGTGTAGAAAAGTATCCTAAGGGCCGGTTCTGCAATTGTCATTTAACTGACTATTCGTGTAATAAGTTTGAGATATTAACGCCAATTTGTCAAACTTATTCCAGGAATAGCCTTATTCTCCAGTTACAATTTAAATTGTAGTACCGGCCCTTAGTGCGGCTAAATCTCAGATTTTACACAAGTCATAAATAATTGTCATGGGCGTGTGCATGTTTATATATATATATATATATATATATATATATATATATATATATATATATATATGCGTTAAACAATGAAACATTAAAATGGTGATAACGGTTCAAGGTCCACATTAGTTGCATTTTTTAATTTATTCGAACAGAGCACTCTCATTTGTCTTAACATGAACGTAATATTCGATTTTCTAACAAAATTTGTTTCGAAATGAATTCCATTTTCCTATATATCCTCTAGATCCTCATGTTTACTTGGAATTGGTCAATACGAATAGTAGTTAGTAGGAATCGTACAATATTACGCCTGATGTTGCAAAACCAACGAAGAATAAATTAATATCCTCTTATCTAGTACTTGGCCTAATTTATATGGCCCAAATATATATTCTTTTTGTACGAATGAAGAATCAAAAATCATTCTGTAGCTACAAACGCGGCTAGAACGACGAAGCATATTCTCATCACCAGGGAAAGCTATATTGCGCGCTTCTCGTTCTCTCCAATTCATTGCAACAAGCCCGGAATGCGGGCGGCGAGCAGAGGCGGCGTTGCATTTGCCTCCCGTTGCCAAGCCACTGGGGTCATATGGCGGTACGGTGGAGGGGCTTTTACCTACTGCACGATCGTTGTCGCGGCACATATCCATTGTTGGATTACTTGCAAAACTAATCATCCGAAATGTTTTTGTCCATCAATTGGCTTTTAATTAACCATTACTATACATACAATGGTAATTAGTTGAAACGGATCTTCATAAATATGACTCAAAATATATCTAATTTAGTTCTAAATATGTTTAGTGATAATCAAAAAATCAATATTATATTGAATTATAGATCAGAGTAATTTAAGGAAGATATTTAGCTCTAATCTAAAAACCCCACCATACTATAACCTCCATCTAAAATTAGGTCATAAAATAAAATATTCAAACCAAAATAACACATTCTTTATAATCTGTAAACCAATTTATAATTCGATATAATATTGATTTTTTGATTATCACTAAACATAATTAGGTCTAAATATGTTTAGTGATATCAAAAAATCAAAAAAACCAATATAAAAAAATTAGATATTTTTTGAGATATTTATGAAGATCCCTTTCAATTAATTGTCATTGTTTGTATAATAAAGTAGAAAGGAGTAATCTAAAACCAACATAATTAATTGATTTGTACGAAATTTTATCGTAGTATTTTAAGGAATATATTTAGCTCTAATCTTTATCTTCTGGGGTAATGCCACAAATGTAAACAAGGTTTTTATCATTCGAAAAAGAGCGATCAAAATGATAAACAATATGTAAACAAAAGATACGTGTCAAACAACATGTTGACACTACCGGCATTATGCACAAAATCCCGATTCAAGCGCAAAAACAAATTTGTGCACAATTATAAATAAAAAGTTCTAAATATAATTATATCAAATAGTAAACAATTGAAATAAATGTTGAAAACTGTATTAATTTTCTTCCCAAAATTATGCAATCAATTGGGCCGTTTTTTTAAAAATCGGTGTAACCTCCGTATTCACCGACGTTCCATAAAGCTATCAATAGCTATTGAATCCATAAGTATTGGTTGTTATAGCAACAATAAATACATTATCTAGGGAATGTAGTTACTTTAGATTTTCTCTATTGCAAACACTGAATAATTAAACAAAATGTGTCATGAAAGCTCAAATCGCAAGCGCTATTCAAGGTGTTTCGACATTTGTTTTGGCATATTCTGTCACAATGACGTGGTCAATTTATACATTCAGTAGCTTATGAGACCTATAAAGTTTATGGGATGTTAGTGAATACGAGCATGAGTCTCAAAAATATGAGATATCACATAATTTGTGATTAATTTAGTGTAATTAATTACAAATTATGTGATATCTCATATTTTTGAGACTTTGACACCGTTTTTTAAATAAATGGTCCAATTTATTGCATAATTTTGGGCAAATTAGTACAGTTTTCAAAATGTATTCTAATTGTTTACTATTTGATCTAACTAGATTGTTAACTTTATATTTATAATTGTGCATACATTTGTTTTGGCGCTTGAACTAACTAGACTAATTCAGTTGTATTTTACGTCGTCTAGAACTAGGCCGCATGGGAACATATCAAGCGGTTGTGGACGGTGACTACTGAAAGCTACAAGGATTTAAAGGACTAATGGGATGCTTTACATGTGAATAATTTTACCCAAAAATATTTCACAATGGGACGACAGACTAAATATAAAACAAGCACTAAACGATTATCCCTACGCAATCGAATGAAAAGAGTTAAATACAGCGCAATTCGTCCAGAATCCTTCAATATGCAGTAAATAATATTCATATTGTACGATCTTTTCTGCTGAGAGTTCTATTTTTTTAGATCCGATACAATTGTCTACAACCCAAGTTCAACTTCAACCACAGAAATCCCGTTTGTTTGTAAAGAGGAATACGATTCTGAGGCTTATATGTACGTAAAGTAGTATTTTCTATTTCACGTTTATAATGACTACTTTGTGGCAATTTTTTAACACCAAAAATGTATAATGAATCTCTATAGTGCCTTTCGGTTATCACTCTACGCTACCCTAACAATCTATGCAACATCCAACAATAATCAAGGGCTAGAGTTAACTAGCTTTTATATAACCAAGTCTTAAGTTGCCAAAAGTGGGGATAGAATCACAAATTGGAAATTAACTCGAGAGTTAAGAGTTAATTTCCAATTCGTGATTCTATCCCCACTTTTGGCAACTTTCACTCATAACGCGACATTGCCATATATAAACAGAGGTACTACATGAGGCAACATCTAACAATATCACTCAGAGGTTTTCTGTGATGTTAAGGTAAATACCGGGTGATTAAACTCTTCTGAGGTTCTCCTTTGACCGGCGAAAAAGCCTCATGAGTACCCGCCTACCCCACCGGCAGGGGCCACCCGCCCAATCCACATTCGCTCGCATATTTTATCAATGGATACAGATGTTTTATATTGTTTAAACTATTCCAAGAAGAGTGTTATCCTATGGAAAAACTATGCGAGCGAAGGTGGGGTGGGCGGGTGGCCCCTACCAACCAAACTATGTCCGTCCACTATTTCAAAACGACTCGAACTATGCATTACATTATTTTTCACATATATCTTTTAATTAGTCTTAAATTAATAAATGACACTAATTTAATCATAGAAAATAACGGATAATAGTGTAGTGCATAGTTCAAATCAATTGAAATAGTGGACGGGCATAGTTTGGTTGGTAGGGGCCGCCCGCCCACCCCACCTTTGCTCGCAAAGTTTTTTCAATAGGATAACACTCTTCTTGGAATAGTTTAAACAATATAAAACATCTGTATCCATTGGAAAAATATGCGAGCGAAAGTGGGGTGGGCGGGTGGCCCCTACCAACCAAACTATGTCCGTCCACTATTTCAAAACGACTCGAACTATGCATTACATGATTTTTCACATATATCTTTTTAATTAGTCTTAAATTAATAAATGACACTAATTGAATTATAGAAAATAACGGATAATAGTGTAGTGCATAGTTCAAATCAATTGAAATAGTGGACGGGCATAGTTTGGTTGGTAGGGGACGCCCGCCCACCCCACCTTTGCTCGCATAGTTTTTTCAATAGGATAACACTCTTCTTGGAATAGTTTAAACAATATAAAACATCTGTATCCATTGGAAAAATATGCGAGTGAAGTTGGGGTGGGCGGGTACGAAATCTTCGTGCTGCTTTGCTACATCTAATCGGTAAAAATATCCCTTCTTTTCTTATTTTAAGATTGTAGTAACAAATTCCCCAATATCGTCCTCAAAGTTGCTTATAAAAAAAACTTGTCTATTTGGTTCTCTTTTATGTTTTATATTTACTTATTATCGAGGATCTCCACCTTCAGTTTTTACTTTTCGTATACAGCACCGCTGTACAATATTTGATAATATTTGACGCAAAAATGTGAAAAGAAAAATGAAAACGTGAAAAACGTGTAAACGTAAAAATGTCAGATACACTAAAACACGGCAAGGACCCGAAGGTCGATAGCCAGTTACAAAATTGTAACTAATACAGTAACTACTACTACTGTAAATATGTGAATCGAACTCAGTTGAAACAAATGATTTCATTCGGAAAGTCGTGTGGTGCCTATACCAAATATTTTAATTATGTACATATCTATAACCGAACCCGAACAATTCGTAACTCCAAGTACAATCACACCTGCCAATGCTAAATCTCCTCTCTAAAGCAGAGCTCGGTTCTAGCACGGGGTTATTCCAAGGACAAATTATATTACGCGTTTGCAATCAAGCCTGGCCGTGGGTAGGGTGTGGCATCAAAATGGCCGCCGCGCATACCAAAGGCCATGCGATGTTGCAGCCCAAAAACGAACTGCCTACAACTCCTCTACAACTGATGTTTGCGTACATCAAATGATCAAGTTGTTGTGGCCGCTGCCTTGCGTTACGCCAGCAACGCGGGGCCCCGGCGTGCGGGCGCCGTGCCCGAAGGCAACGTTGCCGCTGCGCAATCGTTATCTAGCCGTTTTTCGAAAGTGCTTGATACGAAATAGTTTGGTGTGCATTTGATGCACAACTGGACGAGGCTTCGCGGAAAAGGAGACGGCTTTCTAAGGCGGGGTGGCCTGGTTGCATTTGCAACGGTTTTAGGTTGTGCCGCGGAAGATATGTACACGCGCAGCCAGTGGCGCGTCACGTGATGGAAATTGCCACGACGCGATAACAACTGTTTTTTCGCCTAGTCATACATAATGATGCAAAAAAAAGTTTTAGGTAGAAGAATTGCGGTTTAACAGAAACTTTTTTTTATAAATATAATACGGATAATATGCGGGCTACTTGTCAAACGAGTTACCACGTAGAAAGAGATATAAATAATATTAGTGGGGTGTGCTATATATCATTTGGAACACAGAAATAGCTATTTCTAAAAGAAGCTACTATCAGCAACATAACATTTTAAATAAATGTCACCAACCAAATACTAGTAGATTTCACGAAGGTTGTAATACAAAAGAGATAATTAAACAAGCAGTGCTGCCGTTTGGAAATAAAAGTATTTATTTGACCAACATAAATTGCAAACTAGAATACCTGAATGGTCTACAGCAGCCGTCAAGGAACTTTTTTAGCCATTACCCTAAAATATATTTGTTTAAGAAGATATTAGATAATTGTACATATCTTAAAAATAGCATCGCAGGCATTTTGTTGTTTGTTGAAAACATTCAAGGACAACGTCAATTATGCCACGTGTATAAAATAGAAAATATCCTTATACTCCCAATAATTTAATTTTTACCCCATCTGGGGTAATTTACCACGGTTCCCCGACTTTGATATTAGGTGGATTTCTGCAGGAAGGCGTCCATTTTTGCATACTTATTCTGTAGACCAGCACAGAATAAGTAAGCACTAATGGACGCCTTTCTGCAGAAAGGAACCAATCCACCTAATATTAAAGTTTAGGAAACAGATTTATATACAGATATATACAAAAATTTATATAAATTAAAAATTATCTATTCATTAGGTTCATGGACTTTAGAGCTATCTTTTTTTATTTCGTTAAGTTAAATTGTTTACCTTGAATATAAAGGTAAGAGAAACAAACACATTTTATCATTCCAAGTATAACTAAACCATCTGCTCTTCTTCAAACTTAAAACAACAGACAACTCGCAACATCATTTGTTTGCCCCCCACCCTCCTCAATTGTCTTATCACAAACATCAAGTCGGCTTGACACGTCACGTCCGCGTACATTTCCCCAGTTGACATCTCCCGAATGGCTGCAGGTAAGCCTGATTATTCTCCAGAATACCCTATTTGCATGACGTTTCGGACATGCGTTACATCATCATCATCATCATCATTCGGTATCAACACAACTAGAGGTCATTAGCGTGCGCCCGCGTTGCCAGCTCTGTTTCGCCCGCTAGCAAATCGAGCTCGGGATGGCGCTGCGCGTTCTAGCAGCCGCACAGGCAGCAGCGGCGGTGGGTTAATACAAAATGGCCGCACCGCGGGGCCGTTAGTCCGGTCTGTGTACAAGAGAGCGCCGTAAACGCGAATTATAAAAAAATATATAACCTAAATTGTCAAACAACAGTAGTCGAATTTTGACAGTTGCATTTATGGCTTTTTGAGACTTTCCGCGTGTTTTATGTTTGCTACGGGGCTAGAGAAGGCATAACCTAAAAAGGTGATTGTTTTGATAATTCTGTTTTCTGTTTTCTTTTTAGGACAAATAATAATATTCTGTTTGTTTTTGTGTTTACAGCTGGAAGATGCCTGCAGCTATGACTGTGCTCAATCCAGCTATTGATGAGGATTCAGATGAGAACCTCAGTTTGGATCTGCATATGTCTGATAATGAGGATTCTGAGGGTAATTATTTTGTTTAATTTATTATTAACATCTATCTATTTATTTTTCATAAATGGTAAAATTAAAAACAAATTTGAAAAACAAAATAATATTTTTGTTTTTTTTGTTTTTGATAGAATAGTAATAATAACAATTGTTTATTGGTCACTTGTACATCTTAAAATAACAATTATTATAAAATATACATATGACACAAAGAGCCACTTATCTTTCAACCTAGGAAAATAATTATATATATATATATATATATATATATATATATATCCGGATATTTTGTTGTTGCTATTCTCTCTGTTCATATTATTTGTAACACTCTTCCTGTAAAGCCCTGATTTCCTAGGTGCCGATAATAGAGTGGCCGTTTTTGACGTCATTTTGACATCACGTGTATTTTAATAAATATGGTAACCCAGTGACTGGTATACCTCAATGTTCTAGGAAAAAGTCATGAACTATAGTGGCTTATGGTGCGTTATTCAATTACAAATACCTAAAACATTTCTTTGAACGTATAAATGACGTCAAAGCGGGCGCTTTTATGGCCACCACTTCCTAGGGAACCAACTCTTTTCATTAATTATGTCTTTCTATTATTTATATACATATCGTCGCTTACAGAGCAACACCATCATAATTGATTAGTGCATACCGCTGAACGCGTAATCTCACCGCGGATCTAACTAAATTGTTTTGAATTGTGTACATAGTATTCAGGAGAACTTAAATAAACGAATACCTCGGTTAAGCAGGTTTCTATAAGTGAAAAATCATTGAAAAGTGGTTTTCCAGCTCCTCTAAAAAGTTAAAAAAAAAGGTAACACCACGTATCTTTTTTTTAAGTTTTCAGAGGAACCGGTAAACCACTTTTCAATGACTTATAGAAACCTGCTTAACCGAGGTATATGTGTTTTTAAGTGCTCTTCTGTAAACGACGATATATTTCTTCAATATCTACTTCTATCCTAATCTCCATTTGCTTTTCAGTTGTTTTATTTTCCTGTTATGTTTTCCCCCTGTATCTCATAAGATAACAAATATAACAAATAAGCATTATACATAATTATTTTCAGGTATTACCCCCAAGGGGCAGGAAGATGACATTCCCATGGATGTAGAAGACGAAATTCTTAACAAATTTGAGACCAAAGAAAAGTGCAGCGAGCTAACAAACGGCGAAACCGCGGATGAAAAAGCAACTTCGGACGAGACAGCGGTGGGCGAGGAAAGCGTAAACAAGACTGAGGATAAGCCAACACTAAACGGAGAAACGGATGATGCATGTGATGCGGGTACAGCAGGCACGGATGAAACTAAAAATGAAGTTCAAACAGAGGAAAAGAGTGAAGCTCAAACAGAGGAAGAAAGTGAATCTCAAACAGAGAAAAAGAGTGAAACAGTAGAGAAGGTAGATGAGGATTCAAAAGACTCTAATAAAAGTGAACCAGTTGAAGAGGAGGCCCTTAAAAAACCTGACGATGAAGGCGAGGATCTTCTATTGGTTATGGATGAAAAGACGACGGAAGTGGATGATACGGAGTTTACAACCGCGGCAGCTGATGAGGATGAAACTAGCGGTAGCGAGGAGGCAAAAGGTGATAAAGAAGGAGGAGACACACCACCGGAGGAGCCCAGTGAAGACAACACTGATTCCAATCAAGACGACAACATGGATATCGAGGAAACCGGTATAGAGGGCTCTATTGAACTCACTGAGAATGTTTTAAATGTCTCCGCGCCGGATGATTTGAATGCAACTGATGATACCTTAAATGCAACCGTTATAGAAAATGTAGCTGCAAAAGATGTTAACGACTGTAATAAGGAGAATGTTGCTGTTAATGGAGAAGAGGTGGCGGCTGGTGGTAGTATTAGTGTGCTGCAAGCTATTCTAACGAAAGGTTCACTAAATACAGGTGATTATTATTATTATTATTAAATATGTCAATATTGTCAATCCGGCCCGCGGATACTTAACTATTACGAATATATGTTGAGCATGAATCAGTTCAAATGGTAATATGGTATGAAGACATTCATATTAATTCGTTACCGGCGACCAGGTTTGCAATTCCTGACAACACTCGTTCGAAACGTATTCGTTTTACTTCCAAAGTCGCTACGCAAAATACACATTGCGTTTAATGATGGAATTTCAGTTTATTACTGTTTTTTTTTTAGATAAAGTAAAGCGAAATTCCATCATTTCATGAGCTCACACCGTGAATTATCCGTATTTTGTATCAAGAATCGCAACCCAGGCGTATGTGAGCCTTCTGCAATACTAATTTTGATATAATAACTTGATTGGGCAACCACACGTTATACAGTATAATCCCGTGAAACTAATAATATTTACTAGATTCTGTTAAAGCACCAGTCAAACGGCAGCTCTCCGATGGCGACAGTGATGTCTCAGAAGAGTCCTACAAAAAAATTAAGCTCCTGGAGGAGCCCGTCCTCAAGAAGCTAGCCGGCTTCAAGCAGTTCATGCTGGACAAATCGCTGAAAAACCTAACGCGCGACCAGCTGGAGGTGTTTTGCATCCAAAAGATGTGCGAGTGCATCGTGCACAAGAGCGAAATCGGTGAGCTGAAGATGAAAATAAAAACGCACGAGCAGCTGTTAGACGCGTTGCGAAAAGAGGCCGTGCTGTTGAGCAAACAGACGCGCGATTTGAACATAGTGCACCAGAAGGTGATGCAGGATGTTGTGCGTATTCAGGAGAACACGGATAAACCGTTGATAGTGCCGAAGATCACTAGGTCGGTTGGGCTGCAGGCGGTCGTGCGAGATGAGACTCGTCGGAAGGTGTCTAGGACATCAGCGCCCGGGTTGTCGCCGGTTAAAATGACTCCGCCACAGAAGCCGGTGCCGCGGTCACCGTTGCCGACGAACGTTGTCAATCGAACACCACCTCCATTAAATAATCGAGTAAGTTTTCAACTAGATTTGCTGTTATAGTATATAACTATTAGACTCACTTCCAAACTATTGTCGAAGTTGATTCAGATACAAAAGATTTTATAGTGAAATTTTAAATGCAAACAATCATAATCGTCAATACAAAAGTACGTGTTGATTCTAATTTATCAACATACGATCGCAACATGTATTTTCCAACCAGGGCGGTCCGACGCTAGCGTTAGCTCTCGGCTGGTTCTTCATTTGCGCGTCTCCATAGTTCGTGGTTTGATATTCTTTGAGGCCAGAAAACTCGTAAGGCTTCCACGTCTTGTACTTCTGAGGTATTGAAATTGATCGATCTGTGCCACTGGTTCTGCTCGTATATGTAGCTGCGCATTCTATATTGTATATGGGAAATATCCGAATTGCTATTTACTAAATTAAATTCCTGATACATTCTAATATTAAATGTATCTCAGTACTCATCACAGTCCAAACATTTGTTTGCAGTTCGGCCCTAGGAAGGTAATGCAAACAGTTCCGGCGTTGATGCGCGCCAAAATGCCAGTGAATGGAACGGCGAAAAAAACGGAACCGGGCAAGGGTGCAGGAGTGATCGATCTGACAGACGAAGACGATAAAAAGACCACGATGGTGGGCACAACCACCACTACTACGTCGAACGGAGTCAAAGTGAATGCGCCTAACAATCACAAGTTTGTCGTATTGCCCACCGGACAGACCATGCTGGTGAAGTTGAGTAAGTAAAAATAAATTAAGCTGCTACTGAATGAAAGTTGTAGACTGTAATGGTTTACATTTGTTTGTGGAAAGGTTGTTTGTAATATGAATAGAATTTATTTATTTCCCAGTAATTTTCTCTATCTTCTTCTAATTAAATTAAATTATAACTTATATAATAACGTGTTTATGCGTTATTATATAAGTTATAATTTAATTTAATTAGAAGAAGATAGACTCACAAACGTTATAAAGCTATCTATTAGTATGTTCATACGTGGGTTATAAATAAAATAGTTGTAACAAAGATAGAAATGAATTCATATTGAAATTATAAGTAAAATTGCATTACATTGCTTTAATACAATCAACTGCAAAGTTTATTACCGTTGATTTAGTTAGATGAGGGTGTTGCTGTGTGGCGTTGAAATGAATTTTGTTTTGACTGCTCTAAAGCATCTCACAGATCAGTCGTCCATTCCTCAGCATCAGGTTGAGATTGTGAGTAGTCTCTTTTTCATAGAACGTCGACGGATTTTGAGATATGGACGGCCCACCTATGCGGTGAAAATTCGTAGTCTCATTCACACGTGATACTTTAAATTGATATTAGTGTGTTAAGCTCGGTTTAAACTAGTTTAATCGACTATTGAACAACTGGCTCTAAAGGAGTTAAAGGAAGATTAAGAAAACGAATTACTAACTAATTAGACATAAGCTGCTTTCGTTTATCGTTCGGGAGCTGTTCTTGGCTGGTTTTCGCTGTTTAGAACAGCCCGGAATAGCTCCAGAATGATAAACGAAAGTGTATACGTATGCACTAGGTTCGCTATCACTTATAAAAAGTATATCTAATTTATACCAGTCAGTATCATAGTGAATTTGTTTTAGATCCGGCGAACAATGTGGTTGTCTCCCAACCAGTCCGCACTGTGCAGTCCCAAAACGGAGCAATCCGCGCCCCGACGCAAGTTTTGCGTGGCGGCGCACCCACCTCCATACGTGCGTCCACCCCAGTGCGGGCCCAGATGGGTGCTCCGAGGGGCCGCTCGCCGGCCCAAGCAATGGTCCGACCACGCGCTCCCTACCCGTCTGTCCCTCCAGTCCTAAAAAAACACCCCGCGCCGCTCCCCGTATCGCCGTCCCTAAAAACTAACGTGTACTCGAAAAAACCTGTACCCCCAAAACCGCAGCTCATGTTAAACAAAACATCGTGTGGCACGGGCATAGTGCTCTCGTGGAAAATGCCCTACAAACTGGAAATGTTCGAGGAAATTGCCAGCTATCAACTGTACGCGTATCAGGAGACCAAAATGGAACCGCGCACGGACAGCTGGGGTAAAATAGGCGACGTGAAAGCTCTTGAACTGCCCATGGCGGTCACCCTAACGCAATTCGCGGTTGGTAACCGATATTACTTTGCAGTCCGCGCAGTGGATATCCTAACGCGGCACGGTCTCTTTAGCGACTACCAGACGATACTGCTGTAAATTATTTTACATGTCCTTTTTAAACAAAATAGTTAATAAGTTTCAACGCGAGAGTGTAAGTCTTTATGAAGTGCGTCACGTTCTTTTTACAGAGATTTAAAGGCCGGGCACAATTTTTTTTTAACGCATCGTGTGGACATATATTGCGATTGAATATGTTACCACACAACCTGCAACAAAAAAATCTCTACACGTTATCAACATTTTAAAAATAATTAGTTTACTTGGAGACTTCTGATTACTTTTGTTTATATATAAATATTGTATATTTGATCATCAGATGATAATAAATTAAAGATGTTTAATATTATTTCTATGTTTCTAAGTTAGAGTTAACGTCCAGATTTTTTCACATGTTCCCATATTTTCCTACAATTTTCACTGTATGGTCAGAGACAGGGTTCTAGAACCAATTGGCACATTTGGTCTTAATCCGTTGTGCCGTTTTCTCGGAATTTTGTTCACTAACACACACAGATATCGCAAAAATCTGACTTATTTCAGCACTAGATGTTTCTATTTTGTTTCTATTTTTGTTTGTATCCTTGCCAACTAGGCATTTTCTTAAAATATTTATTAATAAAATGAATTTGCGATAATACTTTGATGGTTGTTTGAAGTATTTCAAATCGTCAACGTTTTGACGTAAATTCAAAACTGTAACCACTACAGTTTACTGACATCGCAACAAATGGAGGAACGCACCGTGCACTGTTTGGACTACGATTTTCATTAAATCGTTGATTGAAGTATTGTATTAGGTATTATAAATACTTCAATCAAGGATTAAATGGAACAGGATTTATGAGAACGAAGCTGTTATTGATGCAGTTGGCAATGATCTTATAATTTAAGCCTAATAGTGTCATCTAGTAGCCAGTAGCTTAAATTATTACCCAAGTAGTTACCTACTATAGTTATTTAATTCTAGTTAAGCTTGCAGTTTCTAGATGGAGCAACAATGATTATTACATATAATTTCTCTGAAAATATTGGCGGAAAGGACAATACATTTCTTAGTACAAAGTACCTTGATTGAAGTATTGTATTAGGTATTATAAATATTTCAATCAACGATTAAATGGAACATGATGTATGAGAGCGAAGCTGTTATTGATGCAGTTGGCAATGATCTTATAATTTAAGCCTAATAGTGTCATCTAGTAGCCAGTAGCTTAAATTATTACCCAAGTAGTTACCTACTATAGTTATTTATTATTCTAGTTAAGCTTGCAGTTTCTAGATGGAGCAACAATGATTATTACATATAATTTCTCTGAAAATATTGGCGGGAAGGACAATGCATTTCTTTGTCCTGGCCCGCGGCCGCCGGCAACCCTTAAAAAAAACGGCTCGTCTATAAATACCCGTATCCGGTGTGTGAGGAGTGCGCGGCGCGCGGTCCTCCACCAGCCGCCGCCCCGCCGCTCCGTTCCGGCCGGCTCTAAGATTATTTAGACGGTCAATGCTCTCGTTTTGTGACTAAAGTAGATGCAGGCTGGAATTCGTTGGCGTGCTGCGAAATGTTCATGCCTTGAACTGCACGCGACAGGGTTAAATTATTCTGGGAAGAAGCGGCGCATGGTGGCGCGCGGGGGCTCACACACAAAACGCTCACTAAATTTAAGCATAAAATGTGTCAAGATAATTTTATTTGTAACTAGTTTTAGGGGTGCTTTGTAATTGTAAAGCTATTTTAATATATTTGCAACCGAATTTTCTTTGAATCACTTTGAAGTCACTAATTTTAAATCAAAAGCAATGAAACATTTGGGGTATTAAGAGCAAAAGTAAATTAAAGCTCAAATTTAAAAAATCGTTTTTATGTTATTTTGATCATTATTATCCTAAATTTAAAAAAATCTATGTTTATGTTAGTACTAACAAAAAAAATCTATGTTTATGTTAGTACTAACATAAAAATAGATTTTTTTTAAAATTTAGGATAATAATGATCAAAATAACATCATAAAAACTATTTTTAAAATTTAAAATTAATGGGTTTTTTAAAATTATTTTGATGATTATTATCCTAAATTTAAAAAAATCTATGTTTATGTTAGTACTAACAAACAAATCTATGTTTATGTTAGTACTAACATAAAAATAGATTTTTTTTTAATTTAGGATAATAATGATCAAAATAACATTATGATTTTTTAATGTTGAGCTTTAGTCTACTTTTGCTCTTAATGCCCCAAATGTTTCATTACTTTTGATTAAAAATTATTGGTTTCAAAGGGATTCAAAGAAAAATTTGTTGCAAATATATTAAAATAGCTTTACCTACGGTTTTTTTTTTTAATTTGATTCCACTTTTGTCCAGAATACCTCAACATTTTGAAGTATGTATTTTGATATATATATATATATATATATATATATATATATATATATATATATATATATATAAAATTTTAAACATTTTTACATATATCAATATACATACTTCAAAATTATTTTGGTTTATATTCAAAAAATTTCTGATAAATCAATTTGTTTAATACTGCAATTAAATAAGTTTAATTAAACATTCCCGAAACTAAAATCTTGAAGACTTATTAAATACATTTACGCCTCGTTTTAGACAAGACAATTTCTTGACTCAAAAGTTAGTCAAGATGCAAGACAATCTAAATTGTCTCGTATCATACATCAAATTATTTGAAATATTGAATTGGATGGTAGATCGAATGGAAAAATATAGACAAATTGTATAGAAGAAGGATATATGAATTAATTTCTTGAACAACTTTTGAGCTAAGAAATTGTCTTGTCTAAAACGACCTTAAGTAAATTTAATCTTTTTTCTTGATCTAGTTTTACTAAATTTTTGTTTTTAATTTTTATCAGTTGCTAAATCAAGTGATTTCTGTGTCTATATCTTCAACTGTTTTTGCTTTATAGCAAAATCTCTTAATTACTTCCTTCTATCAAGTTATTAACTAATAATAACTAATAAAAACTATAATAACTAATAATAACTAATAATAACTAATAATAACTAATAATAACTAATAATAACTAATAATAACTAATAATAACTAATAATAACTAATAATAACTAATAATAACTAATAATAACTAATAATAACTAATAATAACTAATAATAACTAATAATAACTAATAATAGCTAGTTATTATTAGTTATTATTAGTTATTACTATTTATTATTACTTATTTGCACTTATTATTACTTATTATTACTTTTTTTTAAATTACATTAACAAATGAATAGGAGTTTCCTTCGCAGTGCTTTCACCAATCGTTGAGTATAATATAACCAAATACTAGTAGTAGTTATTCCTTTCGTGTTGTCATCGTCAATTATCACCCTCGCTCGTTATTGAGACCTGTGTAGGCCCCGCTCGTTAGGCGTGGCGGTTTTATTTATCTGCCGGATGGGAAGCCGCGGGACCGGGAAAAACTCGGGCCGCCGATGTATTTATTTATTGGGGTAATAAACGGTTGAGCGCGTCGCGGAGGCGAAACAATAAATTACAGATTAATTGCTCAATAATCGTTAGGGAAATGCAAATCGAACGCGGCCGGGGAGCGCGAAGCTCACAGCGGGGATAAAACTTGATCACACAGTCATGAATTTCCAGCATCTCCTACAACTAACGACTAATTAGTGGGGAGGGCAGAAACTAAAAATAGCTAATTTATGCATTTCTTAGATCACCAAACGAATGGTAATTAAGGATACTATAAAAAGTCAACCCTTTGACTTTAATTGTTTCACCCTCGTGTTCACTAACGTTCCATATATATATAATAATAGATTTTCGCTACTATTTACAAATTTAACAAGAAGAAGAAGATATATTTATTGTAACATACATACATACCAGATATACATACATGTACAAGAGGCCATCGACTGTGGTCTTTCAGCCACAAATTTAACAAAAAATATGAGGATACATGGAAAAAATAAAAGATGTACTTTCACTTACAATTGATTTTAATTTTGCTTTCTATATAATTGTAATTATGTTGTGTATATATGGAGAAACAAGATTAAACATAAAAATAAAAAAATAATTTCTTAATAATATCGAATGAAAATTATGTTAGTTGAGTAGTAATTATGAAATATATCTTGTATGTATGTATGTTATAATAAATATATCTTCTTCTTCTTGTTAAATTTGTTAAATTTGAGCTTTATGCCCGTATTCATCAACATCCCATAAACTTTATAGGTCCCATAAGCTATTGAATGGATAAATTGACAACGCCATTGTGACAGAATATGCCAAAACAAATGTCAAATACCATAAATAGCGCTTGCGATTGGAGCTTTAATGAAACCTTTTGTTTAATTATTCAGTGTTTCCAATAGAGAGAATCTAAAGTAATTACATTCCCTAGATAATGTATTTATTGTTGCTATAACAACGAATACTTATGGGTTCAAAAGCTATTGATAGATTTATAGAACGTTGGTGAATATGGGGGTTAGTCTCTTAATGCCCCAAATGATTGATTACTTTTGATTCAAAATTAGTGACTTCAAAGGGATTCATAGAAAAATCTGTTTAATATATTAAAATAGCTTTACAAGTTTTTTTTTTAATTTGAGGTTTAGTCCTGAATGGCTTCATTTATTTAGGATAATAATGATCAAAATTACAAGTTTTTTTTTTAATTTGAGGGTTAGTCCTGCCTGAATGGCTTCATTTATTTAGGATAATAATAATCAAAATTAAATAAAAAACGATTTTAAAAATTTGTGGTTTAGTCTACTCTTGCTCTTAATGCCCCAAATGTTTCATTAAAAAGAAAAAAGATTAAAAATAAAAATTTTATTTCTTAATAGGTAATCGAATGAAAAGTTAAGTTAATTGAGTAGTGATCATGAAATATATCTTTCTATCTGTACAGAAAGATTAAAAACTACTTTCTGAAGACAAATATAATCACAATTGGCATTATCGCGGTGGTAAATGTTTCGCACGTGCACCAGCTGTTGCGCCCATTAAGGCCGCCCTAATTGCGCACCCCTCCGGCGTTAGATATCGCCGCCGCCGCCGTGGTTGCGGTAGGTAATGAAATCCGCGTCTCGCCAGACGGCCGCCGCCGATGAATGAAACTGTCCCGATGCCTTTATTGGAAACAACAGAGCACGACGGTGGTGCCCCTCCTGCCGCCGCCGCCCACAATTTCGCCTAACACGCGCGCCGGCTCCGCTGCACCACCGCCGTCGCGTTTCCTTATCCTATTGATTTTTCGTGACCCGCTTCGCGCCCGCCGCCGGGCTCCCAATAAAAGAAGCACGAACAGCGGAAAAAGAGCGCGCACCTAGGGCTAACTGTCTCCCGCAACCTGCGCGCCCCCCTGCCATGCACAAGAAACGTAAGAAAAAAGGAAAAACGAAACGCGAACATAACAGTTGCAAACGGTTTTTGTGCTTCTGCCGCCCCCGCAGTGTTCTAGAGCGTTGAACGACTAATTGAGACAATGCTTGTAGTTGTAGAGAGTAGGTGGTGTAGGGAATAACGTTTTTTTAACATTCTTATTATTTATTTATTACCAACCAAACTATGCCCGTCAACTATTTCAAATGACTGAAACTCTTCACTATACTGTTATCCGTTACTTTCTATGATTCAATTAATTTCATTTATTAATTTACGCCTAATTTCGTAAAAAACATGTGAGAAACAATGTAGTGCAGAGTTCAAGTCATTTGAAATAGTGAACGGGCATAGTTTGGTTGGTGTGGGCCGCCCGCCCACCCCACCTTTGTTCGCATAGTTTTTTCAATGGATACACACGTTTTATATTGTTTAAACCATTCCAGGAAGGGTGTTATCCTATGGAAAAACTAGTCGAGCAGAGGTGGGGTGGGTGGGTGGTCCCTACCAACCAAACTATGCCCGTCCACTATTTTAAACGACTTGAACTCTGCACTACACTGTTATTTGTTACTTTCTACGGTTAAATTAATATCATTTGTTAATTTAAGACTAATTAAAAAGATATATGTGAAAAATAATGTAATGCACAGTTCAAGTCGTTTGTAATAATGAACGGGCATAGTTTGGTTGGTAGGGAACACCCACCCACCCCACCTCTGTTCGACTAGTTTTTTCCAAAGGATAACACCCTTCCTGGAATGGTTTAAACAATATAAAACGTGTGTATTTAATGAAAAAAGTATGTGAACAAAGGTGGGGTGGGCGGGCGCCCCCTACCAACCAAACTATGCCCGTTCACTATTACAAACGACTTGAACTGTGCATTACATTATTTTTCACATATATCTTTATAATTAGTCTTAAATTAACAAATGACATTAATTTAACCGTCGAAAGTAACAAATAACAGTGTAGTGCAGAGTTCAAGTCGTTTGAAATAGTGGACGGGCATAGTTTGGTTGGTATGGGCCGCCCGCCCACCCCACCTATGTTCGCATAGTTTTTCCATAGGATAACACTCTTTTGGAATAGTTTAAACATTATAAAACGTGTGTATCCATTGAAAAAACTATGCGGCCCCTACCAACCAAACTATGCCCGTCTACTATTTCAAACGACTTGAACTCTGCACTACACTGTTATTTGTTACTTTCTATGATTCAATTAATTTGATTTATTAATTTACGCCTAATTCGTAAAAACATGTGAGAAACAATGTAGTGCAGAGTTCAAGTCATTTGAAATAGTGAACGGGCATAGTTTGGTTGGTGGGGGCCGCCCGCCCACCCCACCTTTGTTCGCATAGTTTTTTCAATGGATACACACGTTTTATAATGTTTAAACTATTCCAAAAGAGTGTTATCCTATGGAAAAACTATGCGAACATAGGTGGGGTGGGCGGGCGGCCCCTACCAACCAAACTATGCCCGTCCACTATTTCAAACGACTTGAACTCTGCACTACACTGTTATTTGTTACTTTCTACGGTTAAATTAATGTTATTTGTTAATTTAAGACTAATTATAAAGATATATGTGAAAAATAATGTAATGCACAGTTCAAGTCGTTTGTAATAGTGAACGGGCATAGTTTGGTTGGTATGGACCACCCACCCACCCCACCTCTGCTCGACTAGTTTTTTCCATAGGATAACACCCTTCCTGGAATGGTTTAAACAATATAAAACGTGTGTATCCATTGAAAAAACTATGCGAACAAAGGTGGGGTGGGCGGGCGGCCCCCACCAACCAAACTATGCCCGTTCACTATTTCAAATGACTTGAACTCTGCACTACATTGTTTCTCACATGTTTTTACGAATTAGGCGTAAATTAATAAATGAAATTAATTGAATCATAGAAAGTAACTATAATAGTATAGTGCAGAGTTCCAGTCGCTTGTTTATTCTTCTATTTCGAAGGACTGTAAGTAGTGGCATATCGCACTAGTGTTCGAATATCCAAATTGATAATTTTCAGGTTTTGATTTTTATTTTGATGATACTTATGTACATTTTAAGGCTCCTTTAATCGTTTTTTTTTTGCATTTAGAATAAACCTACTTATTATTTTAAAAAAATAGTTAAACACCATCTGGTGGAAACTTGTATTATATCTACGGAGTGTTTAGGGCGGGTAGAACTACTCTACTCTCCCAATCACCCGTGTAAACCATACTTTATATCTGAACTCTACTCTTCACTCTTTATTTTAGTTCCGCTGCTTTTTTTTAATGCCTAAAGAACAAAAAAAACTAGAGTACTTATCACCTCAGCATTGTCTGCAGCAGATATATTTGAAACATTCTGTTGTGCTGTTTGGAGGAAGGCGTTATTACCGGCCTGTCAATCAGGGAAAGACGCGTCTCTGCAGGTGCACGGGGCGCAATTAGACGGCGTTGCGGCGGCCGGATGCCGCGGCGGCGAAAAATAGAATGCACGTTTCCTGCCGCCCTCAAGTCGGCCACCGTTGTCGGTGTCCGTTCGCGTAAACGTACCAAACCGCAAACAAACGAAATAAATACAAAAAAAGGTGCGATGAAATGAAAAACGCGAAACGCGCCGCTCCGGTAATTGAATGACGGGGACCACGGTCTGCTGCAGCGGGCGCTCGGACGTTCTGCACGACGCGCGCTCAAATTCGTGAGCGCGGCCACACAGGAGACGGGGAGAAAGATGCAAACCGCAACCGGGGAAAAAAGAAATATAGTGTTGACCACTTTTTCAGGCATAATTGAATTACAATGTATAACTTATCCTACACATTAGATACAGTTTTATAGTTGTAAATTTGTAAAACGCAAAAATCCCTAGGTAGAGACAGCAAGCTGATTCTAGAAACTTCTGCTGACATTGAGGGTCAAGGAGAAGGAGGAGGAGGAGTTAGTATATTATATTATTATTATATTATAAAATCGAAATAAATTATTCCCGAGTACTAATATAAATGATTGTTACTTCTATTTGTATGTTTATGTATTTTTTGTTGTACTTGTACATGTTGATAAGATAAGCATTGTATATTGGGAGATTGTTGTATTTTTTGAGTGGTTATGCCAAATAAAGGTCTTTTTTTACTAATATAAATGACTATAGTACAAGTCATTTATATTAGTAAAAAAAGACCTTTAGTTGGCATAACCCCTCAAAAAATACAAAATTCTCCCAATATAAAATGCTTATCAACATCAAGTACAACAAAAAAAATAGATAAACATAAAAATAAAAGTAACAATCATTTATATTAGTACTCGGGAATAATTTAGTTCGATTTTATAATATACTAACTACTACTAAGGTGACTAGATTTCGAAGTTCAAAATTCGGGACTATACATAAACCCAATAAAATATCGTACATACTGTACATGACCAACTATACACAAACTAAAATTTTTAGTTGTGTGATCCAAACTTTTGTTCAGGTTACTGTGCTGTCAAGTTTGGTCTTCAATGCCCGTATTCACTAACATCCCATAAATTTTATAGGTTTCATAAGCTATTGAATGGATATTTAAAATGTCATTGTGACAGAATATGCCAAAACAAATGTCAAAAACCTTAAATAGCGCTTGTGATTGGAGCTTTGATGACACCTTTTGTTTAATTTCTCAGTGTTTTCAATAGAGCGAATCTAAAGTAACTACATTCCCTAGATAATTTATTTATTGTTGCTATAACAGCGAATACTTATGGGTCCAATAGCTATTGATAGATTTATAGAACTTTGGTGAATACCGGGGTCAGTAAATTAAACAAAAAACTTCTATCTTTATAGGGCTATCCGTCGTGAGGCTTTTCCGTCAGTGAATTCATTCTCGTAAAAGAAATAATTTGAAATAACATAATATATACCTATTTGAGTGTTAAACTGACTCATGCCCGTCTTCACTAACATCCTATAAACTTTATAAGTCCCATAAGCTATTGAATGTATAAATTTAAGATGTCGTTATGACAGAAATAGTCAAAATAAATGTCAACACCTTGAATACCGCTTGTGATTGGTCATTGTGACAGAATATGCCAAAACAAATGTCAAAAACCTTGAATAGCGCTTGTGATTGGAACTTTCATGACACTTTTGTTTAATCATTCAGTGTTTCCAATAGAGCGAATCTAAAGTAACTACATTCCCTAGATATTGTATTTATTGTTCCTATAACAACGAATACTTACGGGTTAATAGCTATTGATGGATTTATGCCCGTATACACCAACATCCCATATACTTTATAGGTCCCATAAGCTATTGAATGGATAAATTGACAACGTCATAGTGACAGAATACGACAAAACAAATGTCAAACACCTTGAATAGCGCTTACGATTGCAGCTTTGATGACACCTTTTGTTTAATTATTCAGTGATTCCAATAGAGAGAATCCAAAGTAACTACATTCCCTAGATAATGTGTTTATTATTGCTACAACCAATACTTATAGAGTTCAATAGCTATTGATAGATTTATGGAACGTCGGTGAATACGGGGGTTATAGAACGTCGGTGAATACAGGCTTAATTTACTTTTCAAACTGACATCAGTTGTCACGTTGACAGTTAACATCCCGTTACAAAAATTACTCAATGCAAACATTGTTTGTACGACTTTTTATGGAATTAGTGGTGCCATTAAATTTTTTAAATCTTGAATCAAGTAGATGTAAAGTAACAGTTTACAGCGCCGCGACGGATCCTTTTAAAACTGCAACGCGTCCGGGCAATGTCTGAAATATTAAACCCCCGGAGGCTGAAGTGCATTTTCCGATCGATAGCCGAACGGTGACGCGGCGAGCACCCCCGACCTGCCACCACCACCACCCCCCCATGAACAAGCGAAAAAATCGGGCCGCCGTCAGTTTTAATAGATTTTCCATGCACAAAGGGGTGGAGATGTGTCTAGCCTAGCATATTATATATTCATATTTTATACTAAAACTTAATAGTATTTATTATTTACAGTTTTTAAATGTTTTAATGGAACGAAGAACATATAATGCCTTTTATTCCTATTGTATATACTTTTATGTTATATGTTCACACTCTTGTTCGCACACTATCAATTATTATTTTATTAATGTAGCAATCTTTAAACTTTAGATTTTCTTTATATGTATTATTATTAAAGAATTCTCTGTTTCCTTTTCTCTGTAACTAGATTAATGTCTGTTGAGAAAAAAATAAATAAATAAATAAATAAATAAATAAATGCCAATATCATACGTGCTTATAATATAAAAACGAAGACAATGTTTTGAAGCCGATCGACCTGTCATTTGTTTATTTTATGCTGTTAAGGTCGTTTTAGACAAGACAATTTCTTAGCTCAAAAGTTGTTCAAGAAATGAATTCATATAGCATCCTCCCATACAATTTGTCCTTGACAAATATTTTTCCATTCGATTTACCATACAATTCAAAATTTTAAATAATTTGCTGAATGATACGAAACAATTCAGATTATCTCGCATCTTGACTAATTTTTGAGTCAAGACATTGTCTTGTCTAAAACGACCTTTAGTGTCGCCAGTTGAAAAGTGGAGGTCGCGGGTTCGAATTCTCATCGAGGCGTTTTTCTATGTTTTTTTTATTCATTATGCATTTGAGGCAACTGGGCATCTGAAATTTCGATTGATTTTTTTAGACTAAATGTATAGAGGGTTTCCCTAAAGTATGAAATCAATTCGATAAAACCTTTATATTATAATCTAAATTCGATAAAACCTTTATATTATGACAAAAATTACTCAGGCACGTCGATTCTTAAATTTTTTAAATTTCCAACTTTTAATCAAAGTGTCAATTTTTTTCGACCATTTTTGAATAAGCAATGACGTCATCAAATTTTTTTTTAAATGTCTACCCAATTTTTTTATTGCGCTTTCTGAAAGGGATTACTTTTCTGCGATCAGCGATGTATATTATGAGTTAGGTCACTTAAGAAAATTTCCGAGAAAAATAAATAAATAAATAAGGTACTAACCCCGTAGGAGGAAAGTTAAGCGCCATCTGGCGGCACCACATCAGTTAGCAATGCACACCCATATGGTAATAACCGTCAAATAAATAAATGATTGTTTTTTGACACTGAAAATAAGTTGAGACATTCATGTGTTTCTATTAGCACACTTGATATATTCGCGACAAGTAGATGATTCGCTCGATTGTATGTCGCATGTGCAATACACACACATATACATTCACATGCATACAGACACTTTGATTGTTATCTGGAAGCCCCCATTATCGCCAGCCTTAATTGCACACGCAAATGCGGGCCTCGTTACAGCGCATCAGCGAGAACATCCGTCAGGATGGGGCAAGAAAAAATGTTGCGATAATTAAATCTCACCAACACGTTTTCTCGAATAGAAATTTAAAATTTTATTAAACTATAAATCTAATTCTATTTTTACTTTCCGAATGCAGATACTGCTGTATAAGGAAGGTAGTGTTTTACCGAAAACATGTTCACGTTTTCTAACCAATATTGTGAAAATATGTGATAACTTTTCGGGGGAAAAATCACACTAGAAGGTATAAGGTATAGTTGCCTGAAACAATTTAGCAAAAAAAAATTAAAATAGTAAAAAAAATTATAAATGTGTCAAAAATGTCAAAAATGTCAAAAATGTCAAAAATGTCAAAAATGTCAAAAATGTCAAAAATGTCAAAAATGTCAAAAATGTCAAAAATGTCAAAAATGTCAAAAATGTCAAAAATGTCAAAAATTTCAAAAATGTCAAAAATGTCAAAAATGTCAAAAATGTCAAAAATGTCAAAAATGTCAAAAATGTCAAAAATGTCAAAAATGTCAAAAATGTCAAAAATGTCAAAAATGTCAAAAATGTCAAAAATGTCAAAAATGTCAAAAATGTCAAAAATGTCAAAAATGTCAAAAATGTCAAAAATGTCAAAAATGTCAAAAATGTCAAAAATGTCAAAAATGTCAAAAATGTCAAAAATGTCAAAAATGTCAAAAATGTCAAAAATGTCAAAAATGTCAAAAATGTCAAAAATGTCAAAAATGTCAAAAATGTCAAAAATGTCAAAAATGTCAAAAATGTCAAAAATGTCAAAAATGTCAAAAATGTCAAAATGTCAAAATGTCATAATGTCAAAATGTCAAAATGTCAAAATGTCAAAATGTCAAAATGTCAAAATGTCAAAATGTCAAAATGTCAAAATGTCAAAATGTCAAAATGTCAAAATGTAGAAATTTAAAATTTTATTAAACTATAAATCTAATTCTATTTTTACTTTCCGAATGCAGATACTGCTGTATAAGGAAGGTAGTGTGTTACCGAAAACATGTTCACGTTTTCTAACCAATATTGTGAAAATATGTGATAACTTTTCGGGGGAAAAATTAAAAAATTACACTAGAAGGTATAAGGTATAGTTGCCTGAAACAATTTAGCAAAAAAAAATTAAAATAGTAAAAAAAATTATAAATGTGTCAAAAATGTCAAAAATGTCAAAAATGTCAAAAATGTCAAAAATGTCAAAAATGTCAAAAATGTCAAAAATTTCAAAAATGTCAAAAATGTCAAAAATGTCAAAAATGTCAAAAATGTCAAAAATGTCAAAAATGTCAAAAATGTCAAAAATGTCAAAAATGTCAAAAATGTCAAAAATGTCAAAAATGTCAAAAATGTCAAAAATGTCAAAAATGTCAAAAATGTCAAAAATGTCAAAAATGTCAAAAATGTCAAAAATGTCAAAAATGTCAAAAATGTCAAAAATGTCAAAAATGTCAAAAATGTCAAAAATGTCAAAAATGTCAAAAATGTCAAAAATGTCAAAAATGTCAAAAATGTCAAAAATGTCAAAAATGTCAAAAATGTCAAAAATGTCAAAAATGTCAAAAATGTCAAAAATGTCAAAAATGTCAAAAATGTCAAAAATGTCAAAAATGTCAAAAATGTCAAAAATGTCAAAAATGTCAAAAATGTCAAAAATGTCAAAAATGTCAAAAATGTCAAAAATGTCAAAAATGTCAAAAATGTCAAAAATGTCAAAAATGTCAAAAATGTCAAAAATGTCAAAAATGTCAAAAATGTCAAAAATGTCAAAAATGTCAAAAATGTCAAAAATGTCAAAAATGTCAAAAATGTCAAAAATGTCAAAAATGTCAAAAATGTCAAAAATGTCAAAAATGTCAAAAATGTCAAAAATGTCAAAAATGTCAAAAATGTCAAAAATGTCAAAAATGTCAAAAATGTCAAAAATGTCAAAATGTCAAATGAAAAAATTTCAAAAATGTCAAAATGTCAAAAAAATTAATTTCTTAATTTTAAAAGTTAAGTTAGTCCCTGCACTATTATTGGTTTTTTACTGTTGTGCTTGTATTAAATAAATAAATGAAAAAAAAAATGTCAAAATGTCAAAATGTCAAAATGTCAAAATGTCAAAATGTCAAAATGTCAAAATGTCAAAATGTCAAAATGTCAAAATGTCAAAATGTCAAAATGTCAAAATGTCAAAATGTCAAAATGTCATAATGTCAAAATGTCAAAATGTCAAAATGTCAAAATGTCAAAATGTCAAAATGTCAAAATGTCAAAATGTCAAAATGTCAAAATGTCAAAATGTCAAAATGTCAAAATGTCAAAATGTCAAAATGTCAAAATGTCAAAATGTCAAAATGTCAAAATGTCAAAATGTCAAAATGTCAAAATGTCAAAAATGTCAAAAATGTCAAAAAAGTCAAAAAAGTCAAAAAAGTAAAAAAATGTCAAAATGTCAAAAAAGACAAAAAATGTCAAAAAAGACAAAAAATGTCAAAAAAGTAAAAAAAAAATCAAAAAAAGTCGAAAATGTCAAAAAAAAAGTAAAAAATGGGGGGAAAAAATTATAGTTATATAAAATTTAATAGGTCATATAATTAGGTCTTGTAGTGTCCACACCACATATTTTTACTTTATCATACATACGATGTATTGATAAAGAAGTATTGTAATCGTGCGGAAATTTGTAATTATTGCAAAATTAGGTTGCCTGATCATTTTAAAATTATCAATGTAAAATGTCTGTCCGTAGTCCATCTTTTGTGGAGTGTCTATGATAAATTATTCCTCTACGTTTTCAGAAAAACTACACCATTTTTATAAGTTATGTAATGTACATAAAACTACTTGAAATACAATAAAATAAAGTTTTCAAAATAATACTAAACAAACCAAAACGAGAGGCACATAGATCCATGCAGTAATACTGACTTACGACAAATGTCACAAGTTTGTCAAAAGTGACGTTTAGATAGAAAAATAGGTTATAATCCTAACCTATTTCACTATTTGTGACATTTGACGTAGGGCAGTGTTACACTAGCGTACGCAGATCGCGAGACTGACAAAATTGTTTATTTGGTTGGCATGGGTAACAAACAAACGAACAGCGCCCTAGTCTCTTTTGACTAACTATTTTTATCATCTTTTGTTTGTTTCTTCATATTTTCAGTAAACAATTCCACCAGCAGCTACTACGATAGAATCCTTTCAGCGGCATTTGAGGCGACTGTTTCGCCCACGTTTGGCAAACACTGTTAAATGATATTTCTGCAGACGCAACCCCATCGTTATATTTGCGCCGACAAGTTTCAAACCGGCGACCAAAAATAAATGCGTGGCCAAGTGATTTAAGTTTCCGGTACGGGCAACGGGGTAAGATGGACGCGTTTATTTTCGTCGCCATTAAAAAAAAAATAAAGACGCGGACGACACAATTTCCGTTCGCAAAGTGCATTTTCAGAAAACTAAATTAATCTAGGTGAAGTTTGAAATTTTGTATATTAAAAGCCGCTTTGTAGTGATATTAAAATTGCCAACGGTGTATTAAATTGAAATTAAATCTGTTATCGATATAATCCTAGCCAATAATGCTGAAAAACCACGGTCGATACTACTTGTATCTATATCCTACATACAAATTATAGATATTATTTATATTACAATAAATATATCTTCTTCTTCCTGGCCAATATAGTAAAATTAATTTTTTGAGATGATAGGATGTTGTGTGTAAAAGTAAGGTAACAGATTTTGATGTTCGAAATACGGGACTCTCTCTCTCTCTCTCTCTCTCTCTCTCTCTCTCTCTCTCTATATATATATATATATATATATATATATATATATATATATATAGTAATAATTAACAACATGTATGTATTAAACATTTTTGTTGTTGTCATATCTACAGCACGCGATAAATCGTAAACCGGAGCAGATAACGATCTTGGACGTTAGACGCGAAACGATCGGA
The DNA here is from genome assembly GCA_963942505.1 of Lordithon lunulatus. Taxonomy (NCBI): domain Eukaryota; kingdom Metazoa; phylum Arthropoda; class Insecta; order Coleoptera; family Staphylinidae; genus Lordithon; species Lordithon lunulatus. The sequence goes on from OZ012666.1 coordinate 70,734,582, forward strand.
AGAGAATAAAAAGAAGCCGTCCGGGTCATTAGAATTGCAGTGCGTCTTGTTAATGGAACGGAATCGCGCGTCCGGCGGCAAAAATAGGGGCGCGAGTGCTAATGATCGCCCCCTCCGGACGGCATTCCATCATCCGCGCTTTTTAATTGATGACACGCCATATTCGGACTCGCGCCCAATTACTACGCGCGCTCATTTCTTCATTAAAATCAATCGCAATCACTGCGACCGGTCTGTCATACACAACAAAAAAATATAGTGCATATAAATACGGCCTCTAATTAATACATTTTGCGATAGCGGTGCATTTCTTTTATTTCCTCCAATCGCTTCACGAGCAAATAATTTTATATAGATGGGAGAGAATGTTATAATTAGCAACCAAATGATTAAAGTATGTTAAGTTTGCTATTAATTTAAATCGTTGACTGAAAAATAATTTAAATTATCCGGTTTGTCTTAAAATTATAGTATTTTTGGACATGAATTACATAAAAAGAATTTAAATGCCTCATGATGAATAGGTATTTATGCAGGAATATGTGACAATAAAAATTATTACTTATAGAAGCCATATCTTTCAAGGGAATGAAGATATCTCATTAGCGATTTTGAAATTGAGTTCATAATACATTTTTGAACAACTGTAACAAAAAATTATTTTAAAATTATATGATGAGGAACCGTTATCCTCGCCAGAAAAGACTGATAATACAAATTTCAAATTTAATAAACCATTTCATTGAAGATAATGAAGATATAGCATTAGGGTCTTTGTAATTTAGATCTTCATACATTTCTGGACAAGTAAAACACAAAAAAATCTAAAATTGCACCATGATGAATCCTATTTTTAGGTGGCACACATTCCTCCTAAAATTTGAATTCATCATGATGCAATTTTAGATTTTTCTGTGTTATACTTGTCAAGAAATGTATGAAGATCTAAATTACAAAGACCCTAATGATATATCTTAATTATCTTCAAAGAAATGGCAATACAAACTTTTACAAGCAATATCATTGAAGATAATAAATATATCTCATTTGAGTTTTTAAAATTGAGTTCCTAATATATCTTTGGACCAAAAAAATCCTAAATTTACATAATGCATAATGAGAAACCGTTTTTCTTAGCAGAAAAGACTGATAATATAAATTTGAAATTTAATAAGCCATATTTTTGAAGACAATGAAGATATATCACGAAGATCTTTAGAGTTTTTAATATTGAGTTCTTAATACATTTCTTGATTAGTGTAATAAATAAAAACTGTGAATTACATAATGAGGAATAGTTTTCATTCGCAGAAAACAGTGATAATACCAATTTCAAATTAAACAAGCCATATCTTTGAAGATAATAAAGATATCTCATGGGGGTCTTTATAATTGAGTTTTTTATATATTTATAGATAAGAATAACACAATTTTTTTTTAAATTGTACCATTATGAATAGGTACTTTAGCAGGAATGTGTGATAATACTAATTTCAACTTTTACGAGCCATATCTTTGAAGATAATGCAGATAACTCATTGGAGTCTTTATAATTAGTTTTTCATACATTTTTAGACAAGAATAACATAAAAAAAATTAAAATTGCATCTTGATGAATATGTATTTTTGCAGGAATGTGTGATAATACTAATTTCAACTTTTACAAGCCATATCTTTGAAGATAATAAAGATTCCGCATTGGAGTCTTTATAATTGAGTTTTTCAAATATTTTTAGATAAGAATAACACACACAAATCTTAAAATTGCATTATTATGAATAGGTATTTTTGCAGGAATGTGTGATAATACTAATTTCAAACTTCACAAGCCATATCTTTAAAGACAATGAAAATATCTCATTGTAGTCTTTATAATTGAGATTTTGATATATTTTTAGATAATAATAACGCAAAATTTTTTAAAATTGCATTTTGATGAATCGGTATTTTTGCAGGAATGTGTGATAATACAAATTTTAACTTTTACAAGCCATATCTTTGAAGATAACGAAGATAACTCATTGGAGTCTTTATAATTAAGTTTTTCATATATTTTTATATAAGAATAACACAAAAAATTTTAAAATTGTATCATGATGAATAGGTATTTTTACAGGAATGTGTGATCATATAAATTTTAACTTTTACAAGCTATATCTTTGAAGATAATGAAGATTCCTCATTGGATCCTTTATAATTGAGTTTTGCAAACATTTTTAGATAAGAATAACACACAAAAATCTTAAAATTGCATTATGAAGGACAGGTATTTTTGCAGGAATGTGTGATAATACTAATTTTAACTTTTACAAGCCTTATCTTTGAAGATAATGAAGAAACCTCATTACAGTATTTATGATTGAGATTTTCATACATTTCTAGACAGGAATAACATAAAAAATCTCAAAATTGTATCATGATGAATAGGATTTTTAGCAGGATTGTGTGATAAAACAAATTTCAAATTTCACAAGCCATATCTTTGAAGACAATGAAAATATCTCATTAGAGTCTTTATAATTGAGTTTTTCATACATTTTTAGATAAGAATAACACAAGAAATCTTAAAATTGCATCATGATGAAAAGGTATTTTTGGAAGAATGTTTGAAAATACAAATTTCCACTTTTACACGCCATATCTTTGAAGACAATGAAGATAACTAATTCGAGTCTTTATAATTTAGTTTTCCATACATTTATAGACTAGAATAACACACAAAAAGTCTTAAAATTGCATCATGATGAATAGGTATTATTACAGGAATGTGTGATAAAACAAATTTAAACTTTCACAAGCCATATCTTTGAAGATAATGAAGATATCTCATTGCGGTTTTTATAATTGAGTTTTTAATACATATTTAAACAAGAATAACATAAAAAAATCTTAAAATTGCTTTATGATGAATAGGTATTTTTGCAGGAATGTGTGACAAATTACATACATTTAATTTATTAAAAATAATTTAGTTTAGTTTTAGTTAGTTTAGAGTTAATTTAGATTTCAATTCCTAATAAAAATCGTTTAAGAATATAATAATAATCCTGTATTGATTAATTTTCTATCCAGACCAAATAAACAAACGTTGCAGATGAAACAGTTCCAAATAATTAATTATAATTATAAACAATCGCCTTATCGTGAATTAGTCTCGATATTTTTATTCTCTCTTAAATGCTTGTTTTGATTTCGGCAAAATATTATTTATGCAATCGTCGCGTCGCCTTGAACTTGACCAGTAATGACCTAATGACCATCAGATCGGTTACTAAGCCGAGACGTGAATTTGTAACAACCGCATAAATATAATTTTGGGCAACAAAACAATATTCTGTATACAACGAATTTTTGACTACTATAAAAATAACGTTTGAGTTTTCAAACATTTTCCATCAGTCCTGCTGGCTGCACTGCACGTCTCTTTAATTTTTCCAGCCGGCGATCCAGTTGTGAGTTACAGCCCCCGTATAAAGGCGCAATAAAAGCGGGGCCCCAATCTTTACGCCCATCTATGCATATGAGGGACGGCCGGCGGAAAAATATCGGGCGATATAATAATATTTTATGGGGTTTTAAAACTGCCCGCGCCCCGCGCCCCCCACCATTTTGTAATCGAGATGTAATGCATTTTTAATTCCACATTAGAAGGCCGCGTTTAATGCCGAGCGCCGATCGACGATAATTAGAGCGATTAACCTGCGGCCAATAAGGAGATTCCATGCAAATTGTGTTATTAAGAGTTAGAGTGGTGAAGTACACAAATAATTATATTTGCCTCTATTCATTTTCCAAAATGTATAGAAGAAAATATATTTATTACATACATACAAGAAGTACATACATGTACAAGAGGATATCTAACGTGGCCTTTCAGCCTTCCAAAATGTATATTAATAATATTTAGTGAATTAATTAGGTTGGAATTTTTACATAAGTAATTTTTTTATACGGAAATGTTGGTTTTCTTCAAGAGTAAATATTCGAGGGTCACAGACTATATTGTTGGAACTATAAATAACATAGAATCGAAGATACAGCATTTTTAAAACGAGCCAGGTTACAGTTTTGAAGTGCTGGAATTATAACAGTTTATATTCAGACCATTGATTTGAAACCATAATAAAAATATATACAGGCCTTCGTAATTAATCTGAAGACATCAGAACCCGCCAACATCGCCGAGCTACAGAAGCTAGCTCTCACTTTAAATAGTTGTTAACGATTATACATTAAACATGTTTAAATATCCCGATGTTCTACACATCATCAACATTGGCCGTGGTACAGGCCGGCAAGCAAGAGCCAAACAACACCTCTAATAACAAACAAAAAGAGTAAACTACAAATGAAAAGTTTGAAACTTTGATTGATTTGTTAGGGGGATTATTCTGTACCTGCAGCACGATTTGTAATATAACAGTCCTGGGGGGCGATTTTTGAGACTCATTATTATTGTGAATGGTGTCGATGTTTAGCTCTTCATCTCGTGAAAGGTGATCGCTATCTCTGACAGAAACTAAAGGCTAATTTTTAAGCTAATGCTATTAGTCTATCGCTATGAAACATGTTCAGTTTATAGCGCATGACAATGTTTAAAAATCGCACCCCAGAACGCCAAAGCATTCAAAATGGCTACCATGGATTTTCTAGCTGATCAAGCATACTACCGAAGAATTTCTATTTTAAATTTATTTATTTATCTGCCACCTGTCCTATCCTTTTGAATTCTATATTTCTAATTGTAGTTTAAAGTGTGTTTGTAAATTGTGTGTATATTTCAATTTGTAAATTTTTATTATTTAAATATGACTTGTGTAAATAATAAATGACTAGCACCAATAAATTATGAATTATGATCTGAAATGTTCTGAATACCATGTATACCAGAATAAATACATAGCAGTTTAGTTGCGTGAAGTTTAACAACTCTAACAAATCAAATTCACGCTTACCAATTCCCAAAACAGTGGTTTACTCTGGTTGTCAGGGCATTCAGAACATTTCAGCGTTCTGAAATTACAGAATAAACCCCCTGGGAAATCGGAAAAATATCCGTTACGAATATTATCGTATGCACAGCATTAAAATCCTGATTCTGATAGCAGATGAATAAAAATAGAATTAGCAAGAGGTGGCTTAATTTTATCTGTTAACATTTGTGTATGCAACTTTAGGAATATATTTTCAATAACAAATAATTTGCTGTTGTAATAACAGTTTCCCGTTTCTTCAGCATGCCACAATTTATTGTAATGAGTCACTAGTAGTCGTGGGCTGCGGATAGACACATTACCACATTCATGCGAGCGCTTTCGTGTTGTTAACTGACCTAGACCTAGCTCTCAATTGTTTACAGCAGCGGCCGTCGCCGAATGCCGCAATAAAATGTCAATGCCGCGCGCTGCTCGCTTTCCTCGCTCTCCTATTGGCTACTTTTGTTGTTGTTGTTGTTACTATTGTCGGGAGAGGTACGCTCACGCACACACTCACACATGCATACGGTTGCCGTGATAACAAAAGCAACGCGAGCAGCGCTAAAAACAAAAGAGCGCCGAGCACGAGCCCGATTGTTTCCCGTTACCGCGCAACGTCTTCCTCATTCCGCGGTGTGCGTCTCCTACGCGACACGAACTACAAATGTGCGCTAATCAAAATGCTAGGAATACCGTTTTGAATGAATAAATTAGACAGTTTCAATCAATTTTGATACATAATTTAGATATATTCAAGATTATTACTTTTTTAAGACAGTAAACTATGTTCAACCATGGTTGAATTAATAAGTTTACCATTGCTATCCCCCGTATTCACCATAAATGTATCAATAGCTATTGAATCCATAAGTATTTGTTGTTATAGCAACAATAAAAACATTATCTAGGGAATGTAGTTACTTTAGATTTTCTCTATTGGCAACACTGAAAAAATAAACAAAAGATATCATTAAAGCTCCAATCACAGCACTATAATAATAATAATATATGAAAATATATGAAAATATGAAAATATATGAAAATATATGAAAATATATCAAAATATATGAAAATATATGAAAATATATGAAAATATATGAAAATATATGAAAATATATGAAAATATATGAAAATATATGAAAATATATGAAAATATATGAAAATATATGAAAATATATGAAAATATATGAAAATATATGAAAATATATGAAAATATATGAAAATATATGAAAATATATGAAAATATATGAAAATATATGAAAATATATGAAAATATATGAAAATATATGAAAATATATGAAAATATATGAAAATATATGAAAATATATCAAAATATATCAAAATATATCAAAATATATCAAAATATATCAAAATATATCAAAATATATCAAAATATATCAAAATATATCAAAATATATCAAAATATATCAAAATATATCAAAATATATCAAAATATATCAAAATATATCAAAATATATCAAAATATATCAAAATATATCAAAATATATCAAAATATCAAAATATCAAAATATCAAAATATCAAAATATCAAAATATCAAAATATCAAAATATCAAAATATCAAAATATCAAAATATCAAAATATCAAAATATCAAAATATCAAAATATCAAAATATCAAAATATCAAAATATCAAAATATCAAAATATCAAAATATCAAAATATCAAAATATCAAAATATCAAAATATCAAAATATCAAAATATCAAAATATCAAAATATCAAAATATCAAAATATCAAAATATCAAAATATCAAAATATCAAAATATCAAAATATCAAAATATCAAAATATCAAAATATCAAAATATCAAAATATCAAAATATCAAAATATCAAAATATCAAAATATCAAAATATCAAAATATCAAAATATCAAAATATCAAAATATCAAAATATCAAAATATCAAAATATCAAAATATCAAAATATCAAAATATCAAAATATCAAAATATCAAAATATCAAAATATCAAAATATCAAAATATCAAAATATCAAAATATCAAAATATCAAAATATCAAAATATCAAAATATCAAAATATCAAAATATCAAAATATCAAAATATCAAAATATCAAAATATCAAAATATCAAAATATCAAAATATCAAAATATCAAAATATCAAAATATCAAAATATCAAAATATCAAAATATCAAAATATCAAAATATCAAAATATCAAAATATCAAAATATCAAAATATCAAAATATCAAAATATCAAAATATCAAAATATCAAAATATCAAAATATCAAAATATCAAAATATCAAAATATCAAAATATCAAAATATCAAAATATCAAAATATCAAAATATCAAAATATCAAAATATCAAAATATCAAAATATCAAAATATCAAAATATCAAAATATCAAAATATCAAAATATCAAAATATCAAAATATCAAAATATCAAAATATCAAAATATCAAAATATCAAAATATCAAAATATCAAAATATCAAAATATCAAAATATCAAAATATCAAAATATCAAAATATCAAAATATCAAAATATCAAAATATCAAAATATCAAAATATCAAAATATCAAAATATCAAAATATCAAAATATCAAAATATCAAAATATCAAAATATCAAAATATCAAAATATCAAAATATCAAAATATCAAAATATCAAAATATCAAAATATCAAAATATCAAAATATCAAAATATCAAAATATCAAAATATCAAAATATCAAAATATCAAAATATCAAAATATATATCAATGTAATTCGGAAAGTTGTGTGGCGCACACGCCAAGATATTTTAACATATTTATACAAATCGACACAGTTAAGGCGCTTTCGTTTAGCATGGTTTAGCATTACTAGTTGCCCCATGGCATGCTGAATCGCGGTCGTGCGCCGGTTGTAAGGACCGAGGTAGAATTATGCGCATCGGAAGCGGCAAATAAAACAAGAAACAATAAGGCCATGCCAGCCCAGAGTGATAAACGAAAGACGCTTTAGATGAAGTAAAACGTAAGCTATAATTATCAAGTTAATTCGTATCGCAATAATTTTTAAATTAAATTAAATTTCAAGAATTATGTGCATCGGAATCAAGTTAATTCGTATCGCAATCATTTTTAAATTAAATTTAAATTTCAAGAATTATGTGCATCGGAAGCGGCAAATAAAACAAGAAACAATAAGCCCGTACCAGCCCAGAGTGATAAACGAAAGGCGCTTTAGATGAAGTAAAACATAATCTATAGTTATCTATGTTGTTAATTCGTATCGCAATCATTTTAGAAATTTAAATTTTGCATGACAATAATGTTCATTATTTAAGTTCACTCCGTGTTAAAAAAATTAAAAAAATAAACAATATTATTATTAACATAATAGCGCAGACCAATTAAAATGTTGCCCCGTCGTCCTGGCAATAATAATAACAAACAAAATAAAACGCAGGGCGGTTTTTTCTAGCGCTGTCCATCCGCCTCTCGTTATTATCTTTTCTAATTGCGTTCTGCGGTTTCGCGGCGCCGCAGGTAGAAATGGCCGGCGTGGCCGTAATTAAAAACAAGCGCGTCGAATGAGGGAGAGCACGATTGGAAATTGAAAACAAAACGAAACAACACGGTGTGCTCTGCCAGGTAAATGATAATTACAGCAAGAGATGGCGCGGAAAGTTTAGTATTAAACGAATATGCATAAAATCATGTTTAGTTTCTAGACAATTTCTTTATAGTCCAGAATTAGGTTCATATAGTGTGAAAACTTTAAAAAAGCTTACTTGATTTTATACTATTGCCATATCGGAGCTGGATGGTGTTTTTGTATGTATTCGGAAAGTGAAAAGTCAATAATGTCAAAAAAGCCAAAAAGAAAGTTAATAATGTCAAAAAAGCCAAAAAGAAAGTCAACAATGTCAAAAAAGTCAAAAATGCCAAAAAGAAAGTAAAAAAAGTAAAAAAAAGTAAAAAAAGTCAAAAAAGTCAAAAAAGTCAAAAAAGTCAAAAAAAGTCAAAAAAGTCAAAAAAGTCAAAAAAAAACAAAAAAAGTCAAAAAAGTCAAAAAAGTCAAAAAAGTCAAAAAAGTCAAAAAAGTCAAAAAAGTCAAAAAAGTCAAAAAAGTCAAAAAAGTAAAAAAAAGTCAAAAAAAGTCAAAAAAGTAAAAAAAGTCAAAAAAGTCAAAAAAAGTCAAAAAAAGTCAAAAAAAAGTTAGAAAAGTTAGAAATGTCAAAATGTCAAATTGTCAAAAAAGTCAGAAATGTCAAAAAAGTCAGAAATGTCAAAATGTCAAAAAAGTCATAATTTTGTACTTTTTTTAAACATTTTTGACTTTGTATAAAGAAGGTATTGATTTCACGAACAAATTCGAATTGGTAATTTTGACTTTTATATTCACGTTTCATAACTTTTCTAGACGAAATAGACTATTTTTGGAAAATATCTGAATACAGCACTTCTGTATAAGGAAGGAAGGTATATATAAAAAAATCGAAATGCTCAAATATGATAAAATATGATAAAATATGATAAAATATGATAAAATATGATAAAATATGATAAAATATGATAAAATATGATAAAATATGATAAAATATGATAAAATATGATAAAATATGATAAAATATGATAAAATATGATAAAATATGATAAAATATGATAAAATATGATAAAATATGATAAAATATGATAAAATATGATAAAATATGATAAAATATAATAATATATGATAAAATATCGTTAAATATCGTTAAATATCGTTAAATATCGTTAAATATCGTTAAATATCGTTAAATATCGTCAAATTGATGATGAATTTCTGTTTTAAAATTTAGCGTATGGTTTATTTATTTATCTGTCTCCTATGCTGTCATATTGAATTTTATATTTCTAATTGTATTTTAAAGTGTATTTGAAAATTTGTGTATATTTAAATTTATAAATTTTTATTATTTAATTTTGACTTGTGTAAATAACAATTGTTTAGCACCAATAAATTATGAATTATTATTATTATTATTTATTATCGTTAAATATCGTCAAATATTGTCAAATATCGTCAAATATTGTCAGATATAGTCAAATTTTGTGATAATGTTGAAAATGTTAAAAATGTTAAAAATGTCAAAAATGCCAAAAATGTCAAAAATGTCAAAAATGTCAAAAATGTCAAAAATGTCAAAAATGTCAAAAATGTCAATGTAATTCGGAAAGTCGTGTGGTGCCAGATATTTTTTGTAGGGTTTATTAACCGTTACCAAAAATATCGATATACTTTACAGTTTGTAGTTTTAGAAAGATTCTGAAAATTGCAGATTAGCCCTTTTCACTCAACATCGTCGAGTAATGTGCAATAAAATATCAAGTAGGATTTTTTTTATATTCAAACTATAATTTCGACTGGACGATTAACTTCCTCCGGAAGAAATAAAATCATTTCGACTAATACCTCTGATTACTCTTCATTTACGTATATGTCTGTATGCGTGCTTGTTATGTGTATGTGTGTAGGTAATTATCTCTGGAGCATAATTTTATGTGCGCTTTTTCCTGCTCTCGTCTGCGCTGCGGCGTCATCCCCCTCTGTGTGTGTGCGTCCCTCTCGAGCGCGCGGATCCTGTATTTGTGACCTGCGGCGGTCCGAACCGGGGAAAAAAATGCGGCGCGTAGCTGCAGGTGTTGATGCAGATGAATGCACGGCAGGGGCGGCGGCGGGCGTGGGCGGGGAGGGTTTTGATATGCGGGCGCCGCGATCGGCTCCCTCTCGCGCGCCGAAGGACGAGCGCGAGACCGGCCGGCGGGACGAAAAAATACCATGTGTTTCATGTTGATTCATCGCTTTTGTCACACTCCTATACAAATTTATAAATAATTTATTATTATTTTACTGTACCATACTATGATTGCGTTGAAAACGTTAGAAAGCGTGAAAAAAAACGTGACAAAACGTGACAAAATGTAACAAGTCGTGGCAAAACGTGGCAAAACGTGGCAAAATGTGGCAAAACGTGAGAAAACGTGAGAAAACGTGAGAAAACGTGAGAAAACGTGACAAAACGAGACAAAACGTGACAAAACGTGACAAAACGTGGCAAAACGTGGCAAAACGTGACAAAACGTGACAAAACGTGACAAAACGTGACAAACCGTGACAAATCGTGAAAAACGTGAAAAATCTTTATAATATTATATTCTCACTAAAATGTCAAAAACTCATAAAAAACGTGACAAATCGTTACATGTGACAAAACGTGACAGATCGTGAAAAACGTGAAAAATCTTTATAATATAATATTCTGACTAAAATATCAAAAATGTCATAAAAAACGTGACAAATCGTAGCACGTGACAAAACGTGACAAATTGTGAAAAACGTTAAAATCTTTATAATATTATAGTCTGACTAATATGTCAAAAATGTCATAAAAACGTGACAAATCGTTACAAAATGTTACAAAACGTGAAAAACTTGAAAAATCTTTATAATATTATATTCTGACTAGCGTGAATTACATTGCACTAGATTCGTCAAGAAACTTGAGGAAGTAATACCTGGTAATACACACTTTACATTAATTAGTCAGATAGATGATAGATACAAATTTTATTTTCACAACACATTATGCATTTTGTGTAGTATAGTAATTTACAAAATATATCATAATTGAATGAAAACAAGTTAAGGAACATTTTGCATGCATAAAATGATTACTAATACAGTATTTGTTATTAACTACAAGAAAATTGTTTTGTTTTCGCTAAATGCGATTGCATTCTGCGCGCCATAGCATCTCTGCAGCTGCAGAAGGTCGCACCGCAGCAGGATAATGATGATGATAATAATAATAATAATGATGATCGACTCAAGGTCAGGGTGCGGATATCTGGCCGCGACGAAGCTCGCCCGGTGGCTCGTAAAAGCGAACGCACGCAAGTGAATAATATTTTAAAAGCAACAAAACCGGACTGCTCCGCGCTCCTGAATGAACGCAAGTTATTGCTGCGGCGTGAGCGCGCGTACGTTGCTCGCAATATTACAAATAAACTCACTTTTAACCACTGTTTTTTTTTTATTATATGTGATTCTGTTGAGGATTACGTTTATTAAGTTGTTTATAAAATGCTCTGAAAGTATCATGTACTAAAATTATTAAGAAAATCTGAACTCTGCGACATGGTATTTAAAATTATTTTGTTACATGTTCGTTGGGTATACCGTGTGTTCCCGGATTCGGTTGCAACAAGGGCTATCATAATCACTTTTTCAGATATTTTTTTTTTAGAAATTTAAAATTTCTCAGTAATGCGAAGTTAAATCTGAAAACAAACATACCTTAATTTATCAATATGACTCAAATCATGTTTTCGCGAAAAAAAAATTGAATTGCTAATTTTGACTTTTCTCTACATTTCATGACTTTTCTAGTCGAAATAGACTATTTCTGGACACCTTCATTTATAAATATGATTCCAATCTATTTTTTGTTATTGTTATTTGTATGATATATTGTCCTCTAGTGGAGTCATCTGTTGGGCAATAAATGTTATTTCTATTATTATTATTATTATTATTATTTAAATGACATATAAATGACAATGCTTTTTATTTATTTCATTATGTTTTTAGTAACTGCTTTACATGGACGGTGTTATTATCGTGAAATTTGTTTTTATCGCAATTTTGACTTCACTTTACGTTTCATGACTAATATAGTCGAAATAGCCAATTTTTGAAAAATGTCTGTATGTATGTCCGTCTGTCTGTACGTCTGTGAACAAAATTGCGAGAAAACAGCTGAAAGGATCGCGACCAAATTTGGAAATCGACTGAGAGAGCGAGTTGTGGTGATCCTATTTTCTATGGCATGTGGCCGGTCCAAAAAATGAACGCGCGACGTAGTCAAAAAGTGATCATCAGCGGTAACTGTATCGTATATCTATATCTTGCGAGGAATTTAGTGAAACTGGTCGCATGTCGCATGTTAAAAGTTGTAAAATGAAAATGTTAAATTGTTAAAAATTTTGTAATGTCTAAATGTGATAACGTGAAAAATTGAAAATGTTAATCGAACCGAAATTCTTTAAATTTTGATTTAATATTAATTTAGTAATACGAAAAATCATGTGGTGCCGACACCAGATATTTAATTTTTAAAGTGATGAGGATGAATTTGAGTGTTTTTTTATTTTTTAAAGATTCAGTTATATTCGGATCGTTTTAAAGTTCCAAACTAGTTAGTCAGGTCCCCATAGAACTCTGCTCTACTTTATTGACTTTATATTCAATTATATCTTTGGTATTTAAAAGAATTCTAATAAACCATTAAAGATTCAAGAATTGCCACGATTAAAATCTCCATTACAAACAATCTCCTTCTTTCTGCTCCACTTTTCTTTCGCTAACGCCGGGCTACTAGTGCTCCTCTTTTTACGAAAGTCCATGTCCGGCCGCTCGCTCGCGCGCCCGGCAATAAGGTCAATGTTAATTGCGGGCAAACCTCGCTCTGCAAAACGACCAGGACGACCGTCCCCACCCCTCTATTTATATATATTATATCGTCTTCGGCCATCACCCATCGCGCGATTGTTGCAACCGCGCTGTTTGAAAAAAAAGCTCGAGCTTGGTCGCTCGCATGATTTAAATTGCACCAGGAAATGAAAGTAATCGGCGGAGAGCGGCGCCCGCGATCCGCGAGCGCGCTCTTTATTTTCCTCATTTTTTCACCCTCTTTGCTGCTGTTGCTGCCTCCTTCATTAGAGCGCCCATTTGATCTGAATACAAGATAGTAATTGTTGAATAACTGAATATACATAATTACAAATATGATTTTTTACAACTAATTACGTTTATATCAGTTTTTACTAATATTTACATAGAAATTTAAAAGAAAAACTGTCCTGTTCGTTTTTAAATAATTTTGATGTAAATATTGGTAAAAACTGATAGAAAAGTAATTAATTGTAAAAAATAAATTTGTAACTATGGATATATCGCCATAACTCAAAATAAAATAAAGCTAATATGATAAAAATTACCAAAATAGTTCAATACACATATATTTATGTATAAGCCAAATTTAAAATAGGTGCCCTCAAAAATAAATTGTTAGTGAATTTTTTTAATTGCACGTCACAATTTTCAAATATTAGGTGAGTAATACCGCCATAACTAGAGTTAAAATAAAGCAAAAGTGATGAAAATGGCAAAAGTTGTTCAAAACATATACATTTATGCATAAACCAAATTTGAAATAAATGCCCTCAAAAATAAATGTTAGTGAATATTTTTAATTTCACGTCACAATTTTCAAATATTAGGTCAGTAATATCGCCATAACTAGAGTTAAAATAAAGCAAAAGTGATCAAAATGACCAAAATGGTTCAAAATATATACATTTATGCATAAACCAAATTTGAAATAAATGCCCTCAAAAATAAATTGTTAGTGAATTCTTTTAATTGCACGTCACAATTTTCAAATATTAGGTGAGTAATACCGCCATAACTAGAGTTAAAATAAAGCAAAAGTGATCAAAATGGCTAAAATTATTCACAACATATACATTTATGCATAAACAAAATTTGAAACAAATGCCCTCAAAAATAAATTGTTAGTGAATTCTTTTAATTGCACGTCACAATTTTCATATATTAGGTGGGTAATACCGCCATAACTAGAATTAAAATAAAGCTAAAGTGATCAAAATGGTCAACACTGTTCAAAACACATTCATTTATGCATAAATCAAATTTGAAACAAATGCCCTCAAAAATAAATTATTAGTGAATTTTTTAAATTGCACGTCACAATTTTCAAATATTAGGTGAGTAATACCGCCATAACTAGAGTTAAAATAAAGCAAAAGTGATAAAAATGGTCAAAATTGTTCAAAACATATACATTTATGCACAAAACAAATTTGAAATAAATGCCCTCAAAATAAATTGTTAGTGAATTTTTTTAATTGCACGTCACAATTTTCAAATATTAGGTGAGTAATACCGCCATAACTAGAGTTAAAATAAAGCAAAAGTGATAAAAATGGTCAAAATTGTTCAAAACATATACATTTATGCACAAAACAAATTTGAAATAAATGCCCTCAAAAATAAATTGTTAGTGAATTTTTTAAATTGCACGTCACAATTTTCAAATATTAGGTGAGTAATACCGCCATAACTAGAGTTAAAATAAAGTTAAAGTGATGAAAATGACCAAAATGGTTCAAAACACATACATTTATGCACAAACCAAATTTGAAACCAATGCCCTCAAAAATAAATTGTTAGTGAATTTTTTAAATTACACGTCACAATTTTCAAATATTAGGTGAGTAATACCGCCATAACTAGAGTTAAAATAAAGCAAAAGTGATAAAAATGGCTAAAATTGTTCAAAACATATACATTTATGCACAAAACAAATTTGAAATAAATGCCCTCAAAAATAAATTGTTAGTGATCTTTTTTAATTGCACGTCACAATTTTCAAATATTAGCTGAGTAATACCGTCATAACTAGAGTTAAAATAAAACAAAAGTAACCAAAATGGCCAAAATTGTTCAAAACACATACATTTATGCATAAATCAAATTTGAAACAAATGCCCTCAAAAATAAATTTTTAGTGAATTTTTTAAATTGCATGTCACAATTTTCAAATATTAGGTGAGTAATACCGCCATAACTACAGTTAAAATAAAGCAAAAGTGATAAAAATTGCCAAAATGGTTCAAAACACATACATTTATGCATAAACCAAATTTAAAACAAATATCCTCAAAAATAAATCGTTAGTGAATTTTTTTAATTGCACGTCACAATTTTCAAATATTAGGTGTGTAAAAAAAGCACTATAACTCGAGATACAATAAAGCAAAATGTGATAAAAATTGTCAAAATAGTTCCAAATACATACATTTATGCATAAACCAAATTTGAAACAGATGTTCCTAAAAATAAATTGTAGATGAATTTTTTAAATTGCAAGTCAGAATTTTCAAATGTTAGTTGTGTGATACCGCATACTATTATTATATACTATTAATTGTGTCTCACATCGCTCGTGTAGTTCCGGTTTCAATTTAATATTATAAAATGGGATCCTAATGCCAACTGGTACTCGTACTAACAAATACAATAAATTGTCTTAATCTAGTAGGTCTTAAAGTCCCCTATCTTAAGTATAAAATGCAAAATACTATTTACAAAGTCACATAAGGACAAATAGTCTCAAATCACAGATTAATCGTGTAGATTAGTGACTTTGTATTTTTCAAACTATATGCATGTAATAAACAGAGGTAGCGTTTTGATTAGCGGCCGATAAATCATTAAAATCGCATTAAAACAGTGCTCTTGGTGCTTCCTCATTCCTCAAGCCGCTCGCGCGCAATTAACGGCGACAGGGGGACAAAACGAAAACCGCGGCCGCGCAGAAAATAAAGGCGATAATTAGCCCTCCTCGTACGCGGGACGACCGTTTTAATTTCATCGCGAAAAAATCGCGCCGCATTAAAATCTCGCTCGGTTTTAATGAGAGCACTTTAATTAGAGTTTATTTTATTTAATAGGCAATTTCTAATAGGTGAGCGATGTACAAAACAGTTACAAGACGTTTATTTTTATTGTTTATTTATTTTGTCTTTTTATGTTGTTTGCGTAAATGAATAATTTAATAATCACAAAATGTAAATTTAAACCATCATAATTTGAAAAATAATAAATATAATAAATGCATACATTTAGCATAAGAACATTCACGACTTTTTTACGCGACTTACTTCCAAATTGTCACCAAATGAATATTTCAGAAACGAAATCATGCCATTTTTTGTGCGTTAAAAAAAATGCGTGCAAATATGTATGACTATACTATATTTATGATTTGTATGTGTAATTTTGCCATTGCTCCCCGCACGTTATTTATAACCGTGCGTCTGTGTCGTCGGAAAAACCGCCGGCTGTGTAAATATTATTTTTCACCGCACGAAACGCAGCACGGACGGAAATGGAAATTTTTGCGCGCGCGGCAAAAGGATTATGCATTCGGGGACGTTGTTGCCGAATGTAGTAGAAAGGTCCGCACCAGAAACAAACGAAAAAAAACGGTCTGGAGGTCGGCCCAAGGGCGGCCACGGTTCGCGCGACGCGTTAATTGCCCCGCCATTATTGGAGACGAATTAAACATATTTTGCTGCAGTAGCAACAAAGAGAGTCATTACGAATTTGCCACTGTTAAATGCAATAAGTTACAGAGGTAATTTGGTTCTGTAAAGTATTGCATTTATAGTTTATTTTTAATTAGTCTCTTTGTTGATTGGTACTGTATATTACACACTACGTATGTAGCAACATAACATGTATTTTTTATTTTGGAGGAAATACACTTTATAAAGATTATCTGATCATTTTAAGAACATAAAAAAACTGTACCCAGCTCAGTGACCGAGTGGTTAGAGGATTTTAGTAAATCCTGATGAAGCTCTGAACCAAAGAGTGAAATTATCGATATTAAGAGGAGTTTCTTGTTGCCCTCACGCCGCAATACTACACGAGCGATGTTAGACAAAGATGTATGCAATTAATAGTATATAATAGTATGCGGTATCACACAACTAATATTTGAAAATTATGACTTGCAATTTAAAAAATTCATCAACAAATTATTTTTAGGAGAATCTGTTTCAAATTTGGTTTATGCATAAATGTATGTATTTTGAACTATTTTGACAATTTTTATCACATTTTGCTTTATTGTATCTCGAGTTATAGTGCTTTTTTACACACCTGATATTTGAAAATTGTGACGTGCAATTAAAAAAAATCACAAACAATTTATTTTTGAGGGCATTTAGTTCAAATTTGGTTTATGCATAAATGTATATGTTTTGAACCGTTTTGGCCATTTTGATCACTTTTGCTTTATTTTAATTCTAGTTATGGCGGTATTACACACCTAATATTTGAAAATTGTGACGTGCAATTGAAAAAATTCACTAACAATTTATTTTTGAGGGCATTTGTTTCAAATTTTGTTTATGCATAAATTTATGTGTTTTGAACAATTTTGGCCATTTTGATCACTTTTGCTTTATTTTAATTCTAGTTATGGCGGTATTACCCACCTAATATTTGAAAATTGTGACGTGGAGTTAAAAAATGCACTAACAATTTATTTTTGAGGGCATTTAGTTCAAATTTGGTTTATGCATAAATGTATATGTTTTAAACCGTTTTGGCCATTTTGATGACTTTGGCTTTATTTTAACTCTAGTTATGACGGTATTATTCACCTATTTGAAAATTGTGACGTGCAATTAAAAAAATTCACTAAAAATTTATTTTTAAGGGCATTTATTTCAAATTTATTACAATATATATATATATATATATATATATATATATATATAAACAATATCCGGTTCCGAATTAATTAATTAATATAAAACTAAATGAGATAGAGGGCCATTGGGAGTGTGCATCCCGTTCACCCACCAAGATTTAGTTGCCTCCTGTTTTCCCAGAATTTTGTTCACATATACACACAGACATGATCAAAAACGGGTATATTTCGATTATTTTACTCATGTAATTGTAAAGAAAAGTGAAAACTAACAATTCTAAATTGTTCGAGATAAAAATGCCTTTCTGATACAGCAGTGCTCTATTCGAAAAGTAATACCAATCAGTCATTTAATTTATAAATATTTTTATTGAATATCTGATGTGCACTTGATCGCGACGGCATCTGTGCATTTTTCCCTTCAGTGCGTTCCGTCCGTCGGCGAATTTTCTCACACCGTTCGCCGCCCGGTTGCGGTGTCGTCCGTGAGCGCTCTTGCGAACGAACACGGACACCCTTTTTGCGCCCACCGTGGTACGTGATTCCACAAAAATGGAATTTCTGTCACCGTTCACACAAAAAAGAAAAAGTTAATCCACTGCAACGCTTCACTGCTGCGATTAATGATGAAAATCAGAAATAATGTAATTTCTACTAGAAAAAATGAATTATATAACAGTATCAATTTGTCTTGAAGTTTCCCTCATTGGGAAATATTAATAAAAAATCACAATTAACAAAATAATAGTTAATTTTGAAGCTTAACTAAAACTAAATAAGTTCCAATCATATTTATATCATTATTAGGTTTTGAATTCAAAAGTTGATTTCTTAAATAAATTCAACTCTTGAATCTGAATGCAGATTTCGAAGTTCGAAATTAAATATATATATATATATATATATATATATATATATATATATATATATATATATATATATATTTACACTACTCAACAGACATTTTGGTGACTGTGATTTTTAACTGTTCTTAGCAACAATTAAAAAATCGATACGAAATTCGGACTTTTTAGACTTAGATCCGTGTTAATCCCAAAAAAATATTATATATATATATATATATATATATATATATATATATATATAATATTTTTTTGGGATTAACACGGATCTAAGTCTAAAAAGTCCGAATTTCGTATCGATTTTTTAATTGTTGCTAAGAACAGTTAAAAATCACAGTCACCAAAATGTCTGTTGAGTAGTGTTTTTGTTTTTAGGTAGAGATATTCCTCATGGCCGTACCAGAGTCTTGATTCCATATTATTACTCATTTTGAATATACGTTATGAATACAAAATGTTAAACAATTAGTTTGATGCATTAATTCGAAAACCTTAGGTGTAATAAATTTCATTTTTTTTTGAAAATTTTGACAATACATTAAAAATAATCCAAATTATAACAAATTTATAAAAATAAAATTACTTGCATATTTACAAAAAAAAAGATAATTCGATTCTTCCCTCCGCCCTCGCAGCGAGGTTTGTGGTTGTGATTCCTTCTCAGATTCCTTTTGCTGTTTTATTCTTCTTCTATTATATTTTGATTTGATTTTGTTGTTTAATAATATATATATATATATATATATATATATATATTCAAAATTATCGTACATTTACGATAATTATCGTACGCCTGGTAACACTGATGAAATAGGTTATTATTCTGTTATTCTTGAAAAATTTGTGACATTTGATATAAGGCAGTATTACACTAGCGTTGGGGGCAAAACAACAGTTGCTTGTTTGGTTACCATGAAAAACAGTTGCTTGTTTAATTACCATGATTAACAGACCAGTGTGAACATACAGAATAGAAGGAATTGTTTTTGAGATTTAATGGAACATTGTTTTTAACTGTTGTTTATAAATACGAGAATTATTGTATTTAGTCATATATTGTGAATTGATTTTCATAATACGACACAATTTCGCCGTTAATAACCAAACTAGCGACTCCATCCGGCCGCAGGATCGATCGATCGATCTCAATCACCGACCAGTTTTCGGATTTTTTCCTGCAGCTCACACGCTCTCGCTCAATCGCCGTGTGTATTTGCCCCGTGCATACATTAATGTTGTTTACATCGGATGCTGGGGCTGCGTTGCATTTCGCGTGAGGCTGGTGCGGCGGCGGGGCGTAATGGTGCAGAGCGACAGGCACATTTATCATCATCACCGCTGCAGACGTCCGCCGGCGAGATGTGCGCGCCCGCCTCCCTGCACTCCACCCCGCGCCTCCGCCGCCGCCGACTCAACCCCATCCCGCCGAGAGAGAGCCGATCTCGCCGCGATAACGACGGCACACCGGCTGCGACGGGTTACATGCTAATGGTCTGCTGCCGATGCAAAAACAATATGCAGAATGGTTAAAATTGTTTCGCTGCTGTGCAAATATTATCTAAACTGAAACTATGAAAACCTTGCCAATATTGCTGAAAGGCACAATATTAAGAATTCAGAAATTATCTGCGATAGCTTAAATGTACGCAGGTATTTCAATCAATCAATCAATTTATATATAATATATATTTGGTTGGTAGGGGCCGCCCGCCCACCCCACCTTCGCTCGCCTAGTTTTTTCATTGGATACAGGTGTTTTATGTTGTTTAAACTATTCCAAAAAGAGTGTTATCCTATGGAAAATATATGCGAGCGAAGGTGGGGTGGGCGGGCGGCCCCTACCAACCAAACTATGCCCGTCCACTATTTCGAACGACTTGAACAATGCATTACATTATTGTTCACATATATTTTTTGTAATTATATCTTAAATGAAAAAATGAAATTAATTGAATCATAGAAAATAATGGATAACAGTGTAGTGCAGAGTTCAAGTCATTTGAAATAGTGGACGGGCATAGTTTGGTTGGAAGGGGCCGCCCGCCCACCCTACCTTCGCTCGCATATATTTTCCATAGGATAACACTCTTTTTGGAATAGTTTAAACAACATAAAACATTTGTATCTAATGAAAAAACTATGCGAGCGTAGGTGGGGTGGGCGGGCGGCCCATACCAACCAAACTATGCCCGTCCACTATTTCAAACGACTTGAACTATGCATTACATTATTTTTCACATATATTTTTGTAATTAAATCTTAAATTTAAAAATGAAATTAATTGAATCATAGAAAATAATGGATAACAGTGTAATGCATAGTTCAAGTCATTTGAAATAGTGGACGGGCATAGTTTGGTTGGTAGGGGCCGCCCGCCCGCCCCACCTTCGCTCGTATAGTTTTTTCATTGGATACAGATGTTTTATATTGTTTAAACTATTCCAAAAAGAGTATTATCCTATGGAAAATCTATGCGAGCGAAGGTGGGAAAGTTAAAAAGTTGAAAAAGTAAAAAATGTTTAAAATTTCGAAAATGTCAATGTAATTCGGAAAGTCGTACGGTGCCCACACCAGATATTTTAAATTCTATTGCTGTGATTGATGAAATCTTATAAACAATATATTTGTCAGAGGTTGGTAACCAGATTAACAATTGCACACAAAAGTAGAGAAGACTGGTGTATAGCAAATAATTTCAGCCAGAATTTTTTGTTTGTACTAATAATTTCACCCCTGTAAATTTTATTTCATAGCACATGCTATACTCATATATATTTTTTTTTCGGTATGTGAACCTTTACAATGCAAATTCCACGCGTCTGAACTGGTTGGCGAAATTCGCGTGTGTCGACCTTGAGAGAGCGGCAGGCAGTGGCGTCGGCGGCGGCGGGTCCTGCTGCACGGTCAGTGGGATGGGTCGCGCGGCAGGCACACAAGTACGTGGGCAGACTGACCGCTCTCGGGGGCCCCGGTCATGATGCTGGCGATAAATCAGAGCGAGCCGTGACCTTCACAATCTACAACCGAGAGAGCCCACCCCGCCGCGCCGCTAACCCACCGCACCCAACCCCGCTCTAGCCCAGATGCAGATTGTACTTCGGTTGGTGTTTCACGAAGCTCCCGACGCGGTACTTGCAGAAGAAGAAACTCTGGCGCGTCTTCCACTTCTCCACCTCCGTCTGGGCCTTTTCCGAATGCCGAAGACAGTCGTGGTTGCACTTACCAGTACCTTGGTACTTGGACTCGGACTTGGGGTTGAAACGGCGCCGGGCGTCACGTTTCTGCTTGGAAGGCGGCCCCCATTTACTGTCCGGTTTCAAGAGGTACAACTGTTTCTACTCAGATACAACAGATGTTCAAACATAATGACATTTAGCAATAGGATTTAATCAACTATTATTGTAAAACAGTATGTGCAACTGTTAAATTATACACTAAAGTATTTTGTTAGTTTGAATTTGAGTTTGAGTTTGAGTTTGAGTTTGAGTTTGAGTTTGAGTTTGAGTTTGAGTTTGAGTTTGAGTTTGAGTTTGAGTTTGAGTTTGAGTTTGGGTTTGAGCTTGAGTTTGAGTTTAAGTTTGAGTATGAGTATGAGTATGAGTATGAGTATGAGTATGAGTATGAGTATGAGTATGAGTATGAGTATGAGTATGAGTATGAGTATGAGTATGAGTATGAGTATGGTATGAGTATGAGTATGAGTATGAGTATGAGTATGAGTATGAGTATGAGTATGAGTATGAGTATGAGTATGAGTATGAGTATGAGTATGAGTATGAGTATGAGTATGAGTATGAGTATGAGTATGAGTATGAGTATGAGTATGAGTATGAGTATGAGTATGAGTATGAGTATGAGTATGAGTATGAGTATGAGTATGAGTATGAGTATGAGTATGAGTATGAGTATGAGTATGAGTATGAGTATGATTATGAGTATGATTATAAGTATGAGTATGAGTATGAGTATGAGTATGAGTATGAGTATGAGTATGAGTATGAGTATGAGTATGAGTATGAGTATGAGTATGAGTATGAGTATGAGTATGAGTATGAGTATGAGTATGAGTATGAGTATGAGTATGAGTATGAGTATGAGTATGAGTATGAGTATGAGTATGAGTATGAGTATGAGTATGAGTATGAGTATGAGTATGAGTATGAGTATGAGTATGATTATGAGTATGAGTATGAGTATGAGTGTGAGTATGAGTATGAGTATGAGTATGATTATAAGTATGAGTATGAGTATGAGTATGAGTATGAGTATGAGTATGAGTATGAGTATGAGTATGAGTATGAGTATGAGTATGAGTATGAGTATGAGTATGAGTATGAGTATGAGTATGAGTATGAGTATGAGTATGAGTATGAGTATGAGTATGAGTATGAGTATGAGTATGAGTATGAGTATGAGTATGAGTATGAGTATGAGTATGAGTATGAGTATGAGTATGAGTATGAGTATGAGTATGAGTATGAGTATGAGTATGAGTATGAGTATGAGTATGAGTATGAGTATGAGTATGAGTATGAGTATGAGTATGAGTATGAGTATGAGTATGAGTATGAGTATGAGTATGAGTATGAGTATGAGTATGAGTATGAGTATGAGTATGAGTATGAGTATGAGTATGAGTATGAGTATGAGTATGAGTATGAGTATGAGTATGAGTATGAGTATGAGTATGATTATGAGTATGAGTATGAGTATGAGTGTGAGTATGAGTATGAGTATGAGTATGATTATAAGTATGAGTATGAGTATGAGTATGAGTATGAGTATGAGTATGAGTATGAGTATGAGTATGAGTATGAGTATGAGTATGAGTATGAGTATGAGTATGAGTATGAGTATGAGTATGAGTATGAGTATGAGTATGAGTATGAGTATGAGTATGAGTATGAGTATGAGTATGAGTATGAGTATGAGTATGAGTATGAGTATGAGTATGAGTATGAGTATGAGTATGATTATGAGTATGAGTATGAGTATGAGTATGAGTTTGAGTTTGAGTTTGAGTTTGAGTTTGAGTTTGAGTTTGAGTTTGAGTTTGAGTTTAAGTTTAAGTTTGAGTTTGTTTGAGTTTCAGTTTCAGTTTCAGTTTCAGTTTCAATTTCAATTTCAATTTCAGTTTCAGTTTCAGTTTCAGTTTCAGTTTCAGTTTCAGTTTCAGTTTCAGTTTCAGTTTCAGTTTCAGTTTCAGTTTCAGTTTCAGTTTCAGTTTCAGTTTCAGTTTCAGTTTCAGTTTCAATTTCAATTTCAATTTCAGTTTCAGTTTCAGTTTCAGTTTCAGTTTCAGTTTCAGTTTCAGTTTCAGTTTCAGTTTATTAGTGTGGATAAATCGCAGATTTTACACAAGTCATACATACATAGTCACCCCTACTTGATCGCTTTGTTTTCTTCAAATGTCACGAGATTTTTATAAATCTCAATTCATATTAATGAAATGAATAATTTTTTTTAATAATTATTATTATTATTATGTCTATAAACAACTTTTAAATTACCTTATGCTTGAAGTTGATATAATTCGTCACACCCACTAAACCGGCAGGCATCATACAGAAAAAACCAAATAGAGAATTAAATAACACAGCAGTCAAGTTGTCGTAATCAGCACGTACAATATGCAACGCATAGCCAGTAAGCAAGGCCTAAAAATGCATTAAAATATATAAAAATCAATCCGGTGTTGTTGTAAAGCCTTGTCCACATTTGCAAATATTTACCATGTAAGTGGAATTTGGCCCTTACTGTTTTTCATCAAAAAAAATAATTATTTTAATTTCCTACATATAATTGAACTGCCACCATAAAGAATTTCATGGATAAACCTTTTTAGATCGTCCAAAATAGAAATTTTCTCGAAAATCAGTTTTGAAAACGACTTTAAAGGTCTGTAATTCAAAAACTATTTATGATAGCGAGTTGTAGTTTTGAAATTTTGATTCAGCTGGCGGATTTCTATACGGATTACATAAATTATCTATTAATTTCCGGCTGTATTTTTTCTGACGGCACGAAATGTACCATTTTCGCGATTTAAACTTTAAATATTTTAATAAAAAAAAAATTGGATTTTAATTATTTTAGTTTCCTACATATATTTTGGCCCTATTAACCGCCCCCATAAAGAATTTCATGAATAAACCTTTAAGATCGTCCAAAATAGCACTTTGAATTTTTCACCAAAATCAGTTTTGAAAACGACTTTAAACTACTGTAATTCAAAAACTATATGTGATAGAGAGTTGCAGTTTAGAAATTTCGATTTAACTAGTGGATTTCTATACGGACTACATAAATTATCTATGAATTTCCAGCTGCATTTTTTATGAGGGCACGAAATGTACAATTTTCGCCTATGCTTGGCCTTAAATTTTTATCATCAAAAAAAATTTTCGATTTTAATTATTCTAGTTTCCTACATATATTTTGGTTCTCTTAACCGCCCCCATAAAGAATTTCACGGACGGTCGTCCAAAATAGCATTTTGAAATTTTCACGAAAATTAGTTTTGAAAAAGACTTTCAAGGGTCTGTAATTCAAAAACTATTTATGATAGCGAGTTGCAGTTTAGAAATTTTGATTCAACTGGGGGATTTCTATATGGATTACATAAATTATCTATTAATTTCCGGCTGTATTTTTTGTGAGGGCACGAAATGTACGATTTTCACCTATGCAAAGCCTTTAAATTATTTTATAAAAAAATATATTTCGATTTTAAATATTTTAGTTTCCTACATATATTTTAGCCCTCTTAACCGTCCCTATAAAGAATTTCATGGATAAACCTTTTAGGTCGTCGAAAATAACACTTTGAAATTTTCATGAAAATCAGTTTTTAAAACGACTGTAATTCAAAAACTATTTATGATAACGAGTTGCAATTTAGAAATTCAGCTGGTGAATTTCTATACGTAGTACGTAGTACGGAAGAAATAGGAGCAAGTGGGGGGCGAAATGTACAATTTTCGCCTATGCTTATGAATCACCAGATTTTTCAATATAATATTTAATGAATTCATGCCTAAAAATCACTCTCTCTGTTAAGAATCAAACCCAAATTTTCGGCTGGAATAGCCGGAGACATGAGTTGTGGTGTTTTCTGGTGATAGCTATGTCTAATAAAAACTTTTTTGATTTTTTTTTTATTGTACAACGAAACAAAATGGCAACCTTCAACTCCCTGATATTTACTGATTTGCACGTCATATCTCAAAAAATTAAATCATGCATATATTTTTAGTTAGCCAGAAAAATTCATCACATCCCCTAAATTATAACCAATGTGGACAAGGCTTAAGGCCGTTTTAGATAAGCCAATTTCTTGCCTCAAAAGTTAGTCAAGATGCGATTGTCTCGCATCTTGACTAACTTTTGTCTCGTATCTAACAGCAAATTATTTAAAATATTGAATTGGATGGTAGATCTAATGGAAAAATATAACGCGTTCTATTTGTATAAGGACAAATTGTATGGGAGGAAGATTCATTTCTTAGACAACTTTTGAGCTAAGAAATTGTCTTGTCCTAAACAACCTTTAACATATTCACCAGCATGTAGACCACGTAAAATTTCAAGCAAGTCCTCCAAACCGAGTGCAGCCGATACCCGAAACTAAAATGGAAATCGTTCATAATCCGCATCGGTGTGTAGAAGATGATAAACAGGGCCATACTCATGGTGAGCACCAGAGGCCCAATACTGTTAGATATCTCCATCAAGTAGATGTTATAAAATCGGTTGGTCGTAAAGAACATGTTGAACAGCGAGCCAATTATAACGATGATTATGATGATTGTCTTGCGATACATCCGAACCTTCGGCGTGTTGTTGAATATCGCCTCGGCGAGACTGAGAAAGCTGTAGTAGGCGCTGTATAGGGCCCACTGCCAGATCACAGTGTAGTACAGAATGCCCCAAGAGTGGGAAAAAATGTATAGGGAGCTCGGAATAATAGCAAAACACATTACCAATCCTAAAATTATATATACTCTTATTAGGACGTATTTATATAATTATTTATAAAGAAATTGTGTATAGAAAAAATAGTGCACTATATTTGATGATCAAGAAAAAATATTTTGTATTGGAACATATGATACCTTAGTCGCTTTTGTTTATAATTTGGGAGCTATTCCGCCTTTGTTTATCATTCGGGAGCTATTACCCTTTTGTTTATAATTCGGGAGCTATTCCGCTTTTGTTTATAATTCGGGAGCTATTCCGCTTTTGTTTATCATTCGGTAGCTAGTCCGCTTTTGTTTATCATTCGGGAGCTAGTTCGCTTTTGTTTAGAATTCGGGAGCTATTCTGCTTTTGTGTATCATTCGGGAGCTATTCTGCTTTTGTGTATCATTCGGGAGCTATTCCGCGTTTGTTTATCATTCGGGAGCTAGTCCGATTTTGTTTATCTTTTGGAAGCTATTCCTCTTTTGTTTTTCATTCGGGAGCTAGTCCGCTTTTGTTTATCAATCGGAAGCTATTCCGCTTTTGTTTATCATTCGAGAGCTATTCCGCTTTTGTTTATCATTCAGGAGCTATTCCTCTTTTGTTTTTCATTCGGGAGCTATTCCGATTTTGTTTATCATTCGGTAGCTAGTCCGCTTTTGTTTATCAATCGGAAGCTAATCCGCTTTTGTTTATCATTCGAGAGCTATTCCGCTTTTGTTTATCATTCGGGAGCTATTCCGCTTTTGTTTATAATTCGGGATCTATTCTGCTTTTGTTTATCATTCGGGCGCTATTCCGCTTTTGTTTATAATTCGGGAGCTATTCCGGTTTTGTTAATCATTCGGGAGCTATTCCGCGTTTGTTTATCATTCGGGAGCTAGTCCGATTTTGTTTATCTTTCGGAAGCTATTCCGCTTTTGTTTTTTCATTCGGGAGCTATTCCGATTTTGTTTATCATTCAGGTGCTATTCTGCGTTTGTTTATCATTCGGGAGCTATTCCGATATTGTTTATCATCCGGGAGCTATTACGATTTTGTTTATCATACGGGAGCTATTCCGCTTTTGTTTATCAACCGGGAGCTATTTCGCTTTTGTTTATCATTCGCGAGCTAGTCCGATTTTGTTTATCTTTTGGAAGCTATTCCTCTTTTGTTTTTCATTCGGGAGCTATTCTGCTTTTGTTTATCATTCGGGAGCTATTCCGCTTTTGTTTATAATTCGGGAGCTATTCCGCTTTTGTTTATCATTCGGTAGCTATTCCACTTTTGTTTATCATTCGGGATCTATTCCGCTTTTGTTTTTAATTCGGGCGCTATTCCGCTTTTGTTTATAATTCGGTAGCTATTCCGCTTTTGTTTATCAACCGGGAGCTATTCCGCTTTTGTTTATCATTCGCGAGCTAGTCCGATTTTGTTTATCTTTTGGAAGCTATTCCTCTTTTGTTTTTCATTCGGGAGCTATTCTGCTTTTGTTTATCATTCGGGCGCTATTCCGCTTTTGTTTATAATTCGGGAGCTATTCCGGTTTTGTTAATCATTCGGGAGCTATTCCGCGTTTGTTTATCATTCGGGAGCTAGTCCGATTTTGTTTATCTTTCGGAAGCTATTCCGCTTTTGTTTTTTCATTCGGGAGCTATTCCGATTTTGTTTATCATTCGGGCGCTATTCTGCGTTTGTTTATCATTCGGGAGCTATTCCGATATTGTTTATCATCCGGGAGCTATTCCGATTTTGTTTATCATACGGGAGCTATTCCGCTTTTGTTTATCAACCCGGAGCTATTCCGCTTTTGTTTATCATTCGGTAGCTATTCCACTTTTGTTTATCATTCGCGAGCTAGTTCGCTTTTGTTTATCTTTCGGAAGCTATTCCGCTTTTGTTTATCATTCGATAGCTATTCCGCTTTTGTTTATAATTCGGGAGTTATTCCGCTTTTGTTTATCATTCGGTAGCTATTCCACTTTTGTTTATCATTCGGGATCTATTCCGCTTTTGTTTATCATTCGAAAGCTATTCCGCAATCGTGTTCGTTTATTTGTATTTTTCATTATATTTAAACCCATTAATCATTTCAATTTGTATATAATTATATTATAGAAATTGTACACGAAAAAAATTTTCAAGAAAAATTGTGATCACCGTAAGTTATTTTATTATGTATTCATATGCAAATTCTTTGTTTTTATAACTCAATATTGTTTATAGCAAATTACTTAAATGGCAGTCCAAGTAATTTTGGAAAATTTTGAATATAAGTATTTTTTGGGACCGAAAAGAATTTTTTTTTTTATTTTACAGTTTTATAAAGGGCAAAATGTTAAACAAACATAGTGTTTAGTGTAGGTCCTGGGCACCACTTTTTGTACTGCTTACAGGCACCATGAAGAAGTAAAATAAAAATAAATAGTAGAAATTTACCATTCAAATGCACCGAAGTCGTGTCCTTAACCCCAGTCAGAGAGATGAACAAATGAACGCCTATTGATGACCAATTGGCAATAGCTATTGTAAATAGGAATCTAGTGCCCATTACTAGTAGTGACTCGGTGGTCGGTTCGATTCCAGGATGGCCCAGTGCGCCATAAGTGATTACATCGCCAGGCACCACTCTGCGCAATACCAGCAGCGTCGTACGCATCCAAAACTAAAATCTAATTTTGATGAGCCATGGTAAACGACAGGATACAATTGGTATCAAGTGGTCCAGAACAGAGAAAGTGGAAAAACTTAAGAGGGGCTCAAAAATTTACACTTGTCACTATTAGCATATTTAAATTTGGCTCTAATTCTCTAAGCCCGATCATGCCCGATTGTAATGATATTTAAATGTACCGCCAGATGTCGCTGCTAAATCACAGTTCGATGACGACAACTGTTTTCCTTCGCGGTATTGCATTTCTACGTGTCCACATCAATACGTTAAATAAAGGTGACAAGGCCACGTCGCAAGACAAAATGCAGAAAGATGAATGTATGAAACAATTCAGTGGAGACCACGAAGAATACAGCGAGATAGAGGAAGACCACAAATGCGATGACATCAGGAAAGTAGCCGGAAGGCAGTGGATAAGAAGTAGACGGAAGGCAGTGGATAAGAAGAGCACAGGATATGAAAGCATGCAAGGACTTAGGAGAAGCAGTGGAGATGGCTAATAAAATAAAGTTAAAAATTACGTTACGCTACATTAAAATCAACACTCTTCGCATAACCCATCACAGAGTCCGTCCGATGCACATCTCTTGTATGCATAAGAATGCTTATGGTCATCGCACACGCCAATAGTACCAACCATACCGCAACCGTCAATCTAGCGATAATGTGTATCAAGTTCTTTTTGAAAATAATAAAATTCAAAACCAGCAGCCACTGCGTTAGTGTCAGCAGGAGCCAACGCCAGTTCGTCTGAAAGCGACCTGGTTGATCCGTAATTTCCCTACAAATAAACCTCATTACATCCTATCACAACAACCAAATATGTTTGGGTGTTACATTAATAATTCAATAAAAGGCAACTGAGCGTCAGTTTTCGCAAACTGGGATGTCGCGTTATATGCAAACGGCGTACAATCACTGCCCGTTATTGTCTCACATCCCTGAAAGTTGTTCATAATGCAATGGATCATTAAATCGAAAGCCAAGCCCGCTAGTGAAATGTTTATGACTGCATAGAAGAAGTTCATGAGGATAACGACTACGGAGACTCCTGTGGAATTGAGGGGTGTATTAAAAGTTTTAGGTTTTAAATTAGATACCTTTTAAAATGGGTACACATGTCCAAAATTTTAGGTGCTTCTGTCGGCTATAGTTGCCCAAGAAGAAAAACACCAGGAATAATGGAGCGGCTAGTACAAAACTGAGCAGCACAAAACAGGACAGGGTATACACTATAAATATAAGATGTTTTCGTTTAATGTTTTTAGCTACCCCGAACGGTTCGCATCAGAGCTAATCGTCGCAAAATGAAACGCGGTGGTTACAACTATGAATTTTCAGTAGAATAATTAAATTACCACACATCAAATTGTCTAAATACAAAATACAGGGAACTTTTTCGTGTTCCTCATTTATTTTCTTATTAAGATTACTTAGATAGCTTAAATTGTAGGACAATCTAATGCTAAATATGGATGCAAAATTTCATATTCATTAATCCAATACTTTTTGCATGGTACATTTGTTAATTAATTTGGTTTGTGTTCCCAAAGATGGTTTAACTTCGGAAAATGTTGCATTATTATTGATAGCAAAGTGCAATCGTAACAAAAATACGTCCTTTTCCATATATTTTTGTTACGATTGCACTTTGCTACCAATAATAATCCAAACATTTTCGAGTATGTACTTTTTCGCGTTCCTCATTTATTTTCTTACTAACCATTGTTCGGAATTTAACTTTACTTAGCTTAAATTGTAGGAAATTTAATTTCCTATAACAAGGACCCATGGCACGCGTGCTATAAGTGGCACGCATGATAAAAATATTACGGGATACATTTTTTTGTTTTTGAAACAAGCTCAAGCAATTGAAAACAAACATATCCGAATTTCCAAATAAATGTTAAATTAATTGTTGTTTGATTGTGCAAAAAAAAAATACGTGGCGCTTTAAATTATTCAAAATTATGTTTGGTCGAGCGACACTCAAGCCTATAGAGGTTCGCCATCCCTGGCCTATAAGATGCATTAATTGTTGCTGCTGCCAGAGGTTTAGATATTAGTATTTAGTGTAAAAAGTAAAAAAAATGAAGTTTTACAGTTGCCAGAGGTTTACATATTAATATTTAGTGGAAGAAGTAAAAAATAACATAAGTTTTACAGTTGCCAGAGGTTTACATATTAATATTTAGTGAAAAAAGTAAAAAAAAAAATAAGTTTCACAGTTGCCAGAGGTTTACAAATTAATATTTAGTGAAAAAAGTAAAAAAAAAATGAAGTTTCACAGTTGCCAGAGGTCTACATATGAATATTTAGAGAAAGAAGTAAAAAAAGAAGTTTTACAGTTACCAGAGCTTTACATATGAATATTTAGTGGAAGAAGTAAAAGAAGAAGAAATTTACAGTTGCCAGAGGTTTACATATTAATATTTAGTGAAAAAAGTAAACAAAATGAAGTTTCACAGTTGCCAGAGGTCTACATATAAATATTTAGTGAAAGAAGTAAAAAAAAATAAGTTTCACAGTTGCCAGAGGTTTACAAATTAATATTTAGTGAAAAAAGTAAAAAAAATGAAGTTTCACAGTTGCCAGAGGTCTACATATGAATATTTAGAGAAAGAAGTAAAAAAAAAGAAGTTTTACAGTTGCCAGAGCTTTACATATGAATATTTAGTGGAAGAAGTAAAAGAAGAAGAAATTTTACAGTTGCCAGAGGTTTACATATTAATATTTAGTGAAAAAAGTAAACAAAATGAAGTTTCACAGTTGCCAGAGGTCTACATATAAATATTTAGTGAAAGAAGTAAAAAAAATAAGTTTCACAGTTGCCAGAGGTTTACAAATTAATATTTAGTGAAAAAAGTAAAAAAAAATGAAGTTTCACAGTTGCCAGAGGTCTACATATGAATATTTAGAGAAAGAAGTAAAAAAAAAGAAGTTTTACAGTTGCCAGAGCTTTACATATGAATATTTAGTGGAAGAAGTAAAAGAAGAAGAAATTTTACAGTTGCCAGAGGTTTACATATTAATATTTAGTGAAAAAAGTAAACAAAATGAAGTTTCACAGTTGCCAGAGGTCTACATATAAATATTTAGTGAAAGAAGTAAAAAAAATAAGTTTCACAGTTGCCAGAGGTTTACAAATTAATATTTAGTGAAAAAAGTAAAAAAAAATGAAGTTTCACAGTTGCCAGAGGTCTACATATGAATATTTAGAGAAAGAAGTAAAAAAAAAGAAGTTTTACAGTTGCCAGAGCTTTACATATGAATATTTAGTGGAAGAAGTAAAAGAAGAAGAAATTTTACAGTTGCCAGAGGTTTACATATTAATATTTAGTGAAAAAAGTAAACAAAATGAAGTTTCACAGTTGCCAGAGGTCTACATATAAATATTTAGTGAAAGAAGTAAAAAAAAATAAGTTTCACAGTTGCCAGAGGTTTACAAATTAATATTTAGTGAAAAAAGTAAAAAAAATGAAGTTTCACAGTTGCCAGAGGTCTACATATGAATATTTAGAGAAAGAAGTAAAAAAAAAGAAGTTTTACAGTTGCCAGAGCTTTACATATGAATATTTAGTGGAAGAAGTAAAAGAAGAAGAAATTTTACAGTTGCCAGAGGTTTACATATTAATATTTAGTGAAAAAAGTAAACAAAATGAAGTTTCACAGTTGCCAGAGGTCTACATATAAATATTTAGTGAAAGAAGTAAAAAAAATAAGTTTCACAGTTGCCAGAGGTTTACAAATTAATATTTAGTGAAAAAAGTAAAAAAAAATGAAGTTTCACAGTTGCCAGAGGTCTACATATGAATATTTAGAGAAAGAAGTAAAAAAAAAGAAGTTTTACAGTTGCCAGAGCTTTACATATGAATATTTAGTGGAAGAAGTAAAAGAAGAAGAAATTTTACAGTTGCCAGAGGTTTACATATTAATATTTAGTGAAAAAAGTAAACAAAATGAAGTTTCACAGTTGCCAGAGGTCTACATATAAATATTTAGTGAAAGAAGTAAAAAAAATAAGTTTCACAGTTGCCAGAGGTTTACAAATTAATATTTAGTGAAAAAAGTAAAAAAAAATGAAGTTTCACAGTTGCCAGAGGTCTACATATGAATATTTAGAGAAAGAAGTAAAAAAAAAGAAGTTTTACAGTTGCCAGAGCTTTACATATGAATATTTAGTGGAAGAAGTAAAAGAAGAAGAAATTTTACAGTTGCCAGAGGTTTACATATTAATATTTAGTGAAAAAAGTAAACAAAATGAAGTTTCACAGTTGCCAGAGGTCTACATATAAATATTTAGTGAAAGAAGTAAAAAAAAAAAATAAGTTTCACAGTTGCCAGAGGTTTACAAATTAATATTTAGTGAAAAAAGTAAAAAAAATGAAGTTTCACAGTTGCCAGAGGTCTACATATGAATATTTAGAGAAAGAAGTAAAAAAAAGAAGTTTTACAGTTGCCAGAGCTTTACATATGAATATTTAGTGGAAGAAGTAAAAGAAGAAGAAATTTTACAGTTGCCAGAGGTTTACATATTAATATTTAGTGAAAAAAGTAAACAAAATGAAGTTTCACAGTTGCCAGAGGTCTACATATAAATATTTAGTGAAAGAAGTAAACAAAATAAGTTTCACAGTTGCCAGAGGTTTACAAATTAATATTTAGTGAAAAAAGTAAAAAAAATTAAGTTTCACAGTTGTCAGAGGTCTACATATGAATATTTAGAGAAAGAAGTAAAAAAAAAGAAGTTTTACAGTTGCCAGAGCTTTACATATGAATATTTAGTGGAAGAAGTAAAAGAAGAAGAAATTTTACAGTTGCCAGAGGTTTACATATTAATATTTAGTGAAAAAAGTAAACAAAATGAAGTTTCACAGTTGCCAGAGGTCTACATATAAATATTTAGTGAAAGAAGTAAAAAAAAATAAGTTTCACAGTTGCCAGAGGTTTACAAATTAATATTTAGTGAAAAAAGTAAAAAAAAATTAAGTTTTACAGTTGCCAGAGGTCTACATATGAATATTTAGAGAAAGAAGTAAAAAAAAAAGAAGTTTTACAGTTGCCAGAGCTTTACATATGAATATTTAGTGGAAGAAGTAAAAAAAGAAGAAATTTCACAGTTGCCAGAGGTCTACATATAAATATTTAGTGAAAGAAGTAAAAAATAAAAAGTTTTACAGTTGGCAGAGCTTTACATGAATATTTAGTGGAAGAAGTAACAAAAAAATAACATAAAGTTTTACAGTTGCCAAAAGTTTACATATTTTTGCAATTTGCCACTTTCGCTCAAGTTGTTTCAAGCTAGTTAATCGATATTATTAGTCTAGTAATCCTTGCCGACAGTAATATGCATAATAAAATATCAAGAAGTATTTTTTTTTAATCTCCAAACTCTAATTCAACTTGACTAACAGACGTTTCGCACAACCGTTAAAATTTTTGCAAGTGTATTGTATGAATTGAATAAAACTCATCAACCTACTAGCTCCATACTTTAAAACCAAATCAACTAAAGCCATCTGATCGAACAGTGAGTTTTCTAGTGAGAAGATGATGATAGCAACATCCATGTAGGGTAGCATATCTAACGGCTGATTATCGTCATCCCCGGCATCGCCCGTCTGCAGCAGCATCTTGGTAAACACGGTGAATTTGCTCTTCTTCACCGTTTTCGTGTCCATTACGTTGTACTCGCCTTGGGCGTACTTTCCATATTTCCCTTTGTATTTTTCATCCACCGTTTTCTCCATGACACGCGACCATGTCTCATCCGCCGAATCGATGTTGCTTTTGCGCACCGCGCGCGGCTTGAAGAAGTAAAAATCGTTGAACATTTTTGCTGGGTCTGTGTTAACTGTCTACTATTCACATTGATAGTGGATCTTTCAAAAATGAAGTTTGTTTGAAATGTCGTTGATGTTTGAGTGAGTTCACTCGCGTGCAGTTTCAGAAATTTTGTTAGATCACTCAATACACACACTGGAAACAATTGAAGAGTGTGGTATGAGTTGTAGTGGAGTAACTACAAGAACTATTTACAGGAGAACGACCTGTAGTGTAGCAGGGCAGGAAATTCTTTACAACTTTGCTAAATGATTTTTTTTTAGAAATTTGAGGAGGCCAAGGCCAACATACCAAGCATAATACATTTTGGAAATATATGGCCACATGCAAAAAACTGTAAACCCCTGACTCTCTACAACTTTGTTAAATGAAATTGAAAAGTTTTATGTAACAAAGTTTCCTCTAACCATTGGTGTAAAAACCATTGTTCTATCTTCTAAAATAACGAAAATTTCAAAAATTTCAAAAATTTTAAAATTTTAAAATTCCAAACTTTCAAAATTCAAAGTTTTGAAATATTTAAAATTTTTGAAATTTTCGATATTTTTGAAATTTTAGAATATAGAACAATAGTTCTTTCGTGTTTTAATTTTAGTACAATTTTCGGCAATTTTTTAAATTATAAAAAAGTATCTGTGTTTTTTGTAACATGTATCTAGAACCTCCACTACACTGATGTGAGTGTACAAAACAAATTATTTACACAAGAAAATTGCAAATATTTAATTTATTAATATGAACTATATATTATTAAAATATATACTCTAAACTCAACTCACTTGAGCGATTTGTAATGCGCTGGCGCGAATAAAAAAAATGCGAATAACCCGAGCCCGCCATAAACATTGCGCGTGTCCCGGGGCTAATAGACTCCCTCTGCGGAAAATTACGTCGTTCAATCAATTTACCGGTCCGCTATCAATCAATCGCGCATCGCGGGGCCCTCCGACTGCTCGGCCGTTTTTTTTTTTTAGTTTTGCTTTCGTTTTATTTGAACAGCAGCATCCCGTTTCCTCCCGACCGCCATCGATCAGCGGCGGCGGTCACGGGAAAAATGCACGGGGGAATCATTAAATTGTACGCGAAATCATTACGGGGCATCCCGTCACGATAGTTAACATGAGCTCTCCACCGGTCAGGTAGGTTATTCATAATGTGGCAAAATAACATAAAAATATATTGAATGGTGCACGCAATGGAGCCATAAAA
The DNA here is from genome assembly GCA_963942505.1 of Lordithon lunulatus. Classification (NCBI taxonomy): domain Eukaryota; kingdom Metazoa; phylum Arthropoda; class Insecta; order Coleoptera; family Staphylinidae; genus Lordithon; species Lordithon lunulatus. The sequence continues at coordinate 70,771,412 of OZ012666.1, forward strand.
AATAAAATTGAAAGTGCTTTTATATTTAAGTAGCTACACATTTGGAAGCTTAGTAACTGTCTAAATTGACAAATTGTTAGTCTTATGTATATTTTAAATATTTTTGTTTCATGACCGAAATTTAAAAATTCATTTTATAGTGCCAATCAATACTCCTTAGGGTCCTAATTAAAAATACGAATTGAGTCGATATAAAAATAATGCAACATATTTTGTTTAATTTTTTTACTGATCTTAGCAAAAATATATTAATGTACCAGATGACCGATGGAAATTGGATTTTTTTTTCGGCAACTAACTTGTATTTCATTATTATTATTTTTGGCCCTGTAGCGACATTAATATGGATTTGAAAAAATTAAACAATGTTTATAACAATGTGATAATATAAAATGGAACGTCTCTATCCCTACGTATTTTTTTTCTATTTTTTTAAAAATTTTTACGCTCTTATCTCGAAAATCCGATTTTAACAGCGGAGTCGATAAAAAAATAATGTAACATATTTTGTACAATTATTTTACTGATATTAGCACAAAATATATCAGTGTACCAGATGGCCGAAGGAAATTGGAAAATTATTATTATAAGTATTTTTTTTCGGTGACTAATTTGTATTTCATTATTATGATTTTTGACCCTGTGGCGACTTTGATATGGATTTGAAAAATATTACATAATGTTTATAACAATATGATAATATAAAATGGAAAGTCTCTATCCCTACGTATTTTTCTTTTTACTTTTTTTAAATTTTTAACTTTTACGCTCATTTCTCGATAATCCGATTTTAACGGCGGAGTCGATAAAAAAATTATGTAACATATTTTGTTCAATTTTTTTACTGATATTAGCACAAAATATATCAGTGTACCAGATGGCCGAAGGAAATTGGAAAATTATTATTATAAGTATTTTTTTTTCGGTGACTAATTTGTATTTCATTATTATGATTTTTGACCCTGTGGCGACTTTGATATGGATTTGAAAAATATTACATAATGTTTGTAACAATATGATAATATAAAATGGAAAGTCTCTATCCCTACGTATTTTTCTTTCTACTTTTTTTAAATTTTTAACTTTTACGCTCATTTCTCGATAATTCGATTTTAACGGCGGAGTCGATAAAAAAATAATGTAACATATTTTGTACAATTATTTTACTGATATTAGCACAAAATATATCAGTGTACCAGATGGCCGAAGGAAATTGGAAAATTATTATTATAAGTATTTTTTTTTCGGTGACTAATTTGTATTTCATTATTATGATTTTTGACCCTGTGGCGACTTTGATATGGATTTGAAAAATATTACATAATGTTTATAACAATATGATAATATAAAATGGAAAGTCTCTATCCCTACGTATTTTTCTTTCTACTTTTTTTAAATTTTTAACTTTTACGCTCTAATCTCGAAAATCCGATATTAACGGTGGAGTCGATAAAAAAATAATGTAACATATTTTGTACAATTATTTTACTGATATTAGCACAAAATATATCAGTGTACCAGATGGCCGAAGGAAATTGGAAAATTATTATTATAAGTATTTTTTTTTTCGGTGACTAATTTGTATTTCATTATTATGATTTTTGATCCTGTGGCGACTTTGATATGGATTTGAAAAATATTACATAATGTTTATAACAATATGATAATATAAAATGGAAAATCCCTATTCCTACGTATTTTTCTTTCTATTTTTTTTAAATTTTCAACTTTTACGCTCATATCTCGATAATCCGATTTTAACGGCTGAGTCTATAAAAAAATAATGTAACATATTTTGTACAATTATTTTACTGATATTAGCACAAAATATATCAGTGTACCAGATGGCCGAAGGAAATTGGAAAATTTTTATTATAAGTATTTTTTTTTCGGTGACTAATTTGTATTTCATTATTATTATTTTTGACCCTGTGGCGACTTTGATATGGATTTGAAAAATATTACATAATGTTTATAACAATATGATAATATAAAATGGAAAGTCTCTATCCCTACGTATTTTTCTTTTTACTTTTTTTAAATTTTTAACTTTTACGCTCATTTCTCGATAATCCGATTTTAACGGCGGAGTCGATAAAAAAATTATGTAACATATTTTGTTCAATTTTTTTACTGATATTAGCACAAAATATATCAGTGTACCAGATGGCCGAAGGAAATTGGAAAATTATTATTATAAGTATTTTTTTTTCGGTGACTAATTTGTATTTCATTATTATGATTTTTGATCCTGTGGCGACTTTGATATGGATTTGAAAAATATTACATAATGTTTATAACAATATGATAATATAAAATGGAAAATCTCTATTCCTACGTATTTTTCTTTATACTTTTTTTAAATTTTTAACTTTTACGCTCATTTCTCGATAATCTGATTTTAACGGCTGAGTCTATAAAAAAAATAATGTAACATATTTTGTTCAATTTTTTTACTGATATTATTACAAAATATATCAGTGTACCAGATGGCCGAAGGAAATTGGAAAATTATTATTATAAGTATTTTTTTTTCGGTGACTAATTTGTATTTCATTATTATGATTTTTGATCCTGTGGCGACTTTGATATGGATTTGAAAAATATTACATAATGTTTATAACAATATGATAATAGAAAATGGAAAATCTCTATTCCTACGTATTTTTCTTTCTACTTTTTTTAAATTTTTAACTTTTACGCTCTAATCTCGAAAATCCGATTTTAACGGTGGAGTCGATAAAAAAATAATGTAACATATTTTGTACAATTATTTTACTGATATTAGCACAAAATATATCAGTGTACCAGATGGCCGAAGGAAATTGGAAAATTTTTATTATAAGTATTTTTTTTTTCGGTGACTAATTTGTATTTCATTATTATGATTTTTGACCCTGTGGCGACTTTGATATGGATTTGAAAAATATTACATAATGTTTATAACAATATGATAATATAAAATGGAAAATCCCTATTCCTACGTATTTTTCTTTCTATTTTTTTAAAATTTTCAACTTTTACGCTCATATCTCGATAATCCGATTTTAACGGCTGAGTCTATAAAAAAATAATGTAACATATTTTGTTCAATTTTTTTACTGATATTAGCACAAAATATATCAGTGTACCAGATGGCTGAAGTAAATTGGAAAATTTTAATTATAAGTATTTTTTTTTCGACGACTAACTTGTATTTCATTATAATTATTTTTGACCCTGTGGCGACTTTGATAAGGATTTGAAAAAAATTACACAATGTTTATAACAATATGATAATGTAAAATGAAAAGTCTGCTTTTGACAAGTGATACAGGTGTGCTAATTAGAATACACTCTGTATATATGTATCTTTTATATTATTGAAAGTAAACGTTAATTTGGTTTTAATTATTTACAAGTTTGAAATTTCAAACAATTGTTATGTTTTAACAAGATGCTTATGAGTTTTAAACGACTATTAAACCGATCTGTATAAATGTATGTATAAATTTGAAAGTAAAAGTAATTAGAAATAAACAAGCTGCACCTTGGTTTAACTTAAAGAGGAGCTATCGCAGTCGTAGTCTCCTCGTATTTTTCTAAAACCTTCGTTATCGCACCCGACCGACAGAAACAAGCGTCCAATTAACGCCCGACAAAAATCCCATCCACCCGTAATATCGCGCGGTGCCGCAATAATACCGACATTCGTATCAGTCTCTCGTTATATATAATTTTTTTGTTCCTCTCTCGCCATCCAGCGTGTATCGGATCTAACGCCGCTGATCGGACCGGTAATAAAGCCATCCGGTATGCAAATATCCTGCAATAATTCCTGCGTATCAATATAATAACCGGCCGTAAACTCCGGCGAACGTAATTGCGGCGCTCGCCGAGCGTAAAAACGCGAAACCGTGCGCGTTTTATTGGGATATCACGTAGCGATTTCGTTTTATTAGACGGGCAGGCACTAATTTAAAGGTAATAAGCGCGTGTAATGCGCGCCGCGCGCCCCGCGGATAATTCCCGCGAGAGAACTCGGACTTCATTAGAAAGTAATCATTGCGCTGATGCTGATTTCAAACCACCTCCCCACCAACATTTAACTGTGTTTGTCCAGGTACTGCTAGTTTAATGCGCGATATTCAGAGCAGTTTTTTTTGTGTGTGTCCTCCTCTTCATCTAAATTGTGTACGCGTTGGATGTTAATCTACGCGGATCTGGGGGGGAAATTGAGGAGATAGATGCGAGCGAGCCGTGCACACAAACACACGGTGGTAATTACACCCCGCTACACCGCACAACCGCATCAAATCGGTTATTCAGATTAGCTGCAATTATCCTGCGAATGCGAAATTATTCATGAACGCGTGTATGTGAAGAAATGTTGAATTTTAATGTTTTTTTGCTAAATTTAGCACGATTTGATTAGATGTACAGCGAAGCGCAATGTATTTTGTTGAATTTCAATGTTTTTTTGTTGCTTTTTGCTAATATTAGCACGATTTGATTAGATGTAAAAGTTTTTGAATATTGATGTGTTCTGCCAACATCTATATTCAAAAACTTTTACATCTAATAAAATCGTGCTAATATTAGCAAAAAGCAACAAAAAAACATTGAAATTCAACAAAATTCATTGCGGTTCGCTGTTTTTTCAAACGACATTACTTCCCTTATTTTTTTATTTAGTTTAACATCTAGATTTTCGAATACCCTTATACTTATAATCAGAGAGCGATATGAAGGTAAACAATTCCTATAATTACAGCCGCCGTGTGAATTTGCGCGGCGGAGTCTATCTCTCGGGGCATTGTTACTAAACAGAGTGTGTAAAAGAAATTGTTTTTTCTACAATTGTTTACTTATGTCTTGGTAATCATAAAATAAGAAAAAAACTAATTTAAGTTAATTTTGTTAGCTGTTATTGAATAATATTTGCAAAAAAACAAATAGCAATAAAATAAATTTCAATAAAACAATTTTTCATAAACTACCCATGATATTTTTTGGAACTTTTAATAAATTGTGTGAATTTAAAAACAATTATCAGACATAAATTCGTGTATGGTTATGGGCCTTAGTTTGTTTTTTAATTATTTTTAAACATAAACATGTTAGTGAAAAATTTGTAAAATAATTTTTTATTTATAACAAAAGTCTGTGCCCATAAACCAATGTTTTTATTTAACCATTTTGTTTATGAAACATTACTCTAGTGGTTTCAAAAAAGTACAGTTAAAAAAAGTTAACAGCAAGTATTTTTTATAAGCCTGTTATTGAATATTTAAAAAATCATGCATTTAAGGATTAATTGTATCTATTAAATTGTTATAGCGTTATTGAAAAATATTTGCAATAAAACAAATTGCAATTTTTCATAAATTACCGGCCATGATTTTTTTTTTTGAAAGTTTCAATGCATTGTTTAGAATTTACAATCAACAGACATCGATTCGTGTATGGTTTTTTTTAAAATAATTTTTAAACATAAACATGTTAGTGAAATATTTGTAAAATCATTTTTTATTTATAACAAAAGTGTGTGCCCATACACGAATGTTTTTATTTAACCAAATTATTTTTAAACATAAACATGTTAGTGAAATATTTGTAAAATAATTTTTATTTATAACAAAAGTCTGTGCCCATAAACCAATGTTTTTATTTAACCATTTTGTTTATGAAACATTACTTTAGTAGTTTCAAAAAAGTACAGTTAAAAAAATTGACAGCAAGTATTTTTTATAAGCCTGTCATTGAATATTTAAAAAATCATGCATTTAAAGATTAATTTTATCTACTAAATTATATAACGTCGATTTTGTATATAAAAAAAATGCCATCCGCATAGATCTAATATAACTCGCATGTAGTGTTGTGGAAAAATAATGCATCCACCCGGTGACGTCATGGGGGGCGCAAGGCGCGCGCTCCCGCCGCGTCCGGTCATCGACACCTACATCTCGCGGGGCGGCTAGCGGCGGCTAACTCGCATGAGTCCTTCGGGTGCACACAGCTCCGTGCACGCGGCTCCGCGATCCGCAACGGTCGATTTGCGATCGGGAACTGTCCCGGAGGCGGCGGCGGCGAGCCGTTCGCCTGGAAAACGCCGCCGGACATTCCGGGCCGCGCGCTTCCTAGACGACGACGCCGCCGCCGCTGCGCTGCCGCCCCACCCCCCAGGTCGATACGGGGCGCCACGTGTATGTGCATCGCATACAGTGACAGTTTTTTTTCTTCTTCTCGCAGGCGTGCGATAATTTTTCATTCCTGCACCACGGCGACGGCGGCGGAGGCGGGTTGGGAACGCGTTACCTTTCCGGGGGAGCGCGCGCCGCCGCTGCTGCCGCCACCGTAGACGCGCATCGATTTTTAAAAGGCGGCATCCTCGCCGTAGTCGTCTGGCTGTGTGTCGATATATAGAGCGAATGCACTGCAAACTTTTCAACAACCAGCTTGGTCAGGCTATATGGTGGCGGCGTATATAGGATATATACAATTGTCTTTATGTAACTAATGAAAATACATAATTATAATATTATAATTATGTAAATAGATAATTGAATTATTTTTCACACATGCAATAATTTTTTGACGAATTTTTTAGTCCTACTGTATACCAATATAGGGGTTTCCTCAACTCCAAAGGTATCATTGGAAAGCGTCATCCTTCTAGACATCGGGAAAATTAGACCGGGCACTATGGCGTCGGTGGGAAAAGCTGTGGTAACGTGAAAAGTCGGGAAAGCGCGAAACATGAAATTGATACTAGAGAAAAAATTCAACCGTCAGTTTGTGCACGCTAAAAAGACAAAGAAAGATACTAGAGAAAAAATTCAACTGTCAGTTTGTGCACGCTAAAAAGACCAGGAAAAAAAAATTAGAAAATGTCAACTAGTAGGCGTGTATAGCCGGAAAATTGCAAAGATAAAAAACGATTTTTCCCCAAAAAAATCGAGTTTGGGCTCATTGGATAGATAATTCAAAACTGACTTATAAAACTTAAATTATAATTGCTCTAAAGTTATAGATAAAGCTAGAAAAAGTAAAAAGGTAAAATTTAAAAAAATGTCAACGTCACAAAACTATGGTCCGTTGCGTTAAAATTGGAGTCGTCCCTTAAGTGAAATCCTCCTGAAACTTATCTCATTTAATTAGAAATATCGTCTAGAAGGCGGGAAAAATATCGAGATTCTTACAACTTGAACAGGAAAAGCTATAAGGCTTGGCAAATTTTTAGAACTTTAGAAAATTTTATTTCATGACAGAAAGTTGTGGTACATCTCATTTTGTAGGGTTTTTAATTCCAAAGAAAAATAAGACAAACTATTGTTATAAAACGTGCACCGTTTTCGTGGTAAAGCCAAAGAAGTGAAGGAAATAAAAATAAAAATTGTCCAATTAAGATGAACTTTTTGCTATTGGATAGACAATTTTGGATCAAATCAAAAATATTAATACAGTTTTTCCTTAAAAAGACAAACCCGTCAAATAAAGGCTTATTATTATTATTATTAATAAAGGCTTATTATTAAATGATAAATTATAAATTGTTCCAAATTCATGAAAAGCTATAGTGCTTGGCAAATTTTTGAAGCATTGAAAATTTAATTTAAGGGTAGAACGTTTTTGGCATTATTTTGTAAGTATGTCATTTGATAAATTATAAAAGTAATAAAAATTGTTAAAATTGCCAAAACTAGCGTCCGTCCGTTCAAAATTGGGGCCGCCACAGATGTGGCATGGGTTTGAAACTAATGTCGTTTGATTGAACATATAGTCTAGATGGTGGGAAAAATATCGAGATTGTTCCAAATTCAACCTGAAAAGCTATAGGGCTTGGCAAATTTTTGTCACTTTGAAAATTTTATTTCTAGATAGAAATTGGTTTTTGATCTTATATTATAGGTACTTCATTTCCAAAGAGAAAAGCACAACAATATTGTTATAAAAAGTGTATCGTTTTGGCGGTAAAGTCGAAGAAGTGAAGAAAATAAAAATAAAAATTGTCCAATCAAGAAGAAATTACACCTGCTGGATAGACAATTTTGAATCAAATAAAAAGTGTTAATATATTTTATCCCTAAAACAAAAGACAACCCCGTCATATGATATATTATAAATTTGATAAAAATTTTGAACGCTAATTTTTGCATTTATACCGAATAAATGCCAAAACTAGCGTTCAAAATTGGGGCCATCACAGATGCGGCATGGCCCTAAAACTTATGTTGTTTGATTGGTAATATAATCTAGATGGCAGGAAAATTGTCGAGATTGTTTCAAATTTAACCGGAAATGCTATAGGGCTTGGCAAATTTTTGAAATATTGATAATTTTATTTCATGGTAAAAAGGTTTTTAGTATTATTTTGTAGGTATGTCATTTCCAAAGAGGAAAACACAAAAATATTGTTATAAAATATGTACAGTTTTGGTAGTACGGCCGAAGAAGTGAAGAAAATAAAAATAAAAATTGTCAAATCGAAATCGACTTCAGCTTATTGGATAGACAATTTTGAACCAAATAAAAAATCTTAGAACAATGTTTCCTAAAATAGAAGTTAAACTCGTCACAAATTTAATTTTAACTAAATAAAACTTTTAGGGGATTAGAAATATACTTTTAGGGGTTGAGAAATATACTTTTAGGGGTTGAGAAATATACTTTTAGGGGTGAGAAATATACTTTTAGGGGTGAAAAATATACTTTTAGGAGATGAGAAATATACTTTTAGGAGATGAGAAATATACTTTTAGGGGTGTGAAATATACTTTTAGGGGGAGAGAAATATACTTTTAGGGGGTGTGAAATATAGTTTTAGAGGTTGAGAAATATACTTTTAGGAGTGAGAAATATACTTTAAGGAGATGAGAAATATACTTTTAAGGGGTGAGACATATACTTTTAAGGAGTGAGAAATATACTTTTAGGGGTGAGAAATATACTTTAAGGAGATGAGAAATATACTTTTAAGGGGTGAGAAATATACTTTTAAGGAGTGAGAAATATACTTAGGGGTGAGAAATATACTTTAAGGAGATGAGAAATATACTTTTAAGGGGTGAGAAATATACTTTTAAGGAGTGAGAAATATACTTTTAGGGGTGAGAAATATACTTTAAGGAGATGAGAAATATACTTTTAAGGGGTGAGAAATATACTTTTAAGGACTGAAAATATACTTTTAGGGAGTGAGAAATATAATTTAAGTTTTCATTGTATAATCCTTGTTTTGTAGATTTTAAAAAGGAATGCGTACAAATAATCATACAACTTCTTTTGTATCTCAAATAGGTACCATGTGTGCTTTTCTCATGAGTAGTAGTGTCGCGAATCTGGACGATGCCCGGAGCCACAAAGGGTTCTATTTAAAAGTCCGACGCCCCCTGTCCCCCTTTAGCACGCCCCAGTGTGGCGGGCGTGCCCCGTGTTCCCGCCGATGTTAATGAACTACGATTAGTTTTATGGTATCAATAATAAACGCGGCGCGAAAGTGCGGTGAGGTGGCGGGGCGGGGCGGTTGAGGTGCGTCGCCCTTTTATTTTTAGCCAAGACGCTCGTGGTCCTCCTCGATGTTTAGCCACAGATGTATGGCTGTGATTGTTTTTCGCTCAATCTGATTCGAGACAAGTAGTAGCTTCATATTACAATTATTCAAAATTTGCTGGAGGATTATACTCTACAACGTATACGCAAATTTAGCTTTAGGTTCTCAAACTGTGGTACATATTATTATTTGTATTGTATCTAATCTTTGTATTCCCTGTAATTGGAATATTGTATTCTGTTATCTGTATTGTGGAATAAATAAATACATTTACCACTGGTGGTACATTATGTTGTTGCAGGGGTTACAAAAGATATTTCAAGGAATTTCTTATGTAGAAAAATATTTTTAAAAAAGCAAAAAAAGTCGAAAATGTCGAAAATGTGAAAAAAGTCAAAAATGCCAAAAAAGTAAAAAGTCAAAAATGCCAAAAAAGTCAAAAATGCCAAAAAAGGAAAAAGTCAAAAATGCCAAAAAAGGAAAAAGTCAAAAATGCCAAAAAAGTAAAAAGTCCTAAATGCCAAAAAAGTCAAAAAAAAGTAAAAAATTTCATCAAAAGTCAAAAATGTCAAAAAAATAATGTCGAAAATGTTCCTTAGACAGCAATGCTATATATGGAAAGTAAAAGTCAAGAATGCCGAAAAAATAAAGTCAAAAATGCCAAAAAAGTAAAAAGTCAAAAATGCAAAAAAACTCAAAAAAAAGTAAAAAGTTTCATCAAAAGTCAAAAATGTCAAAAAAATAATGTCGAAAATGTTCCTTAGACAGCAATGCTATATATGGAAAGTAAAAACAGAGATATCCATATATCAGACTAGTATTTCTAAAGTGAGACAACCCAAAAACCAGTGTTTAGGGAAACATCGAAGTCGGGGGAGGTAGTTTTGGGGTAGTAAGAGTGACATACGTTTGCCCTGGCTGGCAAGCTCTAATGCTAGGATAATACACTTTTAATTATTGATGATGGAGTATTTTCCCTATCTTACATGCACACACCTCAAAACACATGATTTTTTAGAAATATATATATATATATATATATATATATATATATATATATATATATATATATATATATATATTATCTATTGCCTTCTACCTTTCAGTGTAGACTAACTTTAGAAATACTAGTAGTTATAGAATTGAAAATGTAATTTAACCGAGTTATCGAAAATTTCTTTTCACATTTACTACTTCTATTGATCCTCTATATAGGGTTAGGGATGGGTGGTAGGTTTTCTTAGCACTATTTGGAGTTTGGCTTCTCTTGAGTCGCACTTAGTTTCACCACTCTTCCTTGACCAACATTGGTCTCAGATTCATCGTAGTTACTTGGCCCCTCCACCACGACCAGGTGGCGACTCCTTGGAGGGGAACGTAATATTTTTTCTTGTTGAAAAAGCAGGAGACTTGCCAACAAATTAACATAGCTTTTTTAATATAAAAATCGGATTTATTTCGTCTATTTTAGGCATAACAAACATTTTATAATCAAGTTATAGCTATTTTTTGAAGTAATTTATCTGATTTGGGATGTATCATTTAAACCTCTCAAAAAGTCAGTAATAGTGAAAATAGGATTCTCAAATTTAGTACCATATTGGAAGGACTATTAATAAACAAATTAAAATCAAATTCATACATTTTTGAAATTCAATAATCAAGTTGCAGCTATTTTTCTGAAGTAACTTAGCTGATTTTGGACATATCATCATTTAAACCTCTCACAAAGTCAGTAATAGTGCAACTAGGATTATCAAATTTAGTACTATATTAGAAGAACTATTAATAAAGCAATGGTATTCAATTTCATATGTTTTTGAAATTCAACAATCAAGTTTAGCTATTTTTCTGAAGTAACTTAGCTGATTTTGGATATATCATCATTTAAACCTCTCAAAAAGTTAGTAATAGTGCAACTAGGATTCTCATATTTAGTACCGTATTGGAAGGACTATTAATAAACAAATGACAATCAATTTCATACATTTTTGAAATTCAATAATCAAGTTACAGCTGTTTTTCTGAAGTAACTTAGCTGATTTTGGATATATCATCATTAAAACCTCTCAAAATGTCAGTAATAGTACAACTAGGATTATCAAATTTAGTAATGTGTTGAAAGGACTATTAATAAACAAATGACAATCAATTTCATACATTTTTTAAATTAAATAATCAAGTTACAGCTATTTTTCTAAAGTAACTTAGCTGATTTTGGATATATCATCATTTAAACCTCTCAAAAAGTCAGTAATAGTGCAACTTGGATTCTCAAATTTAGTAATGTATTGAAAGGACTATTAATAAACAAATAACGATAAATTTCATACATTTCTGAAATTAAATAATCAAGTTACAGCTATTTTTCTGAAGTAACTTAGCTAATTTTGGATATATCATCATTTAAACCTCTCAAAAATTCCGTAATAGTGCAACTAGCATTCTCAAATTTAGTACAGTATTGGAAGAACTACTAATAAACAAATGGCAATCAATTTCATACATTTTTGAAATTCAATAACCAAGTTACAGCTATTTTTTGAACTAACTTAGCTGATTTCAAATATATCATCATTTAAACCTCTCAAAAAGTCAGTAATCGTGCAATTAGGATTCTCAAATTTAGTACCATATTGAAAGGACTATTAATAAACAAATGACAATCAATTTCATACATTTTTGAAATTCAATAACCAAGTTACAGCTATTTTTCTGGAGTAACTTAGCTGATTTTGGAAATATCATCATTTAAATCTCTCAAAAAGTCAGTAATAATGCAACTACGATTCTCAAATTTAGTACTGTATTGGAAGGACTATTAATAAACAAATGGCAATCAATTTCATAAATTTTTGAAATTCAATAACCAAGTTATAGCTATTTTTCTGAAGTAAATTAGCTGATTTAAGATATATCATCATTTAAACCTCTCAAAAAGTCAGTAATAGTGCAACTAGGATTATCAAATTTAGTACCGTATTGGGAGGACTATTAATAAACAAATGACAATCAATTTCATAAATTTTTGAAATTCAATAACCAAGTTACAGCTATTTTTCTGGAGTAACTTAGCTGATTTTGGAAATATCATCATTTAAACCTCTCAAAGAGTCAGTAATAGTGCAACTAGGATTCTCAAATTTAGTACCGTAATGGAAGGACTATTAATAAACAAATGACAATCAATTTCATACAATTTTTAAATGTAATAAACAAGTTACAGCTATTTTTTTGAAGTAACTTAGCTGATTTGGGATATATCATTATTTGAACTTCTCAGCAAAATCAGTAATAGTACAACTAGGATTCTCAAATTTAGTACCGTATTGGAAGGACTAACAATAAATAAATGACAATTAATTTCATAAAATTTTGAAATTCAATAACCAAGTTACAGCTATTTTTCTGATGTAACTTAGCTAATTTGGGATATATAATGATTTAAACCTCTCAAAAAAGTCAGTAATAGTGCAACTAGGATTCTCAAAAAATTGAATTATTATTACAATGCACATTCAAGGACGGGTGCTGTACAACATAAAAGCAAGAATAATTTTTTTTTTATGTAAATAAAAATGTAGAGGGTGTCCCAAAATAAGGAATAAATTTGATAAAACCTTTATTTATGATTATTGCAAAAATTGCTTGGGGTTTGAATGCAATCTCCCCAATGCTCAATACATTGAAGACCGTGAGTTCAAATCCCATCGAGGCGATTTTTCGCGTATCACCTTTCACAGTTTTCAGAGGTTTTGTGTGAAGTTAAGGTAAATACCGGGTGATTAAACTCCTCTGAACGTCTCCCTTTACCGGTGGAAGAACCTTACGGCCCTATAAAGATTTGAAATGATTTGTTTGAAAAGTATTAAAGTTCTGCCTATAATAACAAATTCTTTTCATCATTTATCCATTCAGTTTCATCCATTTCAACCGTAAAAACTTTACATTATTCATTTCCATTGTGTTAATAACAGTGGCCGGTTGCATCCGGTGTGCGTGCAACCACCAACCGCCCCCCTCGTACACCCCCTGGGTTTCGCGGGGGAGGCTGTTGCACATGTCGGCTTAATTAATCGCGGATCCGACGCCGGGGTCCTCCTCCAATTATCCTTTCCTTTGTTGGCCCGTCGGGAGGCGCACACAGTGATCCAGGCAGGGCGGCGGCGGGCCGCGGGGGCTGCATCCAGAGAGCCTGCACCGACGCAGCCAATGGCCGCGTTGCGCCCCTCTTGGCAACGTCGGCGGAGAGAGCGCGCGCGGGGGCGGGTGGCGCGGCGTTTTTTGCACACCAGCGTCGCTTCCCCACCCGCCGCCGCACGCCACGCGATCCGCTGCCGCCTGGATGCATTTTTCGCGGGACACCTTCGGGCGGCTGATCGCGGGAGCACACGAAGTGGAACAACGGGGACGCCAGGGGTTGGTTGTGGGGCCCCCTTTTAGCGGGGAGAACGTACAAAACAAACTGTAAATTAAACGGGATAAGTTTACTGGGGCAAAGTTCGAGGCAACAAATGTCGACGAGGATAGCGGATAAGGTGGCGGCGGCGGCGGCGATGCGTTTCCCTCTCAGACGCAGCGGTTCCGCAATTTATAATCGATGAGAAGAGTGTGAATAAAGTTTATCGAAAGATTAACAAAATAAATTTAGTAGTTATTTTTTTAGTAACTATGTTTTGAGTCAGAGAGATTTTCATGATATTTAATTCCAAAATCAGTAATTCTTGAAAATACGATTTTGTATGTTTTAATCGTAAATATGTAAATATTTCAAAAAGCCCTTAATAGATATTTTTCAAAATTTGCTAACGCATTAACAATATGTTTATCTGTCTTTTGAAGTCATAATCGAAAATTACGGTGTTGTTAGTTTTCATGTTATTTAATGCCCTAGCCAATATTTCATAAAATTACGATTTTGTATGTTTTAACCACAGATTTGTAAATATTTCGAAAATCCCTCGGTGGATATTTTTCAAACGTTGATAATGCATTAACAAGATGTTTATCTGTCTATTAAGTCAAACTATAAAATTGAGATGATGTTAATTTTCATGATATTTAATGCCAAAGTCAGTAATTCTTGAAAATACGATTTTGTATGTATTAATCGTAAATATGTAAATATTTCAAAGAGCCCTTAATAGATATTTTTCAAAATTTGCTAACGCATTAACAATATGTTTATCTGTCTTTTGAAGTCATAATCGAAAACTACGGTGTTGCTAGTTTTCATGTTATTTAATGCCAAAGTTAATATTTCATAAAATTACGATTTTGTCTGTTTTAACCACAGATTTCTAAATATTTCGAAAACCCCTCGATGGATATTTTACAAAATTTGATAATGCATCAACAAGATGTTTATCTGTCTATTGAAGTCATAATCGAAAATTACGGTACTGCTAGTTTTCATGTTATTTAATGCCAAAGTCAATATTTCATAAAATTACAATTTTGTATGTTTTAACCACAGATTTGTAAATATTTCGAAAATCCCTTGATGGATATTTTTTAAACTTTGATAATGCATCAACAAGATGTTTATCTATCTATTGAAGTCATAATCAGAAATTACGATATTGCTAGTTTTCATGATATTTAATGCCAAAGTTAGCACTTGTTAAAAATACGATTTTGCACGTATTGAGCGCAAATTATTTCAAAAATCCCTTGTAGGATATTTTTCAGGCGTTGATAATGCATTAACAAGATGTTTGCCTGTCTATTAAGTTATACTAGAAAATTAAGATGATACTAATTTTCATGATATTTAATGCCAAAGTCAGTAATTCTTAAAAATACGATTTTGTATGTTTTAATCGTAAATATGTAAATATTTCAAAAAGCCCTTAATAGATATTTTTCAAAATTTGCTAACGCATTAACAAAATGTGTATCTGTCTTTTGAAGTCATAATCGAAAATTACGGTATGGCTAGTTTTCATGTTATTTAATGTCAAAGTCAATATTTCATAAAATTACGATTTTGTATGTTTTAACCACAGATTTGTAAATATTTCGAAAATCCCTCGATGGATATTTTTCAAACTTTGATAATGCATCAACAAGATGTTTATCTGTCCATTGAAGTCATAATCAGAAATTACGATATTGCTAGTTTTCATGTTATTTAATTCCAAAGTCAATATTTCATAAAATTACGATTTTGTATGTTTTAACCACAGATTTGTAAATATTTCGAAAATCCCTCGATGGATATTTTTCAAACTTTGATAATGCATCAACAAGATGTTTATCTGTCAATTGAAGTCATAATCAGAAATTACGATATTGCTAGTTTCCATGATATTTAATGCCAAAGTCAGCACTTGTTAAAAATACGATTTTGCACGTATTGGCCGCAATTTATTTTATCCCTAGTGGGATATTTTTCATACGTTGATAATGAGTTAGTTCATTTGCAAATCCTGGTTTACCCGCCAGAGGTTTCAACCTACCATCGAAGGTTCTAATATTTGGTGACAGCGGGTTCAAAGAGGGTACAACGTATCACGAATCCTAGGTCACCACAACACACAGGGACAAAGATCCAAAGACAGATCCAAGACATAAAAACGTTCAGGGAAGCATAATTATTATAAAATTGAAGTTTAGTCTCTGTCTTAAGCTACAGCAGTCGTAATATCACATATATGAATTTAGTGGGGGGCGGTAGGATTTACCAGGGATGTTTTACCATAGAAAACAATGTCAGATTGACTTTTGATGGTGGCAACTAAATTCTGAACCAATTTATTCTCTTACATTCGTGGGGTGGTAAATAATTGCCAATTCAAATTCGATCGTCTGTGAAAGTAATGTACGCCCGTGCATAAAATACACACACACACACACTCGGCCGCCGCCCGCCTCAACTCGTGTGCATGTATGTGTATTTATAATCGAGCCGTGCAATCTCCTCCACGACCTTCTCAAGGGTTTCGAGTTCCTCCTCGGTTAATCGCGGCGTGTCGCGGGTCTCGGCGCGGTCCCTCGCGTCGCCCGCCGCCGCCCCGCTGCCTCACCTCCCGACGGACGAGAGCGGACGGCTGCACCACCCCTCCGCCCCCGCGCGCAGCCCCGCGACCGATCTCACGGTCCATGCACCACGCATACACAGAGCATCGGACACACACACACACATCTCGAATTATACGCGAGAGCTAAACCCAAAATTATTTAGCAATTGAATTTTTCTGTGAAACAAGTTTTATCAAGTAATTTTCTCTGTTTATGGACCGATTTTGGTCAAATTTTCACGGGATGGATGGCGGTGTTATTTGCTAATAAAAAAAAGTAGTAGCCATGACAAACAATTGACAATCGCATCAGATGACTACTTCCCTTATAACAAAAAGACAGCAATCACTTTTTAAACGTAACAAAATTGCTTGTCGTGTCGTTTGAATTGCAAGTACATACAACTTTTTTTGTGTGGATGCATTTTTATTTTCGCTAGTAACGGAAATGGTCAATTTGTGCATCATGCACCGGGGGCCAAATTGCGGGAACGTCGGTGCGGCGGCAGCGCATGCACACGCACACACGTCGCGGCGGATGGGGGGCATTTGTTTTGAAATAATAAACACACGCGAAATTGTTATGTTTTAACGCACAATTTCCTCTAATTATTGTACATTAAATCGCAACAAGAAGATAATAACCGGCTCGTTCGTCGCGATCGTAAAACTTATATTAAGCCGAGCGCGAGAGAGATTCAGAGGGAGAGGCTAGAGCGATATCCATCGCTTTAATTAGCGTGCGATTTTATATCTTATTTATTGCCGCCGATGCGCGAACGGAGTTTCCTCCGACGCTCGGCAGATTGAACTGTTTGATGGCAACTTTAATTTATGGAAAACATTAACGCGGTATATTGAGCTATAATATATATTTTTTTTTTTTATGAATTTATTCATAAATAATTTATTTTCGTTGCCGACAGCGCTGTTATTCAAATTTAACAATACATATTTGATTTAATCATAGATATTTACTTTATCATACTAACTATAGTTAAAAATTTAAAAATTAATTTTATACTACCAATCAATACTTCATAGGGTACTAATTAAAAATCCGAAAACCGTTTGTTGATATCTCTATAGGTTTTCGCGTCACAACCCTTCAAATTTCTTAAAAATTGCTTGAAATTACTTACTACTGACTTTGAAAATGCCATTTTCGAGCTATATCTCAGTAACTGTTTGTCGTACCGACTTCTAGTTTGGGTTTTTGGATTCAGGGGGTGGTTTTCCATACGAGAACTCTATTATCCCTAATCTACCTCCATTAGTTTTAACAGGAAGCGCGAAAAACCGAGAAATGATCAAAGGGGTGGAGGGAGTAATTTAAAATAAAAAACAAAAATTTTATGTCACCAATCAATACTTCTTAGGGTATTAAATAAAAATCCGAAAACCGTTTGTGAATATCTCTTTCGGTTTTCGCGTCACAACCTTTCAAATTGCTTGAAATTACGATTTCAAAAACGCAATTTTTGAGCTATATCTCGGTAAGTGTTTGTCGTATCGACTTCTAGTTTGAATTTTTGGATTCAGGGAGTGGCTTTCCATACGAGAACTGTATTATCCCCAATCTACCTGTATTATATTTAACGGAAAACGCGAAAAACGAAAAAATGATTGAAGGGATGGAGGTCAATTTTTTCAATAAATATCAAAAATTTAAAAATCATTTTATGCTACCAATCAATACTTCTTAGGGTACTAATCAAAAATCCAAAAATCGTTTGTTGATATCTCTTTCGGGTTTCACGTGACAACCCTTCAAAGTTCTTAAAATTTGCTTGAAATTACCATTTCAAAAACGCACTTTTCTAGCTGTATCTCAACAAGTATGTGTCATAACGACTTCTAGTTTGTGTTTTTGGATTCAGAAGGTGGTTTTCCATACGAGAACAGTATTATCCCCAATCTAGCTGTATTACTTTTAACGTAAAAAGCGAAAAAATGAGATATAATCAAGGGGTGGAGGTCAAATATTTTCAATTAATTTAAAAAATTTAAAAAAAAATTATTCTACCAATCAATACCCCTTGGAGTACTAATTAAAAATCTGGAAACGTTTTGTGGATATCTCTTGCGGTTGTCGCATTACAGCCCTTCAAAGTTCTTAAAAATTGCTTGAAATTAGGATTTCAAAAACGCCATTTTCGAGCTGTATCTCAGTAAGTATTTGTCGTAACGACTTCTAGTTTGTGCTTTTGAATTCAGGAGGCGGCTTTCCATACGATAACAGTATTATCCCCAATCTACCTGCATTACTTTTAACGGGAAAAGCGAAAAACTAAGGGATAGAAGTCAATATTTTCAATAAATATCAAAAATTAAAAAAAATATTTTATGCTACCAATCAATACTTCTTATGGTACTAATTAAAAATCCGAAAACCGTCTGTCGATATTTCTTTCGGTTTTTGAGTCACAACCCTTTAAAGTTCGTAAAAATTGCTTGAAATTACCATTTCAAAAACGCCATTTTCGAGCTGTATCTCAGTAAGTGTTTGTCGTATCGACTTCTAATTTTAATTTTTGGATTTAGGGGATGGTTTTCCATACGAGAACAGTATTATCCACAATCTACCTCCATCACTTTTAACATGACATGTGAAAAACCGAGAAATGATCAAAAGAGTAGAGATCAAATTTTGCCAATCAAAATAAAAATTTTAAAATTCATTTTATGCTACCTATCAATACTCCTTGGAGTACTAATTGAAAATCTAAAAATCGCTTGCGGATATCTCTTCCCGTTGTCGTGTTACAACCCTACAAAGTTCTTAAAAATTGCTTGAAATTACGATTTCAAGAACGCCATTTTTGAGTTGTATCTCAGTAAGTGTTTGTCGTATCGACTTCTAGTTTGAATTTTTGGATTCAGGGGATGGCCTTCCATACGAGAACAGTATTATCCCCAATCTACCTGTATTACTTTTAACGGAAAACGCGAAAATTCGAAAAATTATCGAAGGGGTGTAGTTTTTACACAGAATAACAAGCTAGCGTTGTTTAAGTTCATTTTATCTTGAGGCGCTTTTGTTTCACGATATGTAACGTAAAACAAACTGTCATTGTGCTATTGTTGCCAACCGATTTGTATGTGAAAATAAAAATCACAGGGCGGGTATAATAATAAGATTATATAGAATTAATTATACTGGAATTGAATTGGAAATAGAATATGTGGTAGGTACTTAAAAGTTGCAAAGAAAATTGTATAGAATTTTGGTTGAACCAATTATTAGAATTGTGCGTGCGTGCGTTGGAGGAGGAGGTCGCAATCGTCGGAATTGTGTCAAAGTTTCGCAGCAAGTAGTGCGTAGGTCAGCGGCACGACGTCGGCGGCCACGTACCGGAGGTGGGGAAGGGTTCACTCGTCTCAGACTTTAGAGGGGGGTGGCTGCCGGCGGCGGCGGTAGCGGTGGTGGTGGAGGAGCCGCGTTTTTTGTGATAATGTGTGATATTGATTCGGGTGCAGCGGGCCGGCGCGATGCACGTGCAACGTGCTGTGAGCCGCGCGGGGGTGGGGAGGGTGTATAGCGGCGGCGGCCAAAGGGGGGGCGGGCGTTGCAGCGAGTCGCGGGTGCGGGTGCAGCGCCAGACAGACGAACGAACCGATCGCCGCTCGCTCTCTCATCTCGCGAGATCGCGAGCGCCAGAGTCTCGTCGGCCCGAACGGAACATGAGGTCGTGGCTCGTCGAGCCGGGAGCGGGAACCAGTGAGGAGATCCCCGCCACCACCGTAACGAAAACTTAGGCGAAATCGTATGCAGCGACCGGCGTCCTAAATGGAGGCTGCATCCGCGAGTGCAACTCTTCCTCCCAGCAGCCATTCCGACCGTTCCGAGTGCAGTTTGCAGTGCGCCCAGTGTGCCATGTGGTGCGTGAAGTGACGTCGCCGCCGCCCCCCGACGGCCGCCCCCGCTAATGTCACATTGACTCTCTTTGACGGATTATACACGGACGCGTAACGCATCCGGTAACCGACGCCGCCACCACATCAGCCGCCGCCGCCACCATGGCCATCAACTTCTCCGCGTCCTTCGCGGCCTGTCTGGCCGCCGGCCTCAAAGTCCCCAGACAGATTATGTACTGCATCTCGCAAGGTAGGAACCGCACAAAACAACAAACACATCCCAAAAACCGGCCCCACCATAAACACCAAAAACAAAAAACAACCAATTACCACATTATAAAACCAAAATTGTTTTTTTAACTACAACTTGTATTGTAATTCTGTAACTGGACCTAGCTAATAAACCAATTATATTATCTAAATGTTTGCGCGCATTCATTTCACAAACTCTAAAAAGTGAACTACTAAACAAGTTTTCTTTTTATTCTGCAAACAATTAAAGAGTTAATAAAAAGTGCTTAGCGACAGTTTAAAATAAACTAGAGATCTAATAAAGCGTAATTATTTTTTAATGCATCTAAATTATTTTATACAAAAAAATCGAATTGTATACACGGATATAAATCAAATTAGGCTTGTGAGCCGCAGTTTTGTGCCCCCTGGTTTAAGTATGTCTTTAAAGTATGTCTTTAAAGTATGTGTTTAAAGTATGTCTTTAAAGTATGTATTTAAAGTATGTCTTTCAAGTATGTCTTTGAAGTTTGTCTTTAAACCAGGGGGCACAACACTGCGAGCATGTCTTGAATATGTCTTTAAAGTATGTCTTTAAACCAGGGGGCACAAAACTGCGACCAATGAAAGAAAATTTATTATTGGATTATACAATCATAAATAAAATTTTATACTATTTTCTAACAATTATTTACCTTCTTCTTCTTGGTGGATGGAAATTAACAGAACTTGTCCTAACAAGTTCTGTTAATTTCCAACCTATGATAATTATTTACCTACTGTTTGCAAACAAAGGTAATAATATTTTCAAGAAAATGATGGTGCCGTCAACATTTTACATATATAGGTTTATGCATATGCATAAAATTTGATTTATGATTGTATCATCCAAAAATAAATTTTCTTTCATTTGGTCGCAGTTTTGTGTCCCCTGGTTTAAAGACATACTTTAAAGACATATTTTAAAGACATACTCAAACCAGGGGGCACAAAACTGCAGCTCACAAGCCTAATTTGATTTATATCCGTGTATACCTCATATGGTTTATGTCCGTGTATGCGGCTCTTCAGAAATAAAATTTTGAAAGTGTAAAAAATATATTAGTAATAATGTAAAAAATGGGAATAATTTGCCTTAAAAGTTTGCCGGCGCAAAAACTAAGGTGACCTGATTTCGAAGTTCAAAATTCGGGACAATAATTTTTAATTCCAAAGAAAAATAAGAAAAAATATTGTTATAAAACGAGCACCGTTTATGATTTTTGTGAAAATGTGAAGTATATATATATATATATATATATATATATATATATATATATATATATATAATAAAATATACTTCACATTTTCACAAAAATCATAAACGGTGCTCGTTTTATAACAATATTTTTTCTTATTTTTCTTTGGAATTAAAAGACCTACAAAATGAGATCTACCACAACTTTCTGTCATGAAATAAAATTTTCCAAGTTAGAACAAGAAAATAAAAATAAAAATTGTCCAATCAAGATGAACATTAGGTCGTTGGATAGACAATTGTGGATGAAATCAAAATTCTTAATATAGTTTTTCTTTAAAACAAAAGACAAACCCGTCACATGATAAATTAAAAAAGTAATAAAAATCGGTAAAAAAGTTTTGGCATTTTTACCGATTTTTATCACTTTTATAATTTATCATCAAAATTGGGGCCGTATCAGAAGTGGCATAGCCTTGATATTTATGTCGTTCGATTGGAATTATAGTCTGGATGGCGGGAAAAAGGTCGAGATTGTTTCAAATTCCACCCAAAAAGCTACAGGGCTTGGCAAATTTTTGTCACTTTTACAGTTTTGTTTCAAGATAGAAACTGTATTTTGGTCTTATATTATAGGTACTTCATTTCCAAAGAGAAAAACACAAAAATATTGGTATAAAAAGTATACCGTTTTGGCTGCAAAGTCGAAGAAGTGAAGAAATAAAAAATAAAAATTGTACAAACAAAATGAACTTCCGCCTGTTAAATAGACAATTTTAAAGAAAATAAAAACGCTTAATATATTTTTTCTCTAAAACAAAAGACAAGCCCGTCTCATGATATATTATAAACGTGATAAAAATCGGTAAAAATAATGCCAAAACTAGCGTCTGTCCGTTCAAAATTGAGGCCGTCAAAGATGTGGCATGGCCTTGAAACTTATGTTGTTTGATTGAAAAAATAGTCTAGATGGTGGGAAAAATTTCGAGATTGTTGCAAATTGAACCTGAAAAGCTATAGGGCCTGGCAAATTTTTTAAACGTTGAAAATTTTATTTCATGGTTGAAAGTGGTTTTTGGTATTAGTTTGTAGGTATTTCATTTCCATAGAGGAAAACACTAAACAATTGTTAGAAAATATGTACAGTTTTGGTGGTAAGACTGAAGAAGTGAAGTAAATAAAAATAAAAATTGTCAAATCGAAATCGACTTCAGCTTATTGGATAGACAATTTTGAACCAAATAAAAAATCTTAGTACAATTTTCCCCTAAAATAAAAGATAAACCCGTCACAAATTTAATTTTAAAAGTGATAAAAATGGGTAAAATTTCTAAAACTATTATTCAAAATTTGGGCTGTCCCAGAAGTGGTATAGCCCAGAAATGTATGTCGTTTGATTAGAAATATAGTCTCGATGGCGGGGAAAATATCGAGATTGTCTCAAATTGAACCTGAAAAGCTTCAGGGCTTTATATACCACAATTTCACAAGAAAGAAAGGATATTTCAACTACCACTGTCTTCCAAGTGCATCTATCATGAAAATGGGTAACGTTATGAAAAAATTGATTGGATATTTGAATTCTACATTGATTTCTATATAGAATAAGTGTTTCTACCATTTATTAGATTCAGAAACGTATAGATTATAGCACAATTTCACAAGAAAGAAAAGATATTTCAACTACCACTGCCTTCCAAGTGTATCTATCATGAAAATGGGTAACGTTATAAGAAACTTGATTGGATATTTGGATTCTACATTGATTTCTATATAGAATAAATGTTTATAACATTTATTAGATTCAGAAACGTATAGATTATAGCACAATTTCACAAGAAAGAAAAGATATTTCAACTACCACTGTCTTCCAAGTGCATCTATCATGGAAATGGGTAACGTTATGAGAAAATTGATTGGATATTTGGATTCTACATTGATTTCTATATAGAATAAATGTTTATAACATTTATTAGATTCAGAAACGTATAGATTATAGCACAATGTCACAAGAAAGAAAAGATATTTCAACCCCCACTGACTTCCAAGTGCATCTATCATGAAAATGGGTAACGTTATGAGAAAATTGATTGGATATTTGGATTCTACATTGATTTTTATACAGAATAAGTGTTTCTAACATTTTTTAGATTCAGAAACGTATAGATTATAGCACAATTTCACAAGAAAGAAAATATATTTCAACTACCACTGCCTTCCAAGTGTATCTATCATGAAAATGGGTAACGTTATGAGAAAATTGATTGGATATTTGGATTCTACATTGATTTCTATATAGAATAAATGTTTGTAACATTTATTAGATTCAGAAACGTATAGATTATAGCACAATTTCACAAGAAAGAAAAGATATTTCAACTACCACTGTCTTCCAAGTGAATCTATCATGGAAATGGGTAACGTTATGAAAAAATTGATTGGATGTTTGGATTCTACATTGATTTCTATATAGAATAAATGTTTGTAACATTTATTAGATTCAGAAACGTATAGATTATAGCACAATTTCACAAGAAAGAAAAGATATTTCAACTACCACTGCCTTCCAAGTGTATCTATCATGAAAATGGGTAATGTTATGATAAAAATGATTGGATATTTCGATTCTACATTGATTTTTATACGGAATAAGTGTTTCTAACATTTTTTAGATTCAGAAACGTATAGATTACAGCACAATTTCACAAGAAAGAAAAGATATTTCAACTACCACTGCCTTCCAAGTGTATCTATCATGAAAACGGGTAACGTTATAAGAAACTTGATTGGATATTTCGATTCTACATTGATTTCTATATAGAATAAATGTTTGTAACATTTATTAGATTCAGAAACGTATAGATTATAGCACAATTTCACAAGAAAGAAAAGATATTTCAACTACCACTGTCTTCCAAGTGAATCTATCATGGAAATGGGTAACGTTATGAAAAAATTGATTGGATATTTGGATTCTACATTGATTTCTATATAGAATAACTGTTTCTACCATTTATTAGATTCAGAAACGTATAGATTATAGAGTAATTTTTGAAACGTTGAAAATTTTAACTCATGATAGAAAGTGGTTTCTGATCTTATATCGTAGATATTTAATTTACATGGAGAAAAACACAAAAATATTTTTATAAAAAGTGTACAGTTTTGCTGGTAAAGTCGAAGAACTGAAGAACATAAAAATAAAAATTTTCCAATCAAAATCGACTTCTGTCTATTAGATAGACAATTTTTAACCAAATAAAAAATCTTAGTACAATTTTTCCCTAACAGAAAAGATAAACCAGCCACAAATTTAATTTGAAAAGTTATTAAAATCGGTAAAATTTCAAAACTACCTTCCGTCCGTTCTAAATTTGGGCCGTCCCAGAGGTGGCATGGCCCTGAAACTTATGTCGTTTGATTAGAAATATAGTCTAGATGGCGGGACAAATATCGGGATTGTCTTAAATTGAACCTGAAAAGCTATAGGGCTTGGCAAATTTTTATAGCTATGAAAATTGTATTTCATGATATATGGTGGATTTTTATTATATTTTAATTTAAAATTTTTAATTTATATTAAAAACGTGTACAATTTTGATAACAATATTTTTGGATTTTTCTCTTTGGAAATTAAATACCTGCAATATAATAGCAGGTATTTAATTTCCAAAGAGAAAAATCCAAAAATATGGTTATCAAAATTGTACACGTTTTTATTTTTCTTCACTTCTTCGACATTACCGCCAACGTCTAATAAAAATGTGTACCATTTTTATTACAATATTTTTGGATTTTTCTCTTTGGAAATTAAATACCTACAATATATTACCAAAACCACCATACATACTAAATAAAATTATCATAAAATACAATTTTCATAGTTATAAAAAAAAAGTCCAATCAAGGTGATCTTTACCCTGTTGGATAGACAATTTTCAACCAAATGAAAAATCTTAATAAATTTTTTCCCTAAAATAAAAGATAATTCCGTCACATGATAAAATATAAAAGTGATAAAAATCGGTAAAAATGCCAAAACTATACTATCGTCCGTCCGTTCAAAATTGGGGCCGTTCCAGTAGTGACGTGGCCCTGAAAATTATGGCGTTTGATTGGAAATATAGTCTAGATGGAGGGAAAAATTTCGAGATTGTTTTAAATTCAAACGGTAAAGCTACAGGGCTTGGCAAACTTTTGAAAATTTTATTTTATGATAGAAAGTGAATTCCAGTCTTATTTTGTAGGTCTTCATTTACAAAGAGAAAAACAAAAATATTGTTATAAAAAGTATACTGTTATAGCGGCAAAGTTTTGAAGACGTGAAGAAAAATAAAATAAAAAGTGTCCAATTAAGATGAACTTCAGCCTGCTGGATAGACAATTTCGAATCTTAAAATATTTTTTCCCTAAAAAAAGACAAACCAGTCTCATAATAAATTATAAAATTGATAAAAATCGGTAAAAATATAGTCTAGGTAGCAGGAAAAATGTCGTTTTGGCCTTATTTTGTAGGTCTTTCACTCCCAACGAGAAAAACACAAAAATATTGTTATAAAAACTCTACTGTTTCGGCTGTGTGAGTGGAAGAAGTGTAGAAAAATAAAATAAAAATTTTCCAATCAAATCCAACTGCAGATAGATGGATAGACAATTTTGAACCAAATCAAAAATCCAAGTATAATTATTCCCAAAAACAAAAGACAAACCCGTTAGATGATAAATTATAAAAGTGATAAAAAATCGTTAAAAATCTATAGCTCTAGTCGAAAATTAACCTGAGATATATACTTTTTAATTTATATATATATATATATATATATATATATATATATATATATATACACTTGATAATTGGTGAAAACGCCGGGGGAAATTGATATTTATTAGAACAACCAGTAAATATTGAGAAATCCAGAGCTAAAACTCAAATTCTGATGTCTTTAATGTTAATACAATTTTGAAAGTATATATCAGCGAGTGTTTTCTCTATAGAAAAAAATTGTCAGGATAAACACATACTCGTGTTATTTTTTGTATGTGTATATTTATTTTTATTCACCATATGATTATAGTGGTAGAATTAAAAAACAAATATTTCATTTTTCAGAATCGTTACAATTTAATAGAAGCAACAATAATATGAATTAAATTTATTTGATAAATAAACATTTAACAACCCTAAATGATACAGTGACAATTGGATTGCAAAATGTTGGTTCGAATTTATATAACAGCCAGTCCCTTACATCTCCTTTGCGATGCCTGTTATCGTCAATGCTGTAATAAATGTCATATAATTGCAGTCGTCTAAAAAGCAATTAAGATAATCCGCGTGGCGCGTTCGATAACTGCACGCGCACAATTAAACGATGTTTATTAACTGAATGCTTCAATTTGATGTTGCGGTGTGCTCGCGTTTGTTGTAACTAGTCACCACGAGCATAAATATTATAACTTTAATTTAAATCATTTTTAGCAAACTGTTTTTATATATTGTCTGAATTATTGTTTTATATAATGGCCTAAAATTGAAATTTAAAAGGCAACATTTTTAATATTATGATATTTATATTATAACTTTAATTTAAATAATTTCTAACATTATATATTGCCTGAATATATTAGCTAATTATTTAATTTTCTTAGTTTGAAGTTTAAAAAAAAAAATAGGTTGTGGATTTTAGGTCGCGATATAAAAATGTAAATTTGCGCATCGCATGCCGTCTGGCTCGAACCGCCTCCGTTTATAATTTTATTTTTCCGAGACCCCATTGCATCGAGATTAGACTGGGTGCAATGCACCACACGATCGGAGGGGCGGCGCGCCGTTTAATGAGCCCAAAACAAAGGCGATTTTATTCGCGCGTGCAACGAAGCCGGCGCGCTTTTCATCGACCCGTCGCCCTCTTTTTGATTGAAGAGTCGATTAGCGCTCATAGTTCTAAATGAGTCACTTTATAAATATAACTTTTCCATGAAAAATAAATTAAACAAACGGCTGGATACCAACGTATTTTTAAGAAAATCAAAACAATTATTAAAAAATGATACAACTAACCCCCTAGGAGGAAAGTTAAACGCCATCTGGCGGCTCCACATCAATTAGCAATGCACACCCACACTGATGAGATCTAATAAGATCGAAATCTAGATACGTAGTATTGCTAAGAGGTGGATTCACACTTATATATGTAAAACAATTATTTGTAATTTAAGTTATATAAAGAATCCAAAATAAAGGAAAACATATTAAAAAGATATTGAAAACATTCTTCTGTGGGCATTCTCGTTTAATGCTTATATCATAAATATTAGAGTAGTTATTAAGTGTCATAACTTTCAAAATCAATTTTCAGGTTTTGATTTTTGTTTTGATAATTCTTATGTATTTATTTGATTGTTTATAGATTTCTTTTTCTTCTCTCATGTGCCGTACATGGTGGCACATGGAAAAAAAATGAAGAAAACTAAACAATAAAATTGGCACATGAAAAAAATGAAGAAAAGTATAAACAATTAAATTTGGCATGAAAAAAGGTAAGAAAAGTATAAACAATACAATATGGCACATGAAAAAAAAATTAAGAAAACTAAACAATAAAATAAAACTGAAATTTTATTGCTTATACTTTTCTTAATTTTTTTTCATGTGCCACCGTGTACGGTACATGGAAGAAGAAAAAGAAAATGTATAGACAATCAAACAAAAATCAAAACCTCGAAAAGTCATATAGATATTAATATTTTAAGATGCCTCTCTTGATCCCAAAAGTGTTAAATAATTATTACTTCCTATTTACTACAAATAAACAACAACAACAAAATATAACCAAATTTATCACCATCCTCTCTATATTTCTTCGCGCGAGGGTCAGTATTTTTATCGCTCTCTCCGCCGAAACCGACAGTGACAGTGTGGGTCGCGTGTGCGCGCCTCCACGCACCGCTCGGAAAGTAAGAGTGCGTGAGAAGTTTTTTTTTTGTTCCTTCTTCTTTCCTCCTGCTGTTCGTACGGCTGGGCCGCGGGCTAGTCGTTGCGCGTTGGGTTAGGTTGAGGTGGAAAAAAAAGGCCCCGAAAGAATTCTATCAATCACGGCCGGACGAATCACGAATAACCTGTTTCTGGCCCGCGCGCTGCAGCTCGACGTCTGAACGTCTGATTAAAAAATAAATATATATATATATTTATAAAGATTAGTAGACACAAGGTCAAGGTTTAGTCATCAGCGGCTGCTAAGAGTGAGAAAGAGAGGCGCGCGCGCGGGAACAGTTGCACCGGCGTCGGATGCACCAGCAGATTCGAAATCAATCAAGATTAGTATTAGATAATATTAGAGTATGGATAGTTTTATTATCTATACTGTAATCTTGATTTGTTTTCAGAGGCAGTGTACAATTATATTTAGAAAAATTTACTATACTATCTTGAACATAAACATACTTTAGAAAGGGTTGAATACCAACAGATGTTTATGTTCTAACAAAAATCGCTATAAATCATTTTGTAGTTGCTACAACTATATGAAATTTTGAGTAGTTTTTCTAGAATAGTTCATTTATAATACTACCAAATTTGAAGAATATATCTTGAAAATAAACATACTTTTTAAAGAGTTAAACACCAATAGCGGTTTCTATTCATTCATATTCCCAGTCAGTACCCGTTGCGCCATCTCGTGTTGGGCCTCGAAGATAAAAACCTTGTTGGGTGACTTAATGCCGCGCGATTAGTACTTAGTAGTTACTGTATTAAATTCTAGAAGAGTCAATTTATACTAATACCAAAATTGGAGAATATATCTTGAAAATAAAAATACTTTTTAATGGGTTGAATACCAATAGTTATTTATGTTCTAATAAAAATCGATATAAATCATTTTGTTGTTGCTACAACTATATGAAATTTTGAGTAGTTTTTCTAGAATAGTCCATTTATAGTAATACCAAATTTGAAGAATATATCTTGAAAATAAACATACTTTTTAAAGGGTTGAATACCAATAGTTGTTTATGTTCTAACAAAAATCGCTATAAATCATTTGTTAGTTGCTATAACTATATGAAATTTTGAGTAGTTTTTCTAGAATAGTCCATTTATACTGATACCAAATTTGAAGAATATATCTTGAAAATAAACATACTTTTTAAATGTTTGAATACCAATAGTTATTTATGTTCTAACAAAAATCGCTATAAATCATTTCGTGGTTGCTACAACTATATGAAATTTTAAGTAGTTTTTCTAGAATAGTCCATTTATACTGATACCAAATTTGAAGAATATATCTTCAAAATAAACATACTTTTTAAAGGTTTGAATACCAATAGTTATTTATGTTCTAACAAAAATCGCTATAAATCATTTGTTAGTTGTTATAACTATATGAAATTTTGAGTAGTTTTTCTAGAATAGTCCATTTATATTGATACCAAATTTGAAGAATATATCTTGAAAATAAACATACTTTTTAAATGTTTGAATACCAATAGTTATTTATGTTCTAACAAAAATCGCTATAAATCATTTCGTGGTTGCTACAACTATATGAAATTTTAAGTAGTTTTTCTAGAATAGTCCATTTATACTGATACCAAATTTGAAGAATATATCTTCAAAATAAACATACTTTTTAAAGGTTTGAATACCAATAGTTATTTATGTTCTAACAAAAATCGCTATAAATCATTTGTTAGTTGTTATAACTATATGAAATTTTGAGTAGTTTTTCTAGAATAGTCCATTTATATTGATACCAAATTTGAAGAATATATCTTGAAAATAAACATACTTTTTAAATGTTTGAATACCAATAGTTATTTATGTTCTAACAAAAATCGCTATAAATCATTTCGTGGTTGCTACAACTATATGAAATTTTAAGTAGTTTTTCTAGAATAGTCCATTTATACTGATACCAAATTTGAAGAATATATCTTCAAAATAAACATACTTTTTAAAGGTTTGAATACCAATAGTTATTTATGTTCTAACAAAAATCGCTATAAATCATTTGTTAGTTGTTATAACTATATGAAATTTTGAGTAGTTTTTCTAGAATAGTCCATTTATATTGATACCAAATTTGAAGAATATATCTTGAAAATAAACATACTTTTTAAATGTTTGAATACCAATAGTTATTTATGTTCTAACAAAAATCGCTATAAATCATTTGTTAGTTGTTATAACTATATGAAATTTTAAGTAGTTTTTCTAGAATAGTCCATTTATACTGATACCAAATTTGAAGAATATATCTTCAAAATAAACATACTTTTTAAAGGTTTGAATACCAATAGTTATTTATGTTCTAACAAAAATCGCTATAAATCATTTGTTAGTTGTTATAACTATATGAAATTTTGAGTAGTTTTTCTAGAATAGTCCATTTATATTGATACCAAATTTGAAGAATATATCTTGAAAATAAACATACTTTTTAAATGTTTGAATACCAATAGTTATTTATGTTCTAACAAAAATCGCTATAAATCATTTCGTGGTTGCTACAACTATATGAAATTTTAAGTAGTTTTTCTAGAATAGTCCATTTATACTGATACCAAATTTGAAGAATATATCTTCAAAATAAACATACTTTTTAAAGGTTTGAATACCAATAGTTATTTATGTTCTAACAAAAATCGCTATAAATCATTTGTTAGTTGTTATAACTATATGAAATTTTGAGTAGTTTTTCTAGAATAGTCCATTTATATTGATACCAAATTTGAAGAATATATCTTGAAAATAAACATACTTTTTAAATGTTTGAATACCAATAGTTATTTATGTTCTAACAAAAATCGCTATAAATCATTTGTTAGTTGTTATAACTATATGAAATTTTGAGTAGTTTTTCTAGAATAGTCCATTTATACTGATACCAAATTTGAAGAATATATCTTGAAAATAAACATACTTTTTAAGAGTTGAATACCAATAGCTGTTTATGTTATAACAAAAATCGCTATAAATCATTCGTTAGTTGCTATAACTATATGAAATTTTGAGTAGTTTTTCTAGAATAGTCCATTTATACTGATACCAAATTTGAAGAATATATCTTGAAAATAAACATACTTTTGAAAGAGTTGAATACCAATAACTGTTTATGTTCTAACAAAAATCGCTATAAATCATTTGTTAGTTGCTATAACTATATAAAATTTTGAGTAGTTTTTCTAGAATAGTTCATTTATACTAATACCAAATTTGAAGAATATATCTTCAAAATAAACATACTTTTTAAAGGTTTGAATACCAATAGTTATTTATGTTCTAACAAAAATCGCTATAAATCATTTGTTAGTTGTTATAACTATATGAAATTTTGAGTAGTTTTTCTAGAATAGTCCTTTTATATTGATACCAAATTTGAAGAATATATCTTGAAAATAAACATACTTTTTAAAGAGTTGAATACCAATAGCTGTTTATGTTGTAACAAAAATCGCTATAAATCATTTGTTAGTTGCTATAAATATATGAAATTTCGAGTAGTTTTTCTAGAACAGTCCATTTATACTGATACCAAATTTGAAGAATATATCTTGAAAATAACCATACTTTTTAAAAAGTTGTATACCAATAGCTGTTTATGTTATAACAAAAATCGCTATAAATCATTTGTTAGTTGCTATAACTATATAAAATTTTGAGTAGTTTTTCTAGAATAGTTCATTTATACTGATACCAAATTTGAAGAATATATCTTGAAAATAAACATACTTTTTAAGAGTTGAATACCAATAGCTGTTTATGTTATAACAAAAATCGCTATAAATCATTTGTTAGTTGCTATAACTATATAAAATATTGAGTAGTTTTTCTAGAATAGTCCATTTATACTGATACCAAATTTGAAGAATATATCTTCAAAATAAACATACTTTTTTAACGGTTGAATACCAATAGTTGTTTATATTCTAACACAAAATCGCTATAAATCATCTTGTAGTGGCTACAACTGCATGAAATTTTCAGTATTTTTTCTAGAGTAGTCCATTTATATTGATACCAAATTTGAAGAATATATCTTGAAAATAAACATACTTTTTAAAGGGTTGAATACCAATAGTTGTTTATGTCGCCAAAAATCGTTATAAATCATTTTTTAGTTGCTACAACCATATGAAATTTGGAGTTGTTTTTCTAGAATAGACCATTTATACTGATACCAAATTTGACGAATATATCTTGAAAATAAACATACGTTTTGAAGGGTTAAATACCAATAGCAGTTTCTATTCATTCATATGCGCAGTCAATACTCGTTGCGCCATCTCGTGTTGGGCCTGAGAATGAAAACCTTGTAGGGTGTTTTAATGCCGCGCGATTAGTATTTGTTATAATTCTGTAACTACTGATCGACCTTCAGGTCCTTCTGCTTGTTAGTATGTACGTACAAGCTAGTGTTAGGACTTGCACCTTTAGAAAATCGTCCCTCGAGTTTCATTAATTGAATCACAACGAGAAATGGCTACTATCTGAGCCGGGATTCGAAGTTGAGCCGCCCGTTTGTTAAGAGGGGAGTGATAACCACTGCACTATATGGCGCGATGTTTTAAACTTTAACAAAAGTTCAAACCTCTAACATATGTAATTGGATACTTTTAATAACGTTATTTATTTGTTTGCAGATTCCACCGCACCATACGTACTATACAAAGATGGAATTGACCGAACGCAGATGCAATGGGGTGCTCAGGACAACTATTCGTCCCCCGGGCCGCAACAAAGCTCTTCAGGAGCGGGAAGTCCGCAACAAGCGTTAGGGCCAACGGTGCCGCTGGGTGTGGAGGCGGACACGGTGACGCCGCGCGACCAAAGCCTGCCGTCACCGGCCCCGTCGCCATACCCCGCGACCCAAGCAGAGCCCCGTGATGATGACATCCAATCAGACCAACCCAGTTTAGACCTGGAGCCGCGACCTGCCTCCCAGTGTTTCCCCGGCGAAATCCAGCAGCAGGTCGCGGCGGTCGCCGCCGCGCAGCAACAAACCTACCAACAATACACCCGCGTCCCACCACCCCCATCCGCACCACCTCCCGTCCCACCGCACATGCTGGGCGCCGGCAGTTTCTCAGCCCTCCACTACCTTAAACAACCCGGCGTTATGCTCACCTCAATCGGCCCCGACGGCGCCCAGCTCGACCAATACGCGAGCAACATGCAAGACCTACGCACCGCATCCCTTCCGGATGTCATCCAGCAACAACAAAACGGGCTCAAGCCCAACAAAGGCCTCGGCGGCGAGCTGCGGCTCTTCAAATGCCTCACCTGCGGCAAGGACTTCAAGCAGAAGTCCACGCTGCTGCAGCACGAGCGGATCCACACGGACAGCAGGCCGTACGGCTGTCCGGAGTGCGGCAAGCGGTTCCGGCAGCAGTCCCATCTCACCCAGCACCTGCGGATCCACGCCAACGAAAAACCGTACGCGTGCGTCTACTGCGAGCGCACCTTCCGCCAGCGGGCCATCCTCAACCAGCACCTGCGCATACACTCCGGTGAGAAGCCATATGAGTGCCCCGAGTGCGGGAAGCACTTCCGACAGAAGGCCATCCTCAACCAGCACGTCCGCACACACCAAGGCGAGCGCCCCTAGCTCCTTTAAAGAGAGCGGCCACTCGAGCGGCCCGCGCCCCACAAACACAAACTCAACTGTGGCAGTGGTGATCCTTCAGCTCTACAGTCAATTTAATGCCAAAGATTAGTCAGTCAAAGCGATAGAGCTGCAGGATTGGGGGTCTTTGCCGCGCGGGCGGTTTGAGTTGGTCGTATTATTATCATCCCATGTATTGAAACAGGGCTGTAGTAACTTGTAGTGCACACTTTTTAAGTCCTACATTCATACACTGAAATAGCACACTTACATATATTTCACGTAAATTATACATATAATCATAACTATGATTAATCAATGATATAATTTTAAAATACTACACCTTACGGTAGAAGTCATATGAATAAATTAAAAAATAATACTTGTGGCGCCATCTCGTATTGGAGTTTCGAAATTAAAACTTATAACTCGACGGGGGCGCGATTTTCAAGGCTCAGGAGGTATTTTGTGATTTTAAAGATGATTTAACCGCCTTTCTCGACGGCTATATTTTCTTGAAACTACATATTGATGTAAATGCATTAATTTATGAAAAAACACGTTATAAAAACAACTTAAAATGGTCAAAATCAAATACGAATATTTTTCTGAATCAATAACACTGGCTTTATACACCATAATTATGTATCAGATATTATTATTTTGCCATGATGTTCTATTCAAAAGTTATAGCCAATTATTGGTTGTTATTTCCAACTTTCGAGGACCTCTAACTCCCCAGTAATGCAATGGGTAAAACCAGTGAAGTCACTACTACAATAAAAAAGAGAAAACTCTCTAAGGATCGACACTAGATGGAGCCACAAGTACTGAAAATATATCAGCAGTAGTAGTTCAGTAACTACTATTAAGTAGTAGTTCAGTAACTACTATTAAGTAGTAGTTCAGTAACTACTACTACTACCACCGATTAGAACATTTTATCTCTAAGGACCAATACGAGATTTTTATTTTAACTTGATATTTTGGAAATACATTAATTAATTTTTATTAATATGTAGTTCTAAGAGAGTATGACCGCCAAAAAACCGTATAGGGTTTCATTTTTCGCTCGATTTTCAAAGTTTATTGTAGGTTTTATGTAATCGATGTCACAACGTTACCACAATCTCAAGAACAGACACGATGAGAATAATAATTTGTCAGAGATAGAGATATAGAGAGAATAATATTGGTTAGTGTAATCAAAATAGAAAATGTACTTAAATTGACGGTTTCCTGTAAGGCCCAATGTTTACAGGAAACCGTCAATTTATGTAAATATTGTATTTCGATTACACTAACCAATATTATTCTCTGTATATCTCTCTCTGGCAAATTATCATTCTCTTCTTGTCCGTTTTTGAGATTGTGGTAATGTTGTGACATCGATTACACAAAACCAACCTCCAATACACTTTGACAATTTAGTTATGTATGTATAATATACGTATATTATAGGTATCTTAATTATGTGTGCTATATCGGTAAATAATCATAACTCAAAATTGAATATTACATTACATATTACATATTCCAATATTAACACAGTTTAAAATTGGCTACGTTTTATGTAAATCTTGAAAACTACTAAACTATAAACGTTGTGCTGTTACTACGACCCTACAAGAAACCAACCAGTTATTATTACTCATACTGACAAGCAAAATTTACCATAACACGATCACAGACAGAAATTACAAATAAACCAAATATTATTCAAGATATATTCGATAATAAAAAGTTATGTTACAGCAGCGATTGATAATCGGGAAGCAAGAAATTTGATTAGAATTTAATTATTAAGAGCCTATTTAAAATATGAGGGTATATTCTACTGGCTTCATTACCAAATTTGTCAAAAAATTGATATTAAATTCTCAGTGCTAAAAAATGATATGCAATGTTTTGATAGCTGTAACTGCTAAACGAAAAAAGATGACGATCTGTCGATTTTTTGTAATACTTTCTCATATATTGAGAAAATCTTGGCCAAAGTTGAGCTTAGGGAAATAATTAGTTCAAGCGGTATGAATTTTTTTAACGAGCAATTGGCAATTTGTCGAGCGGCCATCATGGATGGCCATTTTAAACATTTATAAACAAAAAATCATACTGCGCAAACCAATTTATTTACAAGCCTAATTTTTCAAAGAAATATTCTCAATACATTAGCTAATTTATATAAAAAAATAACAACATTGTACAATTTCTTTTTCACGAGTTATAGCTAAAAAAAGATATGCAATGTTTTGATAGCTGTTACTGCTAAACGAAAAAAGTTAACTATCTCTCGTTTTTTTTGTAATATCTTCTCATATATTGAGAGAATGTTGGCCAAATTTGAGATTAGCAGATTTATTAATGCGAGCGGTATGAATTTTATAAGGAGCGATTGTCAATTTGTCGAGCGGCCATCATGGACGGCCATTTTAAACATTTATAAACAAAAAATCATACCGTGCAAACCAATTTATTTACAAGTCTAACTTTTTCAAAGAAATATTCTGAATACATTAGCTAATTTATTAAAAAAATCAACAACATCGTACTATTTATTTTTCACGAGTTATAGTTAAAAAAAGATATGCAATGTTTTGATAGCTGTTACTGCTAAACGAAAAAAGTTAACGATCTCTCGATTTTTTTGTAATATTTTCTCATATATTGATAGAATGTTGGCCAAATTTGAGATTAGCAGATTTATTAATGCGAGCGGTATGAATTTTATAAGGAGCGATTGTCAATTTGTCGAGCGGCCATCATTGACGGCCATTTTAAACATTTCTAAACAAAAAATCATACCACGCAAACCAATTTATTTACAAGTCTAACTTTTTCAAAGAAATATTCTGAATACATTAGCTAATTTATAAAAAAATCAACAACACTGTACAATTTATTCTTCACGAGTTATAGCTAAAAAAATATATGCAATGTTTTGATAGCTGTTATTGCTAAACGAAAAAAGTTAACGATCTCTCGATTTTTTTGTAATATCTTCTCATATATTGAGAGAATCTTGGCCAAATTTGAGATTAGCAGATTTATTAATGCGAGCGGTATGAATTTTATAAGGAGCGATTGACAATTTGTCGAGCAGCCATCATGGATGGCCATTTTAAACATGTATAAACAAAAAATCATACCGCGCAAACCGATTTATTTACAAGTCTAATTTTTTCAAAAAATATTCTCAATATATTAACTAATTTATAAAAAAAACAACAAAATTGTACAATTTTTTTTTCACGGGTTATAGCCAGCAAAGATATGCAATGTTTTGATAGCGGTTACTGCTAAACGAAAAAAGTTAACGATCTCTCCATTTTTTTGTAATATTTTCTCATTTATTGAGAGAATATTGGCCAAATTTGAGAGTAGCAGATTTATTAATGCGAGCGGTATGAATTTTATAAGGAGCGATTGGCAATTTGTCGGGCGGCCATCATGGACGGCCATTTTAAACATTTATAAACAAAAAATGTTTCAGACAAATCCTTCGTACTTTTTAGCCTTAGAATCCGAATCCGTAATAAAAAATGGGACCCCCTCCATTTATGATTTTAAAGTGACCCTAAGGTGCTGGGGGTGGGCAACTAATTTTAAAGCTAATGTGATTCCCATTCGGAATGATTAAATTTTGATTACTGAATTTTTTTTTCGTAGAGTGTGTATTTTTAGAGATATTAGAAAATTTCAAAATAATATTCATGGTACAAAAATTTCTTCATGGGTTGCAGCTATCAAAAGATATGCTAATGTTTTGCTTAGTGGATTGAGCCCGAATATTTGTATGTTTAGCACATTTTTAATTCTCATTAGAAATTTTTATAAATAATAATTGAATTAGGGCCTTCTATAACATCAGGCATTTACTCCTGTGTTATTGGGTTTATGGTTATACCGCCAATGTTCGGTCGCCAGAGCCTCGTTAGTTATCTAGCAGGGTGCACTACGTGCAAGTGAGGTTGACATTTGGATGGTACTTGATACTTTTCGTCATCCCTTGCACCCCAATTGTCATATAAATCGCGTTAAAATCGTCATGGAATAAGCCTAAAGCGTGAATTACATTGTACTAGATTCGTCAAGAAATTTGAACAAATTTGTAGAGCACAGATTAAGAGTTTATACAGATATGAAACTCTTGCCCGGACCTTTGAAAAGAATCAGTGAAATATGCAAGTTAAACTATATAAACAGTTTTTTGTGATTTGAGGTTGATATACATCTCACTGCTTTCAAGATCACCAAATTATTTCCGAAAATAATTTTGTGACCTTGAAAGCAGTAAGATGTATACCAAACTCAAATCACAAAAACTGTTTATATAGTTTAACTTGCATATTTCACTGATTTTTTTTTCAAAAGTAATTTCGATATCAGTGTAAACACTAATATGTGGCTAAACATACCTCACGGTGGAATCTTAAGAGAAAATGTTTATCAGAATATATTTTGAATTTAATTTGTTATTAGTAACTAAAAGAAACGCAGTCTAATTTCATGTTGCATATTTATATCGAAATTATACCTGGTTGGTATTTATATTATCACCTCCAGTCATCAAAAATAACATTCGATTTTTGTCCTCAGATGTAAGTCCGCATTTGGTATTCAAGAACGGGATTAACCCAACGCTGTGGCCTCAGGATGTGCCATACCCCCCGGATGAGGCGGGAAAGGAAGAAGTGGCCTCCACGTATGGCGATGGTGACGATCGCACGGGCTGCTTTTCACCGAATAGTGTCACCGGGAACCTGCAGTACCCAGCGTACTTTAAAGACCAAAAAGGTATGAACCACTCGGTATTCGGGTCGACGGCGAACTTCGGCGCGCTGCACTACCTGAAACAGGGACAAACGAAAGGACTACCCGATGTGATCCAACACGGGCGGTCGGCGGGGATGCCGCTGTACGTACGGTGTCCGATCTGCCAAAAGGAATTCAAGCAGAAATCAACCCTGCTGCAACACGGCTGTATACATATCGAGTCGCGACCGTACCCGTGCCCTGAATGTGGGAAGCGTTTCCGGCAACAATCCCATCTAACGCAGCACCTCCGGATACATACGAATGAAAAACCGTATGGATGCGTGTATTGCGGACGTAACTTCCGGCAGCGAACCATCCTCAACCAGCACTTGCGCATACATACAGGTGAAAAACCGTACAAATGCCAGCAGTGCGGGAAAGATTTCCGGCAAAAAGCGATTTTAGATCAACACACTCGCACGCATCAAGGCGACCGACCATTCTGCTGCCCGATGCCCAACTGCAGGCGACGATTCGCCACCGAGCCGGAAGTTAAAAAGCATATAGACAACCATATGAATCCGCACGCGGCGAAAACCCGGCGCGACCACCCGATTTCCACGGTGGACAGCAAACTCAACAACGGAATGCTATCCCGCGGCCTCACGCCCTCAGCCGTCGTGAAACCTGAGCTGTACTTCCCGCAGTGCTACGCGCCCAGTTTCAACCCGCCGACGAGTCTCGCCCAATTCCCCACATCCACCCCCGAGTTCAAGCCGCCCAACGGCCTCCCCGCCCAGTGACTAGCGGCCACCGGCTGGCAGCTCGGCTCATGCATCGGGTGACCCATAGCCAGCTCCTAGCCCTCGCGCAGACGGAGCGATTTTCAACAATGGTGCTGATAGGTATAGTACACACTAATAAAAGGTATAAACTACTGCAGAGACAAGAAAAGGAAACGAAGCGGTGACATTTCTTTTCAAAAAAGAAAAACACGATAATTTTTTTTCGAAATGAAAATAAAAATATAGCTAACTATATAAATATATATATATATTATATAACTTGTAAAATTTAAGAGTATTTTAAATTTTATCCCAAGGAACTAAAAAAAAAATATTTAATTATAATACAACGTGTCCTGTTGTTCACTTAGTGGCAATACTTTTCAAAGTACTTTAATTATTATCGTTGTAGATAGACTTTAACAATGTGATCTCTTAATGTGGAACGTTTTTTGATAATTGATGGGGATGGCATTTCGGTACGCTGCGGATCGATACGAAATTTACAAATACCAACAATCGCTTAATTATATAATAATGTACATTTTAATGTAACTAATGTTACAATAATTGTTCCAAACAATCATATTGTTATTTGATTAAATAAGTAATTTATAAAAGAATTATTTAATAATTTAATAAATAGATATATATATATATATATATATATATATATATATATATATATATATATATATATATATAGATATATATATATATATATATATATATAAATATATATATATATATATATATATATATATGTGTAAAAACAACTATACACTAAATATGATATTTAGATATCATATTCAGTTTCAGTGTATAGTTGTTTTTACATCAATCATTCATAATAAAAGAAAACCGACAGAAGAACTTGAAGGTCGATAGCCAGTTAGAGAACTGTAATAAATACAGTAACTACTACTAAAAGAAAACAAATGCAGCACTACTGTCCCGGCGACCATCTTGGATTACGTTTTTCAAATTAATAGAACAATAAAAAATTCATAACGAGTAAATTAATTAAATTACAGAGCTGAAATTTATAACAATTATTCTCAATACATTAATTGAAATTCAGAGAAAAAAAAATAGTAATATTGTCAAATCTCTAAAGGATTTACAGTTACTGAAACAAATGCTATAGTTTTTATAGGTTTACCACTAAATAAAAACAATTGCAATCTTGAATATTTATATAAAATTCACCTCATATATTGAGAATATATTGGCAAAATTTGAGTTTTATAGATTAATTAATACACGTAGTATGCATTTTTTTAGCGAGCGACAAATGTTAACAGGCTAGTAAAAAAATCGTAAACGCTAAACTAATGGAACTCCACGGATCAAATTTGTAAGAAATATTCTTAATACTTTAACTAATTCAGAAAAAAATCAATAACATTCTCAAGTTGCTTCTTCAAGAGTTATGGCTACCAAACCAATTGCTATTGTTTTGATTGGTATTACCTAAAAAATAAAACAGTTGCAACCCTATGGGTTTGTATAAATTTCATTCCATATATTGAGAACATATTGGCAAGATTTGAGCGTTGTATATTAATTAATACGCTCAGTACGAATTTTTTTATCAAGCGCTAAAAGTAACCGGCTGGTTAAAAATTCGCTACGGGCAAACTAATTAAATTACAAAGCTCATATATGTACAAAATATTCTCAATACACTAACTAATTCAGAAAAAAATCAATAACATTGTCAAGTTTCTTTTTCACGAGTTGCAGCTACCAAAACAAATACTATTGTTTTTATTAGATTTTTATTATAAGAAAACAATTGCAACCTTGTAGATTTCTATAAATTTCATCTCATTTATTGAGAATATATTGGTCAAATTTGAGTTTTATATAGATCAATTAATAGACTCAGTATGACACAATTTTTCACCACATCAAGTTTAGTAGATACAGTCCCGTTTTGGATTTTGTTTAAAAAAAACGACAGTTACATATATACATTTTTCTATCATTACTAACTTGAGAAATCGAACAAGTTTATACTTGTTTCAACGTGAATTTAATGAGGAACCTGAATTTTCACACCACATTTTTTTTTACTACATCAAGTTTAGTAATTACAGTCCCGTTTTCGGTTTTGTTTTAAAAAAATACGACAGTTGCACATAGATAAATTTTTCTGTCATTAGTAATGTGAGAAATCAAACAAGTTTATACTTGTTTCGACGTGAATTTAATGGGGAACCTGAATTTTCAAACCAAAATTTTTTCCCACATCCAGTTTAGTAGTTACTGTCCATTTTGGGTTTTCTTTTAAACAAATACGATAGTTGCAAGTAAACCCATTTTTCTGTCATTACTAATTTGAGAAATCAAACAAGTTTGTACTTGTTTCAACGTGATTTTAATGGGGAACCTGAATTTTCAAACCATATTTTTTTATAATGTCAAGTTTCGTAACTACAGTCCCGTTTAGGGTTTTGTTTTTAAAAAATACGATAGTTGCAAATAAATCCATTCTTCTGCCATTACTAATATGAGAAATCAAACAAGTTTATACTTGTTACAAAGTAAATTTAATGGGGAACCTGAATTTGCAAACCACAATTTTTTACCACATCAAGTTTAGTAGTTACAGTCCCGTTTTGGGTTTTGTTTAAAAAAAAATACGACAGTTGCAGGTAAATTCATTTTTCTGTCATCACTAATGTGAGAAATCAAACAAGTTTAGACTTGTTTCAAAGTAAATTTAATGGGGAACCTGAATTTTCAAACCAAAATTTTTTACGACATCAAGTTTAGTAGCTACAGTCCCTTTTTGGATTTTGTTTTAAAAACAATACGACAGTAGCAAGTAAATCCATTTTTCTGTCATTACTAATATGAGAAATTGAAGACGTTTAGACTTGTTTCAAAGCGAATTTAATAAGATATCTGAATTTTCAAACCAGATTTTTTTGCCACTTCAAGTTTGGTAGTTACTATACCATTTTGTGTTTTGTTTAAAGAAAATACTACAGTTGCAAGTAGATCAATTTTTCTGTCATTACTAATGTGAGAAATCGAACAAGTTTATACTAGTTTCAACGTGAATTTAATGGAGAATCTGGATTTTCAAACCACATTTTTTTACCACATCAAGTTTAGTAGCTACAGTCCCGTTTTTGATTTTATTTTTTTTTTAAATACGATAGCTGCAAATATATACATTTTTCTATCATTACTAATTTGAGAAATCGAACACGTTTAGACTTGTTTTAACGTGAATTTAATGAGGAACCTGAATTTTCAAACCACATTTTTTTACTACATCAAGTTTAGTAGTTATGGTCCCCGTTTGGGGTTTGTTTAAAAAAAATACGACAGTTGTAAATAAATTATTTTTTCTGTCATTACTAATGTGAGAAACCAAACAATTTTATACTTGTTTCAACGTGAATTTAATGGGGAACCTGAATATTCAAATTACAATTTGTTACTACGTCAAATTTAGTAAATACAGTCCCGTTTTGGGTTTTGTTTTTAAAAAATTACAACAGTATCAAGTAAATTAATTTTTCTGACATTACTAATGTGAGAAATTAAACAAGTTTACACTTGTTTTAACGTGAATTTAATGAGGAACCTGAAATTTCAAACCACAATTTTTTACTACATCAAGTTTAGTAGTTACAGTCCCGTTTTGGGTTTTGTTTTAAAAAAAATATCACTGTTGGAAGTAAATAATTTTTTATGTCATTACTAATTTGAGAAATCAAACAAGTTTATACTTGTTTCAAAGTGAATTGAATAGGGAAACTGAATTTGCTAACCAGATTTTTTTTATCCCGCCAAGTTCCGTAGTTACAGTCACATTTTGTGTTTGTTTAAAAAAAACGACAGTCGCAAGTAAATCCATTTTTCCGTCATTGCTAATGTGAGAAATTGAACAAGTTTATACTTGTTTCAAAGTGAATTGAATGGGGAACCTGAATTTTCAAACCAGATTTTTTTATCACTTCCAAGTTTTATACTTACAATCTCATTTTGTATCTTGGTTTAAAAAAACGGATAATTTCAAAGTAAATCGTTTTTCTGTCATTACTATTATGAGAAAGCAAACAAGTTTATACTTGTTTTAACGTGAATTTAATGCGGAACCTTAATTTTCTAAGCAGAATTTTTTATCACGCTAAGTTTCGTAATTACAGACCCATTTTGTTTTGTTAAAAAAACGACAGTCGCAAGTAAATCAATTTTTCCGTCATTACTAATGTGAGAAACCAAACAAGTTTATACTGGTTTCAACGTGAATTTAATGGGGACCCTGAATTTTCTAACCAGAATATTTTATCACGCTAAGTTTCGTAATTACAGTCCCATTTTGTTTTGTTTAAAAAAACGACAGTCGCAAGTAAATCAATTTTTCCGTCATTACTAATGTGAGAAACCAAACAAGTTTATACTTGTTTCAACGTGAATTTA
This sequence comes from Lordithon lunulatus, assembly GCA_963942505.1. Taxonomy (NCBI): domain Eukaryota; kingdom Metazoa; phylum Arthropoda; class Insecta; order Coleoptera; family Staphylinidae; genus Lordithon; species Lordithon lunulatus. The sequence continues at coordinate 70,815,889 of OZ012666.1, forward strand.
ATGGGGAACCTGAATTTTGAAGCCGCAATTTTTTATCGCGCCAAGTTTCGTAGTTACAGTCCCATTTTGTGTTTTTTTTTTTTGAAAAAAAAAAAACCACAGCCGCATGTATGTATATCCATTTTTCTATCATTACTAATTTAAGAAATTAAACAAGTTTATACTTATTTCAACGTAAATTTAATGGGGAACCTGAATTTTCAAACCAGAATTTTTTAGCACGCCAAGTTTCGTAGTTTTTTTGTGTTTTGTTTAAAAACAATGACAGTCGCAAGTAAATCTATTTTCCGTTATTACTAAAGTGAGAAATCGAACAAGTTTAGACTTGTTTGAAAGTGAATTTAATTGGGAACCTGAATTGTCAAACCACAATGTTTCACAACATCAAGTTTTAATACACAGGTAGGGGTAATTAAAGGCAGAGAGAGGGTGGTAGACATGCAACTACCCTCTCTCTGCCTTTAATTACCCCTACCTGTCTATTAAATGCAATCTCATATGATAAGATCAATTAACATAAAATATCATGAAATGTTTTTTTTTTTTGTTTTTTGTTATTTGTTATCATAATATTTAGCATTTCTGTTTCCTTTTAGTAGTTAAGCAAACTTAATATGGCTATCGATCCATTCATGGCTCTTTCCGCCATACATTTAATATTTTATGAAACTAGTTAATTAAACTTAAAACTCTCTGTTATTAAAACATTACATTTATATTATTAAGCGATTGTTGGTATATTCAAAAAAACAAAAAAATACTTTTTTTTTATAATTAACTTCCGCACGTGAATTAAATAGATAAACAAACAAATCAAAACTTATTTTAAACTACATAAAACAATAAAACCGAACGATTGAGTTCGTTCAAACAGAAGGCCTTATTGATAATACTGTTATAATGTTTCAATGAGGTCGCGATCTCAATTTTTATTTTATATATATTACAATAGTACCAACTAATATCTTTACGTTCGCAACGGAATTATGCTCAAAGTATTGTGATGATTTAGAAGACTTTTTCATGTGCAATTAGAGACTCGCTATTAAAACATAAATAAACTAAAATGAAACTTATGAAATAAGTATAAAAAAAAGGATCTTGCAGCACGGGAAGGTGGTGTTGACGGGGCGGTGGTTTCTAGTCCGCGCCAGCCGCCCCCACTCACACACACACACACAGCGGATTTTTGTATATGTATATTATAGTTTGTGTTGGCGGGAGAGGCGCGTTCGCCACAAAACAAAACAAAAAGTTTATAGCTGTATTTCATATTTTGTACGATATGTAAATATTGAACATTTTTAGGGTAAGCCAGGCGAGCGCGCCCCGTTCCCTCCATGATTTTAAGTTTCCCCTTGTTCCCAAAATCGCGTATACGATTAATTTAAAAATGATCTTCGAGCGTGCGTCCAAAGGTTTTAAGATTAAAATTAACAATTGCGCAGTGTATAGAGAACAATTGACATGCGTGGTTTTATATTATACCAGTTTAAAATTTGAAAATTTAGAATTGCCACAATTATTGTGACAATTCTAAATTTTCATTGCTGATCATCAGCAACCTCCAGCGGAGATGTTGAACCAAAAAGAGGTTTAAAATATGTAATTTAATATTAAATAGTGTTTTGTTTATTATAAAGAACTTTAAAGTATCAATAAATTATATTTATTTAACTTTAAGAGTTGTGTGTCGAGTTCTTTATAATATATAAAACACTATTTAACCTAAAAAAAACTATTATTATATTCATTTGTTTTTTATGGCATAAACAACGCTCTTCAACTGTCTATCAATCAGTTTTAACGCTACTCAATTATTTACATTTTAAAACATTCACAGATACTCTAATATCAAAATTACAGATTTGTAGATTTGTTACCGTACTTTCACATATGTTAACAACATTTTGACCAAATTTGAGCTTTGTATTTTAATTAGAAGACGCGGTATGATTTTTTTAACGAGTGATTTATAATTTGCACAACGGCCATTTTGGACAGCCATTTTGGACGGCCATTTTGAACGGCCATTTTGGACGACCATTTTTGACGGCCATTTTAGACGGCCATTTTGGACGGCCATTTTGGACGACCATTTTGAACGACTATTTTAGACGGCCATTTTGGACGGCCATCTTAAACAACAACATGGCAGCAAAATAAATCATAACGCGCAAACTAATTAATTTACAAAGCTCAAAAAACGTTAACTAAATATTCTCATATACATTAATTTATAAAAAAATCAACAACATTCTCAAATATTTTCTTCACTAGTTACAGGAAACAAAAGAAATGCTAATGTTTTAATACATATACTAATTCAGAAAAATATTTTTAAAAACTATTAAACAATTATTATGTATTGTTTTAATGTATCAAAAAAATACAGATGAAAAACATTGTGATCACTTTAAGTTGCAGAAATATTGCTACTACATTGTGATGATTTATTTCATTTTATTTGGGCTTTGTATTTTAATTAGTTGGCGTGGTATGAATTTTTTAACGAGTGATTGATAATTTGCATAGCGGCCATTTTGGACGACCATTTTGGACGGCCATTTTGCACGGCCATTTTGGACGGCCATTTTGGACAGCCATCTTAAACACCAACATGGCAGCAAAACAAATCATAACGCGCAAACTAATTATTTTACAAGTCTCAAATTTTAACTAAATATTCAAAAATAAAAACAAATATTCAAGTCCCACCGAAGAGTGAAATTTTTGAGAAATTATTAATTAACATTGGTGATTCTTCATTCAGATAGCCGACAATGGTAAGAAGTACTTCACTATTCTCAAATACATTAACTAATTTAGACAAAAATCAACAACATTCTCAAATATTGTCTTCACGAGTTACATGAACCGAAAGAAATACTAATGTTTTAATACATATACTAATTCAGAAAAATATCTTTAAAAACTAGTATCGTTTTCATTTATCAAAAAAAAATGTAGTTGAAAAGCATTGTGATCAATTTAAGTTGTAAAAATATTACTACTACATTGTGATTTCTATAAGAAACAATCAAATTAATTTCTAAATCTATAAAAGATAATAAAATTGTTCTCATACACTGTCGCTCCCTCCCGCGCCCCCTCTAACTCCACCCGACGAATTATTACGTTGAGCTACAAGACTTAAAAGTATAAATCGTGATAGCATTTAATTAAATAGACTGTAAGGCGATTTTTTCTGTACATACTTATATATATACAATTTTTTGAATGAAATGAAATCATTTTTTACAACATAAGTGTGTCACACTTTTTAATATATATTATTATTATTATTACAATTATATAGACGTATATATTATTATATTATTATTATATATATTGAAGGAAAAAAATGGATTAAGTGGGTTTGTTCAAATAATATAGATGTGATATCCCAGAGTGATGGGCCAATTTATTATATTATTATGTAGTTGTTTGTTAGGATCGAGTTTGTTTTTGGCCGCGTTGTTGGATTTAGGAAATGTGTAATGCTCTTTTGTACGTATTTATTTGTTTTTTTTTATATATAATTGTTGTTGCATTTTTTCTCTGTATATTAAGCGCACGACGAGGACGATGATCTCGCCGTTAATTGAATATTCTAGCAATCAATAGTTCAAACAATAGTTCCAGAATTATTTTAAATAGATATTTAAATGAATAGGGTGCCCCTGTCCATGGGGCACGCCACCACAGCCAATGCGTGAAAGCGCCCCCACACAAACTAACTAACTACTGCAAGTGCCATAGAATTATAATTATTATTGATACTCAAAGAAGATTTTTATATATTGGAAGGGGAGATTTGTTTGTTCTGGTTGTTCGCGCGTCTTTTTCCCTAACGACTGTATACGAAAGGTGTGCGAAGAAATCGGTGATAAATTTTTTATTGTTAAAATTGTAAATAATATAAGACTGGGATATATGACAGGGTTGTAAAAATATGAGAGATGGTGTTCGATCCCCCCCCCCCCCACACATTTTTTGTAATTAAATTATTTATTAATAAATCATTCCGAATTGATTTTTCGGTGACAATCGGAAATTGTAGGTAAGGTGAGATTGTAATCGAAAATAAATGCGTCCAAATTCTATTAAGGAAAAAGCACACATAATACATACACACACGCGCAACAGACTTCTGCATCATTCAAAATTTGTAAAAACTTCTCCGAGAGAATCATTTCAAGTATTTGTTGTTGTTGTTGTCGCCCTTCCGTATTTATTTCTCGTTGTTAACACAACTACGTCAACGTACAGAACCTCAATGTTGCCATTAAACAATACAGATGTTACTAATGCTCAACCGACGATGTACAATAGTCTTTATTTTTCAATAACTCAAACAATACATGCAATATATGGAATAGTATTTGCTCAAGAGTACAAATACTGTAAATATTAATAAAAAATAGATACCGGAATTGTTTTATATTATAATAATAAAAAAAATATTATAAATGATGAATAGAAATATATTGATGAATTGATTCTCTTTGTATCGCAAATAAAAAAATAAATATGAATGTATTTGTTAAACCCTATATAACCAACTTGTCTCGATTACCTTCAACTGTTTTTTTATTACTAACCCCCGTATTCGCCGACGTTTCATAAATAAATCTATCAATAGCTATTGCACCCGTAAGTATTCGTTGTTATAGCAACAATAAATTAATTATCTATGGAATGTAGTTATTTTAGATTCTCTCTATTGGAAACACTGAATAAATAAACAAAAGGTATCATCAAAGCTCCAATCGCAAGCGCTATGCAAGGTGTTTGACATTTGTTTTAGCACATTCTGTCACAATGACGTTTTTAATTTGTCCAAGAATATCCTATGGAAAAACTATTCGAGCGAAGGTAGGGTGGGTGGGAGGTCCCTACCAACCAAACTATACCCGTCCACTATTTCAAACGACTTGAACTATGCACTACATTGTTATTCGTTATTTTCTATGATTCAATTAGTTTCTTAATTAATTTACGCTTAATGTATAAAATAAATGTGAGAAACATTGTAGTACATAGTTCAAGTCATTTTAAATAGTGGACGAGCATAGGTTGGTTGGTAAGGGCCCCCCACCCACCCCACCTTTAAATTTGTTTAAACAATATAAAACGTCTGTATCCATTGATAAAACTATGCGCGGGAAGGTGGGGTGGGCGGGTGGCCCCTACCAACCAAACTATGCCCGTCCGCAATTTCAAATGACTTGAAGTCTGCACTACATTGTTTCTCACATTCTTTTTATATATTAGGCGTAAATTAATAAATGGAACTCAAATTAAATCATAAAAAGTAACGGATAACAATGTAGTGCATAGTTCAAGTCGTTTGAAATAGTGGATGGTTATAGTTTGGTTGGTGCTGAGAAGCAAATTATCTGAATTTTTAATTTTCAAATAAGCCATGTCGCGCCATCTATTCATAAAACAGTACACCGTGACCATTGCCAACTGCATCAATGTCTCTTATGAGAGCGAAGCTGTCATTGATGCAGTTGGCAATGCCGTAACGTACGCTATATAGAAAACTACTTCATATTACCATTGCCAATTGCACCAATGATATTACAAGTTAAAATAAACGTCAAAATGTGTTCATGAATATTTGGTATTTTCAGCTTTTAACGAGTAGTGAGATTCATAAAAACAACTAGAATCTGATAGCGGAAATTGAGACAAACACGACGAGATCAAACACGTGAGGAATCATTAATCGAGTGAACTGCAATCTAATCCGAAACACAATATAAAATGGATGTAAATTTGAATTTTACACCATCTCGGAACTTCAATTTTTAGACACCAGGTGTCGTTTTGGCATCGGATAGAGCTCAATAAAGAAAACTACACTATATTTGCATACAATTCTACTAATATCGTACAATTATACATTTGCATGTGTTATAAATAGCTATAAACTGCAAATAAAAATGTTTTTAAAATAATTCATTTAAATTAGTAATAACCTTATTTTATTCAAATGAATAACATAAGCTATTCAGCACTAGATGACAGTAGGATAGTATTTTGATTATATTATATAGAATAATCCAGAGAGGACGCCAGAGTGCCTGGGAACTTGTATTTTTTGCGCTTTTGTTATCGAATAATTTAAATGTTTGATAATTTCTTGTTACTCATTCATCGCATTAAGCATTGAAAACGCTTCAATATAAGAATACATAATTCAAGAAATATATTTATATATATTTATTTATATTTTATATAGTTCATTCAATATTTTATGATAAAAAAAAAACAAAATAATTAAAATTACTAAATTTCTATAAGTTACAAAAATGAATGTTATTCTTGAATTCTTTATTATTATAATAAAGTAAGTTTTGTTAAAATATTTGCATTATTAAGATCGCAATGAAGAAAATTGCATGATTCTTCATTACCATCTTAATAATGCAAATATTTTAACAAAATTTACTTTAATATAATAATAAAGAATTCAAGAATAACATTCATTCTTGTAAATTATAAAAATTTAGTAATTTGAATTATTTTGATATTTTTATCACAAAATATTGACGAAAATATATCATCTTTCAATTTCCTTCATTATGATCTTAATAATGTAAATATTTGAACAAATTGTACTTCATTATAAGACAAAATAATTCAAGAATATTATGTAATCTTGATAATTGTAAAATATTAAAAATTAATCATAATTTTATTAAAACTCGGATTAATGAAGAAGATATAAGTCATCATGCAATTTTCTTCATGGAAATCTTTGTAATGTAAATATTTTAACAAATTTTACTGCATTATAAGACCAAAGAATTCAAGAATAAGGTCCACTTTTGTAAATCATAAAAATTTTATAATTTGATTTATTATGATTTTTTTATCACAAAATATTGACGAAAATATAAGTTCATTCAATATTTTGTGATAAAAAAATCTAAATAATTCAAATTACTAAATTTTTATAATTTATAACAATGAATGTTATTTTTAAATTCTTTATTATTATAATAAAGTAAATTTTGTTAAAATATTTGCATTATTAAGATCGTAATGAAGAAAATTGCATGATTCTTCATTACGATCTTAATAATGCAAATATTTGAACAAAATTTACTTTATTATAATAATAAAGAATTCAAGAATAACATTCATTATTGTAAATTATAGAAATTTAGTAATTTGAATTATTTCGATTTTTTTTATCACAAAATATTGACGAAAATATATCATCTTGCAATTTCCTTCATTATGATCTTAATAATGTAAACATTTGAACAAATTGTGCTTCATTATAAGACAAAATAATTCAAGAATATTATGAAATCTTGATAATTGTAAAAAATTCAAAATTAATTTTAATTTTTATTAAAACTCGGATTAATGAAGAAGATATAAGTCATCCTGCAATTTTCTTCATGGAAATCTTTGTAATGTAAATATTTTAACAAATTTTACTCCATTACAAGACCAAATAATTCAAGAATAAGGTCCACTTTTGTAAATCATAAAAAATTTATTATTTGATTTATTATGATTGTTTTTATCACAATATTGACGAAAATATAAATCATCTTGTAATTTGCTTCATTACAATCTTAATAATGTAAATATTTTAACAAATTTTGCTTCATTATAAGACTAAAGAATTCAAGAACAATACACATTCTTGGAAATGATAAAAATATAGTAATTTGATTTATTATGATTTTTTTATCACAAAATATTGACGAAAATATAAGTTCATTCAATATTTTGTGATAAAAAAATCTAAATAATTCAAATTACTAAATTTTTATAATTTATAACAATGAATGTTATTTTTAAATTCTTTATTATTATAATAAAGTAAATTTTGTTAAAATATTTGCATTATTAAGATCGTAATGAAGAAAATTGCATGATTCTTCATTACGATCTTAATAATGCAAATATTTTAACAAAATTTACTTTAATATAATAATAAAGAATTCAAGAATAACATTCATTCTTAATTATAAAAATTTAGTTATTTGAATTATTTTGATTTTTTTATCACAAAATATTGACGAAAATATATCATCTTGCAATTTCCTTCATTATGATCTTAATAATGTAAATATTTGAACAAATTGTGCTTCATTGTAAGACAAAATAATTCAAGAATATTATGAAATCTTGATAATTGTAAAAAATTCAAAATTAATTTTAATTTTTATTAAAACTCGGATTAATGAAGAAGATATAAGTCATCCTGCAATTTTCTTCATGGAAATCTTTGTAATGTAAATATTTTAACAAATTTTACTGCATTATAAGACCAACGAATAAGGTCCACTTTTGTAAATCATAAAAATTTTATAATTTGATTTATTATGACTGTTTTTATCACAATATAGACGAAAATATAAATCATCTTGTAATTTGCTTCATTACAATCTTAATAATGTAAATATTTTAACAAATTTTGCTTCATTATAAGACTAAAGAATTCAAGAATAATACACATTCTTGGAAATGATAAAAATATAGTAATTTGATTTATTATGATTTTTTTATCACAAAATATTGACGAAAATATGTTCATTCAATATTATGTGATAAAAAAAATCAAAATAATTCAAATTACTAAATTTTTATAATTTATAACAATGAATGTTATTCTTCAATTCTTTATTATTATAATAAAGTAAATTTTGTTAAAATATTTGCATTATTAAGATCGTAATGAAGAAAATTGCAAGATTCTTCATTACGATCTTAATAATGTAAATATTTTAACAAAATTTACTTTATTATAATAATAAAGAATTCAAGAATAACATTCATTCTTGTAAATTATAAAAATTTAGTAATTTGAATTATTTTGATATTTTTATCACAAAATATTGACGAAAATATATCATCTTGCAATTTCCTTCATTATGATCTTAATAATGTAAACATTTGAACTAATTGTGCTTCATTATAAGACAAAATAATTCAAGAATATTATGAAATCTTGATAATAGTAAAAAATTAAAAATTAATTATAATTTTATTAAAACTCACATTAATGAAGAAGATATAAGTCATCCTGCAATTTTCTTTATGGAATTCTTTGTAATGTAAATATTTTAACAAATTTTACTCCATTATAAGACCAAAGAATTCAAGAATAAGGTCCACTTTTGTAAATCATAAAAATTTTATAATTTGATTTATTATGATTGTTTTTATCACAATATAGACGAAAGTATAAATCATCTTGTAATTTGCTTCATTACAATCTTAATAATGTAAATATTTTAACAAATTTTACTTCATTATAAAACTAAATAATTCAAGAATAATACACATTCTTGGAAATGATAAAAATATAGTAATTTGATTTATTATGAGTTTTTTATCACAAAATATTGACGAAAATATATCATCTTGCAATTTCCTTTATTATGATCTTAATAATGTAAATATTTGAACAAATTGTGCTTCATTATAAGACAAACTAATTCAAGAATGTTATGAAATCTTGATCATTGTAAAAACTTAAAAATTTATTTTAATTTTATTAAAACTCGGTTTAATGAAGAAGATATAAATCATCCTGCAATTTTCTTCATGGAAATCTTTGTAATGTAAATATTTTAACAAATTTTGCTTCAATATAAGACCAAAGAATTCAAGAATAAGGTCCACTTTTGTAAATCATAAAAATTTTATAATCTAATTTATTATGATTGTTATTATCACAATATAGACGAAAATATAAATCATCTTTTAATTTGCTTCATTACAATCTTAATAATGTAAATATTTTAACAAATTTTGCATCATTATAAGACTAAAGAATTCAAGAATAATACACATTCTTGGAAATGATAAAAATATAGTAATTTGATTTATTATGATTTTTTATCACAAAATATTGACGAAAATATAAGTTCATTCAATATTTTGTGATAAAAAAAATCAAAATAATTCAAATTACTAAATTTTTATAATTTACAAGAATGAATGTTATTCTGGAATTCTTTATTATTATAATAAAGTAAATTTTGTTAAAATATTTGCATTATTAAGATCGTAATGAAGAAAATTGCATGATTCTTCATTACGATCTTAATAATGAAAATATTTTGACAAAATTTACTTTATTATAATAATAAAAAATTCAAGAATAACATTCATTCTTGTAAATTATAAAAAAATTGTAATTTGAATTATTTTGATATTTTTATCACAAAATATTGACAAAAATATATCATCTTGCAAATTTCCTTCATTATGATCTTAATAATGTAAATATTTGAACAAATTGTACTTCATTATAAGACAAAATAATTCAAGAATATTATGAAATCTTGATAATAGTAAAAAATTAAAAATGTATTATAATTTTATTAAAACTGGGATTAATGAGGAAGATATAAGTCATCCTGCAATTTTCTTCATGGAAATCTTTGTAATGTAAATATCTTAACAAATTTTACTTCATTATAAGACCAAATAATTCAAGAATAAGGTCTACTTTTGTAAATCATAAAATTTTTATAATTTGATTTATTATGATTGTTTTTATCACAATATAGACGAAAATATAAATCATCTTGTAATTTGCTTCATTACAATCTTAATAATGTAAATATTTTAACAAATTTTGCTTCATTATAAGACTAAAGAATTCAAGAATAATACACATTCTTGGAAATGATACAAATATAGTAATTTGATTTATTATGAGTTTTTTATCACAAAATATTGACGAAAATATATCATCTTGCAATTTCCTTTATTATGATCTTAATAATGTAAATATTTGAACAAATTGTGCTTCATTATAAGACAAACTAATTCAAGAATGTTATGAAATCTTGATCATTGTAAAAACTTAAAAATTTATTTTAATTTTATTAAAACTCGGTTTAATGAAGAAGATATAAATCATCCTGCAATTTTCTTCATGGAAATCTTTGTAATGTAAATATTTTAACAAATTTTGCTTCAATATAAGACCAAAGAATTCAAGAATAAGGTCCACTTTTGTAAATCATAAAAATTTTATAATCTAATTTATTATGATTGTTTTTATCACAATATAGACGAAAATATAAATCATCTTTTAATTTGCTTCATTACAATCTTAATAATGTAAATATTTTAACAAATTTTGCATCATTATAAGACTAAAGAATTCAAGAATAATACACATTCTTGGAAATGATAAAAATATAGTAATTTGATTTATTATGATTTTTTTATCACAAAATATTGACGAAAATATAAGTTCATTCAATATTTTGTGATAAAAAAAATCAATATAATTAAAATTACTAAATCTTTATAATTTACAAAAATGAATGTTATTCTTGAATTCTTTATTATTATAATAAAGTAAATTTTGTTAAAATATTTGCATTATTAAGATTGTAATGAAGAAAATTGCATGATTCTTCAAAAGTAACGTTATGATAGTGAAATTATCCTGTCACGCTGGCACTAGAGAGTTCGAAGTTGTGTGATGTTTGTAAATCTAGTGGCCACGTAGAGTGAAGAAATCTTTCGCCTTTTTCCCAGTAGTAGTAGATATAGTACTAATTATTGTTATGATGTCAGTACTAGGCTGTATGGCAGTCTCTAAAATTCTGCAACTTGTACGCAGGATAGATTGGTGGGATATATATCTAGATGTCGCCAGATGGCGTTCAACTTTCTTTCCAAAGAGAAAGTTGCATTACTTTATAAATAACCACTCGAACCCAGTGGCCGAATGGTTTGAAGCGTCGTCCATCTCGTACTGAGCATTGGGGATCCAGCGAGGAGCGAATTTTCGCGAAATACCTTTCACAGTTATTCAGAGGTTTTCTGTGAAGTTAAGGTAAATACTGTGTGATTAAACTCCTCTGAGCTTCTCCCTTGACCGGCGGAAAAGCCTCACGGCTGAAAGTTTTTTTTAACCACTCGAAATATTCTGTGAATTCATCTTCACTAACGAGTCTGTTATGTGTTGTATTTAGTACTGAAAGTCAATTTTATTAAACTTTTTTTCGTTGTTAATTAAAACAGTTGCACAATCAATACAAATTGCGCTACATAATAAATTATCACTAAAAAACACTCGAACAAGCTTCATTAGTTCTCTAGTAGCTCTCTTTTAAAAAAAAATCTGTTATGTACAAGTTATCGTGTTCAATCACGCTCAGTATCGTCCGTTCTTGTCTGAATATTTTGCGGACAGTTTGCTAACAGAGTACCGGTCGCTATACCGGTCGTCGTTATATTTTTCTTCAGCCCTATAGTGAATTTCTGGTGACCCAATGTTCTTCTGCCAGTGGTGCGTCCAATAAAGGTCCTCAGGGTGGACGTCGTCTGGGTGTTTGACTTCACGACACACCACCACGCAATATATTAGACTGCCGATGAGTGTGAGGAAGCCAAATATTAAGAAAACAAGACCTAAAATCCTAAACAAATGGATTACAATTAATTAAACTTTAAAATTTAAAATAAAAATTACATCTAGGTTTTACTATTTATAAAGGCACCTTACATGATCAATATTACTGTCAATATTTTAGAATAATGACAGTATTACTGTACGATAACATGTTTTATATTGCCAGTATTACTGATAGTGTAAGGAATACTAATGAATTTTCTTTCATTTCTTCAATGTTGAAGCCATTATAAATTACTATTTATTGCAAATAGTAATTTATAATGGCTTCAACATTCAAGAAATGAAAAAAAATTCATTAGTATTCCTTACACTATCAGTAATACTGGCAATATAAAACATGTTATCGTACAGTAATACTGTCATTATTCTACGCATGAAATGTACATTTTATGTACATTATGAAATCACACAGATTGCGCTGTTCATTTAGTAAATCTACAGGATATTATATGAAGCAGTTTAATGTTTAGTTTTGTTTTAAGTTGTTAACTTGTTTTTTTTTGTTAATGTTTGCTTCTCTTACCATACGTAGACGGGTTCAAAGAATTGGATGACTATGACGAAGCCGAGCGTAACCAAAATAATGCCCAGATTCAGTAGTAACATAAGGCAACACATGCCTTTGATGTTCGGACAGAAGGGATTGGGGGCGGCCATCGTTTCAATAGTTACGCCCGCTTTGCGTGAATTTCGCGTCTTTACTGTACTCGCCACGGAGGGTGCTCTGCCGCTTCTGTAGGAGTAGTGGCTGGGGGGTGCACCGCGCGTCCTGGAGCTACGACTACAAAAACTATATTAAAAATGCTCAAAAGAACTCCTCTGAACTACTCTCTTCACCGGCCTCACGGCTGATAGTTTTGTTGTTTGTTAATTTTTGTAAATAAAAATCTTCGTGTTGAAAAAAAAATTGTATCCTCGATGGGAGCTTAATGTAATGAATAAAAAATATAATTAAAAAAAAACGTCTCGGTGGGGAGTCGAACTTTACCACCTTGCAAAATCGGTTATAAAAGCTTACTGTGAGATTTTAAAAAAATCATAAAATTGTAAATCAACATTTTATAAAATTCTTCTTCAAAAATATAGTAAATAATCACAAGAATATAAAATTTTAGTAAAGGTGCTGTGAAATATTTGGAAATTCATAAAATTATTTTTTTTTAAATAGTTAATCTTGTGATGTGGGGTAAATTCATATATTTAATTTTAGTTATGTAGCTGCTACACCTAATTTTTGATGAAAAGAATTAGAACCAGAAAATTACTCCGAACAGCGTTATTTTTGAATTTTTGATATAATTACTGTAATATATAACAATATTACTCTCTTTTGGTTTACCTAATTTCTGATGGAGCTTTATACGCCCCACTGGTAACATAAATATCAGAACCATTGTCATATCCGCTGCCCCTGCTCATCGCTGAAGACGCTCTTGGTGGATTTCTGGATTGGTATCGCCTCTCACGTTCATTCACAATGGAATATGGCTACAATAAACATTGGTTTAAAATTTATAAGTATGTTTGAATATGGGTTGTTACAGTATATTCCGATAATGTTCGCTCGGAGGGCGCTCTTTGGCTCTCTTCACCATCGGAATAAACGCTTCTAGCGACGTGCACTGGTGTTGGAGAGTCCGCATGTCGCTGCGAGGCCACATAGTGGTTTTTGGTGATACGTTTAGCCATTTTATTGTTTCACATCTAGAAGAAATAATTTCAAAATAAAGAAAAATTGAATGGTAATTTACATTATTATTTTCTACAAAGGACATTGGAACTTTTTATTTTATTTTTGGTTCCTGAGCTGAAATAGTAGGTACCATAATCCCCGTATTCACCAACTTTCCATAAATGTATTAATAGCTATTGAACCAAAAAGTATTCGTGGTTATAGCAATATATACAATAAATACATTATCTAGGGAATGTAGTTACTTTAGATTCTCTCTGTTGGAAACACTGAATAATTAAACAAAAGCACAGAGTAGGTATAATTAATATAATAGTACATTGTACACTAAGTGATTAGATATATATATATATATATATATATATTTACAGTGTTGCTAGTTTTCATGTTATTTAATGCCAAAGTCAATATTTCATAAATATACGATTTTGTATGTCTTAACCACAGATTTTTTAAATATTTCGAAAATCCCTCGATGGATATTTTTCAAACTTCGATAACGCATTAACAAGATGTTTATCTGTCTACTGAAAGTATAATCAGAAATTACGATATTGCTAGTTTTCATGATATTTAATGCCAAAGTCGGCACTCTAAAATACGATTTTGCACGTATTGAGCGCAAATTATTTCAAAAATCTATTGAACCCATAAGTATTCGTTGTTATAGCAACAATAAATACATTATCTAGGAAATGTAGTTACTTTAGATTCTCTCTATTGGAAACACTGAATACTTAAACAAAAGGTGTCATCAAAGCTCCAATCACAAGCGCTATTGAAGGTGTTGCACATTTGTTTTGGCAATTTCTGTCAGAATAACGTTTTAAATTTATGCATTCAATAGCTATTGAATGCATAAATTTAAAACGTCATTTGGGACCTATAAAGTTTATGGGATGTTGGTAAATACGGGCATTAGCCTGTAAATAAAGTAATAAAAGTCGATGGAGTACAAAATACCCCATGTGACCACCGATGGTATAAAACACAAGAGTTAATAATAAAGTTACATGTTGGGATGTTATGAATTCTAGTTCAATTTCGTAATGAATGATAATATAGCTACAAACAGAATTATAATGTATTTGCTTTTTATTACGACTTATAATTTAAAACCTCTTTACAGCAATTATTACCATTTAAAAGTATTATTTTCTCAAATTCCTTACTTTTAAAATAATTTTTCTGCTCTAAAAACCTCTGAAAACAAACCTAAACGCAAATCACATTCCAGCAGCGTGTAATCTCTTGTAATAATAACACACATACACCATTTAAAGTCTTCCTGCTAGCATGTGTCGGTGTTTTGTATTAATTGGAGCATTTCAGCAACGGGACATGATTTTTCCGGGGCGCTGCACGTTCCGTTTAGCATCTTTTTTCTACCGCTAAACGAGGCGCGCGCGCTCGCGTTCGCCGCTTTTGTTCCTCCGCGGGCGGCCGTCCGCGACTTCCGGCACTCTTGATGCCCGGCCGCCTCCTCCTTTTTGCTTCATTTGGTTCGCGACGGCTCGTTTAGCACCGATCGGCGAAACCGGCTCAAGAATTCACCAAGAGGAATATTTGTAGATAGATATGAAACAACGCGCAACAAAATATGATGATTAGAAAATTATTACAAAAACTAAAAGCCTGCTAAAAGTACATTGAAGAGTGTTTCTTCTATTGCTTCGGATTGCTTGGCGGATGCCTTCCCCATTACCATCTGTAGAGTTAGATGGTATTGGGGAAGGCATCCGCCTATATCCCGTAACTAGGGTCCGCGGGTTCGTTAGGCCCGTTATCTCCGTAATTGTAACGTAGATACCCCTGCGGCTTTATTATTATTATGCGAAATTTGGAAATTTTACCCACACAAGGACCTTAATCAGTGGATGTGGAATCGGACAAAGATATGTTTGCCGCGTTGATAACTTTGCGGGCTATGGGGCGCATGTATCACAATTTTGTTAGATTTGGAGGAACGTTTTTGGGTGCAACTCCAGGATAAACAAATTGCAATCTTTAATTAAGTACCGCCCACGATTTTTTTTGGAATCTTTCAAATGCGTCAAAAATGTAATTTACGAAATAAAAATATTTCAAATTTCACAAAGTTAATACAGAATATGTTATTAATATATCTACTAAGTTTTATAATTATACAATGTCCACAACTAGCAATAAAGCGATTTTAATGAAACTTGTAAATTTGTAAATGAAATTGTAATATATTTCTCTAATGAAATTCCAAAATCGTCGATATTGTATATGTTCTTGATATATCAAGTATTAGAAAAATATAATATCTATAACTAGAGTAGTGAAAATTGTTAATGAAACAAAATTAAGTTGCATTTTAAACATTAAGTTTAAGCATTTTGAAAATTTGTCAAAAATTCTATACATATTTTTTTTGTATAAAACTCTTACGCCCGGTTTCTCCAACGAATCTTAACTAGTTTAAGACCGTCTTAATAATAAGACGGTCTTAAAGCGTTGCATCTTGCGTCTTATATTGTCAGACTAAGTAAGATCTACATATGTTTGGTGCAACAGAATAAAAATTTAAAACGTGGTTATATATAAGACGAGTTCTTTAAGATTCGTTGGAGAAACCGAGCGTTAATCCTTAATCACTATGTAGTTAGAATATTATAAAATCAATTTCAAGCCCTATATTTACTAAAAATTACTGTTTGTAAATATAATTCTGGTAATTTAAATTACCAGAATTATATTTACAAATTCTGATTATTATAATGGGACTTATAGTAGTTGAAATATTATAAGATCCTTGAAAGTACATTCCCACTTAATTTCATACAAATTGTATAGGGTGTAACTCGAACATCTGTTAATCTAAAATAATGCAAAATAACTGCTTGCCATTTAAGCAACCGTGACGTTATTCTCGCGGCGAAAGTTGATTCGGTGGGCGTCCCGACGGCCCCGGTCGCACATGACCATATAAACGCATTCGCAGCTACAGCAGAAGAAGCAGAAAAAAATTAAAATAAAACAGCAACACGCTTTCGTTTTTCTTGTAAGGCTCAAGTCACACGCGCCTGCGAACCCGCCGTAAGTCGCTCGCTCCGTTTCGATGGTTACACAATCGGCGGAACCACTTTCACTTGTGTGTTTTATCGACGCCCGGCGCCCCCCCTCAACAGTCCGAGACAGGGCCCCTCTGACCAAGAGTTCACACGGTCGCGCGGAAAATTGAACGCGAAGAAAATTGCAGAACAATCGCGAAACTAGAGCGAATTATATTAATGTTTTGCAAAAAGAAATTGAAAGTTTTTTTTAACACTTGTTAACTAAATGATGGTTTATGCAAATTATTAAAATCAGTTGAGGTACGAATTTCAAACTTTGTAGTCGCGAAATAAAACATCCTCAAAATTCTAGAAACAATTGAGATACGAATTTAAAACGTTCCCCTCACAAAATATGAACATTTAAGAAGAGATTCATGGTAATTTTATAAAATTCTGATAATTATAAAGAGAATTACAGCTCTTTTTGTTATGCTATTAATTAAAGATTTGTAATTTTAGAATTTGACATCATAAAAAGTCTATAAACAGTTGAGGTACGAATTTCAAAATTTGTAGTCGCCAAATATAATGATTTGTGAATACATTCAAACTAATTTAATCGAATTCTAAAATTTGGGTAAATAATTATAACACTTTTCACCCCGTTAATACCTTAGATTTATAATTTTTAAGTTTACCACCCAAAGAAGTCTACAAATAGTTAAATTATGATTTTCAAACTCTATATTCACTAAAAATAACTTATTGTAAATATAATTATGGTAAAATAATGAAATTCTGATTATTATAATGGGATTTATAAAACTTTTTGTCGTCCAGGTAATATTAGATTTGTAACTTTCGAATTTAACACCCTAAAAATTCTAGAAACAAATGAGAAACGAATTTAAAACGTTCCCCTCACAAAATATGAACATTTAAGAAGAGATTCATGGTAATTTTATAGAATTCTGATAATTATAAAGATAATTACAGCACTTTTTATTATGCTACTAATGAAAGATTTGTAATTTTAGAATTTGACATCATAAAAAGTCTATAAACAGTTGAGGTACGAATTTCAAAATTTGTAGTCGCCAAATATGATGATTTGTGAATACATTCAAAATAATTTAATAAAATTCTAAAATTTAGATCAATAATTATAACACTTTTCAACACGTTAATAGCCTTAGATTTACAATTTTTAAGTTTAACACCCAAAGAAGTCTACAAATAGTTAATGTATGAATTTCAAACTCTATATTCAATAAAAATGACTCATTGTAAATACAATTATGTTAATTTAACGAATTTTTGATTATTATAATGGGACTTATAAAACTTTTTGTCATCCAGGTAATATTAGATTTGTAACTTTCGAATTTAACACCGTCAAAATTCTAGAAACAATTGAGATACGAATTTGAAACGTTCCCGTCACAAAATATGAACATTTAAGAAGAGATTCATGGTAATTTTATAGAATTCTGATAATTATAAAGAGAATTATAGCACTTTTTATTATGCTACTAACGAAAGATTTGTAATTATAGAATTTGACATCATAAAAAGTCTATAAACAGTTGAGGTACGAATTTCAAAATTTGTAGTCGCCAAATATGATGATTTGTAAATACATTCAAAATAATTTAATAAAATTCTAAAATTTAGATCAATAATTATAACACTTTTCAACACGTTAATAGCCTTAGATTTACAATTTTTAAGTTTAACATCCAAAGAACTCTACATATAGTTAAAGTAGGAATTCCAAATCATATATTTACTAAAAATGACAGTTTGTAAATATAATTATGGTAATTTAACGAATTTCTGATTATTATAATAAGATTTATAAAACTTTTTGTCACCCTGGTAATATTAGATATAAATTTTGAATTTAACGTCTTCAAAATTCTAGAAACAATTGAGATACGAATTTGAAACGTTCCCGTCATAAAATATGAATATTTAAGAAGAGATTCATGGTAATTTTATAGAATTCTGATAATTATAAAGAGAATTATAGCACTTTTTATTATGCTACCAACGATAGATTTGTAATTATAGAATTTGACATCATAAAAAGTCTATAAACAGTTGAGGTACGAATTTCAAAATTTGTAGTCGCCAAATATGATGATTTGTGAATACATTCAAAATAATTTAATAAAATTCTAAAATTTAGTTCAATAATTATAACACTTTTCAACACGTTAATAGCCTTAGATTTACAATTTTTAAGTTTAACACCCAAAGAAGTCTACAAATAGTTAATGTATGAATTTCAAACTCTATATTCAATAAAAATGACTCATTGTAAATATAATTATGTTAATTTAACGAATTTTTGATTATTATAATGGGACTTATAAAATTTTTTGTCATCCAGGTAATATTAGATTTGTAACTTTCGAATTTAACACCGTCAAAATTCTAGAAACAATTGAGATACGAATTTGAAATGTTCCCGTCGTAAAATATGAATATTTAAGAAGAGATTCATGGTAATTTTATAGAATTCTGATAATTATAAAGAGAATTACAGCACTTTTTATCATGGTACTAATGAAAGATTTGTAATTTTAGAATTTGACCTCATAAAAAATCTATAAACAGTTGAGGTACGAATTTCAAAATTTGTAGTCGCCAAATATGATGATTTGTGAATACATTCAAAATAATTTAATAAAATTCTAAAATTTAGATCAATAATTATAACACTTTTCAACACGTTAATAGCCTTAGATTTACAATTTTTAAGTTTTAACACCCAAAGAAGTCTACAAATAGTTAATGTATGAATTTCAAACTCTATATTCAATAAAAATGACACATTGTAAATATAATTATGGTAAAATAACGAAATTCTTAATATTATAATAGGATTTATAAAACTTTTTGTCGCCCTGGTAATATTAGATTTGTAACTTTTGAATTTAACATCCTCAAAATTCTAGAAACAATTGAGATACGAATTTGAAACGTTCCCGTCACAAAATATGAATATTTAAGAAGAGATTCATAGTAATTTTATAAAATTCTGATAATTATAAAGAGAATTACAGCTCTTTTTGTTATGCTACGAATGAAAGATTTGCATTTTTATGATTTGACATCATAAAAAGTCTATCAACAGTTGAGGTACGAATTTCAAAATTAGTATTCGCGAAATATAATGATTTGTGAATACATTCAAAATAATTTAATCGAATTCTAAAATTTGGGTAAATAATTATAACACTTTTCACCCCATTAATACCTTAGATTTATAATTTTTAAGTTTACCACCCAAAGAAGTCTACAAATAGTTAAATTATGATTTTCAAACTCTATATTCACTAAAAATAACTTATTGTAAATATAATTATGATAAAATAACGAAATTCTGATTATTATAATAGGATTTATAAAACTTTTTGTCGCCCTGGTAATATTAAATTTGTAACTTTCGAATTTAACACCCTAAAAATTCTAAGAAACAATTGAGATACGAATTTAAAACGTTCCCCACACAAAATATGAACATTTAAGAAGAGATTCATGGTAATTTTATAGAATTCTGATAATTATAAAGAGAATTACAGCACTTTTTATCATGCTACTAAAGAAAGATTTGCAATTATAGAATTTGACATCATAAAAAGTCTATAAACAATTGAGGTACGAATTTGAAACGTTCCCGTCATAAAATATGAACATTTAAGAAGAAATTCATGGTAATTTTATAGAATTCTGATAATTATAAAGATAATTACAGTACTTTTCGTTATGCTACTAATAAAAGATTTGTAATTTTTTCAAATCACTATAAATCTAATCATAGATTTCAGAATTCCAGCATATATAATTAATTTGTTTTAAAATAGTTGCAGACTACTTGAGAGAAATGATAAATTTGTTTCATTCAAAATTATAGTTTTTACTAATTTTTAAACGTGATATGATTGAAATTGCTATAAATCGAATCGCAATTTTCAAAATTGTATCAAAAATAATTAATTTTGTTTAAAATAGTTGTAGAATACTCAAACGATTAATTTTCTTCATTCAAAAATATTATATATACTTACTACTATAAAAATTCGTAAAAAGTATTTTTATACAAGTTAAATCCGAATATTGCGGATGTTGTTTGATTCAAATCGCTATAACTCGAGTTGTAGTTGTAAGAATTGCATACAAAATGCTTTATTTTGGTCAAAATAGTTCTATGAAACTTAAAACACATTTAATGTTAGATACCTTCAATTGGAGTATCTTAACAATCGTAAACATAATGACGTTTAGTAAAAAAATAGTTTAACATTTTAAAAAACTGCTTTCTCCCAACAAATATAATGAAACCCAATTGATGTTGAAACACATTTTCACACAAACCAGTTCTCGTTTATCTGGATATGTCAAAGTGCACGTGCTGATGATGTCATTAGTCCACCTGACCCGAATGATGTGCGTCCCATGGTAATTTGTGGGTGGTTGTTGTATTTATCAGGTGGGCACCTTCTTCGTGCATTGTTTACCACATGCTAATAACAATGAGCCATGAACGAAAAGGCTGGGCGACGCGACGTCCTTGTCGCCGGGTTGCAACAACGTTCGAAGCAAATCGTCGCGATATTATGTCATCGCACGTGTAAATATGAGGCACGTTTTCATTAACTGTATATGGAAGAAATTATGGACTGGTGGATAATTGCAGACGCAGTCATAGTTCAATAAAAGCCATACATTTACAAGAAATTGAGGCTGAAATTAAATTTCTGGTTAATTTCATCAATTGACATCCACCCCTGTATTCACCAACGTTCCATAAATCTATCAATAGCTATTGAACCCATAAGTATTTGTTGTTACAGCAACAATAAATACATTATCTAGGGAATGTAGTTACTTTAGATTCTCTCTATTGGAAACACTTGACAATTAAACAAAAGGTGTCATCAAAGCTATTGAATAGACAAATTAAAAACGTCATTGTGACAGAAATTGCCAAAACAAATGCCAAACATCTTCAATAGCTCAAGGTGTTTGGCATTTGTTTTGGCAATTTCTGTCATAATGATGTTTTCAATTTGTCTATTCAATAGTTTATGGGATGTTGGTGAATACGGGCTCCAGTGATAAAAATATCTAAACACTCTATAGTTAATTTTATAGCTGAATAATGCCCGTATTCACCAACATCCCATAAACTTTATGGGTCCCATAAGCTATTGAATGGATAAATTGACATTCGTCATTGTGACAGAAGATGCCAAAACAAATGTCAAACACCTTCAATAGCGCTTGCAATTGAAGCTTTGCTGACATCTTTTGTTTAATTATTCAGTGTTTCCAATAGAGAGAATCAAAAGTAACTACATTCCCTAGATAATGTATTTATTGTTGCTATCACAACGAATACTTATGAGTTCAATAGCTATTGATAGATTTATGGAACGTCGGTGAATACGGGAGTAAGTAATTTATGATATTATAGCCTTATGCAGCAATAGATGCAATTTAAAGTTATTTAAATGATTTTTATTACTGTTACAATTAATCATGCTAGGGGTTTGTCGTTTGTTTTAGAGTTCTTACTCTAAAACAAACGACAAACCCGTTGCATAATTGCACTTGAGTTTGTCAGATAGACTCTAAATTGTCTACCTAACAGATACCAACGAAGAAATCTTTTTCTTTGGTTGTATCTGTTAGGTAGACAATTTAGAGTCTATCTGACAAACTCAAGTTCATTTTGATTTATCAAGTGATGGGTTTATCTTTTATTTTAGGGAAAAATTGTACCAAGATTTTAAGATCCATGTAATGTAGTATTTTTCTTTCTCATTCATAAACAAATACAAATTATTTGTCTGCGATTCTTTAACCCCCCACCTCGAAATGTTTCTCTAGATACGGTTATATGATTCAAACCAATTATTATTCAAAATGTGGCGTTTTTCAAACTTTTTACTACTGACAACTAATATAACCAAGTACAGTAAATTTCATTTTGTGGCAGCAATTGTTGCTCGCTTGGTAAATAAATTTATTTGTTGTTGCGCTCATAGAAGACAAGCAATAAATGATAATTCAAAGGATCTTGGAAAAAAAACTATTTATATATCAAATATTGGATTGTTAAGGCGTCTACTTTGTGATAATTCATTTTAAAGGATAAATAAAACGATTTTTTACTTTGTTTTTGATCACACTTTAGTTACACGTTGCAACTAGTTTCGGCTAAGCTGTAGCCATTTTTGAGCTCATCGGAGGAGCTCGAAAATGGCTCCTAGTTAGCCGAAACTATTTGCAAAGTGTAACTGAAGTGTGATAAAAAAACAACAACAACAAGTAAAAAATCGTTTTATTTATCCTTTATATATAAATCATTGTATTGATAAAATGTTGCGTATTAAATCTCCCAGTGTGTTCCCCAGATAAATCTATATCGCAATTCTAAAATGATTTAATTGCCCCCCGCGGCTCCGCGGCGCGCAATTCCAACCGCAATTACGCCGATCCTCATAAGGAATCGCCCGAGATTATTACGGCTCCAATTGGGAAAGGATCGCGCGCGCGCCCTCCGCCTCCTTCACCTCTTCGCCAGCTCTTATCCTTTCGCGTGCAATCATTGTCTTCGCGCAACCGTGCCAATGCCGATCGCCGCAAGGTTACGCGGCGCTTCATGATTAAACAACGCACGAACGAAAAAAAAAACAAGAAGATTTAATAAGACCGCACGCAGACTCACCATTTGTTCTGCATTTTGTTGGTGGTAGCTCGTATATATTTTGTTGGTTTGTTGCGGGCGGGATGTTTTCGTAATTTCGTTGCGTTGCAGTTTTTTGTCAACAGGGGGGCGCGCGCGCACAAACACTCGCGAGCGTCCGAGAGCTAACTGGTCGGCGGCGCGACCACCAACTGAGATTGTTGTTACCGCGGATGGCGGTGTGGGGAAAGCCTCTCCGCCTGCCCATAGAACGCACAATGTAAACGCCGCGGTTGAGAGTTACGTCACAAGGTTGAATTCTATGAATTCCACTTGCTTGAGATTCTGTTTGGCAGCAGCGCCATCGTCTGATTGTTGTCAACAATTACTAAATCGTGAAGGGGTTAGTTGTCGTTTGTCTAGAATTTGTTATTGCTTGAAATATCGTCTAAAATCTGATTAGGGGTTAAAAGCAAAGAAGTAGAGCGAAGATAGACTATCAAAGTAGCACACATTCTACTTCTTAATCTCCTTTTAGTAGACTTATGTATAGCCTACACCGAAAGGTAAAAGGCAATAGATAATATAGATAATAGAATTCTATGAATTCCACTTGCATGAGATTCTGTTTGGCAGCAGCGCCATCCTCTGATTGTTGTCAACAATTACTAAATCGTGAAGGGGTTAGTTGATGTTTGTCTAGAATTTGTTATTGCTTGAAATATCGTCTAAACTAAAATCTGATTAGGGGTTAAAAGCAAACAAGTAGAGCGAAGATAGACACTATTAAAGTAGCACATATTCTACTTCTTAATCTCCTTTTAGTAGACTTATGCCCGTATAGCCTACACCGAAAGGTAATATATATATATATATATATATATATATATATATGCCCGTATTCACTAATAACCCATAAATTGTATAGGTCCTGAATGGATAAATTGACAACGTCATTGTGACAAAGAACTAAAAACCAAGATATAAAAGATAAAAGGCAAGAGCTAACACTCAAGAAGTAATAAGTAAGAACGTAAAGCTACAGAAACGCAAACGCTAATAGGAAAAATAAGAAAGGAACTAAATGCTAATAGTTAAAAGCTCTTGGGTGTGGTTTACCAGAGAGCTGACACCAAATAACTAAAAACCAAGATATAAAAGAAAAATGCAAGAACAGCTAAAAAACAAGAAGTAATACGAGAGAAAGAAAAGCAACAAACAAACGCTAATGGATAAAGTAATAAAGCATTTCCAAACTAATATTAGAAATTTAATTTTGATTAATCAATCTATTAAAGGTTGTCGGTAGTAAAATATTTTGTAATAATTACACTTGTAGATTTAAAAAGATTCGTCAAGATTTAGTTTTTATATTAACATTTACTCAGTTTAAAACATGTTTAAATTTGCGCGCCAGTAGCATTCGGCGCCATTATTTCCTGTCATCTGTCAAAATAAACGTGAAGTTATGTCGCCTCATACAATCAAGTCTCCGCCCATAAAGCAGCGTTCACATACCATCAAAAATCAAGCTTGTGTATTTTCTCTATTAACTTTAATGCGCCATAGATCGAGCCACTTTATGTTTGTCGAGGCTTCTCTGTAGTCCGAATTACACTGTACTAGAGTCGTCAAGAATCTTGAACAGGTTTCTAGTTTTTATGTGCTATGTTCAGTTCGTACTATGAGCAATCACGTACAACGTATGTCTGTTATTAAGGTTGGCGTTTTCAAATTTAGGTAACTTGTGATGCACATGTAGTAGCATAGGCGAAATGCGTATAAAAAATACGCACCGTTTTCTTTAACTAGAACATAAATTGAGTTGCAAAAATATGTATGCCAAAGAATAATGTTGCACATATTCCGTAGTCTAGGTGAAAATGTCCATAGTCCTTTAATTTTGAACAAAAAATAATAAATTTATATTATAAAAATAGAATTTACTGTATTTCATTCTATACATTTCTTCTGAATTGAAAGCATCTCCGCTAATAGATGTCGCCATTGTAACAAGTTTCAACCCTTAAATCTTTTATTTTTGCACAATTTTGCCATTAGTATCTTTTAAAATACATCAAGTTTAAAAACGAATTTAAATGGCCATTAGGTATATGACACTTCGCAACAGGGGGATGTTCCCCCTAGAGTTCACCGATTTTTTTTCAACCACACTATAATTGCTATAATGCTACATATCCAGTTTCCAATAATCAACCCCAAATATGGCGCATGCTTTTTTTCTGCAACCCTCAAATCAAAATGGCTCCCGTGTCTTCAGTTTCATTTAAATCATCATACTTTCAGGAGGGCAGTTAACTGCTGCCCCCCGTCATCTTGGCAAGTTGTAATAGCATGTGACCATCGTGGCCGACTTCAGGCGAAATTCTTCCACGCGCGGCGCCCACACAACAAGTTAACCTATAAAACATAACGTCCGCCAAAAATGGCTTTAAATCAAGGAACAATTAGTGTACAAAAAATGCTGAGTACAGTGTCACGACTGGCAAAAGCATGTTTATCCCGCAAGTATTTGTTGTACACCAATGTGGTAATTTCGACTAGCTTATCCGGCGTTGGCGACATCATAGAGCAGCAAGTGGAGATCTTCAATGAGGACCAAACGCACTGGGAGCCGCGGCGTACGCTCAACATGTCCGGCTCAGGTGTTACCATTGGTATTGTATGCCATTACTGGTACAAGTATTTAGATTCAAAAATGCCAGGCTATACAATCAGGCTAGTCACAAAAAAGGTGATTGTAGACCAATTTGTGGGATCACCATTGGCGATTGCAACGTTTTTCGGAACACTCGGTATACTAGAAGGGACCAGCTATGAAAATTTTGTGCTGGAGGTGAAGCAGAAGGCTTGGAGACTGTATGCAGCTGAATGGATTATTTGGCCACCAGCTCAGTTTATAAATTTCTATTTCCTTCCAACTAAGTACAGGGTGATTTATGATAATACAATTTCTTTGGGGTATGATGTATATACATCATATGTTAAAAATAATATACCCATTGAGATACCCAATAAGGAAAATTAATGGATGATATGTTTTATAGGTTAATTAGTTTGATAATCAGTGGTGTAGGCTCTTAAGAATTTCGCAGAATGTTTAAAGAATGCTCCAAAGAGAATATAAAAAAATTCATGATATTATTTGGTTGCACAAAATCACATTGATCAATACAATCAAAATAGTTTAACTACTGTTAAACTGTTTTTCTAAATTATGAGCTGTACTACAAACAGTAACGTCTACAACTTACAATAGATGGCATATGATTTTAAAAAAAACTACAAATATACAATTTAGGCCTGTTTAAAGATTTTCCATATGGAGGAGGACATACCAACACTATTGGTCTACACCACTGTGATGAAACATCAAGAAAAATAACAAAGCTGTGATATGAAATGTATATACCACAAATATTATACTGATCAAAGGAAATAAATGATGAAGCAATGCTGAATAACTAAATGTGTCTTATTTAGAAATTTATCACAACTCATTTCCAAACGTCTGTAGTTAAACAGATCGCGAATAAATTCTTAGGGGAACCAAGAATTTATTCGCGGATCAAGACTGGCAATTTTCCAAGAGTTACACGTGGCGTCTGCTATTGAACCCATAGATATTAGTTGTTACACCAACATTACATACATTATCTAGAGAATGTAGTTACTTTAGATTCTCTCTGTTGGAAACACTGAATAATTAAACAAAAGTGCTATCAACGCTCCAATCACAAGCGCTATTGAAGGTTTTTGACATTTGTTTTTGCATATTCTGTCACAATGACATTTTAAATTTATCCATTCAATAGCTTATGGGACCTATAAAGTGTATGGGTTATTGGTGAATACGCGCATCAGGGACCTGTAAAGTTTATGGGATGTTTGTGAATATGGGCATTAGTCTTAGACGAATATGTACTGCCGGTATTAGGATTGCAATTGTTCGTAAAAAAAAAATATTTGTAGATCCAGCAGGGAAAGCTTCGACCTACCGAAGGGTAGAATCAATCTTTTAGTCAAGTGTAGCGGCCATAATAAAATATTGAATTATAGTGAAGCGGATAAAGTCGGTTATGGGTTTACAGCACCTAAGATTTTACAACGGAGTTTACGATTGTTAAAACATCCCATCATTAATACCAATTGGAACTAGGATCGCGAGAAAGAGAATAAAATTCCTCAAAGCTGCTTTAAAATCAGTTGGAATGGCATACGGTAGTAACACCTTGGTAACCCGATTGACCTCATGCGAGGCACATACAAATATAAATAAAGTTATAATGACATTAAGCACAGGGTAGCCCGGAATGAGCACCAGTACACCGTGGGTATCAGCCGCCAACCAAATATGGTACTGACTGATGAACAACTCAAGTGAGATGTTTCCAAACCATGCAAATAAACTAGAATACCGCGTTCGCAACACCCCTGAAATATTTCTGAGCACAACATAGCTCAAAATAGGTAAACACACGATATACGAGTGAATCTCGCTACAGTCCAACTCGCTCCGACAAAGGAACGTAAAAGTAACATAACACCCCAGCCCGACGATACTAGCAAGCGTCACACTCAACGCAATCCCCCGCGAAAACAAATTACTATGATTATTATCATCAAACAAACTATACCGCTGCGCAAGCAACAAAATCGCCCCAAACAACATCCCATACAAACTCGAGTACCGATCCAACTTCCACCGCGACCACCACTCATGAATATCATCATCCGTCGTCACAAACAACGCTTTCCACGGCCGCGTCACAAACACCTTCTCGAAGAACACCTCCGACATAAACAATATAGTCACCACACTGAACATCCCGATAAACTTAATCACCAAATAAAAGTACTGCACGATATTATTCTCCGAGCTCTGCAGGGTGATCAGCGGCGGCATCGCGAGCACCGTATAGCACATCAAGAACCAAAACGACATTAACGGCACAAAATAATAAAACTGATACGGTCGGTTCATGCACAAACACAACGTCACCGTCATAAAGTTCAACTGGAACAACATTTTAAACAGCCCAACCAGCGAAATGTCCCCGCATTGAAACACATACACAAACTGTTGGTATCCCATTAGAAACAAATACGCGGAAATCAACACTTTTATATGCATGTTGATCAGCAGAATCTGACTAGCACCAGTCACGTGGTATACCAAAATCACCAACTGCATCCAACCCTTCCACTCATCAATTTGATCACGGTGCAATACTTTCGTGAAATTACTATCCTCCGTGAAGAACAAACCAAGCGCACATACATAACCAATGGGTAACCAGAAACTGAATTCCGAGTAGTACTTATTTTCTTTCATAAAGAAATTTGTGCGGTCACACACAAAAAAGTACGCCATTATCAGTGTAATCACTGCGAGTGATTTAAATAGAGTGTACATATCACCTGGGTGTGATACGAATGAAGAGTATTCGCTATCCATTAGTAGCGTGTATTCTTGAACAGGACGACCTCTCCAACGTAGGAGCAGTCGGTGTAGTAGCATTATTAAAAATATTATTACACTGCAAAAAAAATGTACATATTATTACTTCACTGTGTAAAGTCCTCGTTTCCTAGCAAGCGGTGTTGATAAATACGGCCGTTTTTGACGTCATTTACATATTACAAGCACGTATGTTAACTACATGTAATTGAATAACTCACAAGATTCCAGTGTAATCTTGTGAGTTATTCAATTACATGTACTTAAGATACGTTCTTGATTAATGAAATTTTCCTAATATTTTGAAGTATACCGCTCTCTGGATTACTAAATTTATTTAAATATAAGTAAAATGTGTGACGTCAAAATAACGTGAAATACGGCCGCTTTTGTCGACACCGCTTCCCAGGAAACCAAGGCTTTACCTACCAAATTGCCAGTATGCTAAATGTAACTATTTGCAGCACTGTATAGCTTTCGGCTGAACTACAACAGGTGCCATCATTGAAATTCATATAGTCATTGCAGTACATGTTAAGGAGAATTTGGGTGTCGTGTTGTAGCGGTCGTGGGGCTAAATGAATGCCGTCCGGACTTTCGGATATCATGCCTTGTGCTACAAGACGGGCACTCCACCATAGTTCGGCTGACGAATATGTGAGCACCTTAAAATAATTGCAAAAACAAATGTTGCACATATTTAACAGCAGCATCATTTTTATGAACAATAATCTAAATACATTTCTTTGAAGTATCATGGACAAAATTAACGCATATTTATGATTTATTTAAAATTTCAATTTAGTAAATAAAATCGAAATAAATTAAGGAGCTCATATTAAAGAAAGGAGTTTATTTTACAAGTTGAGTTAAAACCATTAAGTTGGAAAAATAATTTTTGGAAAACTAGTTAACGTTATTAATTATTATAAAATTTATAAACGAATATGAATTTGAAACCAAGTATTAAGTTAATTTCATAGGAGTATTGGGCCATTCACAATAAGCGCGGTAGTGGTAAGGTAGCGGTAAGCAATATTTTGCATGGCTATAAAAATTCATACGTTCAGAATTGGGCAGCAATGCTATACGATAATTAGCCATGTTCTGTTATAGTTTTACTGCGCTGCTGTAAACGCCCGCATTTTTATACAAGTGTGGAATTTCGTTTACCGCTACGTTACCCCTACCACGGTTATTGTGAATGGCCCAATACTCCTATGAAATTAACTTAATACTTGGTTTCAAATTCATATTCGTTTATAAATTTTATAATAATTAATAACGTTAACTAGTTTTCCAAAAATTATTTTTCCAACTTAATGGTTTTAACTCAACTTGTAAAATAAACTCCTTTCTTTAATATGAGCTCCTTTAGAGTGTCAATATCGTGTATTCCCTCCTACAGTTCTAATAACTGCTTGCATCCTTCCAGGCAAATCTACATCATTTAGAACACATGTGAGATACTTTAAAACGTCGCATATGAGCATATGCATATGCAGCACAATAAGAATAGAAAGCAATTCCTTAAGATACTATTTAAAATCTTCTTAGTAGCAAAGAAGATTTTTAATAAGTTCTAGAGTCTTAAATGTCATAGTTTATTTACCTCTATTGCAGCTTTATTATACAAGTCAATCTGCTCATTAGTGATCATTTGGTTTTCAGGCTTTAGTGTGTCTGGATTGACTGGCTCTTGCAGAGTCCACAGCACTCTTGACTTGCGCTTGTGGATGCCATCAATTGGCTGCACTAGTCTTGTCAAATTCTGACTATATTCCTGCAGGACTGCCTGTGATGCATTTGATGTTTTTATGGACCAAAAACCACAACCTGCTATGATCACTGATGGTGGCACATCAGACTTTTTCCATTTTCTGAACAACAAGTAATCAACTGTAAATTATATGAAGACAAATGCCACAGCAAAGACAAGGTTCATAGCACAGACAAATGAGTCAAATGTCTAAAAGGCACCTTTGTTCACGTAGATTTTCCATGGAATAAACACTTTCTCTAGATTGGTTTAAACAATATAAAACGTCTGTATCTTTGAAAAAACTACGCGAGCAAAGATGAGGTGGGCGGGCGGTCCCTACCAACCTGACTACGCCCGTCCACTATTTCAAACGACTTGAACTATGCACTACATCATTTCCACACATATTTTTTTACGAATCAGACGTAAATAAATAAATGAAATTAATTGAATTATAGAATGTAACGAATAATAATGTAGTCTAGAGTTCAAGTCATTTGAAATAGTGTACAGGCATAGTCTGGTTGGTAAGGAACACCCGCCCACCCCAGCTTTGCTCGCATTCATTTTCCATAGAATAAACACTCTTCCTGGATTGGATTAAACAATATAAAACGTCTGTATCAATTGAAAAAAACTATGCGAACATAGGTGGGGTGGGCGGGCGGCCCCTACCAACCTGACTACGCCCAGCCACTATTTAAAATGACTTGAACTATGCACTACATCATATTTTTAACGACTTGAACTATGCTCTACATCATTTCTAAAAAAATTTGTACGAATCAGGCGTAAATAAATAAATTAAATTAAACAAGAAACAAGAAATGGATAACAATGTAGTCTACAGTTCAAGTCATTTGAAATAGTGGACGGGCATAGTCAGGTTGGTAGGGGCCGCCCGCCCACCCCACCTTTGTTCGCATAGTTTT
This sequence comes from Lordithon lunulatus, assembly GCA_963942505.1. NCBI lineage: Eukaryota > Metazoa > Arthropoda > Insecta > Coleoptera > Staphylinidae > Lordithon > Lordithon lunulatus. The sequence continues at coordinate 70,847,905 of OZ012666.1, forward strand.
TTCAATTGATACAAACGTTTTATATTGTTGAACCAATCCAGGAAGAGTGTCTATTCTATGGAAAATCTATGCGAGCAAAGGTGGGGTGGGCGGGTGTCCCCTACCAGACTATGCCTGTGCACTACTTCAAATGACTTGAACTATGCACTACATTGTTATTCGTTATTTTCTCTGATTCAATTAATTTCATTTATTAATTTAAGATTTAATTAAAAAAATATGTGAAAAATAATGTAATACATAGTTCAAGTCGTTTGAAATAGTGAACGGGCATAGTTTGGTTGGTAGGGGCCGCCCGCCCACCCCACCTTTGTTCGCATAGTTTTTCCATAGGATAACACTCTTCTTGAAATAGTTTAAACAATATAAAATATGAGTGTGAGTGTGTCATGTGTCATGTAAAATTTAACAACCAAACTATGCAAACATATAGATGTTTTATATTGTTTAAACTATTTCAAGAAGAGTGTTATCCTGTGGAAAAACTATACGAACAAAGGTGGGGTGGGCGTTCGGCCCCTACCAACCAAACTATGCCCGTCCACTATTTCAAACGACTTGAACTATGCACTACATTATTTCTCATATATTTTTTTACGAATTAGGCGTAAATAAATAAATGAAATTAATTGAATCATAGAAAACAACGGATAACAGTATAGTACGGAGTTCAAGTCGTTTGAAATAGTGGACGGGCATAGTTTGGTTAGTAGGGGCCGCCCGCCCACCCCACCTTTGCTCGCATAGTTTTTCCATAGGATAACACTCTTCTTGAAATAGTTTAAACAATATTAAACATCAGTATTCAATGAAAAAAACTATGCGAGCGAAGGTGGGGTGGGCGGGTGGCCCCTACCAACCAAACTATGTCCGTCCACTATTTCAAACGACTTGAACTCTGTACTATACTGTTATCCGTTGGTTTCTATGATTCAATTAATTTCATTTATTTATTTACGCCTAATTGGTAAAAAAATATATGAGAAATAATGTAGTGCATAGTTCAAGTCGTTTGAAATAGTGGATAGTCAGATTGGTAGGATTTTTTTCTCTCTGTGGACCGATTTGCTCAAATTTTCACGGGATATCGCTTTGTCAGCCGATTTCCCAATTTAGGCGCGACACATTTAACCATTTCACATACACATACACAAACATACACATAGACACACACACACACCCACACACACCCACACAAACAGACATTTTCCAAAAATAGTATATTTCAATTATTTTAGTCATGAATCGTACAGACAAACAGGCAGGCAGACAGGCAGACAGACAGACAGACAGACAGGCCGTTTCCAAAAATGGTTTATTTTAATTATTTTAGTCATGAAACGTACAGACAGACAGACAGGCAGGCAGACAGACAGATAGACAGACAGGCAGGTAGACAGACCGATAGACAGACAGACAGGCATTTTCCAAAAATAGTTTATTTCAATTATTTTAGTCATGAATCGTACAGAGAGACAGACAGGCAGACAGACAGACAGACATTTTCCAAAAATAGTTTATTTTAATTATTTTAGTCATGAAACGTACAGACAGACAGACAGGCATTTTCCAAAAATAGTTTATTTCAATTATTTTAGTCATGAATCGTACAGACAGACAGGCAGGCAGACAGGCAGATAGACAGACAGGCAGGCAGGCAGGCAAACACAGACAGACAGACAGGCAGGCAGTTTCCAAAAATAGTTTATTTTAATTATTTTAGTCATGAAACGTACAGACAGACAGGCAGGCAGGCAGACAGACAGATAGACAGACAGACAGACAGGCAGGCAGACAGACAGATAGACAGACAGACAGACAGGCAGGCAGACAGACAGATAGACAGATAGACAGATAGACAGGCAGACAGACAGACAGGAATTTTCCAAAAATAGTTTTTCAATTATTTTAGTCATGAATCGTACAGAGAGACAGGCAGGCAGGCAGACAGACAGACAGGCATTTTCCAAAAATAGTTTATTTTAATTATTTTAGTCATGAAACGTACAGACAGACAGGCATTTTCCAAAAATAGTTTATTTCAATTATTTTAGTCAAGAATCGTACAGACAGACAGACAGGCAGGCAGGCAGGCAAACACAGACCAACAGACAGACAGGCAGTTTCCAAAAATAGTTTATTTTAATTATTTTAGTCATGAAACGAACAGACAGACAGACAGGCAGGCAGACAGACTGATAGACAGACAGATAGGCATTTTCCAAAAATAGTTTATTTCAATTATTCTAGTCATGAATCGTACAGACAGACAGGCAGGCAGACAGGCAGGCAGACAGACAGACAGACAGACAGGCCGTTTCCAAAAATAGTTTATTTTAATTATTTTAGTCATGAAATGTACAGACAGACAGACAGACATTTTCCAAAAATAGTTTAATTAAACTATTTTAGTCATGAAACGTAAAGAAAAGTCAAAATTAGTAGTTCGATGTTTTTAACTAATGTCGCAAAATATGTATAAAAATCGCCAAAATCGTCTCATGTAATTAATGGACGTCCCCTAAGTACACATATTGCAGATAGCTACACTTTGATCTAAAGTGTGCACCCCTCTATCTGCAACAGTAGTGTTCAGATAGAGGGGTGCAGTTCAGTTCTGTCATAGGTCACAACCATGTACAATTAGTACTCAATTTTTACATCAAGTAAATTGATTATAGTGTATAGTCTGTAAAATTCTTACTTAAATTCATCAATCATATGTTTGGAAATATTGGGACTCCACACATATTCCACTCGTATCTTCAGCTTGTTGTCAACATGCAGCAGATCAGTTTCCACATTTGCTGGTGGTACTGTGACATCCCCATCTTGCTGCTGCAAGTGTTCAACAAACCCTCTATAGAGATCTCTAATTCTTGTGTCACCAATGAACACAAAGTGAGACTCTTTGCCATAAAATGCCAAGTAACGAAGACACCTTCTTGTATCACTAAAAATAAATAACCCAGAGGGATATATAAATATAATTTTGAAACACTTAATACAATTATTGATTGCAATGCTGGTCTTTGAAGAAAATACTGAGGCTGTTAGTTAGGGGTGGAGTTGGGTCAGAAAATACGGAAATCTCTCATAAACTAAAATGGCCTGGTGAAATTTATTGCTCAATTTGTGTCAGAGAACAGATGAGAATATTCATGCAACAGTCTTCTACAGAAGTGCTTGATTGAGTAAATGCCCATATTCACCAACATCCTATAAACTTTATAGATCCCATAAGCTATTGAATAGATAAAATGTCATTGTGACAGAATATGCCAAAACAAATGTCAAACACCTTGAGTAGCACTTGCAATTGGAGCTTTGATGACACCTTTTGTTTAATTATTCAGTGTTTCCAATAGAGAGAATCTAAAGCAACTACATTCCCTGGATAATGTAATTATTGTTGCTATAACAACAAATACTTATGGCTTCTAGCTATTGATAGATTTATGGAACATTAGTGAATACAGGGGACAGAGATCATGAAATGTCATGGCACATGAAGAGATCAGTTATGTTCGTTATTTTATAAAGTAGCATGCAGATTCATGATGGTTGCCACCCTAGAGTTCAACTAGATAATCCTGTTATAATAATGTCGTAACAAGCGCTCTTCTACAACAAAATCTCAACAAGTTTAGTATGTGTCTGTTAGGACTTAGCTACTTCAGAAAGTCTTTCCCAAGGTTTCCAACACATTTATTTTCATGCAAAATTGCATAATACCTATCAGGATCCCAGTATTCAGAATTCTGATTTTGCAATCCGTAAACACAGGCACTATTAACCCTCTAATTCCCAACTGCACCTCAAGGCAGACCACATTTAATTGCATATAAAGATGCATTCAAATATTAAAAAACTTCAACAACCTCAAGGCGGGCATATCTTTAGCAGGTGTTAGAAAGTGATAGTATACCAATAGTCAACATTTGAATACAGATTCATTCATCAGCAGTCTACAATAATATGAGAGATATGAAACACTTAATACAGTTATTGATTGCAATGCTGGTCTTTAAAGAAAATACTGAGGCTGTTAGTTAGGGGTGGAGTTGGTCAGAAACTGTGAAAATCTCTCATAAACTAAAATGGCCTGGTGAAATGTATTGCTCAATTTGTGTCAGAGAACTGATGAGAATATTCATATTTTGCATAACGATAACAAATTTGGGACCCTCTAAGGGCCAAATTTGTTATCGTCTTGCAAAAATATTCCTCATACTACTATAGACTGCTGATGAATCAATGAATGAATCTGTAATCTTAATTCCAAAACATACATTCAATGTTTTTAACTAATGTTGCAAATAAGTATAAATTAAGTCTTACATCTTTGAGTAATGGTGCAACATACAGCCATAAGGCTGCCACTCTTGGTCCCCCTTATAGCGTCCATCAGACAACAACCACCGACACGAATTTGAACCTAAAAGTGCAACAATTGCAACTCAAATTGAAACGAAAAACAATTGATAGCCACAGACCATATCTAATGTGCAGCAGTTCATGGTAGCAAGCAAATCCAATAACCAAAAACAACGCAATGCGTTTCGCATTGGTGGCGTTAATCTGCTCGATAAGCCTCTCAGCACCCGATTTTTCGGCCGCCATCGCACCATCCTGCGAATCAACCAAGTACCGGAAAAAAAATCACCAAAACAAATCAACATAACCTACAATCAAAACTGCGTCGCAATGAAAACATTGCGCACAATAAAATAATCCAAATAAAACGTACCCCTCACACACAATGTTTGTGGTAGTAATTCGATACGAAACTAATTAAACCCGACGTCGGAATTGTTTATGCATTTTACTCTTTTTGTTTTTCATGAAGACAACGCATACAAGTGTAGCCACAATAAATAAAACAAAACTGATATTGATTTACCGATATCACACGAGCCAGCAAGGGCATGATATCGTATTGGTGTTTTTAAATCTCGCGCGTTTTCTCGATTACCCAATTGGGCTGTTTGAAATCCCGCCGTCCGGCCGAGGTGGGACGAAATAAAAGCGGTTGACTGCATCATTTGTCTGAGGTTCCGGTCGCGGTCGAGAGGGTGTTTGTGTGTTGTCCGGCTGCAGATTTTTGCAACAACTCTTTGCGAGTGTACGGCGTTTGTGACCAGAGGAGGACTGCTGTACGCGTTACCAAGGGCCCGTTGGCGCCGCGGTATTGCTATAATGGCTGATATTAAGGTGAGTGGCAGAGGGACGCCGGGAAGGTTATTGGCGGCGGCGACTCGAGGCACCGAAGCCGGTTTTGCAAGGTGTTTTGGGATGAGAAACAATTGCGGGTGTAAGGACGCTTTGTGTGTGGCGTTGGTTTATGTTGAGATTTTAGGCGTTTAGTTTTTATGTGTAACGGGTTTGGTGATTAGGGATTTTTAGGGGGAGTTTAGCTAAAATGGTATACAGGTTGCATAATGGTGGTTGGACCAGACATTTGTTGTGGTGTTAGGAATTCTGATGATAAAAAGAAATGTTAAATTATTGCTGCTTATAATAACTACAATTATATCTGAAAATCACAACCACCAATCTCTGCTGTGTAGTAGTAGTTATAATTCTGGCAATCAAGCATCAGGTTCTTCTGCCATTGATAGTGTATGTGTATAAAGTATTAGGACTTGTGACTTGCTACTTGCGAGACAAGAAATTGTCCACAAGTTTTCTAAAGTATCGTTAATTGAAGTCCAATATAAAATTATTATTACCATACATATATTTGTTGATTTATATCATAATAGTCAAGCGATGCAAATCTTATTTTTTTTAGGAGTACCCTCAGCCCCCTTTGAATAGAATTCAATTCTATATTATATATATATATATATATATATGTATATGTATATATATATGTATATGTATATGTATATATATATATATATATATATATATATATATATATATATATATATATATATATATATATATATATATATAATATAGAATTGAATTCTATTCAAAGGGGGCTGAGGGTACTCCTAAAAAAAATAAGATTTGCATCGCTTGACTATTATGATATAAATCAACAAATATATGTATGGTAATAATAATTTTATATTGGACTTCAATTAACGATACTTTAGAAAACTTGTGGACAATTTCTTGTCTCGCAAGTAGCAAGTCGCAAGTCCTAATACTTTATACACATACACTATCAATGGCAGAAGAACCTGATGGTTGATTGCCAGTTAAAGAATTATAACTACTACTATACAGCAGTGATTCTAAAAGTGGGGGTTGTGAGAAGTATTTGGGTGGTTGCTGTAATGGTGAAGTTTTGATATGACATCCTCTATTATTAACTGTTTCTGTATGTTTATCATTTCTGGATTGTGTTTTTTTAATTTCTACTACCCTTTCAGAGTATGTTTGCCAAAATCGCTGACAAAGATAAAGATGGTGACAAAAATGGAACAGATGCAGCTCCACCACCTGCGAAACAGCCCAAAAAGGCAACAATTGAACACACCTATCAGAAGAAGTCACAGCTGGAGCATATTCTGCTCCGGCCTGACACCTACATTGGTTCAGTAGAGGCTCTCACAGATGTGATGTGGATTTACGACAAGGATGCAGGATCAATGTGTCAGAAAAGCATTACCTATGTGCCTGGTTAGTAATGTTTGGTTAGCTTTTTACTTTCCTAATAGAGTAGTAGGAAAAGAATTTTTTTTTTTAAATAACGATGTAGGTGAAGTGAAAATTCTACTAAAAATACAGTAGAATCGTATTAAAGTAATTGTTCAGAATAAAAAATAATGGCACATTTCTACAAAAATACAACATTTTATTAAATTAATTATTAAGAATGCAAACTAATGTTATTTTAAAAAAAAAAATTAAGTTTTATAAAATTATAATTAATTTTTGAAAACAATTGTGAAGGTAAAGTGACATTTCTACAAGTAATACAAGAAAATTTTATTAAAATAATTTGTTAAGAATGCAAATTAATGGGCCTATGCGAAGTTTTATGAAATTAGAATTTTCGAAAAATTTTGAAAATTTTGAAAATAACGATATAGGTAAAGTGATATTTCTACAATAAATACAACAAAATTTTATTAAAATAATTTGTTAAGAATGCAAATTAATGGGCATATGAAAAGTTTTATAAAATTATATTTTTTTGAAATTTTTGGAAATAATGGTGTAGGTAGTAAAGTGATGTCTACAACAAATACAACAAAATTTTATTAAAATAATTTGTGAAGAATGCAAATTAATGGGGATATGCAAAGTTTTATAAAATTTAATTTTTTTCAAATTTTTGAAAATAATGGTGTAGATAAAGTGATGTCTACTCTACAACAAATACAACAAAATTTTATTAAAATAGTTTGTTAAGAATGCAAATTGATGGGCTTTTGCAAAGTTTTATAAAATGATTAAACTTATAAAATTAGAATTTTCGAAATTTTTGAAAATAACAACGTAGGTAAAGTGACATTTCTGCAAGAAATACAAAAAAAAATTATTACAATAATTTCTTAAGAATGCAAATTAATGGGCTTTTGCAAAGTTTTATAAAATTATTAAACATATATTATAATTTTCGAAAATTTTGAAAATAATAATGTAGGTAAAGTGACATTTCTACAAGAAATACAACAAAATGTTATTAAAATAATTTGTTAAGAATGTAAATGAATGGGCATATGCAAAGTTTTATAAAATTATAATTTTGGAAATTTTTGAAAATAATGGTGTAGGTAAAGTGATGTCTACACCAATTACAACAAAATTTTATTAAAATAATTTATTAAGAATGTAAATTAATGGGCTTATGCAAAGTTTTCATAAAATAATTAAAATTTTATAAAATTAAAAAATTCGAATTTTTGAAATTTTTGAAAATAACGATGTAGATAAAGTGACATTTCTACAACAAATACAACAAAATTTTATTAAAATAATTTGTTAAGAATGCAAATTAATGGGCTTTTGCAAAGTTTTATAAAATTATTAAACATATATTATAATTTTCGAAATTTTTGAAAATAACTATATAGGTAAAGTGACATTTCTACAAGAAATACAACAAAATGTTATTAAAATAATTTGTTAAGAATGCAAATTAATGGGCATATGCAAAGTTTTATAAAGTTATAATTTTGGAAATTTTTTAAAATAATGGTGTAGGTAAAGTGATGTCTACACCAAATACAACAAAATTTTATTAAAATAATTTATTAAGAATGTAAATTAATGGGCTTATGCAAAGTTTTCATAAAATTATTAAAATTTTAAAAAGTTATAAAATTCGAATTTTTGAAATTTTTGAAAATAACGATGTAGGTAAAGTGACATTTCTACAACAAATACAACAAAATTTTATTAAAATAATTTGTTAAGAATGCAAATTAATGGGCTTTTGCAAAGTTTTATAAAATTATTAAACATATAATATTATAATTTTCGAAATTTTTGAAAATAACAATGTAGGTAAAGTGACATTTCTACAAGAAATACAACAAAATTTTATTAAAATAATTTGTTAAGAATGCAAATTAATGGGCATATGCAAAGTTTTATAAAATTATAATTTTGGAAATTTTTGAAAATAATGGTGTAGGTAAAGTGAGGTCTACACCAAATACAACAATATTTTATTAAAATAATTTATTAAGAATGTAAATTAATGGGCTTATGCAAAGTTTTCATAAAATTATTAAAATTTTAAAAAGTTATAAAATTCTAATTTTTGAAATTTTTGAAAATAACGATGTAGGTAAAGTGACATTTCTACACTAAATACAACAAAATTTTATTAAAATAATTTGTTAAGAATGCAAATTAATGGGCTTTTGCAAAGTTTTATAAAATTATTAAACATATATTATAATTTTCGAAAATTTTTAAAATAACAATGTAGGTAAAGTGACAATTCTACAAGAAATACAACAACATTTTATTACAATAATTTGTTAAGAATGCAAATTAATGGGCATATGCAAAGTTTTATAAAATTATAATTTTGGAAATTTTTGAGAATAATGGTGTAAGTAAAGTGATGTCTACCCCAATTACAACAAAATTTTATTAAAATAATTTATTAAGAATGTAAATTAATGGGATTATGCAAAGTTTTCATAAAATTATTAAAATTTTATAAAATTCAAAAATTCGAATTTTAGAAATTTTCGAAATAACGATATAGATAAAGTGACATTTCTACAACAAATACAACAACATTTTATTAAAATAATTTGTTAAGAATGCAAATTAATGGGCTTTTGCAAAGTTTTATAAAATTATTAAACATATATTATAATTTTCGAAAATTTTGAAAATAACAATGTAGGTAAAGTGACATTTCTACAAGAAATACAACAAAATGTTATTAAAATAATTTGTTAAGATTGCAAATTAATGGGCATATGCAAAGTTTTATAAAATTATAATTTTGGAAATTTTTGAAAATAATGGTTTGTAAAGTGATGTCTACACCAAATACAATAAAATTTTATTAAAATAATTTATTAAGAATGTAAATTAATGGGCTTATGCAAAGTTTTCATAAAATTATTAAAATTTTATAAAATTAAAAAATTCGAATTTTTGAAATTTTTGAAAATAACGATGTAGGTAAAGTGACATTTCTACAAATACAACAAAATTTGATTAAAATAATTTGTTAAGAATGCAAATTAATGGGCTTTTGCAAAGTTTTATAAAATTATTAAACATATATTATAATTTTCGAAAATTTTGAAAATAACAATGTAGGTAAAGTGACATTTCTACAAGAAATACAACAAAATTTTATTACAATAATTTGTTAAGAATGCAAATTAATGGGCATATGCAAAGTTTTATAAAATTATAATTTTGGAAATTTTTGAAAATAATGGTGTAAGTAAAGTGATGTCTACACCAAATACAACAAAATTTTATTAAAATAATTTATTAAGAATGTAAATTAATGGGCTTATGCAAAGTTTTCATAAAATTATTAAAATTTTATAAAATTCAAAAATTCGAATTTTAGAAATTTTCGAAATAACGATATAGATAAAGTGACATTTCTACAACAAATACAACAACATTTTATTAAAATAATTTGTTAAGAATGCAAATTAATGGGCTTTTGCAAAGTTTTATAAAATTATTAAACATATATTATAATTTTCGAAATTTTTGAAAATAACTATATAGGTAAAGTGACATTTCTACAAGAAATACAACAAAATGTTATTAAAATAATTTGTTAAGAATGCAAATTAATGGGCATATGCAAAGTTTTATAAAGTTATAATTTTGGAAATTTTTTAAAATAATGGTGTAGGTAAAGTGATGTCTACACCAAATACAACAAAATTTTATTAAAATAATTTATTAAGAATGTAAATTAATGGGCTTATGCAAAGTTTTCATAAAATTATTAAAATTTTAAAAAGTTATAAAATTCGAATTTTTGAAATTTTTGAAAATAACGATGTAGGTAAAGTGACATTTCTACAACAAATACAACAAAATTTTATTAAAATAATTTGTTAAGAATGCAAATTAATGGGCTTTTGCAAAGTTTTATAAAATTATTAAACATATAATATTATAATTTTCGAAATTTTTGAAAATAACAATGTAGGTAAAGTGACATTTCTACAAGAAATACAACAAAATTTGATTAAAATAATTTGTTAAGAATGCAAATTAATGGGCATATGCAAAGTTTTATAAAATTATAATTTTGGAAATTTTTGAAAATAATGGTGTAGATAAAGTGAGGTCTACACCAAATACAACAATATTTTATTAAAATAATTTATTAAGAATGTAAATTAATGGGCTTATGCAAAGTTTTCATAAAATTATTAAAATTTTATAAAATAAAAAAATTCGAATTTTTGAAATTTTTGAAAATAACAATGTAGGTAAAGTGACATTTCTACAAGAAATACAACAAAATGTTATTAAAATAATTTGCATTTGAATGAATGCAAATTAATGGGCATGTGCAAAGTTTTATAAAATTATAATTTTGGAAATTTTTGAAAATAATGGTGTAAGTAAAGTGATGTCTACACCAAATACAACAAAATTTTATTAAGAATGTAAATTAATGGGCATATGCAAAGTTTTCATAAAATTTTATAAAATAAAAAAATTCTAATTTTCGAAAATTTTGAAAATAACAATGTAGGTAAAGTACCATTTCTACAAGAAATACAACAAAATGTTATTAAAATAATTTGTTAAGAATGCAAATTAATGGGCATATGCAAAGTTTTATAAAGTTATAATTTTGGAAATTTTTGAAAATAATGGTGTAGGTAAAGTGATGTCTACACCAAATACAACAAAATTTTATTAAAATAATTTATTAAGAATGTAAATCAATGGGCTTATGCAAAGTTTTCATAAAGTTATTAAAATTTTAAAAAATTATAAAATTCGAATTTTTGAAATTTTTGAAAATAACGATGTAGGTAAAGTGACATTTCTACAACAAATACAACAAAATGTTATTAAAATAATTTGCATTTGAATGAATGCAAATTAATGGGCATGTGCAAAGTTTTATAAAATTATAATTTTGGAAATTTTTGAAAATAATGGTGTAAGTAAGTGATGTCTACACCAAATACAACAAAATTTTATTAAGAATGTAAATTAATGGGCATATGCAAAGTTTTCATAAAATTTTATAAAATTAAAAAATTCTAATTTTCGAAAATTTTGAAAATAACAATGTAGGTGAAGTGCCATTTCTACAAGAAATACAACAAAATGTTATTAAAATAATTTGTTAAGAATGCAAATTAATGGACATGTGCAAAGTTTTATAAAATTATAATTTTGGAAATTTTTGAAAATAATGGTGTAAGTAAAGTGATGTCTATACCAAATACCACAAAATTTTATTAAAATAATTTATTAAGAATGTAAATTAATGGGCTTATGCAAAGTTTTCATAAAATTATTAAAATTTTATAAAATTAAAAAGTTCGAATTTTTGAAATTTTTGAAAATAACGATGTAGGTAAAGTGACATTTCTACAACAAATACAACAAAATTTGATTAAAATAATTTATTAAGAATGCAAATTAATGGGCTTTTGCAAAGTTTTATAAAATTATTAAACATATATTATAATTTTCGAAAATTTTGAAAATAACAATGTAGGTAAAGTGCCATTTCTACAAGAAATACAACAAAATGTTATTAAAATTATTTGTTAAGAATGCAAATTATTGGGCATATGCAAAGTTTTATAAAATTATAATTTTGGAAATTTTTGAAAATAATGGTGTAAGTAAAGTGATGTCTACACCAAATACAACAAAATTTTATTAAAATAATTGATTAAGAATGTAAATTAATGGGCAAATGCAAAGTTTTCATAAAACTATTAAAATTTTAAAAAATTAAAAAATTCGAATTTTTGAAATTTTTGAAAATAACTATGTAGGTAAAGTGACATTTCTACAACAAATAATGGTTTTAGGTATATTGATGTTTCTACGAAGAATACAAGAAAACTTTACTAAAATAAATTGTTCAAAAAGCAAATCAATGGGCTTATTTAAAGTTTTATTAAAAAAATATTTAAAATTTCGAAATTTTTGAAAATAAAATTGTAGGTAAAGTGACATTTCTACCAATAATACAACAACATTTTATTAAAATAAAATGTTCAGAATGCAAATTAATGCGCGTATGCAAAGTTTCATTAAATTATAATTTTCAATTTTTTTTGGAAATAACGTTGTAGGTAAAGTAACATTTCTACAAATTAAACTTTATTAAAAGAAATTGTTCAAAATGCAAATTAATGGGCTTATGTAAAGTTTTATAAAAACAAAAACTATTTAAAATTTCGAAATTTTTGAAAATAACATAGTTAAAGTGACATTTCTGCGAATAATACAATAAACTTTATGAAAATAAATTGTTGACAATGATAAATAATGGGCCTATACAATCTTTTATACAATTATAATTTGCGAAATTTTTGGAAATAAACATGTAGGTAAAGTAATTTTCTACAAGTAATACAACAAAATCTTATTAAAATAATGTGTTAATCATGCAAATTAATGGGCTTATGGAAATTTTTATCAAAATATTAAAATTTTCAAAATTTTTGAAAATAAATTATTCAGAATAATAATGAGACTGCACTTTTTTTTAAATTTGTCCTTTGATATCTACAACCCCTGAAGCCCTGCTCTGATACAGTAAGAGGATGTTTACATTTTCTTTTTAACTTGATATTGATCATTTATCAAGTAAAGCATGAGATTAGAGTCTTACATTAAAGACCTAACTAACTACAGATTATTTATTACCTATGAATTGAGTCTAATGGATATAGTCTAGATACAAATTGTTGGGTACTTTTGTTGTTGTCTAAAAGATTGAATCTTGTTGTTTATGTAGATATTTGTTTGCTTGTATTTCTTCCGTTAGATACTTCTGACCTTCATTGTGTTTTATTGCAGTTCGTATAATGATGGCGCTTCCTCCGTGTGCTCATGGTACAGCACTTGGAGGAAGGGCCATGAGTGTTTTGTATTGTATATTGTGTATCGGTTAAAAATAACGATGTATGTAAATGACATTTTTGACATTTTTTGAACCGATACACAACATACAATACAAATCACTCAATCAACGCCTTTCCTCCAAGTGCTGTACCAAAACTACAGCAAAACTTTTTTTAAATAAGTTGTTCAGAATGATGCCAATAATATGTTTGTATCCTTGTACACACTGTCATCATAAATCATCATTTCTTTACTGTAGGTTTGTACAAAATATTCGATGAAATCCTCGTGAACGCCGCCGATAACAAACAGCGCGACAAAAACATGGATTGCATAAAGATCGAAATAAACGCGGACAGCAACACCATATCAGTCTGGAACAATGGCCAGGGTATTCCCGTTGCAATGCACAAAGAAGAAAACATGTACGTCCCCACTATGATCTTCGGGCATTTACTCACATCATCCAACTACAACGATTCAGAAGAGAAGGTTACTGGAGGCCGAAACGGTTACGGTGCAAAGTTGTGCAACATTTTCAGTACAAAATTCACGGTAGAAACAGGCGCACGCGAATACAAGCGGCATTTCAAACAGACCTGGGGTAGCAACATGACGAAAGCATCCGATCCAAAAGTGAAAGACTTTTTCGATGACGATTACACGAAAATAACCTTCTGTCCCGACCTATCAAAGTTCAAAATGGAAAAACTTGATGACGATATAATCGGGCTTATGTCGCGTCGAGCGTACGACATAGCCGCATCTAGCCGAGGCGTCAAAGTCTTTCTAAACGGCAAACGATTGCCCGTGAAAAATTTTAAAGACTACATCGATTTATATATTAAAGGCCAAGACGAAGAAATGGGGCAACCTCTAAAAATCATCCATGAGAACGTGAGTGAGCGCTGGGAGGTTGCAATGACCCTCTCCAGTCGCGGTTTTCAGCAAGTCTCATTCGTCAACAGCATAGCTACTACTAAAGGCGGTCGTCATGTTGACTATATCACCGATATGATTGTGAAACAACTGATTGAGGTGCTTAAAAAGAAGAATAAAGGTGGTGTGCCAATTAAGCCATTCCAAGTAAAAAACCACATGTGGATTTTTATTAATTGCCTCATTGTAAACCCAACATTCGATTCACAAACTAAAGAGAACATGACGCTGCAAACTAAAAACTTTGGATCCAAATGCGCTTTATCAGACAAATTTATTAACACGATTATCAAGAGTGGTATAGTGGAGTCTGTACTATCATGGGCGAAATTTAAGGCGCAAAACCAGTTGGAGCGGGCTGGTGGTAAAAAGTATAGCAAAATAAAAGGTGTGCCTAAACTAGAGGATGCTAACGAGGCTGGAACTAGAAATGCACTTAAGTGCACTTTGATTTTAACAGAGGGAGACTCAGCTAAGTCGTTAGCTGTGTCTGGTTTGGGTGTAATCGGAAGGGATTACTATGGCGTGTTTCCGTTGCGCGGTAAATTGTTAAACGTACGCGAAGCCACTCATAAACAAATCTTGGAAAATGCGGAAATCAATAATCTCATTAAAATATTGGGGCTGCAGTACAAGATCAAATATAATAGCGAGGAGGATATGAAGACGTTGCGATATGGAAAGGTATTTCGTTGTTTATTTTGGGTGACTTGGTTCTGATTTTAATGTGATTTCAGGTTATGATAATGACTGATCAGGATCAGGATGGTTCTCACATCAAGGGGCTGCTGATTAATTTTATCCATTACAACTGGCCTGAGTTGCTCAAGCAGAATTTCTTGGAGGAGTTCATTACGCCTATTGTGAAGGCTACTAAGCGGACTGAAGAACTTTCATTCTACTCACTGCCTGAGTTTGAGGAGTGGAAGACGAATACACCTAATAATCATACGTACTCTATCAAATACTACAAAGGTAATTATTTTTGAAACTATGTAAGTATCTTATATATTGGGGTATCTTACATTTGTGGTTGGTAATTATAGTTTATTAACTATATAATAGGGTGTTCTGTAAATTGCATGAACTAAATTATCAACTTATAATTCACTCTGATTATGAATTAAGCCTACATGAAATTAATTGAATCATCATTCAATTTTTCAAGATAACAATATCTTATAATATTAGAATTTAAATTTAAGATCAATTTATTACCGAATATAACTAAATAGAAAAAATCTAAAATACTTGAATTATAAAAAATTACAGATAGTAGTATACTATAGCGTTCAAGTCACTTGAAATGAATTGGAGTAGATTTGGTTGGTGTTGAATCATTCCTCCGTTTGCATAGTTTTATTTTCCGAATACAGTAAGAATAAAACTATGCAAACAGGGGGATGATTCAACATCAACCAAACCTATTCCAATTCGTCATTTCAAGTGACTTGAACGCTATAGTACTATTTTCTGTAATTATTTATAATTCAAGTATTTTAGTTTAGTAATAAATTGATGTTAAATTTAAATTCTAATAGTTACATTTGATTATGCTTATAGGTTTGGGTACCTCCACTTCGAAGGAGGCACGCGAATATTTTACCAACATGACCCGGCACAGGATTCGTTTCCGATACAGTGGTCAACAGGATGATGATCATATCATATTGGCATTCAGTAGGAAACATATTGAGCACCGTAAGGAATGGCTAACGAATTTCATGGTGGAAAGTAAACGGCGTAAGGAGCTCGGTTTGGCGGAGAAGTATTTGTACGAGAAAAATACCCGATTTGTAACCTATACAGACTTTGTGAATTTGGAACTGGTGCTCTTTTCGAATGCGGATAATGTTCGTTCGATTCCTTGTTTGGTGGATGGTATGAAACCGGGCCAGAGGAAGGTGTTGTTTACTTGTATCAAGCGTAATGATAAGAAAGAGGTGAAGGTGGCTCAGCTAGCTGGTTCTGTTGCCGAACAATCGGCTTACCATCACGGTGAGGTTTCGTTGTGCATGACCATAGTGAATCTAGCGCAGAACTTTGTGGGTTCTAACAATATTAATTTGCTTGAACCGAGAGGTCAGTTCGGTACTAGGCTGACTGGGGGAAAAGACTCGGCTAGCCCTAGGTATATTTTCACTAAAATGTCGCCTTTAACGAGAATGATTTTCCATCCGCACGACGATCCGCTGCTTAAACATGAGTATGATGACAACGTTAAAATCGAACCAACATGGTATGTTCCAATTATACCAATGGTTTTGGTGAATGGCGCTGATGGTATTGGAACGGGTTGGATGACAAAAATCCCCAATTACAATCCCAGAGAGATTGTGTCGAATATCCGAGCTTTATTGGATGGCGAAGAAGTTAAACCCATGATGCCATGGTATAAAAATTTCAGAGGCACTGTTGATGAGGGCGGAGAAGGTGGCAAGTATGTTGTGAGCGGAGAGATTGCGATCACCGCAAATGATAAATTGGAAATCACTGAATTACCTGTCGGCACATGGACACAGAATTATAAAGAGAACGTTTTGGAGCCGCTGACTAATGGCAGTGATAAAACAAAAGCGGTTATTGCCGATTACAAGGAGTACAATACGGATACTACTGTTAAATTTGTTATAACATTGCTGCCAGGGCAGATGGCTAATGTGGAGAAGGAGGGTTTCCATAAAGTGTTTAAGCTGCAGGCAGTTGTTAACACGTCTTCCATGTGTGTTTTTGATGAGCTGGGTTGTCTTCGAAGGTATGTTACTAATTTCTTATTAAGCAGTTAAAGTATTAAGAATTTGTTTGGCTAAAATTGATTTTCAAAAAATCTCAAGGTGGTGTAACCTCTTAACACACATTTAGGGACAATACCTGCCA
Source organism: Lordithon lunulatus (assembly GCA_963942505.1). Classification (NCBI taxonomy): domain Eukaryota; kingdom Metazoa; phylum Arthropoda; class Insecta; order Coleoptera; family Staphylinidae; genus Lordithon; species Lordithon lunulatus. The sequence goes on from OZ012666.1 coordinate 70,865,239, forward strand.
ATTCGGATTTTTGTTTTATAGAGTTGATTCCGTTATGGATATCCTGCGAGAATTCTACGATCTGCGTTTGAAAATGTACGGCAGTCGTAAGGACTATCTAGAGGGCATGTTAACGGCTGAAGCGGAGAAGCTTTCAAATCAGGCACGCTTCATCATGGAGAAGTGCAATGGAACCGTCGTGGTGGAAAACAAGAAACGCAAAGCGATCGTGGAAGAGTTGATCAAGCGGGGCTACACCGCCGACCCGGTGGCGTCGTGGAAGTTAAGCAAACTGGGTGAGCAGGAAGAGGAGGATGCCCCTGAAGAGGACGAGCAGTCGAGTACAGCTAGTGTTAAAGACCCCGAAAAGGCGTTTAAGAGTCTGACTGATGTCAAAAAATTCGATTATTTGCTCGGTTTATCCATGTGGATGTTGACTGATGAGAAAAAGAAGGATTTGCTCGATCAGCGCGATGTTAAATTGGCCGAGTTGGAAATTTTGAGAAAGAAGACGCCTGCAGACCTGTGGCGCGAGGATTTAGATTTGTTCTGTGACAAACTGCACGTCATTGAGGAAAAAGAGAGGGCAGACGAGATTTCCGAGGTGGTAAAGAAAGAAAAGAAAGCTGGGGTGAGTACAACCAACTCTATGGTAGATGACGTAATGATATAATGGGTATATGGTTTCTCTAGTGTGGCCTATGGAGACAAGTTTTTACCTTTTTAAACGCGAATCAGACAAGATATTTTATTTTATGAATATTTATACACACTAGTTTACAAATAAAGAAACAGAAATTAATTCGTTGTGGCATCTACTATGTAGTTAGTTTTTTCCATAGAAGAAATGCAATCTTTAAAAAAATGTAATACACTTACAATTTATTTATTATTTGAAACATGTTTTACCACACAGTTGTGATACATTAGTTATGATGAAATCACTTTTTGTGGTGAAATATATTGCACATAATAAACAAATACAAGTGTATTACTTTGTTAAATATGTAAATAAATTTTAAGGCTCGATTGTATAAAGCATATAACTCTCAAGTTAATTCCAATACTTTTGAAAAGTTTGACACATAATGTGACATCATATTATTGGTGTTTGGGCAAAAAGGAAATCAGGAAATGTTCCAGCCTTGATATACGATAATTTTCTACGGTTAGGAACGAACATGAGTTAAAAACACAATTGCATAACTCATTCTATTACATATAAAATTATATCAAATGAAATAAGCAGTAGAAAAATGTTGAGAGATCAAAATAAATTTTGATTTTAAACCTCAGTGTTGTTTACAACTAGTCAGAAACAGGTGATATAAATGTAATATTTCAAATTAATCACGGGGGAAAAAAGCGCATGTTCATGAAATATAGCTTGAAAAGTGTATAAACAATTTGTAATTGTGTGTAGCCTCAGGGTGGTAAGAGGAAGATCGACATATCAGACACGTTGCCCTCGAAGTCGGTCACCCGAATCGAGCCAGTCATATCCGAAGATTTGAAAAAGAAAATACAGGTTGCCGCCAAATCCAAAGAAAGGAGGAAGATCAAAAAGGAAAGCCCTGGTGCATCGGTGAGTTGTTAAAAAAATATCTTCATACCCTAACTTCTCCCTAGCACCTTCTCCAACTAACTCATGTATAGATTAAACAGGAGGGAACTTGGCGGGTATCCCCGTCTGGCCCGAACATCCCTATCTTGCCTGGACATCGCTGTTAACCCCGGCATTCCGCCAACAGCCAATTTCGATTCACACGTTCTAATCTGTTCTTCATCATTGTCACCACTAATTTCAGCAATATGTGTTTCTAATGTATTATCTTTACTAGATGGAGGAGGATGAGTTTGATGGTATGGTGAAGAATTCTAAAACACTCAAGGATAAACTAGGCACACCGGATGCTGCTGAGAAGAAGGGCAAGGGCAAGAAGGCAGTGAAGGATGGAATGAAACAAACCAAATTGAATTTCAAGGCAAAGAGTCCAGCTAAAGGTGATTATTGTTATATTTTTAATTCAAATTTACACTGCAATTGCAATTCTTCCATCATTGAAAGCTCCAAAGAAAATTATATGTCAACAGTCTTTTTAATAGTAATGCATGCAGGGATTGTTATTTTTATTTTTTCTCAAAAATTACTTAATATTTTCTATTCAGGGTTTCACTGTTCCATTAAGAAAATTTGTAGGTAGGTATATATACCTTGAATAGCGCTTGTGATTGGAGCTTTGATAACACCTTTTGTTTAATTTTTCAGTGTTTCCAATATAGAGAGAAACTAAAATAACTATGTTCTCTAGATAATTTATGTATTGTTGCTATAACAACGAATACTTATGGGTTCAATAGCTATTGATAGCTTTATGTAACATCGGTGAATACGGGGGTCAATATAGCTACATGTGTAATAAGTGAGCAGTTGGTATGTGTAAAAGAAACAATTGCGCATTATAGACTCGTAACGCGCAATTGTTTCTTTTACACATACCAACTGCTCACTTATTACACATGTAGCTACATTGACCACCGTGTTTGCGTATGCAATTTCAATATTCTCTGGTATACATTATTATCATTGGTTCTTGCATATAACATTTTGTGCCTACACAGGTAGGGTCATTTTGACCAACCTAACACTATAGCAGACTTTAATTTTCCACCTCAGGATATTCCACCTATGATTAATGATTTCTACGATCCCTAGCTTGAGTGGCCGTTTGTTCAGTAAATCCCTAATCATCTATTTCTCTTTATTATTTCAGCTAATGGTAAGAAGCGTGGCAAAAAGGGCAGTGAATCTGAAGACGTCTCCGATGAAAATTCCGACCCCGAAGTAAGTTATAAGAGCCCACCAGTTAGGGAGCGCTCAAGTGTGCGACGGAACACAACCAAACCAATCCGATACACCGACTCTGATAGCGACAACTCTTCCAAAGACGACGACGTCCCTCTACACGAAAACGTTGCCGTTACACAGACGGGCAGCAGCGTAGCAAAGCTCGAAATCGATGACAGCGACGAAGACGATCCGCCGCCCGTGCGCAACATGGAGAGCAGCGAGGACATGTTCGACAGCCTGATTGGCAAGTCGCCCGCGTCGCCGCCACCCTCCAAAGCGCCGCCGAAGCGCAAACGCGCCCCTAATAAAGACGACCTCACCGATTCCGATGGCAAGAAAGACTCTGAACCCAAAAAACCAACAAAAGCAAAATCTAAAAAGAAGAAGGTGGACAGCGATGATGAACTCGAGCTGGTGAAAGATAAACCCAAAAAGGCTGCGCCTAAGAAAAAGAAGGGCGACAGCGATGATGATTTTGACGAGTCACCGGGGGCGTCACCAGTGGCGCCACAGTCCCGAGGCGGCGGCCGCGCCAGAAAACCCACCAAGTTTGTATTCGACGACTCGGACGAATCGTTCTGAAATCCCCAACATAGCAAATAGGTTTTATACTAATGATTCAAATTTAATTTATTTTTAAAACTAATTTCAACAGTTTGTTAAATACGTCCTTGTATAATTTTACTATTCAACAGTTCTATGTTCTTTTTATTTTACAAATATGGAATAACTTTTTTAACGATTCCTATTAATAAATATATGTATATTAATTTGTTGATTATTTCTACCCGCAACAAATAGGTGATTCAAGCTCGTGGATACAAGACGTATGTTAAATGATGAGAGAGATGTAAAAGTAATTTCAAATTGATTTTGACAGGTTTGAACCTGCGCCATCTGTTATTGGTAATAATGCATTAAATTACATTAAAGGTGCTTTCGTTTAACCGCCCCGTGGCGTCCTGTATCACTCCAAGTGATATCGGTTGTAAGGGGCATCGGGAGGGACAAATAGAAAAAGAGTATACACCCGGAGCAGCAAATAGTGATAAACGAAAGCAGCATAAGGTGAGTATTTTATACTCACCTTAAACTATTTTCGTTTTCATGAATTAAATTGTACACGAATTTGCAATTTATTTAAATTTTTCAAAATCTTAATTGAACTGTCATGGAAGAATAGGGGATAAAGGATTTGGAAATAAATTTTGAAAAATCGAATTTGGCATACAATTTGCTTGTATTTTATAGCAACAAATCGCGATTTTACCGCCAAAATGAATTAGTTTTGGTCACACATATACATTGATAACCCACAAGTCACTATTATTTTCTTAAAAAAAAATCAAAATTTGAAAAAAAATTGTTTTCAGGTAAAGTGTCATTAGTGTAATAGCTATAGCAAAAAGCTATTAAAATAAGTTAATTAGAATCAATTTAAATGGATGTATATACATTTTCATAAAAGACACTTGAATTTGACAAACTGCCAAAATTTGAAAAAAAAGTTTCAGATAAAGTGTCATTTTTGGAATAGCTACAGCAAAAAGTTATTAAGATAAGTTGATTATAATTATTTAATATGTATGTATATAAATTTTCACAAAAGACACTTGAGTTTGAGAAACTGCCAAAATTTGGAAAAAAAAGTTTCAGGTAAAGTGTCATTTTTGTAATAACTACAGCAAAAAGTTATGAAGATAAGTTGATTAGAATAATTTAATATGTATGTATACAAATTTTCACGAAAGACACTTGAGTTTGACAAACTGCCAAATTTTGAAAAAAAAAGTTTCAGGTAAAGTGTCATTTTTGTAATAGCTACAGCAAAAAGTTATTAAGATAAGTTGATTAGAATCATTTAATATGTATGTATACAAATTTTGACAAAATACACTTGAGTTTGACAAACTGCCAAATTTTGAAAAAAAAAAGTTTCAGGTAAAGTGTCATTTTTGTAATAGCTACAGCAAAAAGTTATTAAAATAAATTGATTAGAATCATTTAATATGTATGTATACAAATTTTCACAAAATACACTTGAGTTTGATAAACTGCCAAATTTTGAAAAAAAAAGTTTCAGGTAAAGTGTCATTTTTTGTAATAGCTACAGCAAAAACTTATTAAGATAAATTGATTAGAATAATTTAATATGTATCTATACAAATTTTCACAAAATACACTTGAGTTTGACAAACTGCCAAATTTTGAAAAAAAAAAGTTTCAGGTAAAGTGTCATTTTTGTAATAGCTACAGCAAAAAGTTATTAAGATAAGTTGATTAGAATCATTTAATATGTATGTATACAAATTTTGACAAAATACACTTGAGTTTGACAAACTGCCAAATTTTGAAAAAAAAAAGTTTCAGGTAAAGTGTCATTTTTGTAATAGCTACAGCAAAAAGTTATTAAAATAAATTGATTAGAATCATTTAATATGTATGTATACAAATTTTCACAAAATACACTTGAGTTTGATAAACTGCCAAATTTTGAAAAAAAAAGTTTCAGGTAAAGTGTCATTTTTTGTAATAGCTACAGCAAAAACTTATTAAGATAAATTGATTAGAATAATTTAATATGTATCTATACAAATTTTCACAAAATACACTTGAGTTTGACAAACTGCCAAATTTTGAAAAAAAAAAAAAAAAGTTTCAGGTAAAGTGTCATTTTTGTAATAGCTACAGCAAAAAGTTATTAAGATAAGTTGATTAGAATCATTTAATATGTATGTATACAAATTTTGACAAAATACACTTGAGTTTGACAAACTGCCAAATTTTGAAAAAAAAAAGTTTCAGGTAAAGTGTCATTTTTGTAATAGCTACAGCAAAAAGTTATTAAAATAAATTGATTAGAATCATTTAATATGTATGTATACAAATTTTCACAAAATACACTTGAGTTTGATAAACTGCCAAATTTTGAAAAAAAAAGTTTCAGGTAAAGTGTCATTTTTTGTAATAGCTACAGCAAAAACTTATTAAGATAAATTGATTAGAATAATTTAATATGTATCTATACAAATTTTCACAAAATACACTTGAGTTTGACAAACTGCCAAATTTTGAAAAAAAAAAAAAAAAGTTTCAGGTAAAGTGTCATTTTTGTAATAGCTACAGCAAAAAGTTATTAAGATAAGTTGATTAGAATCATTTAATATGTATGTATACAAATTTTCACAAAATACACTTGAGTTTGACAAACTGCCAAATTTTGAAAAAAAAAGTTTCAGGTAAAGTGTCCTTTTTGTAATAGCTACAGCAAAAAGTTATTAAGATAAATTGATTAGAATCATTTAATATGTATGTATACAAATTTTCACAAAATACACTTGAGTTTGACAAACTGCCAAATTTTGAAAAAAAAAAGTTTCAGGTAAAGTGTCATTTTTGTAATAGTTACGGCAAAAAGTTATTAAGATAAGTTGATTATAATCAATTAATATGTATGCATACACATTTTCACAAAATACACTTGAGTTTGACAAACTGCCAAATTTAAAAAAAATAAGTTTCAGGTAAAGTGTCATTTTTGAAATAGCTACAACAAAAAGTTATTTAAATAAGTTGATTGTAATCAATTAATATGTATGTATACAAATTTTCACAAAATACACTTGAGCTTGACAAACTGCCAAATTTTGAAAAAAAAAGTTTCAGGTAAAGTGTCATTTTTGTAATAGCTACAGCAAAAAGTTATTAAGATAAGTTGATTAGAATCATTTAATATGTATGTATACAAATTTTCACAAAATACACTTGAGTTTGACAATCTGCCAAATTTTGAAAAAAAAAAGTTTCAGGTAAAGTGTAATTTTTGTAATAGCTACAGTAAAAAGTTATTAAGATAAGTTGATTAGAATCATTTAATATGTATGTATACAAATTTTCACAAAAGACACTTGAGTTTGACAAACTGCCAAATTTTGAAAAAAAAAGTTTCAGGTAAAGTGTCATTTTTGTAATAACTACAGCAAAAAGTTATTAAGATAAGTTGATTAGAATCATTTAATATGTATGTATACAAATTTTCACAAAATACACTTGAGTTTGACAAACTGCCAAATTTTGAAAAAAAAAAAGTTTCAGGTAAAGTGTCATTTTTGTAATAGTTACAGCAAAAAGTTATTAAAATAAATTGATTAGAATCATTTAATATGTATGTATACAAGTTTTCACAAAATACACTTGAGTTTGACAAACTGCCAAATTTTGAAAAAAAAAGTTTCAGGTAAAGTGTCATTTTTGTAATAGCTACAGCAAAAAGTTATTAAGATAAATTGATTAGAATCATGTAATATGTATGTATACAAATTTTCACAAAATACACTTGAGTTTGACAAACTGCCAAATTTTGAAAAAAAAAAAGTTTCAGGTAAAGTGTCATTTTTGTAATAGTTACAGCAAAAAGTTATTAAGATAAATTGATTAGAATCATTTAATATGTATGTATACAAGTTTTCACAAAATACACTTGAGTTTGACAAACTGCCAAATTTTGAAAAAAAAAAGTTTCAGGTAAAGTGTCATTTTTGTAATAGTTACAGCAAAAAGTTATTAAAATAAATTGATTAGAATCATTAAATATGTATGTATACAAGTTTTCACAAAATACACTTGAGTTTGACAAACTGCCAAATTTTGAAAAAAAAAAGTTTCAGGTAAAGTGTCATTTTTGTAATAGCTACAGCAAAAAGTTATTAAGGTAAATTGATTAGAATCATTTAATATGTATGTATACAAATTTTCACAAAATACACTTGAGTTTGACAAATTGCCAAATTTTGAAAAAAAAAGTTTCAGGTAAAGTGTCATTTTTGTAATAACTACAGCAAAAAGTTATTAAGATAAGTTGATTAGAATCATTTAATATGTATGTATACAAATTTTCACAAAATACACTTGAGTTTGACAAACTGCCAAATTTTGAAAAAAAAAAAGTTTCAGGTAAAGTGTCATTTTTGTAATAGTTACAGCAAAAAGTTATTAAAATAAATTGATTAGAATCATTTAATATGTATGTATACAAGTTTTCACAAAATACACTTGAGTTTGACAAACTGCCAAATTTTGAAAAAAAAAGTTTCAGGTAAAGTGTCATTTTTGTAATAGCTACAGCAAAAAGTTATTAAGATAAATTGATTAGAATCATTTAATATGTATGTATACAAATTTTCACAAAATACACTTGAGTTTGACAAACTGCCAAATTTTGAAAAAAAAAAGTTTCAGGTAAAGTGTCATTTTTGTAATAGTTACAGCAAAAAGTTATTAAGATAAATTGATTAGAATCATTTAATATGTATGTATACAAGTTTTCACAAAATACACTTGAGTTTGACAAACTGCCAAATTTTGAAAAAAAAAAGTTTCAGGTAAAGTGTCATTTTTGTAATAGTTACAGCAAAAAGTTATTAAAATAAATTGATTAGAATCATTTAATATGTATGTATACAAGTTTTCACAAAATACACTTGAGTTTGACAAACTGCCAAATTTTGAAAAAAAAAGTTTCAGGTAAAGTGTCATTTTTGTAATAGCTACAGCAAAAAGTTATTAAGATAAATTGATTAGAATCATTTAATATGTATGTATACAAATTTTCACAAAATACACTTGAGTTTGACAAACTGCCAAATTTTGAAAAAAAAAGTTTCAGGTAAAGTGTCATTTTTGTAATAGCTACAGCAAAAAGTTATTAAGATAAGTTGATTAGAATCATTTAATATGTATGTATACAAATTTTCACAAAAGACACTTTAGTTTGAGAAACTGCCAAAATTTGAAAAAAAAATGTCAGGTAAAGTGTCATTTTTGTAATATCTACAGCAAAAAGTTATTAAGATAAGTTGATTATAATCAATTAATATGTATGTATACAAAGTTTCATAAAAGACACTTGAGTTTGACAAACTGTCAAATTTTGAAAAAAAAAGTTTCAGGTAAAGTATCATTTCTGTAATAGCTACGTCAAAAAGTTATTAAGATAAGTTGATTAGAATCATTTAATATGTATATATACAAATTTTCACAAAAGACACTTGAGTTTGAGAAACTGCCAAATTTTGAAAAAAAAGTTTCAGGTAAAGTGTCATTTTTGTAATAGCCACAGCAAAAAGTTATTAAGATAAATTGATTAGAATCAATTAATATGTATGTATACAAATTTTCATAAAAGACACTTGAGTTTGACAAACTGCCAAATTTTGAAAAAAAAGTTTCAGGTAAAGTGTCAATTTTGTAATACCTACAGCAAAAAGTTATTAAAATAAATTATTTAGAATCAAATAGTATAGCGTTGTACAAATTTTCACTAATGACACTATAGTTTGGCCAAATAACAAAATTGGTAAAATTGTATCAGGTAAAGTATTTTCATAAATAACGCTGTAAAATCGTTTAGTTCATGTATTTTTTTAATTAAAAGATATTACATCTAGCTTTATAAGTTTATATATGAGATTAATGTAATATATAATTTTTGTAAATAGAAATTAAAAATCTACAAATATGTGATATCAATGTATATGTGTTTAAGCCTGCTCACCAACGTCAAGGTACTAATTCGTCGAGCAGGAGGGATGGGTTGGGTAGGTTCGAGTATGTTTAAGAAAACCTGCAAAAAAAGTTGGAGAGTGTGGAACGTAAGGATTGTTTTCTATAGCCGTTAAAGCTTCACGTAAAGCATTAACTATTACCGAGATTTATAGGATCTGAAAAGTAGAATGCACATAGTTTTCTATTGGTTGGTTTTAGTAACATAATACCCACACATTTTACACGACTGAACCATCGCCAATATAATCAACCACACTGACCAAGACCACCTTAGGTTCAGCTACACGCCATGCAACAAATACGCACAGGACTCAAAACAATCGTAGGATATCCGAAGATCTAAGGTAGCCACAAAGGACTGAGCTCACTAACAACTTAGTCTTAAACCTAGATCGAGTTGAGTTTAAAGCTGCTTGACCGAACTACGCCTTCGGTTATCATGTTTAGAATCGAGAATATGAAAATGTTTCAGCCGTGCAATAAACACAAGAAAATATACAAAATATATACAGATATCCCAGTGATTTGGCAGGCAGCTGAATTATTTGTAGCAACATTTTTTGTTTATCAAAATTATGTTGTAACATGAAAATTTATAAAATATAAATATGTTCAAAAAGTTAGATTGTAAGTTATTTCAAAGGAAAATATTAATTATTATGAAAAATTAATGTTTAAAAAAAATTTAAATGAAAAATTTGTTGAAAATTCACAATTAAATTATTTAAAGAAACCAAAATTGTGTTGAAAATTTTGATTTAATTTATATGATATTAATTTAAATTAAGTTATTTGATTTAAATGAAAAATATGTTGAAAATTCACAATTAAATTATTTGAAAAAAAAAATTTGAAAATTTTGATTTAATTTCTACGATTTTAATTTAATTTTAAGTTATTTGATTTAAATGAAAAATATGTTGAAAATTCATAATTAAATTATTTGAAGAAGAAAAAATTGTATTGAAAATTTTGATTTAATTTATACGATTTTAATTTAAATTAAGTTATTTGATTTAAATCAAAAATATGTTGAAAATTCACAATTAAGTTGTTTGAAAAAAAAATTATTGTGTTGAAAAATTTAATTTATACGTTTATATATATGTTGAGAAAATTTCTATTAAAAAATTGTATGTAAAAAATTATGATTGAATTTAAAGCTGCCTTTTATGCCAAAAGTTAGTACCATATACCCAATTTAATAATAATAGCGACGATACCCTTAGGAAATCCGCATGAAATTAAAATCAATTAAACAAAAATTAACATCTAAGGGTATTAAGCGCACGACGGTTCGGTTTTTTTTTTACGGCATAATTAAACTCTCTTCCTACAACTAAAATCTAAATACATATAGCGCCCTGGAAATCTAAAAAAATATTAAACCGCAAGAGAGTTCAATTATATATCCTAAACCTGAATATCAGTTAGCTGAACTTCAGGTTTAGGATAAACGCCACGCGATCGCGACCCGTGATTCCAAAAACACTTACTACTTGTTGCGGGCTTCTTTCACGTTAGGAAATACACCCGTTGATGTCTTCAATTTACTTGCGCGGTGCTCCACCATTCCATCTCCAGCCCATGTAAAGCACTGAGTTTAGTTTACTATAAAAAAAATATCACAGCCTACTTGAAATGACTAGCACTCACGAGGGGGCCCTAACGTGGTTTAAAAACGCGGACTACTGAAGACGGCACTGTTGGTTTATTTTAACAAAAGCTACACAGACACCTGTAACAAAAAAAAAACAGTTGTTAGTAGATGATTAAAAAATTACGCGTTGTTTGTTACTTACATTGCCCCTTTAGCGAGTCCTGCTTGACTGATGTGGGATTGGGCTGCATTCGCTTCAGGGTGCAGATCACACGCGATCGCGGGTTTTTAAACGCGAGTTGTTACGCGGCACGCGACACGAGATGTTTCACGAAACGAGTTGATTCACGATACGCGTTGGTTCACGAAACGAGTTGATTCACGATACGCGTTAGTTCACGATACGCGTTAGTTCACGAAACGCGTTTGTTCAGGACGCGCGTTGATTCACGATACGCGTTGAATCACGATACGCGTTGATTCACCGACGCGTGTTGATTCACGACACGAGTTGATATATGACACGCGGTATTCAAGACACGCGTTGCTTCACGATATGCGTTTATTCACAACTCGTGTTGTTTCACGACACGCGTTGATTCACGATACGCGATGATTTACGACACGAGTTGAAATACGGCACGCGGTAATTACGACACGAGTTGATTCGCGACACGTCAATTCGCGATACGAGTAGATTCGCGATACGCGTAGATTCACGATAAGCGTAGATTCACGATACGCGTAGAATCACGATACGCGCAGAATCACGATACGCGTAGAATAACGATACGCGTATATTCACGATACGCGTAGAATTACGATACGCGTAGAATCACGATACGCGTAGAATCACGATACGCGTAGAATCGCGATACGCGTAGAATCACGATACGCGTAGATTCACGATACGCGTAGATTCACGATACGCGTAGATTCACGATACGCGTAGATTCACGATACGCGTAGATTCACGATACGCGTAGATTCACGATACGCGTAGATTCACGATACGCGTAGATTCACGATACGCGTAGAATCACGATACGCGCAGAATCACGATACGCGTAGAATCACGATACGCGTAGGTTCACGATACGCGTAGAATCATGATACGCGTAGATTCACGATACGCGTAGATTCACGATACGCGTAGATTCACGATACGCGTAGAATCACGATACGCGTAGAATCACGATACGCGTAGAATCACGATACGCGTAGAATCACGATACGCGTAGATTCAAGATACGCGTAGATTCACGATACGCGATGATTCACGACACGACGGTGTCCATTAACGAACGAAGTTTGAAGTTTTGATTTAAAAAAAGCAGACTGTAATGTGCAGTAAAAAAAATATTTGCTGCTTTAGATTGAACTATTTGAAAGTCTATTCCAATTGATCTATCATTTAAAAAAATAATATATTTTAATAGATTGATCAAAAGGAACTGAATTAGTTTTGGTCTCACATTTACATTCAGAATTTTTTTGCACCCTAAAAACAAGTTGAATCAAAAAAGTTTTACTAAATCTCCATTTAGAATTAATTTTAAAGTCAAAATTAATTAAAACTAAAATGATTTTATTTTAGCTGATGAATGTTTAAACACCATTTCCATGTTTTCAGAATTATTTTAAACTCTATAATTCTTAAGCTGTATTAAAACAGTTTCAATTTAGAAATTATTTGCTTTCAAAATAAATATTAATTATAATATTACTAATCGCAAAAATGAGATATTTGGGCGTCTTTCTGCAGAAAGGAACCAATCCATAAAATATAATTCTTTCTCTTACCTTTATAATCAAGGTAAACAATGTAACGAGAATTAAAAAAAAAACGAAATTAAAAAAAAACGAAATTTGAAAAAAAAAAAAGGAATTTAAAAAAATATGTTTGTTTCTCTTACCTTTATACTCAAGGTAAACAATTTAACGAGAATTTAAAAAAAAACGAAATTAAAAAAAACAAAATTAAAAAAAAAATTAAATTTAAAAAAAACAAAATTTAAAAAGGAAATTTAAAAAAAAAACAAAATTAAAAAAAAAAAAAAAATTAAAAAGAAAAACAAAATTTAAAAAAAACGAAAATTAAAAGAAAACGAAATTTAAAAAAAACGAAATTAAAAGAAAATGAAATTTAAAAAAAACGAAATTTAAATAAAAACAAAATTTAAAAAGAAAAACAAAATTTAAAAAGAAAAACAAAATTAAAAAAAACGAAAATTAAAAGAAAACGAAATTTAAAAAAAACGAAATTTAAAAAAACGAAATTAAAAAAAACTCGAAGTTAACCAGAGATGAATAGATAATTTTTAATTTATATAAATCTTTGTATAAATCTTTATATAATCTGAAATTTAAAAAAAAAAAAAATTTAAAAAGAAAAACAAAATTTAAAAAGAAAAACAAAATTAAAAAAAAGGAAAATTAAAAAAAACGAAATTTAAAAAAACGAAATAAAAAAAAAGTTAACCAGAGATGAATAGATAATTTTTAATTTATATAAATCTTTGTATAAATCTTTATATAAATCTGTTTTCTCAACTTTAACATTAGGTGGATTGGTTTCATTCTGTAGAAAGGCGCCCATTTAGAGAGAGAATGATTACATTGAGGCCATCAAAAGAATTTCAACTTTTTTTTTTCAGCCAACTTAATCTGAAAGAATCTGCTTTTAATAATAATAAAAATAATAATCTAATGAAATATATAATGTACGCACAAAGTATTACATAAGTTATAGATAACATTTCTTTTCAGTGTATTGAAAAGAAATTCTATAATATTCACTGAAATGATTTGGGCTGTTTGGACCCCTTTTTCATGTTCAACAATAATAATATTCTTGTTTCAGTTTAAAATTAGTTAATTGTTTGCAACATATATTTTACTACATAGAGCAGTAATCATTTAGAAGATTAACATTTAATTATTATGCTGAATTTAGTTTGCTAATAAATGGTGAAAACGCGTTTTGTGGTTAAACACTGAAGCAGCAGAGATGGAAGCAGTATGGGCGCCTTTACTGCTTACATCTCGATAGTTAATTAAATATAACAGCTTATAATTTTAATTTATTTCATCAGTCTGTAACTGCGCACGTCGATTTACATAAATACCAAACGCAAAATCTTCTCATTTTGAAAACAATTGGAATGTGATTTACACCACTTTCATTCACACAGGTTCATATAATAAAATATGAAACTTATCTTTGTGCGGTACATTGTGATAGGATTGGTTATCTATTATGTTCTCGAAAAAAAAAATGGAAACAACTTACTAATTTTTTTTAGGCTGAATGGATTCAAATTGCTAATTAAAATGTAATTAAATTCGCGAATTTAATTTTTTTAAATGTAAAACTTATCTTTCTGCAGTAGTTTGGTTATTTGTTATGTTCTCGTAAAGAAAAATGGAAACAATTTACTAATTTTTTTTTGGCTGACTGGATTCAAATTGTTAATTAAAAGGTAATTAAATTCGGTATTTCATTATTGTAAATATAAGTGAAATAAATACAAATACAAATTATTTTAAATGAACAACTTTTGCAAAAAAATTAAAAGGGTGATGTTCTCAGTGTAAATGTGATTAAGCTTGCTCACCTCGACAAGGTACTAATTCGCCGAGCAGGGGTTGTTTTGAGACGACTAAAAATTAGTTAAATATATTTTATAATTATATGTGTCTTTAATAAAAAAAAGTATAGTTCTCAAAATAAAATTGAATATTGTGAGTTACACGCCATCCAATGGTCAACATTTAACCTAGTACAGGGGTTGGTAAACTGCGCCACATTCGTCTGTTTAGATCTTGTGGTGCGGCTCTTCAAATGTACAATTGCAATTAAAAATTATTTTGTTTTGTCAACCATTTGTTTTTATGTATTATGTATAATAAGAAAAAAGTACGGCTCTCAAAAATCAAATTAAAATATTGTGAGTGTACATTTGGGTGAAAAGTTTGCCGATCCCTGATGTTGTAGTGTTATCTTTTTATTGTTCTCTAGATTAGTTTTCAATTTCCTGTAAAATTTCCTTATAGTTTTTTTTAATATATTTATTTAAACTATTTTATATCTGAATGAAGAATCACCAGATATATCAATGTTTAATAAATTATATATATATATATATATATATATATATATATATATATATATATATGAATTAAAGGAAAAAAGCAGAAAAGATATAACTGAAAATCAGCTGGTACCAAAATTTAAAAAAAAGAATGACAAAGCACCAGGACACGACAGCATTAAAGTGGAGCAACTAAAAAATATGGGCGAAGAGGGACAACAAATATTACTACAAATTTTAAATTTGATATGAGAACTAGGACAGTTCCAAGAACTGAAACAAAAACCATTGATATTCCCAATATATCGACTGTGTAGCGCAATAAGGGCAAATCTGATTTTTTAACAAAAGGACAAAACTGATTTGAAGAACTTAAAGCAGTATAAACGTCTTACAGTTTATTGTTAGCAACAATACGGCCATAACAGACTTATTTTTTATCTTAATTAACTTGACCACAATTACGTGTAATGTTGATTAATTTTTTCAAAGCTGTTTCAAAAAGGGGTAATTTAAAAAAATATATATAAATTGTTTAAAACATTATACTAATTCATAAAAACATAGTGACGTATATACATTAAAATAATAAATGACATTAATTTAATCATAGAAAGTAACGGATAACAGTGTAGTGCAGAGTTCAAGTCATTTGAAATAGTGGACGGGCATAGTTTGGTTGGTAGGGGCCGCCCGCCCACCCCACCTTTTAGGGGACGCCCGCCCACCCTACCTTTGTTCGCATAGTTTTTTCATAGGATAACACTCTTCTTGGCATGGTTTAAACAATATAAAACGTCTGTATCCATTGAAAAAACTATGCGAGCGAAGGTGGGGTGGGCGGGTGGTCCCTACCAACCAAACTATGCCCGTCCACTATTTCAAATGACTTGAACTCTGCACTACACTGTTATCCGTTACTTTCTATGATTAAATTAATGTCATTTATTATTTTAAGACTAAATAAAAAGATATATGTGAAAAATAATGTAATGCATAGTTCAAGTCGTTTGAAATAGTGGATGGGCATAGTCGGGTTGGTAGGGACCACCCGCCCACCCCACCTTTGTTCGCATAGTTTTTACCATAGGATAACACTCTTCCTGGAATGGTTTAAACAATATAAAACGTTTGTATCCATTGAAAAAACTATGCGAGCAAAGGTGGGGTGGGCGGGTGGCCCCTACCATACCAAACTATGCCCGTCCACTATTTCAAATGACAAACTCTGCACTACACTGTTATCCATGACATTTCTATTACTCAATTAATTTCATTTGTTAGTTTGCGCCTAATTCGTAAAATAAAATGTGAAAAACAATGTAGTGCAGAGTTTAAGTCATTTAAAATAGTGGACGGGCATAGTTTGGTTGGTAGGGTCCGCCCGCCCAACCCACCTTTGTTCGCATTGTTATTTCATAGGATAACACTCTTCTTAACATTTCTATTACAATTCACATTTTTTTTGTATCACATATGTGATCAATCAAGAAAATAATGTAATAATGATAAAACTCAATCCCTTACTAAAGTCAGCTAGTTACAAAATACAAATTCTATTGGAATTTTAAAGCAGAACTCTCCTAGTGGATACTGTTACTGCTGTTACTATTTGTTAAAAACAGCGTGCTCGAGACGTAACGCGCGCGAGCTGTGCGGGCTCTCAAACACGCGCTAAAAAAACCGCATGACTAGGTGAATCATATCGACAGAGATATCGCATTATTTATGGAAGGTAATAAAAATATGTATTTATATCAGAAACACAATAAAACGTGTACTTAAATATTTTAACTTCTACAGTATGAATATTTTAATACAATGCTCAAGAAAATAACTACTGAAATGACATAATTAACACCAAATATATAGTGTCCCTAAAGTATGGAATAAATTCGATAAAATATGTATTTAGGAATTTTGCAAAAATTGCTCGAACACGTCGATTTTTAATTTTAAATTGACAACTTTTAATGAAAAAGTCAATTTTTTTCGAGCATTTTATATAACGTCATCCACAATTTTTTCAAATTTTTTTATTGCGGATTCTGAAAGGGGTTATTTTTCTGCAATCAGCAATGTATATTATGATCAATTTAAAATCTAAAATCGAGCAAATTTTTGGAAAATTTCTAAATAAAGGTTTTATCGAATTTATTCCATATTTATGCGCACAATTTATATCTCGTGTGATTCATTTATTTCATTTATTTAATACTAATTCTAGCAATTTCCTCATTTATTCGTGTGGGGATTATTTTTGCTCATTATATTGGGTGTTAAGACTACACAGTAAGGTAGAAGATAATATATAGAACACACTATAATTTATTATGATTTAATTGTGTGCCTGAAAATTCTTTACTTACTGTTTTTTGTGTGCATATGTTTTTATGCGCACAATTTATATTTCGTGTGATTAATTTATTTCATTTGTTTAATACAAATGCTAGCAATTGCCTTATTCATTCGTGTGGGGATTATTTTTGCTCATTATATTCGGTGTTAAGTCTACACCGTAAGGTAGAAGACAAACGATAATATATAGTGTGCCCTATTTATTATCGATTGTCTTCTACCTTGCGGTGTAGTCTTAACACCGAATATAATGATCAAAAATAATCCCCACACGAATAAATGAGGAAATTGCTAGAATTAGTATTAAACAAATGAAATAAATGAATGACACGAGATGTAAATTGTGCCCATAAAAACCTACGCACAAAAAAAAACTGTAAGTAAAGAATTTTTCAGGCACACAATTAAATCATAATAAATTATAGTGTTTCCTATATATTATCGTTTGTCTTCTACCTTACTGTGTAGCCTTAATACCGAATATAATGATCAAAAATAATCCTCACACGAATAAATGAGGAAATTGCTAGAATTAGTATTAAAGAAATAAAATACATGAATCACACGAGATATAAATTGTTCGCATAAAAACCTGCGTACAAAAAAACTGTAAGTAAAGAATTTTCAGGTACACAATTAAAACATAATAAATTAAATTTCAGAGTACTTTAACAGTAGGTGCGCGAGTTATATGTCCTCCAAAAATATAAATTAAATAAATATAATGATACCTTACGCATCAAATAAATATAATACAAGAATATTTAATAGACGCATTAAATAAATTAATTATAAAAATAACTTTGTGATAAGTGAGCATAATTTTTAATATATAAGAAACTTGAAAATTGTAAATTTATTTAGTTTGATTAATAAAGATCATTTTTTTAAAAGACTTTCAATAATATATCCTATTGGATATATTACTGAAAGTCTTTAAAAAAAATTATCTTTATTAATCAAACTAAATAGATGTTGATTTATTATTGATATTTGATTGATTGATAATGCGTTGCAATTCACATTTAACTCGCGCACAATGCAACGCACCGCGCGCCCGGATATGACTCAACGGTGATTAAGTTTTTGTGCGCTCTGCTACAAACATGTAAAAACACATCTTCGCTTTAAATAGAAATTGATTCGTTCGCGTAAATACCAGTTCAGTAAGAATATAAAATAAACCCACAAAATAATAAAATTGTTATTGATGAATGCGTACGGCGTGCTCATTTGCATAATAAGATAAAAATAGTTTCTTTGTTAATACCACTAGGTTTATTTGTTTCGTAAAAAAGGTTTTACTTTGATAATGATCAAGACTTGGGTGAAAATATAATGAGACAAATAATTTCGTAAAAAAAACATTTAGTTTGATAATCATCAAGACTTGGGTGAAAATATAATGAGACAAATCATTTCGTAAAAAAAACATTTAGTTTGATAATGATCAAGACTTAGGTGAAAATATCATGAGACAAATAATTTCGTAAAAAAAATTTAGTTTGATAATGATCAAGACTTGGGTGAAAATATAATGAGACAAATAATTTCGTAAACAAAAATTAGTTCGATAATGATCAAGACTTGGGTAAAAATATAATCAGACAAAATAAATAATAATTTAAAAATATTATAATAATAATAGTGTGATATGAACAAATAAAAACTAACTTAACAGTGGCGGATTTCTGCAGTCACGTGAGGCGCGCCGAGTGCGCTTGGGATGTTATCGAATATATTTAGATTTGTGTCTCAAAATTGAATTGCGATTTAGTACTAGAAATGCCCTAATTGAGCTGTGATTGGGGAGGTTTTACTGTGTTAGAAGAGCCCGGAATAGCTCTCGAATGATACACGAAAGCGGCCACTGATTGTTACTAACCTAACACACCCATTTAAGATAAAATATGTACTTACATTATTACATCTGTCGCGTATGGCACCTTCTATACAGCTTGTAATCACTGGACACTACTCACTATCACAATAGTTCATATTAAATCAACACCATTAACTATATGTTTTGGTTTTCTTTGTTCCGCGAGCCAGCGCGCGGCTCTCCGGTCGACACACTTCACTCAACTGGCCGCGGTCGCGGTCGCCTGATTCATGCGATCGACATCACATGACATGACGTGTTCTTCCTCCAATAGCAACAGCGCATTATGTTAAAAACAAGTTAATAATAGATGTTTCTTATCGCGGTTACCAGGTGACTAGATATTCAACAATAATAGCTGGACACACTAACACACACATACACTAACACACACATACAATAACACACAGGGCCGTTCTAAGATATTCGGCGCTCGTGGGCTACTAAAAATAATGCGCTCTTCTTCATAAAAAAAATACACGGGGTGGCTAGTGATAGCAGGGTGACACTAATAATATAATAATACCATTTAACCCTGCGGTTAGGGTTAAGGTGTTAAACACACGCCAGCAGGGAGAAGAGCCCGAAGGTCGATAGCCAGTTACAGTATTGTAAGACCCGTATAATAAAGATTATTATTATTATTTAATAATGGCACTCAAACAAAAGAAAATGATAATAATAATGATGTACTCAACATTATTATTATTTAATAATAATAATTTGAGGAAATACTATAAGAAATAAATTTAATTAATAATAATGAACCAAAAAATAACTCATCAAGTTTTTTTTAATTAACAATTGCACTCAAATAGAAGAAAATGATAATAATAATGATGTACTCAACAATATTATTATTTAATAATAATAATTTGAGGAAAAACTATAAGAAATAGATTTAATTAATAATAATGAACCAAAAAATAACTCAACAATTTTGTTTTTAATTAACAATTGCACTCAAATAGAAGAAAATGATAATAATAATGATGTACTCAACATTATTATTATTTAATAATAATAATTTGAGGAAAAACTATAAGAAATAGATTTAATTAATAATAATGAACCAAAAAATAACTCAACAATTTTGTTTTTAATTAACAATTGCACTCAAATAGAAGAAAATGATAATAATAATGATGTACTCAACATTATTATTATTTAATAATAATAATTTAAGAACAAACTATAAGAAATAGATTTAATTAATAATAATGAACCAAAAAATAACTCAACAATTTTGTTTTTAATTAACAATTGCACTCAAATAGAACAAAATGATAATAATAATGATGTACTCAACATTATTATTATTTAATAATAATAATTTGAGGAGAAACTATAAGAAATAGATTTAATTAATAATAATGAACCAAAAAATAACTCAACAATTTTGTTTTTAATTAACAATTGCACTCAAATAGAAGAAAATGATAATAATAATGATGTACTCAACATTATTATTATTTAATAATAATAATTTGAGGAAAAACTATAAGAAATAGATTTAATTAATAATAATGGGCCAAAAAATAACTCAACAATTTTGTTTTTAATTAACAATTGCACTCAAATAGAAGAAAATGATAGTAATAATGATGTACTCCTCATTATTATTATTTAATAATAATAATTTGAGGAAAAACTATAAGAAATAGATTTAATTAATAATAATGAACCAAAAAATAACTCAACAATTTTGTTTTTAATTAACAATTGCACTCAAATAGAAGAAAATGATAGTAATAATGATGTACTCATCATTATTATTATTTAATAATGAGAATTTGAGGAAAAACTATAAGAAATAGATTTAATTAATAATAATGAACCAAAAAATAACTGAACAATTTTGTTTTTAATTAACAATTGCACTCAAATAGAAGAAAATGATAATAATAATGATGTACTCAACATTATTATTATTTAATAATAATAATTTGAGGAGAAACTATAAGAAATAGATTTAATTAATAATAATGGGCCAAAAAATAACTCAACAATTTTGTTTTTAATTAACAATTGCACTCAAATAGAAGAAAATGATAGTAATAATGATGTACTCCTCATTATTATTATTTAATAATAATAATTTGAGGAAAAACTATAAGAAATAGATTTAATTAATAATAATGGACCAAAAAATAACTCAACAATTTTGTTTTTAATTAACAATTGCACTCAAATAGAAGAAAATGATAGTAATAATGATGTACTCATCATTATTATTATTTAATAATGAGAATTTGAGGAAAAACTATAAGAAATAGATTTAATTAATAATAATGAACCAAAAAATAACTGAACAATTTTGTTTTTAATTAACAATTGCACTCAAATAGAAGAAAATGATAATAATAATGATGTACTCAACATTATTATTATTTAATAATAATAATTTGAGGAGAAACTATAAGAAATAGATTTAATTAATAATAATGGGCCAAAAAATAACTCAACAATTTTGTTTTTAATTAACAATTGCACTCAAATAGAAGAAAATGATAGTAATAATGATGTACTCCTCATTATTATTATTTAATAATAATAATTTGAGGAAAAACTATAAGAAATAGATTTAATTAATAATAATGGACCAAAAAATAACTCAACAATTTTGTTTTTAATTAACAATTGCACTCAAATAGAAGAAAATGATAGTAATAATGATGTACTCATCATTATTATTATTTAATAATGAGAATTTGAGGAAAAACTATAAGAAATAGATTTAATTAATAATAATGAACCAAAAAATAACTGAACAATTTTGTTTTTAATTAACAATTGCACTCAAATAGAAGAAAATGATAATAATAATGATGTACTCAACATTATTATTATTTAATAATAATAATTTGAGGAGAAACTATAAGAAATAGATTTAATTAATAATAATGGACCAAAAAATAACTCAACAATTTTGTTTTTAATTAACAATTGCACTCAAATAGAAGAAAATGATAGTAATAATGATGTACTCATCATTATTATTATTTAATAATAATAATTTGGGGAAAAACTATAAGAAATAGATTTAATTAATAATAATGAACCAAAAAATAACTGAACAATTTTGTTTTTAATTAACAATTGCACTCAAATAGAAGAAAATGATAGTAATAATGATGTACTCAACATTATAATTATTTAATAATAATAATTTAAGGAAAAACTATAAGAAATAGATTTAATTAATAATAATGGACCAAAAAATAACTCAACAATTTTGTTTTTAATTAAAAATTGCACTGAATTAGAAGAAAATGATAATAATAATGATGTACTCAACATTATTATTATTTAATAATAATAATTTGAGGAAAAACTATAAGAAATAGATTTAATTACTAATAATGAACCAAAAAATAACTCAACAATTTTGTTTTTAATTAACAATTGCACTCAAATAGAAGAAAATGATAGTAATAATGATGTACTCAACATTATTATTATTTAATAATAATAATTTGAGGAAAAACTATAAGAAATAGATTTAATTAATAATAATGGGCCAAAAAATAACTCAACAATTTTGTTTTTAATTAACAATTGCACTCAAATAGAAGAAAATGATAGTAATAATGATGTACTCAACATTATTATTATTTAATAATAATAATTTGAGGAAAAACTATAAGAAATAGATTTAATTAATAATAATGGGCCAAAAAATAACTCAACAATTTTGTTTTTAATTAACAATTGCACTCAAATAGAAGAAAATGATAGTAATAATGATGTACTCAACATTATTATTATTTAATAATAATAATTTGAGGAAAAACTATAAGAAATAGATTTAATTAATAATAATGGGCCAAAAAATAACTCAACAATTTTGTTTTTAATTAACAATTGCACTCAAATAGAAGAAAATGATAGTAATAATGATGTACTCAACATTATTATTATTTAATAATAATAATTTGAGGAGAAACTATAAGAAATAGATTTAATTAATAATAATGGACCAAAAAATAACTCAACAATTTTGTTTTTAATTAACAATTGCACTCAAATAGAAGAAAATGATAGTAATAATGATGTACTCAACATTATTATTATTTAATAATAATAATTTGAGGAAAAACTATAAGAAATAGATTTAATTAATAATAATGGGCCAAAAAATAACTCAACAATTTTGTTTTTAATTAACAATTGCACTCAAATAGAAGAAAATGATAGTAATAATGATGTACTCAACATTATTATTATTTAATAATAATAATTTGAGGAAAAACTATAAGAAATAGATTTAATTAATAATAATGGGCCAAAAAATAACTCAACAATTTTGTTTTTAATTAACAATTGCACTCAAATAGAAGAAAATGATAGTAATAATGATGTACTCAACATTATTATTATTTAATAATAATAATTTGAGGAAAAACTATAAGAAATAGATTTAATTACTAATAATGAACCAAAAAATAACTCAACAATTTTGTTTTTAATTAACAATTGCACTCAAATAGAAGAAAATGATAGTAATAATGATGTACTCAACATTATTATTATTTAATAATAATAATTTGAGGAGAAACTATAAGAAATAGATTTAATTAATAATAATGGACCAAAAAATAACTCAACAATTTTGTTTTTAATTAACAATTGCACTCAAATAGAAGAAAATGATAGTAATAATGATGTACTCATCATTATTATTATTTAATAATAATAATTTGGGGAAAAACTATAAGAAATAGATTTAATTAATAATAATGAACCAAAAAATAACTGAACAATTTTGTTTTTAATTAACAATTGCACTCAAATAGAAGAAAATGATAGTAATAATGATGTACTCAACATTATAATTATTTAATAATAATAATTTAAGGAAAAACTATAAGAAATAGATTTAATTAATAATAATGGACCAAAAAATAACTCAACAATTTTGTTTTTAATTAAAAATTGCACTGAATTAGAAGAAAATGATAATAATAATGATGTACTCAACATTATTATTATTTAATAATAATAATTTGAGGAAAAACTATAAGAAATAGATTTAATTACTAATAATGAACCAAAAAATAACTCAACAATTTTGTTTTTAATTAACAATTGCACTCAAATAGAAGAAAATGATAATAATAATGATGTACTCAACATTATTATTATTTAATAATAATAATTTGAGGAAAAACTATAAGAAATAGATTTAATTAATAATAATGGGCCAAAAAATAACTCAACAATTTTGTTTTTAATTAACAATTGCACTCAAATAGAAGAAAATGATAGTAATAATGATGTACTCATCATTATTATTATTTAATAATAATAATTTGAGGAAAAACTATAAGAAATAGATTTAATTAATAATAATGAACCAAAAAATAACTCAACAATTTTGTTTTTAATTAACAATTGCACTCAAATAGAAGAAAATGATAATAATAATGATGTACTCAACATTATTATTATTTAATAATAATAATTTGAGGAGAAACTATAAGAAATAGATTTAATTAATAATAATGAACCAAAAAATAACTCAACAATTTTGTTTTTAATTAACAATTGCACTCAAATAGCAGAAAATGATAATAATAATGATGTACTCAACATTATTATTATTTAATAATAATAATTTGAGGAGAAACTATAAGAAATAGATTTAATTAATAATAATGAACCAAAAAATAACTCAACAATTTTGTTTTTAATTAACAATTGCACTCAAATAGAAGAAAATGATAATAATAATGATGTACTCAACATTATTATTATTTAATAATAATAATTTGAGGAAAAACTATAAGAAATAGATTTAATTAATAATAATGAACCAAAAAATAACACAACAATTTTGTTTTTAATTAACAATTGCATTCAAATAGAAGAAAATGATCATAATAATGATGTACTCAACATTATTATTTAATAATAATAATTTGAGGAAAAACTATAAGAAATAGATTTAATTAATAATAATGAACCAAAAAATAACTCAACAATTTTGTTTTTAATTAACAATTGCACTCAAATAGAAGAAAATGATAATAATAATGATGTACTCAACATTATTATTATTTAATAATAATAATTTGAGGAGAAACTATAAGAAATAGATTTAATTAATAATAATGGACCAAAAAATAACTCAACAATTTTGTTTTTAATTAACAATTGCACTCAAATAGAAGAAAATGATAGTAATAATGATGTACTCATCATTATTATTATTTAATAATAATAATTTGAGGAAAAAGTATAAGAAATAGATTTAATTAATAATAATGAACCAAAAAATAACTCAACAATTTTGTTTTTAATTAAAAATTGCACTCAAATAGAAGAAAATGATAATAATAATGATGTACTCAACAATATTATTATTTAATAATAATAATTTAAGGAAAAACTATAAGAAATAGATTTAATTAATAATAATGAACCAAAAAATAACACAACAATTTTGTTTTTAATTAACAATTGCAATCAAATAGAAGAAAATGATAATAATAATGATGTACTCAACATTATTATTATTTAATAATAATAATTTGAGGAAAAACTATACGAAATAGATTTAATTAATAATAATGAACCAAAAAATAACACAACAATTTTGTTTTTAATTAACAATTGCACTCAAATAGAAGAAAATGATAGTAATAATGAATATATATATATATATAAATATATGGTATTTCCAGCAGAATGAATATTTTTTTTGGAATAAAATTTGTTTGAATTGTTGAAGTACTGCTTTATGAGAAACATTCAGCTATATATATAAATTGTAAACATAACCCCCAAAAAAAAATAGTTAACCTCAAAAATGTATTTCAAATAACAAATAAACCGCAAAATGTATCTACTAAAAGCCTCGCAGAACCTGTGCAGGGTTCTTTTCAACACCCCACGACCGGCTAATATTCGAAACATATTCCAAACCAGTAGATTATTAACAGTAAACAATTTGAATGTGAACACCAATGTAGCCAAAGATGTGATAATGTTCAAGTACGATAACCCGCGGTTCTATAAAATGTTAAACATTTTCGCCCTGTGCCAGTTTGGGTTCTGGTCTTATCTATCATACTTTGCCTTCAATCATCTACGGGATGCACCTGTGCCCAAAGGGAATTCAGAAGAATTGTCTTGGTGGAGGAAGATCAATCTTGGAGAGAATAAATATAGGAATGTTATAGCTTTCTCAGCTTTCTTCATTGGTGAGCATAACTATTTTTGTTTTACAGCTGTTATAATCTTCTTGAGCTAATAGAAACCAACCTTTACACCCAACATGGGTACAAAAGAGATAAAGATCAAGAAAGAAATATAAACTTCTCACCAGTTTTTCCTTCTCCTTCCTAGTTATTCTAGAACTAAAAGTAATGCAGACAACTTTTAGTTTTCTTCTTATATACTGATTCCTATCCATCATTTTCTATTATGTTACTGCTCTAACTGTCATCATTTAGTTATTAAATAATAGTCAAAAGAGCAAAATGCAAGCAGTAGAAATAATAGAAATATTACTGAAATTCATATAAGAAAGGTAATAAGGATGGTGATGACACATAATAAAAATTCTTACCAGTTTTTCCATCTCCTTCCTAATAATTCTGTTATACTTCATCCAACTACATTTTTGTCTTTCTCATATTTTTAATTTTCACACTTCATATTCTTTTTGATATGTTGTGTCTGCAAACACATCAAAAAGAATATGAAGTGTAAAAATTAAAAATATGAGGAAGACAAAATTATGAATGATAAATTGAAAACATCATTGTGAGAGAATATGCCAAAACAAATGTCAAACACCTTGAATAGCGCTTGCTATTGGAGCTTTGATGACACCTTTTGTTTAATTAGTCAGTGTTTCCAATAGAGAGAATCTAAAGTAACTACATTCCCTAGATAATGTATTTATTGTTACTATAATAACGAATATTTATGGGTTCAATAGCTATTGATAGATTTATAGAACGTCGGTGAATACGGGCATAACTCTTATAATTTAGTTATTAAATAACACACAAAAGAGCAAAATGCAAGCAGTAGAAAAATAAAGTATAATTTCTACTGCTTGCATTTTATTCTTTTGTCTGTTATTTACACTAAATTAGAGGAGGTAGTTATTATTATTTATATATCTTCCCAAAACCAGGTTCCTCCTCCCCATTTAGACGCCACTCAAAGGTTATTTTTATATTTAGCAAGCCGATTCTAGAACTATCTAGGTCCTAAAATCGGCTCATTTCCTCTACTGTAATAATTTACAGGTTACGGAATTTTAACCATTTCCTGGATGTACACCCTGAAATCAGTGCGGTATTTAATTCTGCGCAAAGGCGGCAGAGAGGTGACTTTTGTGACTTACACTCCATTTGGGCAGAACAGGCTCATCACTGTTGGCTTGGATCATCTCAGCTGCAAGGAGACGCGATCGGGGGCCACTGCACAGTTGCCCATCAAAATTAGAAATCATTACTTGCACTATATTCTTGACATGAGGGGCGAGTTTCGGAATACACAGCTTTTCGATCACACTGCTGGGCTGAAGAGGAAGTGGAGAGTTAGTAGTTGATTTGTTTTTATAACGGCATGAAGGATTTGATGTGAGATTGTAAATAAAGTTTGGATGTAAAAAAAAAACTACACTATAGTTTTGTATCCGTCGTTTTTTTTTTGATAATTTTCACCCAAAAAAATAATCCTGCAGGAAGGTTTTTATTGTACGAGCTGTTTTAAATTAATCGACTGAATTATAAAAAATTATAAAAAATCAAAGATTTAAGAAATTTAAATTTTTGATATTATTTTACATTCTATATTTAATTCGGCTTAAAATAGGCCATTTTTTGAAAATTTTCACCCAAAAATAAAGTCTGCAGGAAGGTTTTTGTTGTACGAGCTGTTATAGATTAAACGAGTGAGTTATAAGAAATGATAAAAAATCAAAGATTTAATAAATTTAAATTTTTGATATTATATTACATTCTATATTTAATTCGGCTTAAAATAAGCCATTTTTTGAAAATTTTCACCCAAAAATAAAGTCTGCAGGAAGGTTTTTGTGGTACGAGCTGTTTTATATTAAACGAGTGAGTTATAAAAAATGATAAAAAATCAAAGATTTAAGAAATTTAAATTTTTGATATTATATTACATTCTATATTTAATTCGGCTTAAAATAAGCCATTTTTTGAAAATTTTCACCCAAAAATAAAGTCTGGAGGAAGGTTTTTGTTGTACAAGCTGTTATAGATTAAACGAGTGAATTATAAAAAATGATAAAAAAATCAAAGATTTATGAAATTAAAATTTTTGATATTATTTTATATTCTATATTTAATTGGGCTCAAATTAAGCTATTTTTTGATAATTTTCACCTAAAAATAAAGTCTGTAGGAAAGTTTTTATTGTACGAGCTGTTTTAAATTAAACGATTGAGTTATAAAAAATCATAAAAAATCAAAGATTTAAGAAATCTAAATTTTTGATATTATATTACATTCTATATTTAATTCGGCTTAAAATAAGCTATTTTTTTGATAATTTTCAACTAAAAATAAAGTCTGTAGGAAGGTTTTTGTTGTACAAGCTGTTATAGATTAAACGAGTGAATTATAAAAAATGATAAAAAAATCAAAGATTTATGAAATTAAAATTTTTGATATTATTTTATATTCTATATTTAATTGGGCTCAAATTAAGCTATTTTTTGATAATTTTCACCTAAAAATAAAGTCTGTAGGAAAGTTTTTATTGTACGAGCTGTTTTAAATTAAACGAGTGAGTTATAAAAAAATCATAAAAAATCAAAGATTTAAGAAATCTAAATTTTTGATATTATATTACATTCTATATTTAATTCGGCTTAAAATAGGCCATTTTTTGATAATTTTCACCCAAAAATAAAGTCTGCAGGAAGGTTTTTGTTGTACAAGCTGTTATAGATTAAACGAGTGAATTATAAAAAATGATAAAAAAATCAAAGATTTATTAAATTAAAATTTTTGATATTATTTTATATTCTATATTTAATTGGGCTCAAATTAAGCTATTTTTTGATAATTTTCACCTAAAAATAAAGTCTGTAGGAAAGTTTTTATTGTACGAGCTGTTTTAAATTAAACGAGTGAGTTATAAAAAATCATAAAAAATCAAAGATTTAAGAAATCTAAATTTTTGATATTATATTACATTCTATATTTAATTCGGCTTAAAATAAGCTATTTTTTTGATAATTTTCAACTAAAAATAAAGTCTGTAGGAAGGTTTTTGTTGTACAAGCTGTTATAGATTAAACGAGTGAATTATAAAAAATGATAAAAAAATCAAAGATTTATGAAATTAAAATTTTTGATATTATTTTATATTCTATATTTAATTGGGCTCAAATTAAGCTATTTTTTGATAATTTTCACCTAAAAATAAAGTCTGTAGGAAAGTTTTTATTGTACGAGCTGTTTTAAATTAAACGAGTGAGTTATAAAAAAATCATAAAAAATCAAAGATTTAAGAAATCTAAATTTTTGATATTATATTACATTCTATATTTAATTCGGCTTAAAATAGGCCATTTTTTGATAATTTTCACCCAAAAATAAAGTCTGCAGGAAGGTTTTTGTTGTACGAACTGTTTTAAATTAAACAAGTGAGTTATAAAAAATGATTAAAAAATCATAAATTTAAGAAATTAAAATTTTTGATATTTTATTACATTCTATATATAATTGGGCTAAAATAAAACCATTTTTTGACATTTTCATCCATAAATAAAATTTGTAGGAAGGTTTCTATTGTACAAGCTGTTTTTAAATGAACAACAGTTATAAAAAATGATAAAAATTCAAAGATTTAAGAAATTAAAATTTTTGATATTACCTTATATTCTATATTTAATTGGGCTTAAAATAAATCATTTTTTAAGAAATTTCACCGAAAAATAAAGTCTGAAGGAAGGTTTTTGTCGTACGAGCTGTTTTAAATTAAACGAGTGAGTTATAAAAAATGATAAAAAATCAAAGAATTAAGAAATCTAAATTTTTGATATTATATTACATTCTATATTTAATTCGGCTTAAAATAAGCCGTTTCTTGATAATTTTCACCCAAAAATAAAGTCTGCAGGAAGGTTTTTGTTGTACAAGCTGTTATAGATTAAACGAGTGAATTATAAAAAATGATAAAAAAATAAAAGATTTAAGAAATCTAAATTTTTGATATTATATTACATTCTATATTTAATTCGGCTTAAAATAAGCCATTTTTTGATAATTTTCACCCAAAAATAAAGTCTGCAGGAAGGTTTTTGTTGTACAAGCTGTTTTAAATTAAACGAGTGAGTTATAAAAAATTATAAAAAAATCAAAGATTTATGAAATTAAAATTTTTGATATTATTTTATATTCTATATTTAATTGGGCTCAAATTAAGCTATTTTTTGATAATTTTCAACTAAAAATAAAGTCTGTAGGAAGGTTTTTGTCGTACGAGCTGTTTTAAATTAAACGAGTAAGTTATAAAAAGTAATCAAAAATCAAAGATTTAAGAAATCTAAATTTTTGATATTATATTACATGCTATATTTAATTCGGCTTAAAATAAGCCATTTTTTGATAATTTTCACCCAAAAATAAAGTCTGCAGGAAGGTTTTTATTGTACGCGCTGCTTTAAATTAAACAAATGAGTTATAAAAAATAATTTTAAAAATCAAAGATTTAAGAAATATTAATTTTTGATATTATTATACATTCTATATTTAATTCGGCTCAAAATAAGCCGTTTTTTAATAATTTTCACCAAGAAATAGTCTCAGAAAGGTTTTTCTTGTATGAACTGTTTTAAATTAATTGACCGAGTTATAAAAAATGGTGCGCCGCGATTTTTGTGTGTTTTGAACAAAAGTGAGTCGTCCGTTTTGTACTCATGTACTCATTGTACGCATTGGGGAGCCTGAGTTCGAACCCCATTGGGGCGAATTTTCACGAATCACCTTTCAACAGGTTTTCAGAGATTTTCTGTAAAATTAAGGTAAATATCGGGTGATTAAACTATTTTAAGCTTCTCCCTTTGCCGGTGAAAAAGCCTCCCGGCTAATAGCCCTGTAAAGATAGAAGTTTTTTTTCTTATTGACCACCAATAAGTTGCCATCTCTTCTTCTTTATTTTCAATAAGACGTGAAGACGTAATAAAGGCATTATTGCACTCCTTGTTGTTTAAGAAGCTTCTTGAAGAAACCTAAAATCTATCAATTTATTAAAAAAGAGATTTTCACTGCCACTTGTCCCAATAACTCTCCTTGAATTTTCTACAAAAAAAAAATTGTTTAAAATTATATTAGGATATGTGGTGTATCAGATGATAGACATGTATGAAAAGTAAAGGGATGTAATGCATACATTATGGTCAATTCACCTTTTTATAAAAATAAATTCTTTAGCAATATCAATATATATATATTTCAAGTACACAGTACCCAAATATTTTTTTTTTTTAAATAATGTAACAATATATATCTTCATTTTTATACAATTGTGTATCTATACAAATACCTTCAACTTATCCTTGCTCGCGCATTCTCCTCGCCTCTCACTCTCCAACTTTATACAAATATTTTACAGCATGTGTGTGAGTGTGTACGTCATCACGTTTTGTATATTTTATAAACAGTGTACAAAAAAGAAATTCTGTAACGAGAAAACGGTCGGCCTATCAATTGTTAATTGACTCCTAAATATATTTAGAGCTATATGCGAAAGCCACGTTGGTTAAATATTAAAAAAAAATTTAGGTACCGTTTCATCTCTCATCAAAAAAAAAAAAATAGCTGTTCCTGTCTCCACTGTACCAAAACATAAAAAATATATAAATCAACCGAGAAACAAAAGGGGAAAAAAATTAATCGTACAATAATAATAATTATAAAGAGTAAAAATAAGTCTGTATGTTTTCTTATATGTACAAAGAATTATGGTCCTTTGCCTACGTGTGTTTTGCCCTACGAATAAATACGCTGGTCCGCGGAGATCCAGCAACGAAGACCCCGCTCTTGCCGAGAATGTCGAGATCAAAAGTATGTAAAAAAACAAAACGTCCATTTTCTATCTCCCCCATTTTTTTTTTAAGTACGCGCGAATTATTAAACATAGGCCTAAACAAAACCAACAAAATAATCATCAATCACATGGTGTACGAATGGAGTTTTTAAAGACACAGACGGCAAGACAATCACAGTTCTATCACAGGCTCCGTCCGTGTGTGTGCCATATCCCCCAAAAATATTTTTGTTTTATTGTTATTAGGAGCCCTCGCCGGGTAGCTCGTCTTCGTTGTCCAGTTTCGTCGTGCCCGCGTTGCACACGCGGCACTTGCAGCAGACGATGCAGGGCGCGGCTAGCAGCAGCAGCGGCGACGCTACTAGTAGCAGGATGCCGAACCCCGCGAAGATCCCGATCACCTGCGTCCGGTGCCAGATCACCGAGGCGCGTGAGTGCCCCAGTTTGTTCTTGCACGGACCTTTGTCGTAGTGGCGCAGAAGGAAGTCATCCTAAAATCATGCAACATTTATTTGTTCGGGATTAGTTTTTGTAAGACAGCTTACATAAACGGTAATTAAATTAAATAGTAGGTGCGTTTTCTCAGGGTTTCAATGTTTTACGACAGCTAATGATGACCCTGTGTGCGGGCAGCCAATTTGTAATGCTAATTTTATTGGGTGTTATTCAATTTGCTGCGTCGTATAGTTATGAGTTTTATTGCTCGGTTCAATTAAATGTTGAGACTATTAGTATAGATTATTCAATGGTGATGAGAATGAATATTTGGGGTACGATTTTTGACCGATCGCTATTACCATGCGCTATAATGCGTACATATTTCATAGCGTGGAACTAATAGAATGAACACAAAAATTAATAGTACAAAAATTGATGTTAAAACATGACTACTGTCGAGCTTTCAGTTCTGTCAAAGATAGGCAAGACCTTTCGCGAAGCGTGAAGTCTCAAATCGGTACCATTTGCAATAATAGCGTACGTCTCTCGATCGCTATATTGTCGCAAATAAGTATATTTGCTGGTCTGCCTGGCCGAGGATAGTAAGTCGACCATGGCGATGCCCGGGTAAGTCTAGTAGATTATTGTAATAGTATTTAAGGCCCATGTTGCGGGTAGATATATATCAATAAATACCCGATACCAAAGCTCTTAGAGTTTACACGCCCCTATCCGCGACAATATTCATAGCGATTGCTTTAAAATACACCCCCAAGGTTTTGTAATGTATTTGTACGCGTTTTATTCTATACTTTTTTGTCCGTTATTTTGGGTGAGCCATTTGCCGCTTCCGATGCGTATAATTCTACCTCGCCCTTACAATCGGCACGACCGCAAGACCTGTGCGATACTGCACGCCACGGGGGCGACTAGCAATGATAAACCATGCTAAACGAAAGCGCCTAATATGAGAAATGAACCCTCTATGCTTAGCTGTAGGGATTATCTGTATTGCCGACTAAATCATTTCTAAGTAGCAACTGCTAGTTATTACTCAGGGCCTGTGAGTAATAAGCA
Source organism: Lordithon lunulatus (assembly GCA_963942505.1). Classification (NCBI taxonomy): domain Eukaryota; kingdom Metazoa; phylum Arthropoda; class Insecta; order Coleoptera; family Staphylinidae; genus Lordithon; species Lordithon lunulatus. The sequence goes on from OZ012666.1 coordinate 70,899,129, forward strand.
GCATCTACCACATCTATAAAAAAAAAAATTAAATAAAGGTAGATATAGAAATAACATACATCGAGACTGGCTAAACAGTACCAGCAGAAGACATGTTTGCACCGCTTGCACATCATCTGCGCGCAACCTTCATCCTTCTCGATAGGAACATTGCACATCGGACAACACTTGATCAGATCCGAGTCGAACGGGATTCCAGGTTCTTCAGCCTGAACGTAAACAATTATTAGTCTATTTATTTGCTGTATTTAGTTTTAAGACGTACTCTGCCCTGCTTAGCGAGTTGCTTGTTGTTCTCCTCACAAGTGAGCGCCGGGTGCCATTCCAGCTTACAGTTGCTACAAAAGTCAACTGTGCAGGTGGGACAGTGGACGCTCTGGGGTTGGCATCGCTTCGAGGGGCACAGAATGCAGACGGTTTCGCAACCCGCTCGCGGACACCACATGCGACTCTTGTCCACTTCCACTTCTGTGAATCACATACACAACTATAAAACATATATTTCAAAATGCACTTACAGTGGTGTAGACCCGGAAGGCTGGTACAATTAAGAAACAAATTTTAAAAACCTTCTTTCTTTATAGGGCTATCAGCCGTGAGGCTTCTCCGCCGGTCAAGGGAGAAGCTCAGAGGAGTTTAATCAACGGGTATTTACCTTAACTTTGCAAAAAAAAACTCTGAAAACGGTGGAAGGTGATTCGCGAAAATTTGTTCCCAGCTAGGGATCAATTTTATTTACGTTTAATGCCTAAAACAGTCGAAATATACCCGATTTTAACAATCTGTCTGTCTGTTTGTGTCTGTGGGCGCGCGTGTGTGTGTTTTGTGTATGCAAGTCGGCTGGGAAACCGAGTTGGGGTGATCCCGTGAATATTTCAGCAAAATCGGTCCAGAAACATACAAAATAAATTGACAATACTGTTTTCCCAGAAAAAGTCACTTTCCCGCCGCTCAGGGATTCCACAAACGCCAACACAAATATGCGCGCAAAAAAAAAGTTGGGGTAACTTGCATTGCCTTATAGTTTTATTTTATATGGTTTAAAATTTATTGATGCGAATGAAAATGAAAATAAAAAGATTGGATTGTTAAGGCATCTTACTTTGTGATAATTCATTTTAAAGGATAAATAAAACGATTTTTTACTTTGTTTTTTATCACACTTCAAGTGTGATAAAAAACAAAGTAAAAAATCGTTTTATTTATCCTTTAAAATAAAAAGAGAAAAATATAGTCAAATATCCTCAAATATCGATAAATATTATGAAATATTGTCGTAAAATCTTGCCAAATATCGTCAAATGTCGTTAGATATTGTCAAATATCGTCAATTATTGTCAAATATCGTCAAATGTCGTTAGATATTGTCAAATATCGTCAGATTATTGTCAAATATCGTCAAATGTCGTTAGATATTGTCAAATATCGTCAGATTATTGTCAAATATCGTCAAATGTCGTTAGATATTGTCAAATATCGTCAGATTATTGTCAAATATCGTCAAATGTCGTTAGATATTGTCAAATATTGTCAGATTATTGTCAAATATCGTCAGATTATTGTCAAATATCGTCAGATTATTGTCAAATATCGTCAAAATGTGAAAAATCTCAATGTAATTTGGAAAGTCGTGTGGTGTCCACGCCAGATATTTTGTTTAAATTTAACAATACACTTTTAGAACGGGCATGCGCAATATGTACGCTCCTAAAACTTTTTCAACTTTTATTTACCTCTATTCAGTCGATACTTGAGATGTTTCTCTAATAACTCATCGCCGACCAGTCTTTTAATCTCTTCTTGTTGCAGAACACCCTGCGATGGACACTGGGCGTCGGGACACGAAATATCGTACGCTCCCTCCGCTATCTCGAACTCAACATAAGATTTCATACACTGTAACAAATAAGAGAATATACATAAATATGTATGTTTTGTATACATTAATGCCCTCATACATAATACCGGACTCGAACCGGTGACGGCGTGGACGCAGTGGCTTCAGACCATCGCCTTGGACCACTGCGCCACGACCGCCCCCCAAAAATCACAACAAATCGTTTTTATTCTCTCCGAGAAGATTTAACATAACAACAATCGGAGACCGCTGCAAAAGAAAAACCGACAGATAAATACAATGCCACTCCTCCCGTGTGGTGATTCCTTTCTGTCTTATATTGGTAGAACAAGTGTCCCATCGTTTTTAGGGTGGTGATCTTCCCTCCCTCCTAACAGGTTGCGCATATGCCTAAATTGTCCTATTTTTCAACTACATTTAATCGAAAATATCGATGTATCGCACGAATATATTTGTAAATATCAATAATAGTTGCCATGGTGTCACGTGCACGATCACTCGTCGTTTTGCGGATTAGTGCTACGCGGCGCCAGGACGATTTGCATAAAATTGTTGTGCACACAAAACATGTTTCTTTTTTTTTTGCGGCAATTCAACCGCCTCCAGCGCTGGACTGGTGGGACCGTGCGGTTGATTGCAAAATTATTTGTTGGAGCTCAATTAGTTAGCTGCAATGATTCTATCGACTTTCTAAGTAGAAAAATATTGAAATTCATTGTTGCTTATATTACAATCTAATACAGACAATCGACTGAATATTATTAAGAATATAATTTACTCTACAAAAGTAGAATTTAGTTTTAGTTATTTATGTATAATCATGGTGTTTGCATGTATTTTGGGGTTTTCTCTCCGGTTCACCTTCCTCGGTCTCTGTATTCTAGGGATGTCCTTGCTATATTGTTATTATAGATAGTAGGTAATTATTATTATTATTGTTAGGTTTGTCTGCTTAATGTATCCCATCATTAACAAAAACAAAGGCAAAACTAACAATAATAATAATTGATTGAACCCCGTATTCATCGACGTTCTATAAATCTATTAATAGCTATTAAACCCATAAGTATTCGTTGTTATAGCAACAATAAATACATTATCTAGGAAATGTAGTTACTTTAGATTCTCTCCATTGGAAACACTGAATAATTAAACAAAAGGTGTCATCAAAGCTCTAATTGCAAACGCTATTCAAGGTGTATGACATTTGTTTTGACATATTCTGTCACAATGACGTTGTCAATTTATCCATTCAATAGCTTATGGACCTATAAAGTTTATGGGATGTTGGTGAATACGGGCTTGAGTTGAGTAGGGTAGCTAGTCGTTGGAGAATCCCGAATTGTTGTCTTAAGTTTTTAAACATGTACACCTGATTTAAAGCAAATAAAATAAATTTGTTTAATTGGAGGTGCTCAATCTGCTACTAAGTTGGGTAAATTTGGTAAATTTGAACCAGTTTCACCCCCGTATTCACAAACGTTCCATAAATCTATCAATAGCTATTGAACCTATAAGTATTCGTTCTTATAGCAACAATTATCTAGGGAATATAGTTACTTTAGATTCTCTCTATTGGAAACACTGAATAATTAAACAAAATATGTCATCAAAGCTCCAATCGCAAGTGCGATTCAAGGTGTTTGACATTTGTTTTGGCATATTCTGTCACAAATGTCATTGTTGCTTTGCCATCGGATAGAGGTCAATAGTGATACAATTGTTTTGGCATATTGTTTGTTTTGGCATATTATGTTACAATGACTTTGTCAATTTATCCATTCAATAACTTATGGGGCCTATAAAGTGTATGGGATGTTGGTGAATACATCCCATACACTTTATATGTCCCTTAAGCTATAGAATGGACAACGTCATTGTGACAGAATATGCCAAAACAAATGTCAAACACCTTGAATAGCGCTTGCGATTGGAGCATTGATGACACCTTTTGTTTAATTATTCAGTGTTTCCAATAGAGAGAATCTAAAGTAACTACATTCCCTAGATAATATATTTATTGTTGCTATAACAACTTATGGGTTCAATAGGTTTTGGATAGATTTATGGAACATAGCTCTATACGGGCATCAGTAAAGTATTTTATAGAATTCTATTTATAAGATCGATCTTGCTTATTACTCTCGGCGCAGTATTATTGATTGGAATTGTTTTAGAAACCAGCTATTTTCGAGCGGTTAATATATTTATGCGGCGACCTTCGGCCGCCTGCAATTCACATTTATTTAATCGATTTGTTTCGCGTTTAACGCTTTGTAAACCAAATTAGCGATCCCCCCGCATCGGGCTCTTCATAATTGCCGCGAATTAGAAACAAGTTTACATGTAAAGACCACACCGCGCTCGCGCTTCTATTAATTGCCCTGTCCACCCCCCGATGCCCGCCGTCGATCGTTTTCAAAACATGTTAGTTATCGCCGCTTATATGTGTATGGTTTTTTTTTATGCGGACACAAAAAACGACTCGCCATTTATTAAACTGTTTTCCGCATTAGCACACATTATGGGTAAATAAAACTGACAAGAAGTTAATTGGCTGAGAAATTAATTAAAAATGTTGTTTAGTTTTTTTTTTATATTATAAATTGGTTTAAAAATTATAAATATACATGGAATTCAAGGTCGTTTATGAAAATTATACGAATGCTAAAATTTGGTTATACAAACTTAAGACTGGATTCTATAAGTAGCAAGAATTATTGTCATTAAAACACAATACATACACAAAAACTCCATTATTATTAGTTACACTTAAGGGGTTATTATATACCTTTTTGTGCGGAAAAATTGAGGAAAGTTTGAATTTTTGTAAAGGTATGTAGCAATAATTTTTTTACATCAAAATTATAATTTATTAATAGTACGTTTTTTAGTGAAAAGTGAAAAAAAATATTCATAATTGGCGGAGTTATGGCCCTTTCCCCGAAATCCTCTTTTTTTGATGAGGCTTGCGGTGATCATCATGAAAGTCAAGCAGGTCAATTGAAATCATAAAACCCAAAAAATTTCACTAGTATAGTATAGGGACCTTCCTAGTACTTGAACGATTATTTAAATAAATATTTTGTTTTTTCAGCATACGGGAACGTTTTTCCCAAAAACTCAATGTTTTGAGCTATGGAGTAGATGTTCCAGGAAACATCGCACCCCGCTTCGAAACGCTGTAACTTTCGATCTATTGCTCAGATCTCCATGAAAATTTCGTAAAATATTCTCAGCGTTTTACTTTCAGATAAAGCAATAAAAAAAATGGACAAATTGTGTTATCTAAAGGTCGTTTTAGACAAGACAATTTCTTGACTCAAAAGTTAATCAAGATGCGAGACAATCTAAATTATCTCGTATCATACAGCAAATTATTTGAAATATTGAATTGGATGGCGGATTGAATGAAAAAATATAACGCGTTATATTTGTAAGGACAAATTGTATGGGAGGAAGATATATGAATTCATTTCTTGAACAACTTTTGAGCTAAGAAATTGTCTTGCCTAAAACGACCTTTAGACAACACAATTTGTACATTTTCAGTATTTTTTCTTTGGTCGTTTTTTAGTAGACTGGTCATAATTTTAGGGTTATATTTTACTTTATAAAAAAAAACTTCTATCTTTATAGGGCTATCAGCCGTGAGGCTTTTCCGCCAGTCAAGAAAGAAGCTCAAAGGAGTTTAATCACCTGGTATTTACCTTAACTTCACAGAAAACCTCTGAAATACTGTGAAAGGTGATTCGCGAAAATTCGCTCCCCGTTGGGGATTGAACTCAGGCTCCACAATGCTCAGTACGAGACGGACGACGCCTCTAACCACTCGGCCACTGAGCTGGGTTTTACTTTATATTATACTAAATTTCATTTTTAAGTAATGTGAGGGTGATTATTTAAAAATAAAATTTAGTATAATATAAAATAAAATATATCCATAAAATTACGACCAATCTACTAAATGACCAAAGAAAAAATACTGAAAAAGGACTCAAAGCATGATTTACATTGTACTAGATGATTCGTCAAGAAACAAAATTTTCTAGTTAAAATATTATAAAGGTGCTGACAATATGTAGCTACGCCTCTGACATTACATGACCATACTATAAATATTTGTAGATGATAATTGAAATGAAACAGTATATGACTATTGTTTATTACTCAACTCGGAAATTATATTTTCTAAGTCAGTGATTTTAGCCGTGTGTGTTTTCAAGGTCCGTCGCGGGGCACAGGTTTAATCCGGATCAGGAAGCGAGTTACAGTGAGAAGAGCGCGTGCAAAAGGAAATCGTACGACCGCGCAAGGTTGCTGCCGGTGTTGTCAGGCCCCCCGGAACTTGCCGAGAACGGAGAAATCCTATTAAAAAAGGGCAAATGAATAAACCATTCGAACGTCGACGCCGGCTGAATGTTACGTGTAAACGGTGCCGTTGCTCCTCCCCGTGCAGCGGAGAAACGCGCGGCACGGAAGCGAGAACGGAAACGGCTTTTCGTGAATGCGCGAGCAGTACATTTTCACTTTTAAACCCGCGACGCCTTGCGTAATGCACGATGAAATTTAATTGAAGCGGATGTGAATGAAAATTGCTATGGTGTTTGGATGAAAACTGTTATAAATGTATGGATTCAAATATTGTTGACTCGGGTTTATTAACGACTGTAAAATCATGTAATATAAGTAGGAATAATTGGAATCGGGTTTATTAACGACTGTAAAATCATGTAATATAAGTAGGAATAGTTGGAATTAAGAACTCTTTGGGAGCACAACATAATTTTATAATTGTTCTTCCATTTGTTTTAAAGTCTTGGTTTCCTCGGTCGCTTAATAGTAATTTACGGATTATAGAAATATACTAGTGCGGAAAGTAGTATTTCCCGCATCCAAATCTATGCGGGAAATGACTTGTCTTAGGACATTCATTAATTAAATAATACTAACAATTACTATTACATTATTAGTGCAAGAAGGCAATTCTCCCGAAAGAGCGAACGAGTTTAACCCCGATATTCACCAACGTTCTATAAATCTATCAATAGCTATAGAACCCATAAGTATTCGTTGTTATAGCAACAATAAATACATTATCTAGGGAATGTAGTTACTTTAGTTTCGCTCTATTGAAAACACTGAAAATTAAACAAAAGGTGTAATCAAAGCTCCAATCACAAGCGCTATTCAAGATTTTTGACATTTGTTTTGGCATATTCTGTCACAATGACATTTTAAATTTACCCATTCAATAGCTTATGGGATGTTGGTGAATACGGGCATAAGTTTTGTATTAAGAGCGAATTCGGGAAACGATTTTATCGCACGAATAATGTATCTTATTTTTTTGTACTAATAAATACTTAATATTTATTTAAAGTTATTTAAAGTTGTTGTGACAAATAGATTATGTCACACTACCAATTACATATAATTTAAAGTCTATATTTTCTTCAAAATTGTATTTATTGAGTATATGGTACTCAAAAAATACAATTTTGAAGAAAATATAGACCTTAAATTATATGTAATTGATAGTGTGACAATCTATTTGTCGTTAATTTTTAATGCTATTTGAAGTATAAGAGGTGTACGCTGTTAAACATTCTCATATTTATAAATACACATTTACATTGGTACCGAATTTTAAGTTGGCAACATTGGCTACTTCCCGCACTAGAGCGGGAAGTAGTAGATCCCGCACTAAAGCGGGAAGTAGTAGTTCCCGCACCCAAATCAATGCGAGAAATAATTTGTCGTAGGACATGAGTACAAAAAAGCGTCTTACATAAATACCAAACGCAAAATCTGCTCCTTTTCAAAATAATTCAAATGTGACGTACACCATTCTCATTCTCATAGGCTCAGCGGGTTTTCTTATTCAGCTTGCAATGTGATAATTTATCGAACACAACACGTTGGAAAAAAAATGGAAATATAATGCGAAATTATAGCATTATATTTCCATTTTCTTCCTACATGTTGTGTTTGATAAATTATCACATTGCTAAGCTGAATAAAAAAAAGCGCTAATCTTTGCCTCTTCTCCCTACATGTCTCCAATCGTATATTTTATTAAACAAAAGAGTACAATTGCCAAGATATTAAATCATTACATTTGCAATACACCCTCAAATGAAAGCGTCGGCGTTGTGAAAATTGAAAGGCGAAACCGTTTTTGCATGCAAATTTGACATGCACGACTTTCTCCGCGTGTCAGATTTTTTTGTCGCTGTTTACACCGCTAACAATATTTCTACATGCAGGCGATGGTATAAAAAATACAATACAATGCAAACGAATATAGAAACTCTTGTTTTATAGACACGTTAAGGCTCTTGCATTAATAAACAATAAAATTATGCTCATTAAGGCACCTTACACGGTCAATACTACTACATTGCACCTTACGTTTACATAGTGGCGGTGTAGAAGAGTTTCGCCTCTTCGCCTACCGTGTCTTAGGCGAAGACGCGGTGGCGGCTCGGCGAGAGGCACGAGGCAAATACCCGCGCCTCGTCACCTAAGTGGGCATTGCACCACATCTTTATATACAGGGGGCTTAAAGCGTCGTGCCTCTCGAAGCGCCGGCACCGCGTCTTCGCCTAAGACATGGTAGGCGAAGAGGCGAGAGGCATAACTCTTCCTCGCCGCCTCTATGTAAACATACGATGCAATGTCCACCCCTTAACTGCATATGGACATCACAATCGCCTGTACGACGTCGCGCCTGCGCCTCGACTACACCGCGCCTGCGCCCGACGCCGCTTATGTGTGAATTGGGCCTTAGGAATAAAGATATCTATTCTGTAGCTCTTGACGCTCTGGTAAATGATAAGACCGGTCTGTTACCCATGGCAATCAAATAAACAACTATTTCAGCCCAACGGTCCGCGAACGCTAATGTCAAATGTCACAAATTAGTGAAATACATAACCTATATTTCTATCTTAACGTCACTTTTGACAAACTTGTGACATTTGTCGTAAGTCAGTATTACACTAGCGTTCGCGGAGCTGAAACGGTTGTTTATTTGGTTACCATGGGCAACAGGCCGGTATGATCATTTACCTGACCGTCTGAAGTTACAGAATAGACCCCTTGATCTCTATTCCTAACGTGATTGATCCAATATTATGATCGGACGAAATGTCATGGAAATCAGAGTAACCAACAGATTCAGACAGAGTTGTATAAAAGTGATTATATGTAACCTTATTTAAGTAATTTCACATACCTCTGTTTCAATTTAACAATCTTATGTCAAAGTTGTCAAAAATGACAAGTGAATCACAAATTGGGCATTTCCTAAAAATTATGACAGAAATCTGCTTCATCGATTCAACGCTAGTTTAATATTATCTTATGTCAAATGCCACAAGCTTGACAAGAGTGACGTTAAAGGCACGTTGACAGGATACGAGTTGACTGTAACGACAGTAGACATGAGAGTCAACTCGCATGGTAGTAATATTTTGAAGACAGTTGACTGTCATCCAGAGACAGTTTACAAGGAGGACTTAATATAGTAGTTGATATGTTGATTATACGGTTCGAGTAAGAGGCAAGTGTTGCGCACACACACAATTCAGCCAACTCGCATCGTGTCAACCTAGCTTAAGATAGTGAAATAGATTATTATTCTATCTATTTTTCAACAATATGTGATCCAACTCAACGGAGGCGAGTATTGTATAAGTTTGATAGTGGTGTAAATCAATATTCCCAAAATTGGAGAACTTATAAAAACTCATAGTTTATAACTTTCCGGGAATATTCCCAATATTGCTCAATGGCACCGTGTTACCTAGATATAGTGAACGTCTCTGGATCGCTATATACATAGCGATCGCCCAAAAATCGTGGGGAACGATTTCAAACGGTAAGCATAAGTTTTTTGTTGTTTTAAGCTCTAACATTTCGGAACAACTTTGCATTTGCTTAGTTATTCAATAAACAGTTAAAAAAATTAAAAATCTCACCTCTTTACAGAAGGAACAGTTGCACTGTTGTATGCAGCTGGCTTCCTTGGAAGGCACCTCCGCCAGACACAGCTTGCAGAGCAACGGCGGCGGTTCGTCCGGCACCGGCACAAACCCGCCCGTGTTGGTGTCAAGGGAATACCGCGAGGTGGACGCGAGCGTAAGCAGGCTGGAGCAACGCGAACACACCCGCGAGCCGTTCTCATGCGGCGACACCCGCAGCCTGTTCACCGGATGGATCGGCTCCAGGCTGCTGGAAGACGAGGACGACCGTAACATACCGGTAAGAGCCAGCATCGTCTCGCACTTCCTGAGACTAGCCAAACTCGCCGCCGGCCGCACCACCAGGTTCCCGTTGCTGCCATTCCGCCGCACCAAAGGCGCGGACGGCTCCGCGGCGCCGCTATTCCGCCGGCGGTTCACGAGCGACTTGAGGCCGGGCATGGCGAGGAGGTTGAGGCCGGCGCGGGCCCGCGGCGTTGCGGCGGCCTGCTGCTGATGCTGCTGCGAGGGCGCATGTGGGATCGGGATGGGGCTGGTCAGGCGGCGGCCCCGCGGCTCCAGGAGGCTGGCGCTGTCCGCCACCTTTGTCCCTTCCTCTTGCTCGCTGAGTGTGCCGTAGCCGACCGACCACGAGCATATGGCGCGGCGGCGGTCGCGCCTCGACGACGGCGGCTGGTCGGCCCACGCCGCGCTCAGGCACTGCTTGCGGCGCGTGGATGGACCGCGTAACGGCAGCCCCGTATTATCCCCGCACAGGGGCTTTATGGGCAGCGTCATCATCGCTGAAGGACCGCTTCGCCTCACGCGGCGCACCTGGACCTAGAAAATCCTATAAAAACAAACAGAAATCATAATTTTAAACATAAAACAGTGATATTTTATTAGAGATTTTAAATCATAGAGGGTGATTCAGTTTCAATGTTGAATATTTTAAAACATTATTCTACTGGTATTTCCGATTCAAAACTACACTGCATATATGCCTCTTACTCGTTTCCTAAGGCCCAATTCACACATAAGCGGCGTCGGGCGCAGGCGCGGTGTAGACGAGGCGCAGGCGCAACTTCGCACAGGCGATTGTGATGTCTATATGCAGTGAAGGGGTGGACATTGCACCTTATGTTTACATATAGGCGGCGTAGAAGAGATTTGCCTCTTCGTCTACTGTGTCTTAGGCGAAGACGCGGTGCCGGCGCGGCGAGAGACACGAGGCAAATGCCCGCACCTCGTCACCTAAGTGGGCATTGCACCACATGTGTATATAGACGGGGCTTGAAGCGTCATGCCGCTCGCAGCGCCGGCACTGCGTCTTCGCCTCTTCACCTAAGGCCCAATTCACACATAAGCGGCGTCGAGCGTAGATGCGACGCAGGCGAGGCGCAGATGCGGCTCAGATACGGCGCAGGCGAGGCGCAAATGCGGCGCAGATACGGCGCAGATGCGGCGCAGATGCGGCGCAGGCGCGACGTTGCACAGGCGATTGTGATGTCCATATGCAGTGAAGGGGTGCACATTGCACCTTATGCTTACGTAGAGGCGGCGTGGAAGAGTTATGCCTTTCGTCCCTTCACCTATCTTGTCTTAGGCGAAGAGGCAAGGACGCGGTACCGGCGCTGCGAGAGGCACGGCACTTTAAGCCCCCTCTATATAAACATGTGGTGCAATGCCCACTTAGGTGACGAGGGGCGGACATTTGCCTCGTGTTTCTCGCCGCGTCGGCACTCGCCTAAGACACGGTAGGCGAAGAGGCGAAAGGCATAACTCTTCCACGCCGCCTCTACGTAAACATAAGGTGTAATGTCCACCCCTTCACTGCATATAAACATAACAATCGCCTGTGCAACGTCGCGCCTGCGCCCGACGCCGCTTATGTGTGAATTGGGTCTAAGTGGGCATTGCACCACATGTTTATATAGACGGGGCTTGAAGTTTTGTGCCTCTCGCAGCGCCGGCACCGCGTCTTCGCCTCTTCACCTAAGACACGGTAGGCGAAGAGACGAGAGGCAAAAGTCTTCCACGTCGCCTCTATGTAAACATAAGGTGCAATGTCCACCCCTTTACTGCATATGGATATCACAATCGCCTGTACTACCAGTACTACGTCGCGCCTGCGCCTCGCCTACACCGCGCCTGCGCCCGACGCCGTTTATGTGTGAATTGGGCCTAAGGCTCAATTCACACATAGGAGGCGAAGGCGCGGTGCCGGCGCGGCGAGAGGCACGACGTTTTCACAAACCCTCTATATAAACATATGTGGTGCAATGCCCACTTAGGTGCCGAGGTGCGGGCATTTGTCTCGTGACTCTCGCCGTACCGCCACCGCATCTTAGCCTCTTCGCCTAAGACACGGTGGCTGCGAGGCGAGAGGCATAACTCTTCCACGCCGCTTCTATGTAACCATATGGTGCAATATCCACCCTTTCACTGCATATGGACATCAGAATCGCCTTTGCACGTCGCGCCTGCACCTCGCATACACCGCGTCTCCACCCAACGCCGCTTACGCGTGCATTGGGCCTAACAAAGATACAGGAGTTTTTTACAAAATAAATATTTTTTTTATCAGATCTTTTTGTAAAAAGCTGCCAATCGTATGAAACTTGATATTAAGTTTGAATTTATTCGCTACTTATAGCTATCATGGATAATATTCGTATTAAGAAATTACAAAACAAATAAAAGAGCTAAAGATCGCATCGACATTTAAATATAATAGCCCCCCTCTGTTGAAATTCTCTTTTCATTATCAATCAAATACCACCGAAATGTCATAACAAAGAAAGAGAGCCGCAGTCCGTGGCGCTAACGAGCGGCCTTCTAAAACCTCCGCGACTATTTATATCAGTCATAATAAACACATTGTTAAATTTAATGAGTCGAAAAAACTTATGGGCTTCCATTCACCGTGCAGATAAGCGTTTCAAAATTAAATGCCCATGTCGTGTGTGTGTGTGTGTGTGTGTGTGTGTGTGTGTGTGTGTGTGTGTGTGTGTGTGTCAATCGCATTGTTGGGAGAACGTTCGCCGACACCGCCTGCCGGGCGACCTTCGGTGAACCAGCGAATTCACCATTTAATGCCCCTATTCGTATGCACGCCGATAATAGCAAAAATTTAACCGGCTGGACTTTTTCTGCGTTTTGTATATGTATGTATGTATGTATGTATGTATGTATGTATGTATGTATGTATGTATGTATGTATGTATGTGTGTGTGTGTGTGTATGTGTATAAGTTGGTATGTATGTCTGTTTGTATGCATGTGTGTTTGTATGTATGTGTGTTTGTATGTATGTGTGTTTATATGTATGTGTGTTTGTATGTATGTATGTTTGTATGTATGTGTGTTTACTCCACTTCGCTTATAAGTACAAATACAATTGATACACGTATATATATATATATATATACGTGTATCAATTGTATTTTTACTTGTATGTATACTTATAGAAAATAAATACATATTATTATTATTAGTATTATATCAAAATCATACGAAATTGTCCACCATAATTAATTATTAAGCCTGCTCACCAACGTCAAGATGGTAACTAACCAAGTAATTATTAAGCTTGCTCACCAACGTCAAGGTGCTAACTAACCGAGTAATTATTAAGCCTACTCACCAACGTCAAGGTGGTAACTTACCGACTTGGCAAATCGTTGTAACTTTGAAAATTTTATTTCATAATAGAAAGTGGTTGTTAGTTTTATTTTGTAGGTCTTTCATTTCCAACGAAAAAACATACAAATATTATTATAAAAAGTATACCGTTTTGGCGGTAAAGTCGAAGAAGTGAATAAAAATAAAATAAAATTGTCCAATCAAGATGAACTTCAGCCTTCAACCTTTTTATTTCAATTAGTTTCATTTATTAATTTACGTCTGATTTGTAAAAAGATGTGAGAAACAATGTAGTGCATAGTTAGTCATTTGAAATAGTGGACGGGTATAGTTTGGTTGGGAGGGAGCGCCCGCCCTCCCCACCTTCGCTCACATACTTTTTTCAATGAATACAGACGATTTATATTGTTTAAACTATTCCAAGAAGAGTGTTATCCTATGGAACAACTATGCGAGCAAAGGTGGGGTGGGCGGGCGGCCCCTACGAACCAAACTATGCCCGCCCACTATTTCAAACGGCTTGAACTATGCACTACGTTGTTTCTCGCATTGTTTTTTACAAATCAGACGTAAATTAATAAATGAAACTAATTGAATCATAAAAAGTTATAGATAATAGTGTAATGCATAGTTCAAGTCATTTGAAATAGTGGACGGGCTTAGTTTGGTTGGTAGGGACCACCCGCCCACCCCACCTTCGCTCGCATAGTTTTTTTCAATGGATACAGATGTTTTATATTGTTTAAACTATTCCAAGCAGAGTGTTATCCTATGGAAAAACTATGCGAGCAAAGGTGGGGTAGGCGGGTGGTCCCTACCAACCAAACTATGCCCGCCCACTATTTCAAACGGCTTGAACTATGCACTACATTGTTTCTCACATTGTTTTTCTTACAAATCAGACGTAAATTAATAAATAAAACTAATTGAATCATAAAAAGTTATAAATAATAATGTAATGCATAGTTCAAGTCATTTGAAATAGTGAACGGACATAGTTTGGTTGGTAGGGGCCGCCCGCCCACCCCACCTTCGCTCGCATACTTTTTCCAATGGATACAGATGTTTTATATTGTTTAAACTATTCCAAGCAGAGTGTTATCCTATGGAAAAACTATGCGAGCAAAGGTGGGGTGGGCGGGCGGCCCCTACCAACCAAACTATGCCCGCCCACTATTTCAAACGGCTTGAACTATGCACTACATTGTTTCTCGCATTGTTTTTTACAAATCAGACGTAAATTAATTTTATCGTTTGGTAATCCGGGCCGCGTACACGACCTCAAAACGATGTTTATTGCGAGGGATGTGATTTACAGTTCGCACGTACTGTTAATAGAAACGCACACAGCAGAGGTTATATATTTATTGTTGTTGTTGCCACTCTGATGGTAGAGTAGATTATTTTACTAGAGGTAAATTTGAATTTGAATTTTAATCCCGCGGGAGTGAAGAACTAAATTAGCTAGAAAATAAAATGTTATTTCCTAGCTAATTTAGTTCTTCACTCCCGAGGGATTAAAATTTAAATTCAAATTTACCCCTAGTAAAATAATTTACTCTACTATCAGAGTGGCAACAACAACAATAAATAATTTAGTTAATCTCTTCACTCCCGAAGGATTAAAATTCAAATTGAAAATAAAATCGATAAACATTTCGGAGGAGGAGAAAATGATCACTAGTAGCTTACATAAAAAAAATGGAATAAAGATGAGCAATCAACACATTGTCAGTACGAGCTTTGATTGGAAACCACAGGACAGATGCAAACAAAGACCCAAAACAACATGGCAATGTATCGTACATAAAGAAGCCTCTAAAAATGGCTGAAGTTGGAAGTAAAGGTCGTTTTAGACAAGACAATTTCTTGACTCAAAAGTTAGTCAATCTAAATTGTCTCGTATCATACAGAAAATTATTTGAAATACTGAATTGGATGGTAGATCGAATGGAAAAATATAACGTGTTCTATTTGTCAAGGAAAAATTGTATGGGAGGAGGATATATGAATTCATTTCTTGAACAACTTTTGAGCTAAGAAATTGTCTAGTCTAAAAGGACCTTAATTGAAGGGAGTTGCACAAAATCGCATACGATGGAAGTAAGTAGTTTTTTTTTTTTTTCTACCATTAAATCCATCCTTTATGAATAAAGCAAAATTAACTTTAAATATAGTTTTTACTCCCTTATAGAATATTATACCCCTACCACTACTGTTTAGTCATTTTTTCGTCCGGGCCAAGGACGATAGCACGCGGCCTCCTCCTTCGGGCAGTTTAATTGTGCGACGAGCCGTTCTCGACGATCGAAATCGTTTGGTAATGAAAGTGTGGAGGTCAGCCAGGCCATCGGCGCCGAAATAAATTGCGGCCGGCTGCCGTCGTCGTCGTCGCCGGAAGTGCTTATTACTTCCTCTTGTTGTTTAACAACACCGCACAAACAAAAAGTGTTTGAAATTGTTTTCCTACTGTTTGTATCCGCCCACTAATCTTTTTTGATAGTTAAAAATTGCGACAGAATAACGGTGTACGGATGGTGTGCACACTTTCCTGTTGTTGTTTTTATTTACTGTGCCTAATTGTAATAATCAAATTTAGATCTTGTCCTTCACTTGTCCTCTTACTTAAGGCGCTTTCGTTTAGCATGGTTTAGCATTACTAGTCGCCCCCGTGGCGTGCAGTATAATAAACTGTCTTTATTTATTATGAAAAACATTATACAATAAGCCCGTACCGGCCCAGAGTGATAAACGAAAAAGGATTTACACAAAATACTAATAATCAAGCCAAAGAACCCCAGTAGCAGCCTATGAGGCGATCTGGGCAGCCAAAAACCTAATTAGAGTTATGTAGTGCACAAGATTTAAACCTATAATGACAATAAAGGTCTTTATATATTAAAATATAAAGAAATCATTAAAATTTATACAACTAACCCCCTAGGAGGAAAGTTAAACGCTATCTGGCGGCACCACATCAATTAGCAATGCACACCCATATGACATGTTATTATATACATGTTGCTCGTGCCATCAGGATCACCGGGTAGTGCCCTCTATGGAATAATATTTCAACAGAGTGCCACATGGATGTGAAATGCTAATTGATGTGTACTATCAGAGTGGCAACAACAACAATAAATAATTTAGTTCACTCCCGAAGGATTAAAATTCAAATTGAAAATAAAATCGATAAACATTTCGGAGGAGGAGAAAATGAGCACTAGTAGCTTACATAAAAAAATTGGAATAAAGATGAGCAATCAATACATTGTCAGTGCGAGTTTTGATTGGAAACCACAGGACAGATGCAAACAAAGACCCAAAACAACATGGCAATGTATCGTACATAAAGAAGCCTCTAAAAATGGCTGAAGTTGGAAGTAAAGCAATGCTAATTAATGTGGTGCCGCCAGATGGCGTTTAACTTTCCTCCTATGGGGTTAATTGTATCATTTTTGTATATAACCACTCGAGATATTATGTGAATTCATCCTCACTAGCTGAGCTACACTGATGAGATCTAATACGATCGAAATCTAGATATGTAGATTGCTAAGAGGTGGATTCACACTTATATATGTTTTAAAAGAAATAATTCTTACTTCAGAATCCTCCTCCTTAAGCCCTGGTTTCCTAGGAGAGCGGCCGCTTAAAAACGGCCGCTTTTGACGTCATTTTTACGTCACAAAAATAATTCTACGTATATATAAACGAATATAGTTTCCTATAAAGTGTAATACCTCAACGTACTGCAAAAACGCAATGAATTACGATGAAAAATTGTGAGTTCTTCTATTACATATACTTAAAACAACCTTTGTGATTTGTGAATGACGTCAAAAGCGGCCGCTTTAAAGCGACCGTTCTCCTAGGAAACCAGGGCTTTACACAGATATTGTGTTACGGCGCAATTACAAAATACTCCAGCCGTAAATGTTAATTTAATCACCACATAATTAACAAACCAAACACTAAATCCCGTTATACGTTCTTGGATTATCCGCGAAATCCGCGTCTGCAGTCAAATAAAATCATAACGCGCGCTCGCTAGAACTCATTTGAAATTGTTTTGAATGCGAAATGGTTGATTACATATGCACACACGGGCATCAAACACGGAACGTGCTCAGCGAGTCGATTATCGAAACAACAATAATGAAATCATCGTCGGCTGCACACAATTATCAACATACTTTAAATTTCGTTCGATTGTCGTTATCGCATTGCAATCCCTCGAGATAACAAATAAAATTGAATTGATATGTAAAAAATTCTTACCATATTGGCGCGGCGTGAAGGGACGGCAGCCGAACCGTCGTCCGTTGTGATTCTGCAAAGAAACAAAAATATATTAGTATTTATATGAATTAACAAACAACAATTTCTTCGTTACTATAATGTAAAAACATCAAATCTTGGTGACAACAAAGTCAAAATTATGTTTCCGAATACAAAAGCACGTCTATTGACAAATATCTTCCGTCACTCACAATGAGACAAGTACGGACGCATAATTACTCGAGAAACTATTCCACCGCGGCCGTGTAAACGACATTTTAATGACGGTTATATAATAATAATAAGTGCTACAACAATTGCTGGATTGAAATTTGTGTGTGTGTGTCTTTCTGGTTGATAATATTTGCGCTCGTTCGAGTTGAGAACAATTTGCTGGCGATAAGATAAGCAACTACTTCAAGTAGCCACAATAAAACTGTTTTTCTTCTGCTTTTCGCAAAACGGCTGATTATTTGAAATGCAATATAATAATGTATATTTAAAAACGTTGTTTATCAATATTATATTACTTACTTAAATAAATAACACTCACACATAAATGTAGAGTTGTTTTCAAGAATTAATATTTTCTATGTGTTAATTACTAACTGGGAAAGTACAGTGGGTATACAACAGTATGCGTTTTAAGTGGGATTTTCCATAATGTTACCTTTGTTTTTCACTTTTCAATCTATTACACGTGATATTAGATATTATATAAAATCAATATGGGTGGACATTATTAATGATGCAGGACATCCAAACAAAATTTGTCTTATAATCAGTTTTTCTTTCTCCTCTCAATTTGGAATAAAATTTTAGATATTTAGACGATATATTTGTTACTTTCAGGGACATTTTATGTTTTTCAAAACATCTTGCTTTTATTTTACGTGAATTATGCATATTTTAGTGTTTTTCAACACAGTGAAAAACACTAAAATGTGCATAATTCACGTAAAATAAAAGCAAGATATCTTGAAAAACATAAAATGTCCCTGAAAGTAACAAATATATCGTCTAAATATCTAAAATTTTATTCCAAATTGAGAGGAGAAAGAAAAACTGATTATAAGACAAATTTTGTTGTAAGACATAGCAAAATTCGATTTGCACGTTTTTTTTTCAGGAACGGATCTCCCGTTTAATCGTGGGACATATGTATTCTATTTTCTTTGTATACAACTCATCCTTAATGTTTGTAAATTATATCATCGACAATGACTATTTCGATCAAACAAATTCTTTACAAATCATCTTATAAAACAATCAGCTTTATTATTTTGCATGATGCATATAAAACAAATAGTGAATTACTCATATAATCACCCAACGATAATGAATCACGCATTAGAAATCATTTATTGAACCGTTATTTGTGATTGTATTTCGAGACCCTGTGCAAAAAAAAATCCGCTCGCTGACGCATGTAATAGATAAGCGAGAATATTTGGTTTACATTAACGACTTTTGGACACACAAACACACGAATGTCGCAACCTCCACGAATAACGTAATTACGTACACAATCACTGCCCCATTATGCATCAAGAAAAGGATTTGTTCAAATATTCAGGTCACACTTTTCGATTTCGATTATTCCGTATAACAATAGAATTAATTAGTAGGAACGACCGGGCCGTTTCGACACCGAGACATACAAATAAAATCTTGCGTAGTATTTTGTTATTAATTGATTTCTTTTATGTTATAAACTTGATTTAATTAGGCAGCGTTCATTAAAATCGAAACGCTGTATATCACAATACGCGTTTCAAATGGCACTTTTCATGAAATATTGTAGATACAATTAAACTTGATTTAATTAGGCAGCGTTCATTAAAATCGAAACACTGTATATCACAATACGCGTTTCAAATGGCACTTTTCATGAAATTTTATAGATACAATTAATTAGTAGTTGTTACATGATGCTACGCAATCAAAATTTGATTGAAAACGATTTCTCTAAAACAGCTAACAAAAGATCAAAGATAATAATAATATTAGTAGATATCGCGGTCCATTTTTTCTCTCATTATCTCTCCTATACGGTGTGTATTGTACAGGAGAGATAATGAGAGAAGAAATACTCAAGTACACCGGGTTGAGAGAAGAAATACTCAAGTACACCGGGTTGAGAGAAGAAATCAAAGCATGTGGAATATGAAATATGTGTACATCATTCCAATCGTCATATCCTCGACAGGATTTGTTGCAAAAAATCTACCTAGATATTTAAAAACATTTAAGTAGGCCAACCAAATAACGACAAAGAACAAAAGACAAGAATTAGAGACAAGAACAACTAAAAGCAGATACAGAGAGTATTAAGGAACAAGAACTACCTGGGGGTGTATAGAATATATTCAGAATAGAAGTCACATAACTTAAATTTAAAAAGCAGCAACAATTGAAATTATGGTTAAAGTTATAAATATTTCTCATTATTTTTTTTTTCAACTGAAATTAGTATTGAATGTACCATAATTTCAATTGGGGTGCTTGTAAGACTATATAGGGGATGTATATATTCAGAATAGAAGTCTATTACATGGGAATTAAAAACAGGAGAAGTACCAGGACAAGACCAGATTACAGCTGAAATGATCAACCACCTGGGCCCGGTAGGTAAAGAAAAACTACGGAAACTACTGAAAAACATATGGAACACAAATATCATACTAAAAGACTGACAAACAGCACTAATCGTACCGATACACAAGAAAAGTGATAAGACGAAATGCTCAAACTGTAGAGGCATAACACTAATAATTATAGGGATGAAAATATTAGAAAAGACAATAGACAAGAGAATAATAGCAGAAATAGAACAGACACTAGAAGAATCGCAATGCGGTTTTAGAAAAGGAAGATACATACAGGACATATTCACAATAAAACAAATCACAGAAAAAAGAACTACAAATAATAAAAAACACATATTAAGGATTCATAAACCTAGAAAAAGCGTTCGACATGATCCTAAGAAATAAATTATGGAAAATCCTGGAAGAGAGAGGTGTAGAAAGAAAGACAGTCGAATGAATACAAAACATATCCATGTAATAATACACAAGGGACAAACATCAAGACCATTTAAGACAACCACCGGACTAAGACAAGGAGGCGGCCTCAGTCCTACGTTATTTAACATATACATGGATGAAATAATGAATGAGTATGAAATCAGAAATCAAAAAAGCAAATATAAGTTACAAAAACATGCAAGTGGTAAAATTATCGGAAGGAGCATTCGCTAATGATGTCGTAGCGATAGCAGAAAATGAAGATAATCTGCATTAATTTAACCGTAGAAAGTAACAAATAACAGTGTAGTGCAGAGTTCAAGTCGCTCGAAATAGTGGACGGGCATAGTTTGGTTGGTGGGGGCCGCCCGCCCACCCCACCTTTGTTCGCATAGTTTTTCCATAGGATAACTCTCTTCTTGGAATAGTTTAAACAATATAAAACATCTGCATACAATGAAAAAACTATGCGAGCGAAGGTGGGGTGGGCGGGTGGCCCCTACCAACCAAACTATGCCCGTCCACTATTTCAAACGACTTGAATTCTGCAATACACTGTTATTCGTTACTTTCTACTGTTAAATTAATGTCATTTATTAATTTAAGACTAATTAAAAAGATATATGTGAAAAATAATGTAGTGCAGAGTTCAAGTCGTTTGAAATAGTGGACGGGCATAGTTTGATTGGTAGGGGCCACCCGCCCACCCCACCTTCGCTCGCATAGTTTTTTCATTGGATGCAGATGTTTTATATTGTTTAAACTATTCCAAGAAGAGAGTTATCCTATGGAAAAACTATGCGAACAAAGGTGGGGTGGGCGGGCGGCCCCCACCAACCAAACTATGCCCGTCCACTATTTCGAGCGACTTGAACTCTGCAATACACTGTTATTTGTTACTTTCTACGGTTAAATTAATGTCATTTATTAATTTAAGACTAATTAAAAAGATATATGTGAAAAATAATGTAGTGCAGAGTTCAAGTCGCTTGAAATAGTGGACGGGCATACTATGGTTGGTAGGGGCCGCCCGCCCACCCCACCTTTGTTCGCATAGTTTTTCCATAGGATAACTCTCTTTTTGGAATAGTTTAAACAATATAAAAGATCTGTATCCAATGAAAAAACTATGCGAGCGAAGGTGGGGTGGGCGGGTGTCCCCTATCAACCAAACTATGCCCGTCCACTATTTCAAGTGACTTGAACTGTGCACTACACTGTTATTTGTTACTTTCTACGGTTAAATAAATGCCATTTATTAATTTAAAACTAATTAAAAAGATATATGTGAAAAATAATGTAATGCATAGTTCAAGTCGTTTGAAATAGTGGACGGGCATAGTTTGGTTGGTAGGGGCCGCCCGCCCACCCCACCTTCGCTCGCATAGTTTTTTCATTGGATACAGATGTTTTATATTGTTTAAACTATTCCAAGAAGAGAGTTATCCTATGGAAAAACTATGCGAACAAAGGTGGGGTGGGCGGGCGGCCCCCACCAACCAAACTATGCCCGTCCACTATTTCAAGCGACTTGAACTCTGCACTACACTGTTATTCATTACTTTCTACGGTTAAATTAATGTTATTTATTAATTTAAGACTAATTAAAAAGATATATGTGAAAAATAATTTAGTGCAGAGTTCAAGTCGTTTGAAATAGTGGACGGGCATACTATGGTTGGTAGGGGCCGCCCGCCCACCCCACCTTTGTTCGCATAGTTTTTCCATAGGATCACACTCTTTTTGGAATAGTTTAAACAATATAAAACATCTGTATCCAATGAAAAAACTATGCGAGCGAAGGTGGGGTGGGCGGGCGGCCCCTACCAACCAAACTATGCCCGTCCACTATTTCAAGTGACTTGAACTGTGCACTACACTGTTATTTGTTACTTTCTACGGTTAAATAAATGCCATTTATTAATTTAAAACTAATTAAAAAGATATATGTGAAAAATAATGTAATGCATAGTTCAAGTCGTTTGAAATAGTGTACGGGCATAGTTTGATTGGTAGGGGCCACCCGCCCACCCCACCTTCGCTCGCATAGTTTTTTCATTGGATGCAGATGTTTTATATTGTTTAAACTATTCCAAGAAGAGAGTTATCCTATGGAAAAACTATGCGAACAAAGGTGGGGTGGGCGGGCGGCCCCCACCAACCAAACTATGCCCGTCCACTATTTCGAGCGACTTGAACTCTGCAATACACTGTTATTTGTTACTTTCTACGGTTAAATTAATGTCATTTATTAATTTAAGACTAATTAAAAAGATATATGTGAAAAATAATGTAGTGCAGAGTTCAAGTCGCTTGAAATAGTGGACGGGCATACTATGGTTGGTAGGGGCCGCCCGCCCACCCCACCTTTGTTCGCATAGTTTTTCCATAGGATAACTCTCTTTTTGGAATAGTTTAAACAATATAAAACATCTGTATCCAATGAAAAAACTATGCGAGCGAAGGTGGGGTGGGCGGGTGGCCCCTATCAACCAAACTATGCCCGTCCACTATTTCAAGTGACTTGAACTGTGCACTACACTGTTATTTGTTACTTTCTACGGTTAAATAAATGCCATTTATTAATTTAAAACTAATTAAAAAGATATATGTGAAAAATAATGTAATGCATAGTTCAAGTCGTTTGAAATAGTGGACGGGCATAGTTTGGTTGGTAGGGGCCGCCCGCCCACCCCACCTTCGCTCGCATAGTTTTTTCATTGGATACAGATGTTTTATATTGTTTAAACTATTCCAAGAAGAGAGTTATCCTATGGAAAAACTATGCGAACAAAGGTGGGGTGGGCGGGCGGCCCCCACCAACCAAACTATGCCCGTCCACTATTTCAAGCGACTTGAACTCTGCACTACACTGTTATTCATTACTTTCTACGGTTAAATTAATGTTATTTATTAATTTAAGACTAATTAAAAAGATATATGTGAAAAATAATTTAGTGCAGAGTTCAAGTCGTTTGAAATAGTGGACGGGCATACTATGGTTGGTAGGGGCCGCCCGCCCACCCCACCTTTGTTCGCATAGTTTTTCCATAGGATCACACTCTTTTTGGAATAGTTTAAACAATATAAAACATCTGTATCCAATGAAAAAACTATGCGAGCGAAGGTGGGGTGGGCGGGCGGCCCCTACCAACCAAACTATGCCCGTCCACTATTTCAAGTGACTTGAACTGTGCACTACACTGTTATTTGTTACTTTCTACGGTTAAATAAATGCCATTTATTAATTTAAAACTAATTAAAAAGATATATGTGAAAAATAATGTAATGCATAGTTCAAGTCGTTTGAAATAGTGGACGGGCATAGTTTGGTTGGTAGGGGCCGCCCGCCCACCCCACCTTCGCTCGCATAGTTTTTTCATTGGATACAGATGTTTTATATTGTTTAAACTATTCCAAGAAGAGAGTTATCCTATGGAAAGACTATGCGAACAAAGGTGGGGTGGGCGGGTGGTCCCTACCAACCAAACTATGCCCGTCCACTATTTCAAACGACTTGAACTATGCATTACATTATTTTTCACATATATTTTTTTTAATTAGTCTTAAATTAATAAATAACATTAATTTAACCGTAGAAAGTAATGAATAACAGTGTAGTGCAGAGTTCAAGTCGCTTGAAATAGTGTACGGGCATAGTTTGGTTGGTAGGGGCCACCCGCCCACCCCACCTTTGTTCGCATCGTTTTTCCATAGGATAACTCTCTTCTTGGAATAGTTTAAACAATATAAAACATCTGTATCTAATGAAAAAACTATGCGAGCGAAAGTGGGGTGGTCGGGCGGCCACTACCAACCAAACTATGCCCGTCCACTATTTCAAACGACTTCAACTGTGCATTACATTATTTTTCACATATATTTTTTTAATTATACTTAAATTAATAAATGACATTAATTTAACCGTAGAAAATATCGAATAACAGTGTAGTGCATAGTTCAAGTCGTTTGAAATAGTGGACGGGCATAGTTTGGTTGGTAGGGACCACCCGCCCACCCCACCTTTGTTCGCCTAGTTTTTCCATTGGTTACAGATGTTTTATATTGTTTAAACTATTCCAAGAAGAGTGTTATCCTATGGAACAACTATGCGAACAAAGGTGGGGTGGGTGGGCGGCCCCTACCAACCAAACTATGCCCGTCCACTATTTCAAATGACTTGAACTATGCACTACATTGTTATCCGTTATTTTCTATAATTCTATTGATTTCATTTATTAATTTAAGACTAATTCGTAAAAAAAATGTAAGAAACAATGTAATTCATAGTTCAAGTCACTTTAAATTGTGGAGGAGAATAGTTTGGTTTGTGAGGGACACCCACCCACCCCACCTTTGTTCGCATAGTTTTTTCATAGGATAACACTCTAACTCTTGTAACACAATGGATACAGACGTTGTATATTGTTGAAACCATTTCAAGAAGAGTGGTATCCTATGGAAAAACTATGCGAGCAAAGGTGGGGTGGTCGGGCGGCCCCAACCAACCAAACTATGCCCGTCCACTATTTCAAACGACTT
Organism: Lordithon lunulatus; assembly: GCA_963942505.1. Lineage (NCBI taxonomy): Eukaryota > Metazoa > Arthropoda > Insecta > Coleoptera > Staphylinidae > Lordithon > Lordithon lunulatus. Next base: position 70,924,450 of record OZ012666.1, read on the forward strand.
GAACTATGCATTACATTATTTTTTACATATATTTTTTTTAGTTAGTCTTAAATTAATAAATGACATAAATTAAATCATAGAAAATAACGGATAATAGTGTAGTGCATAGTTCAAGTCGTTTGAAATAGTGGACGGGCATAGTTTAGTTGGTTGGGGTCGCCCGCCCACCCCACCTTTGCTCGCATAGTTTTTCCATGGGATAACTCTCTTTTTGGAATAGTTTAAACAATATAAAACATTTGTATCCAATGAAAAAACTATGCGAGCGAAGGTGGGGTGGGTGGGCGACCCCTACCAACCAAACTATGCCCGTCCACTATTTCAAACGACTTGAACTGTGCATTACATTATTTTTCACATATATCTTTTTAAGTAGTCTTAAATTAATAAATAACATTAATTTAACAGTAGAAAGTAACAAATAACAGTGTAGTGCAGAGTTCAAGTCGTTTGAAATAGTGGATGGGCATAGTTTGGTTAGTAGGGACCACCCACCCACCCAACCTTCGCTCGCATAGTTTTTCCATTGGATAACACTCTTCTTGGAATAGTTTAAACAATATAAATCGTCTGTATTCATTGAAAAAAGTATGTGAAGGTGGGGTGGGCGGGCGCTCCCTCCCAACCAAAATATGTCCGTCCACTATTTCAAACGACTTGAACTCTGCACTATTCTGTTATCCGTGACATTATATTATTCAATCAATTTCATTTGTTAGTTTTTTTTTTATCCTTTATGATTTTTTTTTCAAAAATTCGTCGATTTTATATTTTTTCGCGGGCTGAAACAGTTGTTTATTTAGTTGCCATGGGTAACAGACCGTTTGGATCATTTACCAGACCGTCTGAAGTTACAGAATAAACCTCCTGATTATAGTGACATAAATTCACCCCTGAATTTCTAAGTAGAAAATAAAAATGGAAGGCACTAATCCTCCGTTAAAAATAGTATCTCCCGAATTTAAACGGCAAAGGATTTAATAGGTAAAACATAACCTTAAAATCAGTTGTCAACATAACCTTAAATACAGTTGTCAAAATTTAACGATTCGTTTTGCAATTAAAGGAGCGTTATTTTTTAACCGGTCAATTATAAATACGGGCATTATTGTAAAACAATAACCAATATCACTGGTAATAAGTGTGATTGAAACAAATGTAATTCGCTAGATTACTCAATATTTATAAACACAAATCTGCAAACACCGGCAATTGTATGGCGTAACACAGCACCCACCCGTCACTGAATCATGTGCGGCCTGCGTGCGTTTAGAAATTAAATTAATACAAGGCAAAACCTGCAATTACACCCAGATTATAGCAACAACATTAAAAAAAACACTGCAGGTGTTTCGAGTTTTTCACACAAACCGCCCGCTTGTGGAGCTGTGGAAAGCAAGTTCAAGGCCGCCGTTTTCTCCGCCACATTTCGGCCGACCCACATACACCACCCGGACCAACAAATACATTTATATAAAAACAGCAGATCTGTTTTTTTTTGCTGTTACAAGTTCAAGCGGCGCCCAAACTTGACCGACCGGTTAATTAACAAAAATCTAAATTCACGACGGAAAGTTTTGCGCTCAGTCAGCAGGAAACATAAAAACCGTCGCCCTCAACCGCCGCGACGGTCAGCTGTGTTATTAGATTGAGTCACAATTATTTACCTGTTGTGCGTGTGAGATTTAATTTTAGCCGCCTCGTCCCGTTAAATAATCAAAACACTTCGCTGCTGCCACGTTCTGACCTCTACGACGAAGGCGCCGCGCACACCAGACCGCAGTCCATACTCCACACACACATGCACTGTCTTACGCGTGAACAACAAAAAAAAAACAACGTCCACTTGTTGCAGCACCGAACAACTAACTGTGTGTGTGTGTGCTCGTTTTGAGCGAACAATGACCGAATTGCGGGTGGGGTGGGCCTAATCAAAAGCACTCGCGACGAACGGGGGCGATAAGAGGCCGCGGTGTTGTTGCAGTGGCGGCCCGCGATTGTGTTGTGGTGGCCGCGATTTGATTCACCAACATCATCTGTGTTTTGACAGCAGCGCGACCGCGTGTGACGTCACCGCCACAAACAAAACTCGGTTGGTGCGGGATTTGGTGCACTGCACGACCTCTACGGACGGGACGTGATAACATTGCACGAGGCTTATAAGAATCTAATAAGATTTTGTAGTTACATCGAATTTGTCGATTACATTGTACTAGATTCGTCAAGGTAGTTTTTTTTAACAAATATTCATGTGCTATGTTCAGTATGTACTATGACCAATCATGTGTGGAATAAAAAACATGATGTTTATGCTTTACATTATATTTTCTTTGATTAAAATATACTAATAGTGATATAAGTTTATATTGAATTTAATTTGAAGTGAAATAGATCAAATATGTAGAGTGAATGCAGGATGCTACATATTTGCTTTGTCTCACTTCAAATCATTAAATTCAATGTAAAATTGTATCACTATTCGATGGCAAAGCAACAATGACGTGTGTGACAGAATATGCCAAAACAAATGTCAAACACCTTGCGATTGAAGCTTTGATGACACATTTTGTTTAATTATTCAGTGTTTCCAATAGGGAGAATCTAAAGTAACTATATTCCCTAGATAATTGTTGCTATAATATTTATTTATTTATATTATTAATATGCCTAATGTCCGTATGATAAACATCCCATAAACTAAAGCTTGACTGTATAAATTGACAACGTCATTGTGACAGAATATGACAAAACAAATGTCAAACACCTTGAATAGAGCTTGCAATTGGACTTTTGATGACGCCTTTTGTTTAATTATTCAGTGTTTCCAATAGAGAGAATCTAAAGTAACTACATTCCCTAAATAATGTATTTATTGTTGATATAACAACGAATACTTATGGGTTCAATAGCTATTGATAGATTTATAGAACGTTGGTGAATATGTGGGTAAGGCACGGTTATATAAATCTGATAACTCTCGAGTTAATTTGACATCCGTGATTCTAACCTCACTTTTGACAATTTTGACACATAATGCGACGTTGCCATATATAAACAGAGGTACATGAGGCCATTGATTAATCATCACATGATGATTAATGTGATGATTAATCAATGATGAGGCTATGAAATAGAAAGTTAGAAACAATGTATGCAACATCTAACAATTTTATCACAGATTATAGTTACCTCGTCTTTCTACAACCGAGTTTGAATAATATTATTCATAAAGTTTTGTTCTAGTCTTTAGTAGAATAGAAATATCACTTTACCTACAACAATATTTTCAAAAGTGTATACTATATTTTAGTACATATCTAATTTGCCCATAGTGATCACCAGACCAATTAATCTTAGTTTTACTGCACTCAATCAAGCTGAATCACGTTTTGTAAAAAATACGTTTCTATATAAATAACAGGGTTGCGAAATGTAGGTCAGTCACGCATAAAAAAGCAAACACAATATAAAATCCCAGCAACACGCAATATTTCTATCAACGCCGATTAGGCAAATGTGTGCTAAATATGCGGCCCCCCGAAAACGAAAATCAATCAAACAAAAACTGTGTTTGCACTTGTTTTGAAAATCTCGGTCAAGTGGCCTCTTCACTCTTAGAATTTCGCAAAATCGATGCTTTCCACCCGTGTGTGTATGTATATATGTGTGTGTATATCGCGAATCCTCGCTCTTGACCCGCCGCGCGAAATAGAATGGATATTTTTGGCCGACTTACGCTCACGCCGCCGGCGCTCCGCCGCTGGGCGTCCATCACGAGGCGCCACTCAGGGGGTGTTGGAGGCCACAATATTTTTTTTTTATTCCACGACCATTTGCTGCAGCGACGGCGAACTTGCACTGACTGGGACCTTGTTTACGCGTCGTGACGTCTCTGCGGCTGCGGGCGCCGCGACGCCAGCGCCCGCACATACGCATTCCTGATGATAGATCGATAGGCGTGCGCGCGATTTCATAATCAGCCGCGGTTCGAAAACAGATTTTTACAAATCAAAATTGAGACCTTACGTTAATAATAATAATTTAGCATATAAATGTGAATCCACCCCATAGCAATCTACTTATCTAGATTTCGATCTTATTAGATCTCATCAGTGTAGCTCAGCTAGTGAGGATGAATTCAAACAATATCTAGAGTGGTTATATACAAAATTATACAACTAACCCCCTAGGAGGAAAGTTAAGCGCCATCTGGTGCCACCACATCAATTAGCAATATACACCTATATGGTAATAACCGTCAACATGCTCATGTATGAATCAACGGGTAGTGCCCTCTATGGACTAATATTCCAACAGAGTGCTTGAGATATCAGCACAAGGCCAATCTTATAAAACATATATAAGTGTGAATCTACCCCTTAGCAATCTACATATCTAGATTTCGATCTTATTAATTGATGTGGTGCCACCAGATGGCGTTTAACTTTCCTCCTAGGGGGTTAGTTGTATCATTTTTGTATATAACCACTCGAGATATTGTGTGTGAATTCACCCTCACTAGCTGAGCTACACTGATGAGATCTAATATGATCGAAATCTAGATATGTAGATCGCTAAGGGGTGGATTCACACTTATATATGTTTTATAAGATTGGCCTTGTGCTTATATCTCAAGTACTCTGTTGGAATATTAGTCCATAGAGGACATTACCCGGTGATCCATGCATGAGCATGTTGACGGTTATTACCATATGGGTGTGCATTGCTAATTGATGTGGTGCCACCAGATGGCACTTAACTTTCCTCCTAGGGGGTTAGTTGTATCATTTTTGTATATAACCACTCGAGATATTGTATGTGAATTCACTCTCACTAGCTGAGCTACACTGATGAGATCTAATAAGATCGAAATCTAGATATGTAGATTGCTAAGGGGTGGATTCACACTTATATATGTTTTATAAGATTGGTCTTGTGCTTATATCTCAAGCACTCTGTTAGAATATTGTTTGACTTAAATTTCTAGAACTTTTAAATTTAAAAATCAGTATAGTATGTTTTAGGTGGGATTGAGTTGTGAGAAATAAATACATTATTATTATTAACATCTATATTATATAAAAAAAACTTCTATCTTTATAGGGATATCAGCCGTGAGGCTTTACCGCCAGTCAAGGGAGAAGCTCAGAGGAGTTTAATCACCTTAACTTCACAGAAAACCTCTGAAAACTGTGAAAGGTGTTCAGCTAATAGCCAAATTTTGGTTTTGTTCACAGACAGACATACATACATACATACATACACACAGACATCGTAAAAATCGCGTTTATTTTAGGCATAAAAAGGAAAGAAAACTAAAATTTAATTTTTCTAACTTGTTCACAACATTAACACCTTCCTTCTAGTGTAGTTTTCCCCCCGAAAAGTTATGTAATATTTCCAAAATCTTGGTTACAAAACGTTTTTGGTAAAACAATACCTTCCTTTACCCTCAACCAGAAAAACAAAATGCTCAACTTACATTAGTTTCCAAAAGCCTTGTTAATTGCTTTTGCTTCAGCGCCCGTCAGTGGTTTCAATCCAACCCCAACTATCCCTGGCTGATGCTCCAAGTCTCTCAATTTCAAAGCCTTTTCTTTTATACTGTTATGCAGCCGGTTGATTTCCTCTGTGGTATTTTGAATATCTGTAACAAAATAGTAAAAACTATTTCTTTAAAAACTATAACAATAACAGGTACATGTGAAATATGCATGTAAAATAATCAGTGCTTTTTGTGAAAACTAAGATCTAAAATTTTAGACGACAGCAGAAGACAACAAAAAATCTTTCTTTAGAAGGCTATGTCCTGAGCTTGGCATGTTAAACCCCTAAACCCCCTTCAGATATGGCCCTGCTTACAGCACCTACTTTGAGATTCACTGATCTAAGACAATCATATGGAAATGACCATAGAACACCCACAAACCAAAGTCACAGCTAACAATGTTCAACATATAAACAGGAGTAAAGCTAGGGGACTATCAATCACATTATTCATCCCCGTATTCACCAATGTTCCATAAAACTATCAATTGCTATTGAATACACAAGTATTCGTTGTTATAGCAACAATTACCTAGGAAATGTAGTTAATTTAGATTCTCTCTATTGGAAACACTGAATAAATAAACAATAGGTATCATCAAAGCTCCAATCACAAGCACTATTCAAGCTGTTTGACATTTGTTTTGGCATATTCTGTCACAATGACTTTGTCAATTTTCCATTCAATCGCTTATGGGACCTATAATGTTTATGGGATGTTGGTGAATACGGGCATTAATATCATAATACAAAGAACATATAGTGGCTTACACACAATAGCACATATCGCAACACACAGAAGAAGCCTACTTGAAAAATTACTTGTGCTGGAGAGGCCTAAAAATAAATCAGGAGCAAGCAAAGTATATGATAAGCTCAAGGACAATAAACAGTTATTTTATGCAATAAACAACACACAAGAATTCAAGATAGGGCAATACAGTTTTAAGAGAGTGGATAATTCTAAAAATCTCTGACCATACGTTTATCTTGTTTGACTTAAATTTCTAGCACTTTTAAATTTAAAGATCAGTATGGTATGTTTTAGATGATATTGATTTGTGAGCAATAAATACATTATTATTACTAACATCTATATTATAAAAGAAAAAAATACTTCTATCTTTATAGGGCTATCAGTCGTGAGGCTTTATCACCAGTCAAGGGGTTGGTCTGTTAGACCAGTTTTAATAAAAATACATACAAAAAATACAGAATAATTATTGTAATTATATGCTCACCTTCAGTTATAATCTCTTTCACACCATCCACAGGAAACTCCAAATATGATCGATCAAGCTGTATCAGTGCTGTCCTCTCAGTACTCACCTCAACAGCTCTAAGAGCTTCGTTCAATTTATTCCGTGTATTCGATAACTCCAACTTTTGATCTCTCTCCGTGATCAGATCTTGTGCTACTGTCTCCACCTCAGACAGATACACCACAGTCTTTTGAAGTGTATGATCACTGCCCACACTCATAATTTATCTGCAAACACAACACAAACATACACTTACAATAAAACAAGAAATTAACATAAAAACGCATATTATGCAGCAATTGTTAAACAATTATTCATTTCCTGTGTACTTAAACAATTTACAACCAGCCTTCTAAATTCACAAAATACAACTCATAAATAAACCAACACAACAACTGTAAAATTGTAAATAGCATTAATTCTAGCATGCAAGGTTTATTCAGTATGTTTTATGGTTTAATCTTCTTACCTGACTAATAAATATATCTCTGAACCCGTGCACACGACTTGAAATCTTTAACTGCTAAATTTTGAGGTTAAATTTTATATGCCTTCTGTCCGTGTACGCGTCAACGTTAATACGGCAACCAATCAGAAGCTGTAATATTTTATTTATTTCCTAGTCGCTTTGAAACGTGTACTATATACCCATAAGGAACCTTACACGATCAATATTACTGTTAATATTTTAGAGAATGAGTATTACTGTACTATAATATGTTTAAGATGTTCATTATTCTAAAATATTTACAGTATTACTCATCATGTAATGTATAATAATGATGTAATGAAGAGAATACTGATCTTTATCCAGATAATTTATTACTTGATGAATATAAGAGGAGGGTTGATGCAAATATTGACCGTACTAGGATTGACAGTAATATTGACTGTGTAAGGTGCCTTTTACACGATCAATATTACTGTCAATATTTTAGAATAATGACAGTATTACTGAGAAATCATTTTCAATACAGGAGAATGAAAATTGGTATGTAGATAAGAGGAAGAACAGATGGTATAAATATCAGCTAATATGATGGTAAACTTATATAAATAAAAAATATAATATTATATATATATATATATATATATATATATATATATATATAACGATGAAATGAAGAGAATACTGATGTTTATCAGGATAATTGATACTTGACAAATATAAAAGGATGATTACACCAAATACTGACAGTACTAGGACTTACAGTAATATTGACCGTGTAAGGTGTCTTTATGATAACACATGCTGAAACTTACAGGTACATATTCTCTAATAAAAGCCTTCTCTCAAAACTTGCACTTTGGCTAACGCACAGAGCACTATAAGGGCTAACCACAGAGCACTATATGGGGCTAACGCTAACGCATAAACGTTGACGCAGTAACGAATAGTTGAAATATAACCCTTGTAAGTTGGCAACGTGTATTGTTGCAAAATATTTTTGTTTTACAACGCAACCTACAAAACTGACAGCTGACATTTAAGTCACAACAAATGTAAAAAAAATACATACATACATCACAAAAATGTCGAATAACACCTCACAGGGGGTGTACGCGCCGCTGCCGCAATCACTAAGCGATTCCGACTCTGAACGCGATACAAACGACTCGTCAAATCATCCAACATACAAAATGCAAAACGGACACGATTTGAAAGCCCCCAATGGCTACAACATACCCAATCATGTAATATCAGCCAAAAAGACGGGTTTCACAAACATGTCCACAGCTAGAAAATGTGCGTTTATATCGTCAATCACGCTATGTTTTTTGGTGGTCACGGTTTTCCTGTGGGGGCTACCATGTTCAACTGATAGCACATGCCCTACTCGAATCACCAATTGGAAGAACGAACATGATGGTGTGGAGTTTATAGGGCCTATTAATGTAATATACGGACCCTACAAGAACATAATTAATCTAGCACTGATGGCAAAAAAATGTTTAAATTCACAAGATGGAGAAGATGCTGCTATAGCCCTAAAAGGAACAAATGGGGCTATTGCATGGTATGTACCACTTGTAGGCACACCATTTAAACTAGATTGTAATTTAATTGATACTGATGGTGACCAAATAAATGATTGTTTGGTTTTATCGGAAATCGGTTTAGGTGCATACCAATCACTATCACCCGGTGTCATCTGGCATGTTCACACCGAAAAATCCCTAGTCAATCCAATTGATTTCCCAAAACTACTACCTGATTTAAATGGTGATGGTATTAATGAACTAGTGACTGTTACTACTAAAAACTCTTTGCATAACATGGTTATTATAGTAAATGGAAGTAATGGAAAAGTTTTATTGGATATTATAATACCCAGCTGTACTGATATAACAAATTTCAAATATGAACACGAAATGTTCATTTACCTATGTCAAAATGATATTAAAAAATACCATAAACTGACTTTAAATGATTTTAAAAATAAATTAAAAAATCTAACATATATAATGAATCCACAAATCATAAACAACCATCCTGAATTGGAGGAAATTTATTTGATAAACGATCATAGACTGTTTGTGGAAAACGAGGGTAAATGTCCGAATTGCCAGGAAAGTATAACCGTTATTGATGAAACTACTTTAAAAAAGCGTTACGATTGGACCCATAACAATTCATATGCTTTCAAACCAGTTTCATTTTCTTTCAAAAGAAGTCCAACTAATATTGAAGCATTTCGAGGACACCTCAATGGGTTTGTTTTAAAACGCTGGCAATGGACTAATGATAACAATGCAGTTGATTCACCCATTAATAATGGCATTAAAATTAATAACATTACCGAACAAGTTGTGCTAATAACTTTTAATGATACTAATGTGCATGTGATTAATGTCAGCTATGTGCAACTAACACAGCTATGTTTTCCAACTGGAGAGTGCCAGCCGGATATGTTGAATCGTAACGACTCGCTTTTAATACGCGACTTGGATGATGATGGTTTGCAAGAGTTGATTACTTACAGTACAACATACAAGTGTGTTGATGAAACGATTGAGGGGTGTCATTTGGTATCTACAATGGCTGTTATACGGTTGGAAGATGAGTTGCCTAAATTGTATGCTAAATAGGTGTCCACTTTAAGTGGGGTTTTTTGGTGTTTCGTGCTATGCTCGTTGTAAATGTGAGATTTCATATTTTCCTATAAGATATAGATATTAAGTATAAGTGAAATATATTGGTGGGTAATTGATTCTAGTCGATAATTTATATGATATTAGCTATTTAAGCACAGTCTCTCTCTTTCTAGTCCAATTTAGTTTTGTGTTATTAATTATTGTGATTTTACAAGTATATACAAGTTTTATTTGTTATATGTAATTGATGTTCAATAAAATATATGATGAAATTATTTTTAATTTAATTTTAGTCTAGTTATTGTAAAAATTAATTTGTTAGTATCATATTTTTAAAAGTACATTGATAATTAGTTTATTGTTTACAATAATATCAAGGATAAATACATTATTAACCTAGGTTCTGGATAGTTGGCTGGAGGGTAGCATAGCTACAGATACTTAGGCCTCAAAATGGGCCCATTTAACCTAACCTAGGTTAATACTGAATTGGCACTTTCCGAACAAATAATTCAAGTGTTAATTTTCTAAAAGAAGGGGGATAATAGGTTTATTGTTTATCTTGGTCAAGAATTAATACATACATATGATACATTTTTAGCCTAGGTTAAAAAAATTGTTTTTGACGGAGATTTCAAGTATCAGAATTATAAATAGGTTTATTGTTTACCTAGATCACTTTCTGGTGGCAGTATTGAAGTGTCACTTTTGTAAAAGTAGGTTGATAATACATTTATTGTTTACCTAGGTGAACAATTGACGTACTACTAACCTAGGTGTCTGAACTGTCACTTTCTGATGGCAGTATTGTAGTATCCCTTTTGTAAAAGTAGGTCAATAATAAATTTATTGTTTACCTTGGTGAACAATTGACGTACTACTAACCTAGGTGTCTGAACTGTCACTTTCTGATGGCAGTATTGTAGTATCCCTTTTGTAAAAGTAGGTCAATAATAAATTTATTGTTTACCTTGGTGAACAATTGACGTACTACTAACCTAGGTGTCTGAACTGTCACTTTCTGATGGCAGTATTGTAGTATCCCTTTTGTAAAAGTAGGTTGATAATAGGTTTATTGTTTACCTAAGTCAAGAATAAGTACATTATTAACCTAGGTCAATAACGAACTGTTCCTTTCTGAAGGAAGTACTGAAATGTTACTTTTGTAAAATTAGGTCAATAATAGCTTTATCATTTACCTAGGTCAAGAATGAATACACTAATAAACTAGAACAATAATGAACTATCTAGCATTGACCATTAAACTTACCCTTGGGGCGTCACTGTGCCATCATTCAAAGGTCCAAAAGTAACATAACCTTTTACCGCCAAGATTTTATTATTGAATAATTAAAATTTTCGTTGATAATTTGTTCCAACATTGAACACACAACCGCTTTGATCCTGATAGCGGAAAGTGAGACAAACACGATGATACTCTACACGTGTAGAATATTTAATCTAGTGAATAGAAATCAATTCTACAAAATATATTGTAATCATATCTAGATTTGAATGTGGGACCCGTATTCATCTATGGTGGGACTGGTGGGACCTTATGAGGGTTCAATTTTTTGACACTACTCTCATGCTAGCGGATAAAGGTGAATATTAAATCCTAATAAACTAGCAACATCGAACACAAGAAACAAAAGATCAAGTTGCAGCAGAGTGATGTTACCATAGACAATAATAATGGATATTTACTTCCTGTAGAAACTAAAAATGTGGTGTAAATGTTCGACTCTATGCAACCCATTCTACAGCAATTATATATCTTTGTAAATTATATAATTAAACGCAAATTGCTTATAAAAATGTTATCAATTATTAACTACGATGTTTAAATTATAATCCGTGATTCAAAATATTATTAAATTAATTAATAAAAAAAATAACATACATATAAAATGCGCTGTAACTCGATGAACGCACCTAATCCTTGGACTGTTTACATCTTCACGTCAGTTTCATTGAAGTTCGATTCAAAAACAAAATGACAATCAGCGTTGTTTTAAGCCAGCTAACAGGTGAAATTGTCCGCTCTGCAAGAAGTAAATATATTGGAAAGGAATACATAAACGTACAGGTAAGCACGTACTTGTTGAAATCCAGAAAATAGATAACTCACTAACATATCGGCCAACTTAATTTATTCGACCAGCGGGCGGCCCTTCAAATTTAAAACATAAAGTGTTTTAATAAAATCCTAATTAGTGGCGTAGTTTTTGCTGTTTCCCGGCTCGTTTCACATTGTGGTTATGTGTGGTTTTACTTTCGATTATATCTATTGGCGACTCAGGTGATCCTGTTGAATCACTGTTTTTCTTTTGGCGCTCACGCTATAAGCACGTTGCTATTGGAATCTTTTATATAATATGTTTAATAATTGTCATTACTGTTAATTAACGCTGTTTTTATCTATTATATTACGTTATTAGTAACTGGCTTACAATTTATCCAGTTAGTGTGTATAAACTTAACCACACATATTTGGTTGTAGATAATCCTGATGAAACTCGAAATTACGAGCGACATTTATTGATGATTAGTAATAGTTACTAAGTAAACAGCTGATTGTGCAACACAACAGATTCGAAATGTGCTTAGAATCAGATCTATATAGCTTCAAAACAGTTTATAATAGTTTAGAAGAGCTTAGAACATAGGTTAGGTCTGCCATCTTGCTGAATTGAGGGTGTTAATTTTACCTAATATATGTATGTGTTTATACCTTAATTATTATGTGTCATCGGGTGTTGCTACACCAGGAAATTGTCCCCGAGTTTTCTAAAGTGTCGTTAATTTTATCCCGACTACCCTGGTCGTCCGTTTTTTTAACCGAGGGTAGTTTGTAGGTAGTGTGTACACAACAGTATAATTTGAATTGTTTTAATTTTCAGCTGTTCCGATAATAATCGAAGGTGCCGGTGATTAAATTGTTGCAGACAGCAACCGATCACTTGTCACGAAAACAAAATTTATTTAGTGTTTGCCTGGCATCGTTTGTAGGTAGAAGTATGGACGGGAAGCTGTCGGGAGAGTTTGGTGAGTCTTGCACAGCTTATAAATAATTGAGCAGTAACTGGTTTACAGTGATAGCATAGAATATGGTTGCGAACGTGCAGTTAACAACTATTGCTATTAATAATTTGTACGTAGCCGCATATAACTATGAAATATGACAGTATAAGACCACAACCGAGTTATGATACGCTTTTGTTAATTTTAAAATGATGCATGCATAGGTGATTGTTTGCAATATACGTTTTTATTGTTGTTACTGTTTGCAACAAATGGCGGCCATTTTGATGTTCAATTTTCCATGGGCGTCTCGAAATTAATTTCTTATGTATATAATGGGCATGTGTCCTAAATGTCTCCTTAGGGTACTTCCCTGCACATTAAGGGGGTGTTGGCCATACATTACCGCACTAGCCTTTACCCGTCTGCATAGCGTAGTACTATTTATGCTGATGCCTTCTTTCACTTCTTCTACTACTTCGTTGAATGCCTACTCAGAATAAATATTGAATATAAGAGGCGACAAGATGCATCTTACACCTGTTTCTATTGCCATATTCTCGATGAGTTTGTCGTTTCTAATTCTAATTCTGATCTGACTCTGAATTGGCTGTTTGTTGCCAATATAGGTTTTCAATGTCAATCACGATGTCTTCCTCTGTTTCGTTGATTTTGAGCAGGAAGGAACTAGGAACAAGAGAAGTCCTATTGAGCATGTCCTTGCTCAAAGATGCAGCGATGTCAATCATGATGTCTTCCTATGTTTCGTTGAGTTTGAACAGTTCTTTGACAGGATACAGCGATGTAAAATATTGGAGATATTAAAAACCTTGATTATAAAGACCTCCGGAGAGTCTTTATAATTGAAATAATACAGTTTTTAATATCTCCAACATTTTGCATCGCTGTATCCTGTCAAAGAACTGTTCAAACTCAACGAAACATAGGAAGACATCATGATTGACATCGCTGCATCTTTGAGCAAGGACATGCTCAATAGGACTTCTCTTGTTCCTAGTTCCTTTCGAAATCCAAACTGTTTCTCCTATACGTTGTTCTACTTTTCGGTCTAATGTATTATTCTGCAACACATGACTCATCAGGCTCATTGTGCGGTGGTTACTATACTCCTTTGCTTTTTTTTAGTATTCCTACAAAAGTCGATTGTAATTAGTCTAATGGAATAGACATTACATTATAAAAATTCATTTGAATTAAATTTTTTTTTCTCAGATGAATTATGTAATTTTGAAAACATGTTCTGCTTCCCTAAAATGGGCTCCGCCGTCCCCGTGGTGTTCTTCATGTACGTCGGCGTTATAGTCGCCTATGTCGGTTACACCACTTTGAAGGAGATCGCGCACGCCTGTAAGAAAAAGTTAACTAGATTGGCTATACATGGAGCCGTTTATGTAAGCCCAACAATAATCACATAACATAATTCATATTCTTAATTGCTGTTTTTTACTCTGATAATTTAGAATAACGATACGGATACTGTAATTAAATTCATCAATAATGACCCGAGCATTATCAACATGTATGATATAAACGAATACACGCCATTTTTGGTAAGTTTTTCTTCTCTTTTATTTATATAATTATAATATGATATTTTCCTATTCGTGAATCACTGGGTAGCTTTGTTGGCGAGTTAATTCAATCGGTAGTTTCAAGAGGAGAACATCCGCCAAATTAATTATAAAATTATATTAAACAATAATAATAAATTCTCAATAACCTGTAATCTATACATATATATATATATATATATATATATATATATATATATATATATATATATATATTATTCTTGGTAGACTATGCTAGTCTCTTGAAATTATTTCGTAATAATTTCTAGCGAGCCTGCAGACACGGCAACACTCGCCTAGTAAAGTACATGCTTGAACACGGCGCCGATGTGCACTCTTGTACAGGCTCCAAGGAGAATGGCTTCCTGCTCGCCGTGTTCGACCGCATCAACCATATGGGCGATAAAGATGCCTCATGTATTCACGCTTTATACCACGCCGACATCGACATCAATAGCCCCAACATTCACGGCATCAATGCAATCCAGTTAGCTGCTATGTGTGGCCATAATCCTTTAGTGCAGTGGCTCGTTAGCAAGAACGCCAACATCGATGTCATCCCAAGCCCATATTTTCTAGCCATCAGATCTGGTAAGTAAAAGCCTGCTAATATTTTGCTATACATACGAAACTAATCGCGTATCAAATATCTTTGGCGAGACCTACAAATTTAATAAGTAGCACCTACATTTATGGAATATTCTTGAAAATTGACATCCCAACGGCGATTCCTAATAACTGAGACACCAAAAATACGATTCCTTTGTATACATACAAAATGTAGATTTGGATTTTTATAGAAATGGAGATGCTATCTCATTTCGCAACTAATAATATGCAGTTGGCTTGTAAATACAAACATGCCAGACAAATTATATCTGTGTCTTCCAATTCACACATAGGAGGCGAAGAGGCGAAGGCGCGGTGCCGGCGCGGCGAGAGACACGACGCCTTCACGCCACCTCTATATAAACATATGGTGCAATGCCCACTTAGGTGACGAGGCGCGGGCATTTGCCTCGTGCTTCTCGCCGTGCCGGCACCGCGTCTTGAAACACGGAGACTGCGAGGCGAGAGGCACAACTCTTCCACGCCGCCTCCATGTAAACATATGGTACAATGTTCACCTTTTCACTGCACATGGACATCACAATCGCCTGTGCGACGTCGCGCCTGCACCTCGCCTACACCGCGCCTCCGCCCGACGCCGCTTATGTGTGAACTTGGGCCTTACATATAGCTGGCCGGCAAAAATAACGAAACAACTCAAAAATTACAATTTTTGAGTTGTCACTATCTCTGGATTCAACTTTTAGAAGTCTTCATTTCGTGGATACCGGGACGTCTCTAACTACAATAGATGCCACGTGAGCTCGCAAGTCTCACTATTATCATTATTATTGTTCTGAATTATTCTGAATTGCGAGTGTTAATGAGCACGCATTATTGTCAAACCATACTCAACATCTATTGTGGTCATCTACTGAAGCATATAAATCGGTTGTAGTGCAAAATAATATATAGGCCCAGTCCGTTTGGCTATTAGTGACTAGTAGTGACACATGCTGACTTCACGCTCATACTAATAGTGTAGCGTGACCTCAGCATATGCCACTACTAGCCAAACGGACAGGGCTATAGTTACAAATCAGCTTTTCCAATACACCAAAACGTTAAGTGTGATTTTCTCAAAAAGTTCTTATTTTGAATGGTCCTGTTACTATTGTCGGCCGGCGATATGTTGAATATATTCACAAAATAAGCCCGCGTGATTCTGACATCAAACTCTATAAAACTCTGGCTATAGCTATTAGCAGTATACGATTATCCAAGAGCGTTTATTTTAGGTCACAAGGAAACGGCTAGGATGTTGAAATCGCACTACGCTCTGCAAAATTAAATAAGTATAACGCTAACTCGTTATTTGTTCTCGTCTGTTAAAACACTTGTTCTCTATAAATAATAAATAATAAAACTTTATTCCATTTAGGTAAGCGCGTTTACAAAAATATTTTATTTACAAAAAAAAAACAACAAATATGTGCTACTACTTATGGCTCCGCGATTGTAAACTGTGTAGCTTGTGGTAGAGACCCTTGAGGGCCAAAAGCTGTGCGTGTGTGCCCATCTCATTCACCACTCCTTCATTTATGACACAAATCACGTCGGCGTCTTGTATTGTGGTCAAGCGGTGGGCTATGGTGATACAAGTTCGGCCTTCTTTCGCGTTATCTAACGCTGTTTGTACAACCTATAAATAATGTATATACTTGAGTACTACTTACTAATAATTAATGTTAATAAGAAATTAATTTAGTGGTATAATTTAAACTAATAAACGTATAAGAAGGACCTAGAATTCGATAGTCAGTTACAAATTGTAACTACTACTACTACCACTACTATTACTAGTACTAAAAAAATAATTTCAGATCCATAGATTTCTCAGTTTGTCGTTCATAAAACAAACTGATCCCCGTATTCATAAACGTCAGTTAATAATGTAAATCACCTTTAAATACTTAAATAAGTATTTAAAGGAGAGTTACATTATTAAATCAATTAATCACAAAAAATATATGTATATATACTAATTATCTCACCTTTTCACTTTCGGTATCCAACGCGGAAGTGGCTTCGTCAAGAAGAAGAACCTTGGGGTTCCTAACCAACGCTCTGGCTATCGCTACTCTCTGTTTCTGACCTCCGGAGAGCTGTGTCCCTTTATCCCCCAAAGGTGTATCGTAGCCCTAAAAATATACTCTTCAATTTTAAAATCCAAGTGTTCATCATTTTGGTTTTAACGACTTATTTACTACCAATTACTTACCAAAGGTAGTTTCACAATAAAATTGTGAATATTTGCATTACGGGCGGCCTCAATTATCTCATCTTCAGCAACCACTCTGGAGTTGTCTCCGTATGCAATGTTCTCCCTGATCGTACGATCAAATAGGTTCGGCTCCTGTGACACTATGCCCAGATTGGAGCGTAGTGATTCCATCGTGATACCTCGCAAATCATCACCGTCCACTGCAACGTACCCGGACGTCGGATCATAGTACCGCTCGATCAGTTGGATGATGGTGGATTTGCCGCAGCCACTAGGCCCCACCAATGCCACCGTCTTGCCGTGCAGGATGTTGAGGTTGAGACCACGCAGGACCTGCGCGTCCTGTCTCGTCGGGTACGTGAAGTAGACGTCGGCGTAGTCGAAATCACCGGTTTTCTGGGAAATAAGGTAAGATTATTACTTTTAAATTTAATGGTGAGTGGAAAAACTATACTATATATACTCCAAAATTGTAGTTTAGATGTAGGAAAAGTATACACATTACAGCAATTTGATGTACAAGAGATTTGAAGAGGACGTCGTCCAATACAACTCTCTTGTGAGATATTGGAGTTATATGGGTTTTCAACTCACCGATTCAATTATATAAATTAATTTGTTTATTTGGATGAATATGTCTGTCGTTTTTTGTGTTCATAATTCTTACCCACTCCATTCTGTTGGCGTTGGGAGCGTCTCTAACTTTTGGTGAGCGGCGAAGAAGTTTGAAAACCTTTGCAGCAGCTTCGACTCCTTTTTGGAAGTTTGGAGTGAACGCTAATGCATTTGCTACTGATACAGTGCCCATAATAAGAGATTGTGACACTCTATAAAACAAAACATATTTGTGAAACTAATTTATCTTAAATATCAATAGGCTATGCGTATTAACAATTACAATTTTATCATATCATATGACATGAAAAATATGAAAAATCTTAGTATGTACTATGCGTTTACAATTATGCCATATTCCCATATTAATGTGAGAAAAGGTATCAACAAAATGACAGCTGAGCAGTCGACTGTCTCTGGAAGAATAAATATTACTAGCATGCCAATTGACTTGCATGCCTACTGTCGTTCCAGTCAACTCGTATCCTGTTAGGCCCAATTCACACATAAGCGGCGTCAGGCGGAGGCGCGGTGTAGGCGAGGTGCAGGCGCGACGTTGTACAGGCGATTGTGATGTCTATATGCAGTGAAGTGGTGGACATTGCATCATATGTTTACATAGAGGCGGCGTGGAAGAGATTCGCCTCTTCGCCTACCGTGTCTTAGCCGAAGACGCGGTGCCGGCGCGGCGAGGCACTAGGCAAATGCCCGTGCTTCGTCACCTAAGTGGGCATTGCACTACATATTTATATAGAGGAGGCGTGAAAGCGTCGTGCGTCTCGCCGCGCCGGCACCGCGCCTTCGCCTCTTCGCCTGAGACACGGTAGGCGAAGAGGCGAGAGGCATCACTCTTTCACGCCGCCTCTATGTAAACATAAGGTTCAATGTCCACCTCTTCACTGCATATGGACATCACAATCGCCTGTCGACGTCGCGCCTGCACTTCGCCTACACCGCGCCTCCACCCGACGCCACTTATGTGTGAATTGGGCCTTAATCTACCTTAAAGGACATACACATCTAACGAATCGTCAGATGTTGCCAATATAGTTATTTAAAAAATGCTTCTACAACACACGTTGACAGTAGATTTTATCGATCATATTGTGAAAACTGCATAATATCACCATAACGACGAAAACTACTAAATCGAATTGTCATCTTAACCAACAATTTTAATTTCGTTGGTTACAACAGTTCAATCCATTGAATATTTTATTTAACTTACTTGAGCACTTTTGAAAACTGCATATCTTCCTTCCTAATCAAATACCCTCCATAATACATGCAAGCAGCGAACACAAAGAACATGATAGATCTAGAGACTCCTAATACAAACGCTTTAAAATGTGTGTTCCTCTTTGCACGGGAAACAAACGGTATTAATTCGTTGCGATACAGTTGCAGAAATATTTTTTCGCATCCCAATGATGCTACAGTTCTTATATTGCTTACGGCTTCCATTGCTAGTTTTGTTGAGGTCTCCAGGGCTTTTCTATATTCGTCATTCTCAGAACGCATCAAGCGTTGTTGGAAGAAGATTGCTGCTAATATGACTGGCGCGAATGCAAGCGCTAGTAAACCTAGTTTCCATTCGTAGTACATTGCGAGGCTTACGGAGAGGATTAGAGTGGCAATTGATTGGAAAATTGTGCCTATTCGTTGGCCAGTAGCCTAAAAATAATAAAAAATTTGTTAACATATGACTTTTCATTAAAATTTGACTACAATACTACAAAATGTTTTTATGGGATTTATTTATGACAGTATAGAAACTAATTTATTATAAATTGTTAAATTAAAAAGTGAGATTCAATACTGACCATACATTTCTCTCTACATAATACTGAAATAATTTGTTTAGAAATCAATGTACAATGTACTATTTTTTCATATTGATTTTATTTTGTTGCACTGTAATTGGGTTTACCTGTTGGGCAATAAAAATTATTATTATTATTATTAATATTACGCACCCCTTGTATACTAGCTGCTTCACTAGATAGCTTTGCGCATAACGCCCCTATTCCATTTTCTTTTCTATCATACCAACCAATTTCTTGGCGTAGCATCGCATCGAACATCTGACCTCGAATTCTCATAACCAATTTCTCACCAGCAATGCCAAACATGTAAATCTGAAAGAATAGAAAAATCGACTGGTTATTATGTATATTCAAGTAAATTTAATATTTAAAAAAATCTAGAAATGTTTGTGTTATTTATTTTGTTTCAAATATGAGACTTGTAGCTATAATAGGTATTAACATATCCATATATCGTATCCAATAGTATATAATCGGAAAAAAGTTAAGACTTGTAGCTATAATAGGTATAAACATATTCATATATCATATCCAATACTATATAATCGGAAAAAAGTTAAACCGGGATCAATATAGCTATAAATAGCTAATGAATTGCACTAAACGCATCGAATTTTAAGTGAGCATATAAAAATAGCTACATTTATTATGTGCAAAATTTTAAGCTTGTAAATTCATGAACTTTAGAGTGAGCAGTAAAAATAGATACATTTATTCTGTAACGTAACGTAACGTCATTAAATTGCCTGTACCAAAATAATAAATTTTTTTAAATAATTTTTATTGTAATTTAATTACCTGGAAAAATGTGGCTACGCCTGCTAGGATGCCCATGGCAACGAAATAAATACAATAGAGATTAGTTTCGTCCCTTATAACCTTATCATCTGTATTTTCAAGTACCTAGAACGACATTTATTTAAACACAGTTGATCTTGGCGGGTATATTAGATTAACTTACACCAATAATATCACCGAAAAGGACTGCAAATATTGGCATGGCGAATCCCATAATGACCGAGCCTACGACTCCAACAGAGATTTGAGGCCATTCGGGAGAATTCATACCCATTATACGCCATAATGGTATACGTTCGGTATCCTCATCATCATATTTTTCCTGAGAAATTAAAAACATACTGGAGACTCTATATTAATATACCGTGCGTTTGTAATGAAGACAATTTTCGTTGTTAATACTTTACTTTCCAAATACATCACTAAATGTAAAGGTAAAAGGTAAAGGTAGTGTTTTATGAAATGTATGGCTTCTAATAACGTCCCCCGATTGTGCTTAAGCTCGTTGGACGTGTTCTTAATTCTTAAAACTAGTTTTGCACGGTTTTCAACAGGTGTGCTGTTAACTTTTTCTTTGATATACCTCCAAATAACAAGCTTCTGGACTTAACTAATGTGAGAACAATCGCTACCTGTCAGAAAAAAACAGTAAAACTAGTGTTTCTTCCAAGGCTATCCAAGATTAAAAGATTTCTAGTTATCAAACTTCCTGTATATATGTAATGATTTATAAAAATACTCTCATACAACAACTCATCACTTACATTTAGATTATCTTGAATTAGTTCTGTATCCACATGGTCTTCATCATCGTCTTTGCTTATGCTAACGCGTTTATCTAAAAATAAGTTGTTATTAGTATAAAATATAGTCAAAATTGTATTATTATCCCTATCATAGGGATACGGATAGGAGATTTTAAAAGTTTTTTTAAGGTGTTTTAAGGTTTTTGAAAGGTTTTTAGAATAAAAATCCATTAAACACTAACAAAATTCCTTTAGGTGCTAGAGTTAATCCGAAAACTCACATCATAGAAAAACACAAATTTTTGGATCCGAGTTCAAAAAGTGGTTTAAAACACACCTAGTACTACTACTTACATACATAACTCTCAAACACGTAACACATTTCTTACCAAAATATGGTAGTTCAATATCTTCAAAGTCGGCATGTCAATACAAACAAGATATTATAAGTTTAGAGACTGAAATTACTGCTTTAAAAACTTACCATTTGTTTCATCTTCATCCGTCGCAGAAACTTGTGCGGTGACTAGTTGGTAATACTCGCCCTTCTTCGCCATTAGCTCGTCATGAGTGCCTTCTTCAACAGCCTTCCCGCTGTTAACAACCACAATCCTATTCGCACCCCGGATGGTGGAAAGACGATGCGCTACTATTATGGTCGTACATTCTTTACTCGCCTAAATTATACAAATAGAATCACAAATAAAACAACTTTCCAAAATACAATTCACACTACTACAATGTTATACATAGGTCTTAAGCCTCTTGTTCATGTGCGTGTTTTAGTAAGGTGACCAGATTTCGAAATATTATATGTCATCTATAATTTTTTAAATAATTTTTGTTTTATGTTTTAATAGTAATATATAATATATTTTTTAATATATAAACAGTAAATCAAAACGCGGTATCAATTTTAAAATAAAATAATACATTTGTAACCGTTCTAAATTATTTTGATTCAGTAGCATTATATTTCTCTAAAGTATGCTTATTTCTTAGAATATCTTTTTCTTCTTATAAAAGTCCTTGGAATTTTCATCAAAATTTATGTTGGTAATTAATATACCCTTTAAAGTGTCCACTTTAAGCTGTATCTTATCACTAGTCCAAAAACTGTTTATGGTACTAAATACTCGATCAGTTGTAGCATTAGTTAGTTTGTAATTTTTAATATGTTATTTTTGTATTGTTATTGTGTCTCTCTGTTGAGAGTTAATAATAAATAAATAATAATAATAATTAGTTCCGGGAAGACAAAAGATAAACTCTACACTACTTAAATAAATATATGCATTTAAACTTTTACGTTCTCACATTACTGTTTTCGGGACAAATTCTATACATTCGGGACCAACAAGCGAGTTGTGAAAAGTCGGAACAGGGACTGATAATTCGGGACTGTCTTGGGAAATTCGGGACTGTCTCGGGAAATTCGGGACTGTCTCGGTAAATTCGGGACTGTCTCGGGAAATTCAGGACTGTCTCGGGAAATTCGGGACTACCTCGGGAAATTCGGGACTGTCTCGGGAAATTCAGGACTGTCTTGGGAAAATCGGGACTGTCTCGGGAAATTCGGGACGATCTCGGGAAATTCGGGACGTATGGTCACCTTAGTTTTAGTATTGTAGTGCTGCAAAAGCACTCAGCACTAAGATAATTTAAAACACGGTCGTGAACATCGGGCATTATCTTACATTATCAAGTGCTGCTTGCACTTTAGCCTCGCTGCTGGTATCCAAGGCAGACGTAGCTTCATCCAGCAATAGAATAGCAGGTTCTCGCACCAACGCTCTAGCTATAGCAATACGTTGTTTTTGTCCGCCGGATAATTGCGCGCCGCGTTCTCCAACTAATGTTTGATATCCTTGTGGTAATCTAGAAACGAATCTATGTGCGTTAGCTTTTTTAGCAGCTATTTCAATATCCTCTTGAGTGGCCGTTGGGCAACCGTAGCGAATATTTTCGGCAATACTCGTGCCGAAAAGTACCGGCTCCTGACCAACCACACCGATGTTGTTGCGTAGCCACTTGAGGTCCAAACTTTTCAAATCGTTACCATCTAAATATACCTGAAATGTAAGCGATATGATATAGGGTGATCTACTAAATTAGTGTCAAAGTTTGACAGGTGAAAGTTGATGTGATTCTAAAGCAAAAATTAATTCATTTGAGTATAACAAGTATAACATAGAATATTTTTGTAATTTCTATATGGCATTCAAGTTCAAGTATAGATCGCCCTGTATACGATATCTATATTATTTTGTGTGTGTGCAAAAATCATAAATAAAGGCTTTATTAAATTTATTCGCTACTTAATTTTCATATTTGGATATATCTCTTTATTTTTGATGCAAAAGTAATCATCGTAATAATAATTTAGTAACTTTGTAACAAAAGAGCACTTACATTGCCTTCCAAAGGATCGTAAAATCTCTGCAGCAATTGTATACAAGTGGATTTGCCACAACCAGAGCTGCCCACCAATGCAACCGTCTCACCTGATTTGATTGTCAAGTTGAACTTATTTAGGATCTAAAAATATAAATGCAAGAATAGACAGATAATTTTGAATTATAAACTTTAAAAAGTATTAAATTATTTGAAATGAATTAGACTGTAACCCATACACTGCTAAATAAACATAAAACTTAATATATTCCAACTCTTAACAACAATGTGTGCTACATAATAATAATAATAAACTGTTAAAAATTAAATTTTTTCAGATCACCCTCATACTAAATAGTCTTTTAAACTGTTGTAGTAACTTTCTATTTCTATTTAAACATAAAATTGAAATTTTCATAATGACTTACCTGTACTTCGCTTCTTGAAGGGTAATTAAATATAACATCCTTAAACACAATATTCCCCTCGACTGTATTCGGTTGCGCGCCATTCCTCTTTGACGCATTTATCACTGGTTTGTTATCGATGACGCCATAAATCTTCGCCGCAGCCCCCTTAGCCACTCCAAACACCTCAATATACGGCGAGGACATGCCGAAATTCATACTGCCTGTCATAATACTGAAGAAAACTGTTACCATATTGCTCGGAGTATACACTTGTTCTTCAAGTGGATGCTTTCTTTCTTCTATAATCAATCCAACTCCATACCAAAAGGCTAGAGCGTAGCTGGCGTAGATGCAAAACCAAAGAATGCCAAATCCAATTCCCGCGAGTAAAGAGCGACGTATATTGTTGACTTTTGCATGTACTAGTTCACCGTTGTAGCGAGTTAGTTCTTTGGTTTGACCTCCGAAGGCTAGAACGGTTCGGATGGAGCTTAGAACTTCTTCGGCGATAGTGCCGGCGGTGCCGTAGGCTTCCATTTCGTTTTTGGCTAGTTTAGATGTTATCTAAAAAAATTAATATTAGGGTAGTTCACCGAATTTATGATTTCTAAGATTATTATTAAACTTCCGGCACTCGCGTCCACTCTCATAGACCCGGAGCATATATATGAGACAAAGCGCGAGTACCGGAAGGTTAAAAACTACGAAAATCAGTATGCATTGAACTTTGACTACAAATATCTTCTAAAACCATTTTTTGAAGATCAGTTAATTTCCTACAAAAATATGTATTGTCCATCCCATGATGCTTACTATTTATCGAGTTATAATAAGAAGCAATCATTATTTTTTTATGAATTGAAACATTGACCATCAATATCTTTTAATTGGCTAGATAAACGAAAAAATCATAAAAGATATTTTTTGTGGACTCTTCAATTTCCTACAAAAGTATGTGTCGAGAATTGCTGTAAATATTTTAGTAATAATTGTTTAATTAATGGCGAGATATGATTTTTTTCGTTTGGGACTCATGTAAAAATTTAAAACTTAACTAGGTTAGGATTAAAAAAAAATATGTTTCTTACGTAAGCCACGGTTCCCATTGAAATCATTGTAACTGGCAGTGAAATTAGACAAATAAGGGCGAGTTCCCATCCTTTAACCAGCGCCATAATTAGACACGCTATAAACGAGGCTTGGAAATGAATAAACATTGCTACTTTTTCACCCAAACCATCCTCTAGTTTCATTAAATCACTAAAAAAAAAAAATAGAGTATACACATTGTAACGTTTATTTTAGCTTATTTTCATGTAATAAAAATAACTAGTAATGAATGAAAGTACATCTAAAATTTATTTAATTTGTTAATAATCTCTCTGTATGAACAATTAAATTAATATACATATAGACTTACTCGGCCATTCTGCTCGCAAAATCTCCAGATTGATGTACATCATACCATGAAATATCTTGATCTAGTACCTTTCGTAAATACAGTGTTCTTATTTTGAATCCCTGTAATTTGAAACAGGATATAAAATGGCAACAACAAAATATTCAACTAAAATGCTCAAGTATTCAAATCTGTTGGAATTTTCATTAATTATTTTTTTTAATGCGTCTCGTTCGCGTTGTTTTCACCAATTGTTGGATGGATCCGGAAAACCTGATGTGAAGAATGTTGTTTGTTGTTGTACTAGATGGTTTTTTCTTCTTCTTAATTTGTATATTATTACATCTTGTCGCCATTATATGTTTTTTAAGGTTAATTTTAAATGTTTTAGGGCCGGTTCTACAATTGCATTTAACTGGAGAATAAGACTATTCGTGGAATAAGTTTGAGAACCAATTTGTCAAACTTATTCCAGGAGTAGCCTAATTCTCCAGTTAAATTTCAATTGTAGAACCGGCCCTTAATATCTTTGATATTTTTTAAATATATTGGTAGGAATCTAAGAATATAGGGCCGCAGCGTGTATTATCCAACCATGTCGGTCCAACGCTAGCGTTCTTATCTATTTTCAGCCCATTGGTTGTCTCCTTGATGATTGTTCTCTTCCGTAGATTTCGGCCTGTCACTTGTTCTTTTCCCCTATGAATTCCAGTATAGCGCCTCCTGCGCTGTGTATTGTAGTCGGCGTAGAATAAGTCCTATCCAGGTTTACTTACATCTTTTGACTTGCAGCTCAACTGATACTTCATTTACACGGCTCTATAGTTTGTGGTTTGATATTCTTTCAGGTCAGGGGTGCAATTTTGGAGCGATCGCTATTGTCATGCGCTATAAATCGTACATGTACTCCTGCTCTTCTTCTAGTACGTTTCTGAAGATTTTCTCTGCATATTTCAGATATGATATCTATTGAACAATTGCATGGATAGCTCGTATCCTTACTTTACCCCTTGCTGTACAGAAAATTGTTCTAATAACAGAGAACAGTCTACGCGAATGCGTGCTGTTAAAATATTTGATTTCTTCAAAAAAGATTCTATTTCTTTAAAAAAAAAAATTTAAAATCTTAATTGTTATGATACGTATGTTAAATTAATGTGCATCATATTTAAAAAAAATAATAATGTGTAACGACTGTTGAGTATTAAATAAATATGTTTTTGACATTGTTCAATACCTGTCGTATACTGGTGTAGTTGAATGCAAGTGCTGATGTGTAACTGAGTACAAGCATCACGATACCAATCAGTGAATTGTACAGTGCAAAGTTGCCCACATCGCCTTCAAATTTGTTAATGGCGTCCTGAGGTGGTTTCCCGCCAGTTGCCATATATATTTGTGCAAATGCGATCATGTCACCGGTGAGGTTGCCGAAGACCAGCATGTTTAACGGCTGGCATGCTGCTGTTCCGAAGGAACATAACACCCCCACAATTATAAACAATTTGTCGCGTGTTTCTGCATATCGATACTAGAAAAATAAAAGGGTTCGTCAAAAAAAATGTCTGTTATAAACATTTTTATTTTGTTATTAGTGATCATAGTAATTTAAAATTAAACAGTAGAATGCTTACCAATTGAAAAAATCCAATTGGAGGAAATTCTACTTCTTCTTTGTCCTTCTTTTTGTCGTCTTCTTTTGGATTTATCCTTAAATCAGATATAATATATAATTATAGGCGATTCACCCGACGGATACTCTATATGGTGGAAGAAAATGCACTATATTTAATAGGGAATCTGATTTTTCTTATCATATACATGACTGTATACCCAAAGCTCTATTACTACCTTAAAAGTATATTAACAACACATTGTTGTAGAAGTGACTGAAATCTTCTGTATAATAAATAACATGCTATGCCATTGGTTTAATCGAATGCAAAAATTTGTAGAGTCTTAAAGAGTATTTTGGAAAACAATAACGAAATTTCTAGACTGGCTAAATGGACCTTTTCATTATTATTTTTCTTATAAGGTGCTTCAAAATTACAACTGGCAGTCGTACTAATCTAAATGACTACATTACTTGCATTAATCGATTAGATGTGATAAATAATGTAGATTATAATTTTTTCTATATCGCTATTTTTATTTATCAGATAATCGCAAATGGAATACATGTTTTGTGTAATGATTCAGACGTAGATGTATCCCCCACTTGCAAAACTAATCAGTTTTATTTGAAATTGTTTTGTCGAAAAGTACCTCAGTTTGTTTTGCACGTGCTCTCGTAAGTACGTTGATGCAAAACAATAACTAATTTATATAATAATATACAGTTTGACCAATCTATATCGGTTATTCAAGGGGTAGTAACGTATTTGCTTATTAATATAATTCAATGATATATTAATATATTATAATATATAAATATATATTTTCTATTTTCTGTTTTCTATTATTCTATTATTTTCGTTGTTACTGTAAACATTTTATATATATATATATATATATATATATATATATATATATATATATATATATATATATATATATGTATAGAATTATGTATGTGAAAGGGAAATAAAAGTCAT
Organism: Lordithon lunulatus; assembly: GCA_963942505.1. Lineage (NCBI taxonomy): Eukaryota > Metazoa > Arthropoda > Insecta > Coleoptera > Staphylinidae > Lordithon > Lordithon lunulatus. Next base: position 70,952,589 of record OZ012666.1, read on the forward strand.
TATTATTATTATTAAAAAATATCTGGTGTGGGCACTACACCAATGTCCGAATTAATTACGTAAATTATTTTTTTTTGTTGGTTCGACTCGGTTCGTTTCACGATTTAAAGTTTTTTTACGTTTTTCCCTTTTTTTTTTAGACAGTTTATATTAATTTTCATTTAATTTAGCACATAACATTGTAATGGTCCATTTTTACGAACATTTATTATGTTTATTCCCTACACACACAAATTAAATAATAACTATAATACAAGTGCAATTTACATGATTTTTGTTTTGTACTCACGGGTCATCCTTGTCCCTTACTTTGGCCGTCATCCCCGGCATCCTTGTTTCAAGCACAATCTTCTTGGTCATCTGCCCTCAACATCCACACTGCGGGCCCTTTTTTCATGTGCCGCGAATTGTAATCGAATGATAACGCGCTGTAATCATCGGGCTGATTAGAGGGGCGTCCTGATAAAAAAAGCATCGTTGAATTTGAGTAATAAATTTACAATAGAAACGTTCTCGATCAGATAAATCGGACTGATAACGGTTTAGCTACCTTCGCTGGGATTTCACAATAACACAGTGATCGATTAATATGACTGAATTGGCTAATAATCATGTCAATAACCTCATACAAAAAAATAATACTTAGTACCTACTAAGACCTACTAGACGCCTACACCTTACGGTAGAAGGTATATGATTAAAAAAAATCTAGTAAATATTACTAATTTGTTATAATTTTAATTTTAAATGTCCATGTAAATTTTGCTAAAACTCGCTTTTATTAGGGGTAGGTAAAAGCGACCGTTTAAACGTTTAAGCTCGGTTGTATAAAGGCGAGGTAACTATACCCCGTGTTTATATTGGTAAATCTTGCATACATTGTATTTAACTTTACATTGCATAGCCTCATGTACCTGTATATATGGCATTATGTGTCGAAGTTCTTATGAGTCAGATTAGAAAAACAGATTGGAAATGAACTTGTGATCTGCTTCAAGGTCGACAAAACAATTTCTTGACTCAAAAGTTAAGGTCGTTTTAGACAAGACAATTTCTTAGCTCAAAAGTTGTTCAAGAAGTGAATTCATATATCCACCTACCATGCAATTTTTCCTTGGCAAATAGAACGCGTTATATTTTTTTATTCGATCTACCATCCAATTCAATATTTCAAATAATTTGCTGTATGATTCAAGATAATTTAGATTGTCTCGCATCTTGACTAACTTTTGAGTCAAGAAATTGTCTTGTGTAAAACGACCTTAAGACAAGATGCGAGACAATCTAAATTGTCTCGTATCATACAGCAAATTATTTCAAATATATTGAATTTGATGGTAAGTCGAATGGAAAAATATAACGCGTTCTATTTGTCAAGGACAAATTGTATGGGAGGAGGATATATGAATTCATTTCTTGAACAACATTTGAGCTAAGAAATTGTCTTGTCTAAAACGACCTTTATACAACCGAGCCTTAATTTCCCCCCAAAAAAATCTAAATATGTACATATAATTGAATAATGTTTTCTAGATACCATATACCGCATTATGATGTTAAAAATGTCTAGTTTGGGCATTACAAGACTTTTCGAATTACTTAATTAATGAATAATAATAATAATAATAATAATAATAGAAATATTTATTGTGATACATAACATTTACTACATAACATACCACAATGGGCTAACGATCGGAGTCTTTCTGCCCGCGTCAAATTTACATATAGTTGGAATCTTAAACCAATCTTAATCTAATATTGTTATTTGTCTTTGGTTTGTTGTATTAGAGGAAGTGATGGGAATTTTCTTTTATTGAGTATTGATGGGTTATATGGGATAAAGTGTTAGGCAATTTGTTCATTATTGTTTTTGATAATTTTAATTTAATGAATATTAAATCAAAATTAATAATATTTCTCAATAATCATTTGTCGTAAATAAAAGTTGCACGTAATTAAATTTTAAACACTTCATACGTTTTTCTAGATTTATCACAAAACACGCGGCTACTTGCTGGCGATACCGGTCATGACGTCACTTGTTTACCGTATGCGTCTTCAATTGAATTCATGTTTGTTTTAGTTCCGCATGTATTCACTAGTTTCAATCTATTAACCACCAGCCGTCCCATTTATTTATTATTAAACGCAACGCGACCTTAAATTAAGTTTAATTGATCTGTAGATTGTGATCGAGATCGGTGGTCATATCAGTTAATTGAGACTTTTTATCAACACGTGTGGAAGGCTTGCCTTTTTAATAAAATGTTAAATATTTGTATGTATGAATGAGTCACTTATAAAATCAAATATAAAAGAGTGTCAAATAGAATGATAATGTAATAGTAATTTACATTATTAGTGCAGGAAGGCAAGTTTCCCGAATGAGCGATGAGTTTACTGTATTAAGAGCAAATTCGGGAAAAGGCCTTCTCTCACGAATAATGTATCTTATTTTTTGTACGAATAAATACTTAATATTTATTTAAAGTGATTGTGACAAATAGGTTATGTCACACTACCAATTACTTTTAATTTAAAGACTATATTTTCTTCAAAATTGTATTTATTCAGTACCATATCGTTAATTTTGAATGCTATTTGAAGTATAAGAGGTGTATGCTGTGCTTGCATGCATTCTCATATTTATAAATACACATTTACATTGGTACCGAATTTTAAGTTGGCAACACTGACTAATTCCCGCACTAGTGCGGGAATTAGTATTTCCCGGACCCAAATCAATGCGGGAAATGACTTGTCTTAGAACATGAGTACAAAACATATTATATGCGTACAATATAACAGGGAATAATATAGCAAACTCCAAGACGAGATTTAGGCAAGACTATTTATTTATTATTCCCTAGGCATGTAAGCAAATATTTAATATCATCCTTAGAAGGACAACACATACGTAACATAAGCATTATTTAAAAAATCAAGTAGCATAACACATAAAATAAAACACAAAAAGATACAATTTTAATGATTTTGAATACTAATTTCACTAATTAATCAATCTAGTTAAATTGGCCTCAAATCTAATACATTTATAATAATAATTATAATACTTTATTTAGGATGAGTCTTATCTAATAATAGTTATTTATTTATTTGTTTCGGGTGCATAACAGGTATGGGATAGGCATACCCCAACCCAATGACAATGCACCGCAGACATACGTTTTATATTACATTTATTTATTAGTTATTGTCAAGGTTCAGTGGAAGAGCAGTCAATGCATTGCATATGCTAGATTTGATTTATTTCCCATATTTCTATTTTATATTATTCTCTTATTTTCGTTGTTACTGTAAACGTGTGTTGATATAGTTTTTATATGTATAGAATTATGTATGTCAAATGGAAATAAAAGTCATTATTATTATTATTATTTACGGCAACTTACTAATTCTATAGTTAAATAAAAATATAAGACACGAATTTAGTTGAATTACATACCTTAATCATTTTTAAATTTCATTTTTGTCAGTTATAATATCAGCATTTTAAATTCTCAGGCTATTTATATTCTTAATAGCAAAGACTTCTTTCATAATTTATCCACGTGCGGTTATATCTACTATCGCATATTTTATTGTCCACCCCTTCAAGGTTCCAACGACACTGAATTGTTATTGGGTCGTCCAGGTGATCAAATTCACAATCGATAACTTACCACATACACTCACCCCGTAGGAAGTGTTTAAAAGTTGATAGATTATTGATATTATGTTATTTGGCTGCATTTATAATTCATTTAGGTCATAAAGAATTGTTGTGAAACACCAAATATAGTCCTCCTACTGGAATATTTTTTGTTTATAAAATTCTATGTAATTGTCGCATTATTTTATTCATAAAGAATATTTAGTTCATTATAATTATGGACGAGGGGAGTTTTTATGTTATCTAGCTAGCCAATCAAACTATGTATCATCTTTCCAAATTATAATATTTATACTACGAGACAAAAGAACAGTCTCAAAAATGGTGGACATAGACTAGTTTGTACCCAAAGAGATTATATATAGAATCATCTATAAGATGCAATTTATGGATCTTCATTCTTTATAGCATTAGGGTTTCATGGAATTCATGTGATTATTGCAACAAATTTTTTATTAATTTGTTTAAATACAGTCAGAATTGGGCAGTAATAGTGTGGCATAATTAAGGTAGATGTAATTACCTATGCTATGTCACAGTTTTAATGCGTTGCTGTAATTTGATACAAGTATATAATTTTGTTTTTGTACTCATGTCCTAAGACAAGTAATTTCCCGCATTGGTTTGGGTGCGGAAAATACAACTCTCCGCACTAGTGCGGGAAGTAGCCAGTGTTGCCAACTTAAAATTCGGTACCAATGTAAATGTGTATTTATAAATATGAATAATGATACAAGCACATCGTACACCTCTTATACTTCAAATAGCATTAAAAATTAACGTTATGGTACTGTATAAATACAATTTTGAAGAAAGTATTGACTTCAAATTATATGTAATTGGTAATCTATTTGTCACAAAACTTTAAATAACTTTAAATAAATATTAAGTATTTATTCGTACAATAAATAAGATACATTATTCGTACGATAAGGCCGTTTCCCGAATTCGCTCTTAATACAATGTAAACTCATTCGCTCATTCGGGAAACTTGCCTTCCTGCACTAAATTACTATTACTGCCACGTTACCACTACCACGCTTAATGTGAATGGCCCTTTATTAAACGTATTCCAACGTTTTTCTAATAAAGCTATACCTACGAAAACAAATCTTTTGGTAATTCTACAAAATATAACTCCTCAGCGTTTTCTAAAGTCGTATTTGGATAAAAAACGACGCTATGTCAAATGTTTTTTGAGTTTTGGAAAGAAATAATAGTCATAGGGGGCGAGGTTGGAACTGTAAGGTGTATATTATTATTCCTTAAACCCGTAGTCATTGACTACTTCTTGAACATATCGTGATTTATTATTTAACCCTGCGTCAGCACAAAAGTAGGGTGCTTTTGTGCTGACGCAGGGTTTTCTGAGAATAAGTGTGTTATTTTTCTTCTTGTATAGCCACTTCCAAGTTGTTAATTGTGTCTTTGTAGACATTCCCAGTGATTATAGTTCCTTTTGGCATATACTCAATTAAGAGAATTCTATCAGCATCCAAGAAAATTGCGTCTTGGGTGGTTATGATCCGATTGCATAGACTCTTGTTTCGTGGAAGCATCCCAATGGTGTATGCCTGTCTCATCCTCAGTTAAAATTCTATAGTAATCTTCAGCTTGGCATACAGTTAAGTTAAATTCTCCTCGTAAATTTGTAGTCTACGAGGGTTGCTATATAGATATTGTCCCTAAAGTATAGAATACATTCTGTAAACCCTTATTTATGATTTTTGCAAAAATTGCTCGGATTTTTAATTTTAAATAATCAATTTCTAATAAAAGTATCAATTTTCTCGGGCATTTTCCCATTCATAAATGGACGAGAAAATCGTGTCCTACCTGGTTTTGACTACGTATACTATCACAATTGCCAAACTTTGCGATGGCGCAGTCGGTTCGCATCTAACATTACCAGTGTAGCCAATTCTCAATACATAAATAGCAACCCTCGTATATAGTTTAAACTAATTAAAAATAATACCAGCAATTCTAGACTTAAAAATAATAATAGACGTATTAAAGATATCCGGACACCTTCATATGAAGTTTTTTTTATTATAAATAACTATTTCTATGAAACGTTTCGTTTTTGCACCTAAATTACAGCTCTCATATACACCAAAATTCCATAAATGTTCCAAAAGTCAATTCATATTAGTTATATACTCTATAGATGGCGCGGTTCGTTAAAAAAATATTAGAATGCAGGCAACACTGTCCTCAATTCAAGTGGTAGTTCAATAAAAGTAGTTCTAAAGTAACGCTGTACACCTACAAACGTCAAGTAAAATGTCAACGACCGCCAGATGTTTACGAATTAGTTGGTAAAAAAAGAGCGCGATGGGGCTGCAAAATTTTAAATAAATTGCTGTAAGTGACGCCTTAATAAACTAATTATATTTAATAAATTTTAATCACTCTGCAGTGAGATTCTATTGCATATATAGTTCAAGGATATCGTAAGATGAAGTACGTAATTTAATTAGAAAGGTAAAATATGTATACTGATCAAATCGCGTGATATTTATTAATTGTATTATTTTTCTTATTAGTCCAATTATTTTACTTTACGAGTTTATGTAAGATGTTCAAATACCCCTTACGTAAACTCGTAAAGTAAAAATACTATATAACAAATACAACTTACATTTAATTATATAATAATACATAATTAAAAAATAATTATAGTATAATAAGACTAACATACAGGGTTTCAAAAAATATAGAGGATAATTTATACGCTGCAAAATCTGGAAACTCGTTTAAATTTTGAGACAAAATTGTAGAAATTTAGCAAACATAAAATGCGCATTTTATTCGAATTTATGTGAATTTGACAGATGTCAATCTGACAGATGTTAATCTGACAGATGTCAATCTGACAGATGTCAAAGTAACCCCAGTTAATACTCAAATGTTGCTTATAGTAATATTGCTGTATGGCATGTATTTACTAAACATTTTATTCGAATTTATGTGAATCTGACAGATGTTAATCTGACAGATGTCAATTTGACAGATGTCAATCTGACAGATGTCAAAGTAACCCCAGTTAATACTCAAATGTTGCTTATAGTAATATTGCTGTATTGCATGTATTTACTAAACATTTTATTCGAATTTATGTGAATCTGACAGATGTCAATCTGACAGATGTTAATCTGACAGATGTTAATTTGACAGATGTCAATCTGACAGATGTCAATCTGACAGATGTCAAAGTAACCCCAGTTAATACTCAAATGTTGCTTATAGTAATATTGCTGTACATTATATATACGGTGACCATTTTTTGTGTGGGAAAATAAAGGACATATCCAAGAAAAAAAATACCCTTATAAAATAATAATATAATAAAATATAACATTTATTACGAAAATAGTAGCATAAAACAATATATACATTATAATTATGAACATTCTTAATTATTACACATACACACACATCTAAAAATTTAAATAAAAATAATTTTGATACTTTTCAGTAGACATTTAACTGAAAATATAGGACTGCCCTCTTAAATAAAGGACGTATGGTTACCGTAATTCTATTTTATATCTGTCGCAGACCTATCAGAGACACCACCTGCGCCCTCCTATATATCCATACCCATATAGGATTAAGCAATAATGTAAATTTTCGGTCAACATATTATTTGTATTGGTTAAATAGAGTCTACTAAACTAGAGTTTAGTGCTCGAAAACAAATTTCAAATTCGATTTTCTTTTGTTTCCATGGCTATTGCTACCTGCTAAAAGTAGCAAGGCTAATAATTAGTGCTTATTCACAATGGACATAAGCATAAGACGTGCATAACGCATAGACATACATAACGCATAAAGCATACATAACTATGAGAAATGTTCACAATGGATATAATTTTTATGTACAAACATAAGAATTATACATATACGTAGAATAATACATGGCAGAAGGATTTGAAGGTCAATAGTCAACAGATACAGTAATAACTGCTAATTATAATTAATATAATTAATGTTCTTATAATGTATAATGTTTCTTCCATTGCAGACTTTAATGTTAAATAATGGATAAAGCAGAGTCATCCTGCAACTCAAGTGCCTCTAGCGTAACTCGTTACGAGGATGACCTTAATGAAATAAAAGCTATAATAAACTTAGGGGGCAGGCCGCCCCCGCAAACACATATAACAGTAAACCCTCCACCCGACATAATTCCACCTAATGGACACATAAAAGAATTAACAAACCAGTTACAACATGCATTATATGAGAAAGAAAGATATAAGAACGCTCTCAGTGCAGCAGAAAGATCACACAATTTACAACACCATGAACAATTTGAGAAACTATTAATGAAAATAGCACAACTAGAGAAAATTAACAAAACCAAAACTGATAGCAGTGATGTTCTAATTGAACTGGATTCAATTAAAACAGAACTGAACGTAAAAACCAGAAATAATGAGCACCTACAAACCGAGTTGCGTGAGCTACACGAAACCTGCAATTTTAAAACAGCCTGCATTACTGAACTCAAAAATAAAATAGCCAATCAACATGTAGAGTTACAAATAGCCCATCAAAAACATAATGATACCAAACGTTCTGAAACTAATTTAACAAACGAAATAAATCACAGCAAGAAACAATTAGACTGGTACAAAGAACAAATGATAATCAAAAATCAGCTAATAAATGAAGTAATCACTTTAAAATCATCTGTAGCATCTAAAACAGTTGAGATTGAAAACCTTAATGCTAAAATCCTACAAACAAAACAATTACAACAGTCGGAGTCGTGCAAAGAACTATTAACTATTAAAAACGAACTGTCTGGTGTAAAATCAACTTTACAATCTAAAACTATTGAAATAGAAAAACTTAAAACCGAATTAATTGATTGGAAAAGCAAATATAGCGACACGCAACTAATATTAAATGAACAATTCCAAACAGACGACTACAAACAGTGCACGAAAGAAGACGATTACAAAAAATTGTATGAACTTTTAAAACTGGAAATTGCAAACATACAATCAGATTTTGCAATACAATCAATTGAACTAGCTAAAGTAACTCGAGAAAATGTTGAGGTTTCAACAAAAAATGCAACAATTCACCAACAGGCTGAATTATTCAAACAAAATCTGCATGAGTTAGACCAACAACTGGTATCTAATAAAAACCAGTTACAGGATGCTAAATTGGTGACTGAAAAACTTAATGCCGCCCTCACAGCTGCTCGTAAAGAAAATTATGATAATTCTGATGTTATTATTTGTATACGAAATGATTTTCAAAAACTGCTCGGTGTGCATAAGAAGTTGCAGGATGATCTCGCGATGAAAACTAGTCAGACTTTACAAGCGCAACATGAAAAACAGGAGTTGTTTATGAGGAACAGTTGGGATGTTTGCGAGATTGAGGGTTTCAAGCAGCGCGAGTTAGAGTATTTATCGGTTATTAAAAAGCATGATGGGGTTATAGCGGAAATTAATCGGATGAATAATATTGAGTTGGAACGCTGTAAGGTGCAAGCTGATAAATTGTTGAAAGAGTTGGGTGATTTGAAAGCTATTCGGGCTGATTTGGAGCATAAAGTTGGATTTTATAAGGAGTCATTGGATGGGTTGAATAATGAAGTGCAGGGGTATCAAGTTAAATTAAATGAAGCTACTAAATTAGTAAGTGAGAAGGCGGATTTGGCTAGTAAAATGAATAGTGATTATGAAATTAAATTAAAGGATTATAAAATTATGTGTGAGAATTACGAAATTAGAGTTGAAATGTATGAAAAGAATTTACAGGATAAAAACGGTGAGGTATTTGTTATTACAAAGCAATCTAAGGATTTAGAAAAAAGTGTGTTTAAAAATAAGTTTATTAAAGAACAAATGTTGCAGGATAAAAATGATGAACTAAGTGTAATTACAAAGAAATTAGAAAGTATAGCATTAGAAAATACGTTAAAAGATCAAATGTTACAGGATAAAAGTAATGAAATATGTATTATTAGAAATAAATTAGATGTTGCGACTGAAAACGCGTTTGCTCAAGAAAAATTGATGCAGGATAAAAATAATGTAATATATGCTATAACAAATGAATTGGAGGATTTAAAAATAACTGCATTTGAAAACACGTGTAAAGAACATAATTTGCAGGATACAATATGTATGATGACAAAACAATTGGAGGATTTTCAAAAAACAGCATCTGAACACATGTGTAACGAACAAATTTTACAGAATAAAAATGATGAATTATGTGTAATTACAAAGAAATTAGAAAGTTTGACTACGTTAAAAGACAAAATGTTACAGGATAAAAATAATGAATTATGTTTTATTACAAATAAATTAGAGGATTTAGAAAAAACAGCGTCTGAAAATACATTTGCTCAAAAACAATTGATGCAAGATAAAAATGATTTAATATGTAAATTGGAGGATCTACAAAAAACTGTATTAGAAAACACATTTAAAGAACAAAATTTGCAGGATGAAATATGTGCGATGACAAAGACATTAGAGGATTATGAAAGAATTTCGATTGAAAATTCACGTAAAGACAAGTTGATACAAGATAAACATCATGAAATTAATGCTATTAAAAAGCAACTAGAGGATTTAGAAAATATTGCATTCGAAAATACGTTTAAAGACAAAATTATTCAAGATAAAAATGATGAATTATATGCTATTAAAATGAAATTAGAAGGACTTGAAAAAAAAGCAATTGATAACGTTTTTAAAGAAGAAATGTTGCAAGATAAAATTGATGAAATAAATAGTATTACAAAGAAATTGGAGGGTTTAGAAAATATTGCAATAGAAAACACGATTAAAGACAAAATTATTCAAGACAAAAATGATGAAATATGTGCTATTAAAATGAAATTAGAAGAGTTTGCCTCTGAAAGTATTCTGAAAGAACTTATGTTGCAAGACAAAAATGTTGAAATATTAGCGATGAGAAAGAAGTTTGAAAATAATTTGTTGTTTAAAGACAACTTGTTACAAGATAAAAATGATGAGTTATGTGGTATTACAAAGAAATTAGAGGATTTTGAAATTGCATCAGATAACATGCTTAAAGACAAAATCTTACAAGATAAAAATGATGAAATATTGGTTATTACAAATACATTAGAGGGTTTACAAAAAACTATGCCTGAAAACATGTTTAAGGATAAAAATGATGAAATATGCGTGATGTCAAAGAAATTAGAGGATTTAGAAAGAACCACAATTAAAATGCATGATCCTGAAATTATTAAAACTGAAAAAGATATGATTGAAAGACAAATACATGATAATGATGCTACTAAATCAAAAAATAAGTCTCAAATGGATGATTTTGAAAGTATTAAAAATGGAAATGATTTGTTTGAAACAAATTTGCAGGACTGTGATACTAAAATGTTGGATTTTGATGCTGCTAATGGCGAAAATAATGTCATAAAGAGTGAATGGCATGATTTTGAAGGTATTAAAACTGAAAATGAATTGCTTAAACGAGAAATGCATGATTGTGAAGCTACTTATGCAAAAACTGATGGTTTGAAGAGTAAAATGTATAATTTTGAAAGTGTTAAGCTGGATTATGATGCTAATAATATAGAAAAAAATTCCTTGCATAATTTTAAATCTATTAAAAATGAAAATGAATCGTTTCATAAAGAATTCGAGGAGGTTAAAATTAATTCAGACTATATAGATATTAATTGCAAGACTTTTAATGAAATTAAAACTGAGTATGATGTAGTAACAACCCAGCTACAGGATTACGAAACTAAGTGTACACTTCTAAACAAACTGCAGGGTTATAAGGAACAATACGAGATGAAGGTGTGGGATTATAAAAAATTACAACAAAATACCGAACTTATAACACAAAAGTATGAAACAAAACTGCAGGAATGTGAAATTGCAAATGGTGTTGCCATTAAAAGCTTGGAAAACAAATTAAAATCTCAGAAGGATATAAATGATTTATATGAATTGAGGTTGCGTGATTATATGTGCCCACAAGAGTTTGATGCACAACTCAATAGTAAAGTGCAGCACTATGTAAACATAATAAGCGATTATGAAAAGCAGCTGCAGCAGAAAGTGATGGAAATGTCGACACTTCAGAGTGAACTTTTGTCAACAAGAAAGCAACTAATGAAGGATACGGATGTTAATGCTGCTGCGGAAAATGGTAGCCTTATGACATCTCATAAAGTGTGTGTGAATGATGTGGTCAGGTTGCAGGATATGGTTGTGGTGAAGAATATGGAAATTCAGGAAATACAAAAACGGTAATTATTATATTATATGTTTTTTAAATTTTTAAATAGTTTTTAGAATGATACTTATACGTAACAAACTTATTTTTTGGAAATAACCGAATACGGAATGGGGTAATATTAATTCTTGCTCGTATTCGGTTATTTCCAAAGAATAAGTTTGTTACGAATAAGTATCTTTCTAAAAACTACAATAGGTATTTTGAGGAAGACTGTTACTCAGTTAAATTTCTTATTTACGTTCCAAATACAGCACTGGTGTGTAAGGAAGGTATTGTTTACACGAAAAAATTCGATTTGCTAATTTTGACTTTTCTTGATTTTCATGATGAATATAGTCACAATTCTATATGTAAGGAATGGTAATAAGGGTGTCGCGGGTTCGAATCCCATCGAGAATGATTTTTTACTGCTGGCAGAAAAGTCATAACTGACAGATCGGATGGCTTCAAATTATTATCTTCGTTTTTATATTATAGGGCTTGGACCATACCATAAATTACAATTGATAATTTAGCTTTGTGGTACAGTGTTTGGGGTCCTGTTCAAATTTTGAGCAGTGTATCGGGCAGTGTAAACAATTCCATCCAATAAATAATCTATAATTGATTCCAGTTAATTAACGTAATTATTGTGGATTCCAATTTCTTTGATTTGTAGATACGAGACGAACAACAGGACATTGTTACGTAAAATAAAAGAACTTTTAAACGAAAAGGCACGTATTGAAAAACGCTATAGCGAATGTAACGATACAAATATTAAAACACTATGTTTGCAACTAAAACATGCAAATGCTGAACTAGCTTTAAAGTCTGAAATGGTTACAAACAAACTTACTGAGTTGCTAGAATTAAGTGATAAATTTGAACGGTTAGAGTTGCAAAACACGGCCGCAGATGATATTTTAAAGAAAACTAATGAACAGCTTATAGAACAGAAGAAAATTACTGCAATTAAAGATGCTGAAATTGCAGCGTTATGTTTGCAATTAGAACAGTATAGAAAAATGACTGCTGATGATATAACAAAGAATGAAAAGGAAGCTTTGAAATGTGCGGAGCTACAAGAAGCACTTAGGCTGGTAACTAGTGAGAAGTATTTCTTGCAACGTCTCAGCAGCGATCTCAAAATCGCTTTAAATTCCACAGCGAAGCAAAATCAGGTATTGTATTTTGTATGTTGTTCTATTCTCACTATTTCATTATATCCATTAAGTATATACGTGATTCAAGGGTAGCCATTTTCTAAAAACATGGCCTATTTGATTTGAACAGTTGCTGATATCTGTCTTCGTCCAAATTTCCATTAATAAAAAATTGACCAATTACATTATCTCCAATAATAGCAGCCCATACATTAATTTTTAGATTCAAGGGTTTAATGATACTTCAAACTCCAATGTGTATTTTATGTGTATTTTACGGGTAAAGAGCTGAACACGAACATAAATAGCATTCTTCATTTATATGTAGCTCTTAGTCGCAAGTATTTCATTTAATAATTCTACATTACTGTTGTTCTCATAGATGCTACGCCAAAAGTGTTTGGGACCTCAACGCGAGCCCGACTACCACAGTCTGCCGCAATTGGTAACAAATCTACCTGATTCGATCAATATTGATCGCATTAATTCACTTTTAAATAGAAAAACTAAGGATGAAAAGCCATTGGGTAATTTGCATGCCAGCCTTAGCTCGTTGAAACGACAAATGGCGTTACTACAGCAGCAGATTGTAGAGAAACGCAATGCAGCGTCTAGTCTTTAGGAAATTTGTATATACTAACCGAAGATATTAGGCTTCCATGATTATGGAAATGCGTTGACATAGCTGTGAATTTCGTATTTATATACTGAAAACAAACTGAATTCAAACGATAAATAAAACGATTTTTTACTTTATTTTATCACACTTCAGTTACACTTTGCAACTAGTTTCGGCTAAGCTCTAGCCATTTTCGAGCTCCTCCGATGACATCGCGCTCGAAAATGGCTAGAGCTTAGTCGAAACTAGTTGCAAAGTGTAACTGAAGTGTGATTAATTCGTAAAAAAAACAATGTAGTGCATTGTTCAAGCCATTTGAAATAGTGGACGGGCATAGTCAGGTTGGTAGGGGCCGCCCGCCCACCCCACCTTTGCTCGCATACTTTTTTCAATGGATACAGACGTTTTATATTGTTTAAACCATTCCAAAACAAGTGTAACCCTATGGAAAAACTATGCGAACAAAGGTGGGGTGGGCGGGCGGCCCCTACCAACCTGACTATGCCCGTCCACTATTTCAAATGGCTTGAACAATGCACTAACTACATTGTTTTTTTTTTACGAATTAATCACACTTCAGTTACACTTTGCAAATAGTTTCGCCTAAACTCTAGCCATTTTCGAGCTCGATGTCATTGGAGGAGCTCGAAAATGGCTAGAGCTTAGCCGAAAGTAGTTGCAAAGTGTAACTGAAGTGTGATAAAAAACAAAGTAAAATTCGTTTTTTTATTCTTTATTATTTTCAGAATTTTGTAAAAAAAAACACGAAAAACACAGCAATGTGAACGACGCACCATTAGTCGTAGAGATGGAGACAAGTATTAATTTTTATACGGGAGTATTAGATAAATATATATATATATATATATATATATATATATATATATATATATATATATATATATATATATATATATATATAATTGATAAAAATTATATTAGATATCGGCCAATTACATTTTTACGGAATATGGTGACGGAATGATTTTAAGTTCTGACTAACATTACACATTTTATTTTCGATCGGTTGTGATTCGTTTTATTTATTTATTTTTGCACACTTATTATTTTTTCCTACTTATCATCTGTGATTGTTATTGCTTTAATTTAAGTATTTGAAGGTATTATTTTAATAAAAATATAACATCCACTATTGCATTTAATCTACAATTGTCACGAGTTTGACGGGCGTGATAATTTGTTTTCCTGGCTGGAGTCTTGGTTTTCCTGTTGAATCCCAATCCACTGCACCTATTGTGCACCCGCATTTCCTAATTATTTTTTTTTTAAATCTTATAATTACAATGAATCAGCCAATAAATGTATAATCCTTATAATAAACAAATATAAAAAATTGTAAAATACTATATACATTAATAAAATTCGTCAGGTAGGTGTCATCGATACGGTCCTCGACTCCTTCTCGTCAACAAATACCCAATTATCGTTTCGCCTGCTCCCATCACTAGAATACCGATGCTTCCGCTTGTCCTGGCACTTTCCATCCTGCGTGCTCGATTTAGTCTTTGTCCCTTTGCTGTTCGGGGCCGTTTTGACTTTCCCGTGCTTCTTGCGCGGCGTACTCGTGCAACAAGCACTCGAGGTTTTCGTCGTGTGCGTCGTCTTCGTTCGCGGCTCGTTCTCGAACGATTTTATGAAATTGTAGCAGATGTGTATGAAGAATGTGCACGCAATGATGATGATTGTTAATAGAACAGCTAATACCTTAAACAGAATCATCGATTTTATATAAATATTGTTATAGTTATGTTATGTTATATGGGAATCCACCATATAAGATAGAGTTGGATTTTCTAATATCTTATGCCCGTATTCACTAACATCCCATAAACTTTATAGGTCCCATAAGCTATTGAATGGAGAAATTTAAAATGTCATTGTGACAGAATATGCCGAGAGCGGTATACTTCAAAGTATTGAGAAAATGTCATGAATTACACTGGAATCTGGTGAGTTATTCAATTACATGTACTTAAAACGAATCTTGTAATGTGTAAATGACGTCAAAAACGGCCGTATTTATCGACACCGCTTGTTAGGAAACCAGGAGTGTTTCCAGTATAACATTATAAAATGTGTTGAAAAAATATAATTTTCAAGTTTGTTGCTACATATATTTAGGAATAATGAAGATGTAAACCCTTTCAAAATTAAGTTTCTCACAGATTTTTGTCTCACGAGCCATCCACAAGAAATATACCACACTAAATATTTTAGTATAGGGATGTGTGGGTGTGGCCAGGCCCTAAATATTTGTCTGATCCAGCCCTGATTATTATTACTATATAAATTTTAAAAAATTAAAAATTTTAGCAATGTCTAACGTCGAAAATTAAAATTGTTCCAATAAACAAAATAAAACAATCACGAGGCGTGAAACACTCGAAGTCTAATTTTTCATGGACAATCTAGAGTCCATTATAGTCACTCAATTGTTTTTTACTAAAAACAATTGAGTGACCATAATGGATATACCACACTAAATATTTTAGTATAGGGATGTGTGGGCGTGGCCGGGCCCTAGATATTTGTCTGATTCAGCCGTGATTATTATTACTATATAAATTTAAAAAATTTAAAAATTTTAGGAATATCTAACGTCGAAAATTAAAATAGTTCCAATAAACAAAATGTAACAACCAATCCCGAGGCGTGACACCCGCGAAGTCTGATTTTTCATGGACACTACAGTCTATTATAATCACTCAATTGTTTTTTTACTAAAAACAATTGAGTGACTATAACACACTAAATATTTTAGTATAGGGATGTGTGGGTGTGGCCGGGCCCTAGATATTTGTCTGATCCAGCCCTGATTATTATTACTATATAAATTTAAAAAAATTAAAAATTTTAGGAATGTTTAAAGTTGAAAATTAAAACAGTTCCAATAAGCAAAATGAAACAACCAATCACGAGGCGTGAAACCCGCGAAGTCTGATTTTTCCTGGACAATCTACAGTCTATTATAGTCACTCAATTGTTTTTAGTAAAAATAATTGAGTGACTATAACACACTAAATATTTTAGTATAGGGATGTCTGGGTGTGGCCGGGCCCTAGATATGTGTCTGATCCGGCCCTGATTATTATTACTATATAAATAATTTTGTTCAGGAATACATTATTACATTGTTCATTCAAAAACTTATAGTAATAAGCTTTTGAATAAACAATATAATAATGTTTTCCTGAAGAGTATTATTTATTATTATTTATAGTCACTCAATTGTTTTTAGTAAAAACAATTGAGTGACTATAACACACTAAATATTTTAATATAGGGATGTCTGGGTGTGGCCGGGCCCTAGATATGTGTCTGATTCGGCCCTGATTATTATTACTATATAAATAATTTTGTTAAGGAATACATTATTACATTGTTCATTCAAAAGCTTATAGTAATAAGCTTTTGAATGAACAATATAATAATGTATTCCTGAAAAGTATTATTTATATAGTAATAATAATCAGGTCGGGATCAGACAAATATCTAGGGCGCGGCCACACCCACACATCCCTATACTAAAATATTTAGTGTGGTATATCCTTTATAGTCACTCAATTGTTTTTTACTTAAAACAATTGAGTGATTATAATGGACTCTAGATTGTCCATGAAAAATCAGAGTGTTTTACGTCTCGTGATTATTGGTTGTTTTATTTGGTTTATTGGAACTATTTTAATTTTCGACGTTAGATATTCCTAAAATTTTTAATTTTTTAAATACAATTCTTACACTAGCTCCAAGCACCAACAGTTTCACTTTTCTCGCGCTGGTATCATACCAACCTGGTACTTCAATGTTACACATGTGGTATCTAAATAGGTTGGCGTTATCAGCATGCTCTCTCTCTAAGGTTGAAGACTCCCATCCGGTATCGCAGATACATAGTCCGGTTTCATTGTCTATTTTACCGTAATGGCATACAATGGTGGCCTGTAAAAAGAGATTTTCAAATATGTAATGTAATGTAATATAATTTATTTCAGCTCAATATGTACAGCTATTCTCAACAAAATAACATATTGGAATAATAGTAACATAATAACTAAATAATACTAGCTATTACATTTTAATGGAACTATATTACTATATTATTAGTTTTAGATATTTGCACTCTATCTAGGAATGTAGCAACCCTATATGGAGCCATTTTGATTAAGACAATCTTTGTTGTATTTATTGAGCGACTGTGTCTTTCAATCGTTTGGAATGGCGTTATTCATATAAAATTAGTGTAAATTAAAAAAAAACGGATGTAGGAAAACATGTAGGGAACTGGCATGTGGACAGTAAAAGAAATAGTCTTTATTTGGCATAACCCTTATATAAAAGAACAACTTAATATAATATTGAACATCAACTAGAAATATAATCCTCCTTCCTTGAACTTTTCCCTCCCTTCCACACCGACTTCGTATTCTACGCCAAAATTTTGCAATTTTCACGCCTTTTCGATCTTCTTTTAACCATTCACTCACTTTTCTGTAATCCTGCAATCACTTTCTCACCTTCGCTACCGAGGTACGATTATGTGTTACTCCCCTTACTTTACAGATCCTGCAATCACTTCCTCAACTTCACTATCGAGGTACAATCACGTGTTACTGCCCTTACATCAAAGTTCACACGCGGTGTATCCTTGCGCCATATATATTTTCC
The DNA here is from genome assembly GCA_963942505.1 of Lordithon lunulatus. Classification (NCBI taxonomy): domain Eukaryota; kingdom Metazoa; phylum Arthropoda; class Insecta; order Coleoptera; family Staphylinidae; genus Lordithon; species Lordithon lunulatus. The sequence goes on from OZ012666.1 coordinate 70,970,992, forward strand.
TTTCTCACCCTTCTGAACCGCATCTCTTGTCATCTACACTTTGTTCTTTCTGTCCCACCTAGCTATATAGCACGAGAGTTTCCGCTACACTTACCAATTTAAATAAGAGTTGTACTAGCTCTTACTTTTTCTGCCTTTAATGTCACTCAACATACGTCGAAGCTTTTCATCCACCCACACTTCAGACATTTTCACGCCTTTCCCATCCCCTCTTAACCATTCTGCAGTCTCTAACCCACTCTGCCTATTTTTTGCCAAGGTGCTACCACGTGTCGCATGCATAGTAGATTTATTATGAAGATGCTGATGCGATATATCAATAGACTGTCCACATTATGTATGAAACAGTGGGTACTGTTTCATACATAATGTAAAGTAAAATAAATGTATTGTATTCTTATTATGTAATGAATAAAGATAATTATATATATATATATATATATATATATATATATATATATATATATATATATATATATATATATATAGATATATAGATATATATATATATATATATATATATATATATATATATATATATATATATATATAATTTCATACTAATAAAATATTCTATATAAATCAAATACCAGTCGAGCTAAAGTCACCTTGTGTTTGGACGTACGAAAATAGATTCATGCTTTTTATGTGTTTACGACCAGATTAATCATGCACTGACTGGTCCGCGTGGAATTGTACTCAGTCGTGAGTTGGTTTCCATTGTGCGCGTACGTTGGTGAAGTGCATTTGATTGTAATTGTGTGCATCTTAATATGAATAGTGTATCCTGTGAGCAGCTAGTTTAATCACACTTTCAATTGATATGGTGAAGACCAGCGCGTTTTTATGGGTGAGTTTTTATTCGAATTATTTATTTTAATACGACATTACCGGTGAGAAGTCATAATTCCGTGAGTTGGACATTTTCTCGCTGCATTGTTATTAAACGGAGTCTTCAAAAAAAAATTATTTTTTTCTACAATTGTCTACTTATGTCTTGGCAACCATAAAATAAGAAAGGTCCTGGGGTTATTTTTTTTAATATTTTTTAAACAAACATGTTAGTGAAGTATTTGTGAAATCATTTTTTATTTATAACAAATATATGTGTGTCGATACACCAATGTTTTTATTTATCCATTTTATTTTTATAAAAAACTACTCTACTGGTTTCAAAAAAGTACAGTAAAAAAGTTGACAGCAAGTATTTTTTATAAGCCTGTTATTGAATAATATTTTCAATAAAACAAATTGCAACTTTACATGAATTACCGCCCACAGTTTTTATTTGAAACTTTCAATACATTGTTTAGAAATTAACAATAAAAAATTAGAATTGTTTAGAAATTAACATCATCAGACATCAGACAGATATTTGTGTATGATTATGGGCATATTAGTTTGTTTTTTTTTAATAATTTTTAAACATAAACATATTGTAGAGTATTTTTAATAAACCTGTTATTAAAGGATAAATAAAACGATTTTTTACTTTGTTTTTTTATCACACTTGAAGTGTGATAAAAAACTAATCGTTTTATTTATCCTTTAAAATGAATTATCACAAAGTAGACGCCTTAACAATCCAATATTTGAAACCTGTTATTTGTTTTATTGCAAATATTATTCAATAATAGGCTTGTAAAAAACACTTGCTGTCAGCTTACTCTTTTGAAACCACTAGAGTAATGTTTTATAAACAAAATGGATAAATCAAAACATTGGTGTATCGACACATACATTTGTTATAAATAAAAAATGATTTCTTGATTTTAAAAACGGGCCCTAGTCAATTAGTCTATGCTATGTCTCTTGCATCAAACATTACCTAAGTATGATTAATAATTACGCAATGCTTGAAAAGACCGTCTTATTGTTGAGACGGTCTTAAACTAGTTAAGATGCGTTGGAGAAACCGGGCGTATGTATTTTAAGTGAACAAAATAATTTCATACAAACATAATATTTTATTCAGACCAAATACCGGTCCGGCTAAAGTCACCTTGTTTTTATGCGTCCTAAAATAGATACATTCGCAGTGATATGCTTTTTATGTGTTTACGATCGTCCGAGTGGACGATGCGCATGGAATAATCCACTCAGTCATGAGTAGGATTTTATAGTGCGCGTACGCGAGTACAAATGCAATTTAATTATTAGTTTGGTTTTGATTGTGTACGTGTTAATGTGAATAGTGTAACCCGTGAGGAGTTAACGTTAAATCAGACTTGGAATTAATATGATGAAGGCGTTTTTATGCAATATATAGGTGAGTTTTTATTAGAGCTATTTATATTACTTATAAGACATGATAATTCAATATACATACAATTTTAAAAGAATAATTAGGTAACGTGTAATATCTGTAACTGATATTGGGCTGCAAAATGAATCTGGCGTTTAATTAAAATTTTAGAAATACCTGCCCCATGATACCTGACACCTTGTAAATTATCGCACCTACGAGTATGTAGGTGCGATAATTTACAAGGCGACATGTATCATGGGGCAGGTATTTCTAAAATTTTAATTAAACGCCAGATTCATTTTGCAGCCCAATATCAGTTACAGATATTACACGATACCTAATTATTCTTTTAAAATTGTACGTCTTCACACCACTGACTATCATTACAACTTTTTTTAAATTATTTTTGATAAGTATAATTAATGATGTAAGGTCTTGGAGAATAAGGTTCAATTCCTCAGTGGGAACTGCAATTTGAACTGATTTTTTTTTAGGTTAAAAGTACAGAAATAGTTAGTCACAAGGGCTCAGAAGAGATAATTAATTCATCATACATCGACGTTTATTTCATCTAGTTAGTAACAAATAAACTTATTAAATTTTTCTGAACGAATTTTTCTACTAATGAAAATTGCATTCGTTTATGATATATTTATGTATATTTCAGGGTTGTTATATTTTATTTTACATGCTCATTTGTTATTGCCTGTTTGTGAAGTGTATAACGCACTTACATGGTCAATAATACTGTCAGTATTTACATGAATCCTCCTTTTATACTTATGAAGTAATAGATTGTCTGGACAAACATTAGTATTCTCTTCATTCCATCATTACTCTACCTTATAGGATAAGTAGGCAGTATTACTAATATTTTAGAATAAAGGACATTTGAAACAATTGACTAATATTATATATATATATATATATATATATATATATATATATATATATGCAAGTATGTGTATATAAATGTGCTCTAAACATGAAATTTGGTTTTTAGAGTTACTCTGACATTCCCCCTTTCTGCCTTGTACTCTTCAACTGTTATAATACGCTTTATAATTTTCAGAGTTTTATATAATTGCTCTGAATGTATTCATAAATAACCATATTTACCCTCGCATTCACCGACGTTCCATAAATCTATCAATAGTTATTGAACCTATAAGTATTCGTTGTTATAGCAACAATAAATACATTATCTAGGGAATGTAGTTACTTTAGATTCTCTCTATTGTCAACACTGAATAATTAAACAAAAGGTGTCATCAAAGCTCCAATCACAAGCGCTAATCAAAGTGTTTGACATTTGTTTTGGCATATTCTGTCACAATGACGTTGTCAATTTATCCATTCAATATCTAATGGACCTATAAAGTTTATGGGATGTTGGTGAATACGGGCATTAATGACTTAAAACGTTTGAAATACTTTTTGCATACTTTTTGGACAAGTCTTCCGCATATTTTCTAATTATTTAACAACTCTTTCCCCCATATTCACCGACGCTCCATAAATCTATCAATAGCTATTGAACCCATAAGTATTCGTTGTTATAGCAATAATAAATACATTATCTAGTGAATGTAGTTACTTTAGTTTCTCTCTATTGGAAACACTGAATAATTAAACAAAAGATGTTATCATAGCTCCAATCGCAAACGCTATTCAAGGTGTTTGACATTTGTTTTGGCATATTCTGTCATAATGACGTTGTCAATTCATCCATTAAATAGCTTATGGAACCTATACAGTTTATGGGATGTTTGTGAATACGGGCATTTATCTAACAAAGATAAACTTACTCTATCAAACTAAAAAAGTAACTGTATATTACCGTGTTTCCGTACGGTTCTTCACACCACCCCTTCAACGTGCCCGATTCGATTTGCTGAAAATCCATTCTCGACACAGTTTTCTCAAAATCTCTACATTTATTATTAGTAAGAGTATACACCTGAAAACAGTTCAAATATTAATCAATTCCACCTCTCATTAAATTTGAATTCTTACGACATCCGGCATTGGTTTTGTGGTATCGGCTATACAAACAGGCACCTTCTGACACCGTTTCCAATTTTTATTAAAGTAATTCCGCGTTCCCAAGTACTTCATGTGGCAATCAACCGGGTTACACTTGTCGAGCGGATCCAAATCAACTGTCTCGCAAGTGCGCAAATCGCTTTTCGAATAATAATCTAAACAAAACAAATAAATGTGTTTCCAATTCTTTTTAAAATTCAAATCGTAATCTCACAAATTAATCAAAATAAAATATGTACACCCGTATTCATCGACGTTCCATAAATCTACCAATAAATCTATTAATAAATCTATTAATAAATCTATCAATAAATCTATCAATAAATCTATTAATAAATCTATTAATAAATCTATCAATAAATCTATCAATAAATCTATCAATAAATCTATTAATAAATCTATTAATAAATCTATTAATAAATCTATTAATAAATCTATGAATAAATCTATCAATAAATCTATCAATAACTATTGAACCCATAAGTATTAGTTGTTATAGCAAAAATTCAAATCGTAATCTCACAAATTAATCAAAATAAAATATGTACCCCCAGTATTCATCGACGTTCCATAAATCTATCAATAAATCTATTAATAAATCTATCAATAAATCTATCAATAAATCTATCAATAAATCTATTTATAAATCCATTAATAAATCCATTAATAAATCTATTAATAAATCTATTAATAAATCTATCAATAAATCTATCAATAAATCTATCAATAAATCTATTTATAAATCCATTAATAAATCTATTAATAAATCTATTAATAAATCTATCAATAAATCTATCAATAAATCTATCATTAAATCTATCAATAACTATTGAATCCATAAGTATTCGTTGTTATAGCAACAATAAATACGTTATCTAGGGAATGTAGTTACTTTAGTTTCTCTCTATTGGAAACACTGAATAATTAAACAAAAGGTATTATCAAAGCTCCAATTGCAAGTGCTATTCAAGGTGTTTGACATGTGTTTTGGCATATTCTGTCACAATGACGTTGTCAATTTATCCATTCAATAGCTTATGGGACCTATAAAGTTTATGACTTGTTGGTGAATACGGGCAGTAGTCTCGTAATTTGTGAGCAACAATGGGATGGGCAAAATTTCGCGAATCACCTTTCACAGTTTTTGAGATATTTTCTGTGAAATGAAGGATGGAATTTATACAATATGGAATTTATAATATACAATTCTTATAGCGTGCATTGTGAAATTCTATCGAGATTTTAGCTAAAAATATGAAGTAGAAAACAATTCAAGCTTTACTAGTTGCTTTAAATAATATATTGAGACTGAACCCTTTATTTAAACTCTCCTTTACGCGACCTTTCTCCCACAGTTAGCAACATTTTTTCATTTATCCTAATATTATATTATTATTTTATCCTAATATTATATTATTATTTTATCCTAATATTATATTATTATTTTATCCTAATATTATATTATTATTTTATCCTAATATTATATTATTATTTTATCCTAATATTATATTATTATTTTAAATTAAATGATAGTATAAGGGCCGGTTCTACAATTGACATTTATCCGGAGAATAAGGCTATTCGTGGAATAAGTTTGAGATTTGAACGCCAATATCTCAAACTTATTCCACGAATAGCCATATTCTCTAGTTAAATATCAATAAAATAAATCAATAAAACCGGCCCCAATAAGGTAATATACTATGATTTAATTCAAAATAACAATATAATATATGGATAAATAAAAAAATGTTGCTAATTTCAAAGATTAGATTCTTTACACATAATAAATTTACCTTTGAGAATAGATGGTGGATTGCGCTTCGTGAGCCACGTGTCGAAAGTGATGTTTGCTTTTTTCTGGCTCAGTCTGCCTCGCTCACTTTTAAATTTCACAGAGAGTATGCAGAAGCCTCTCCTGTTATGCATATACTAGAAAATATAAAATATGATATAATTTTACATTCTATATTTAATTGGGCTCAAAATAAGATATTTTTTGATAATTTATACCCAAAAATAAAGCCTGCTGGAAGGTTGTTATTGCACGAGCTATTTTAAACTAAACGACTGAGTTATAAAAAATGATAAAAAATCAAAGATTTAAGAAATTTAAATTTATGATATTATTTTAAATTCTATATTTAATTGCGCTAAAAAGAAGCTATTTTTAAATAATTTTCATCCAAAAATAAAATTTACAGGAAAGTTTTTATTGTACGAGATATTTTAAATTAATCGACTGAGTTATAAAAAATAATTAAAAAACAAGGATTTATGAAATTTAAATTTTTGATATTATTTTACATTCTTTATTTAATTGGTCTCAAAATAAGCTATTTTTTGATAATTTTCACCCAAAAATAAAACCTGCAGGAAGGTTTTTATGTACGAGCTGTTTTAAATTAATCAACTAAAATATAAAAAATTATAAAAAATCAAAAAAGATATAAGAAATTTAAATTTATGATATTATTTTACATTCTTTATTTAATTATGCTCAAAATAAGCCGTTTTTTGAAATTTTTCACCCTAAAATAAAATTTGTAGGAAGGTTTTTATTGCACGAGCTGTTTTAAATTAATCGACTGAATTATAAAAAATGAAAAAGTTAACATTTTAAGAAATTTAAATTTATGATATTATTTTGCATTCTATATTTAATTGTGTTCAAAATTAGCTGTTTTTTTTAAATTAACCCAAAACCAAAGTCTGCAGGAAGGTTTTTATTGTACGAACTGTTTTAAATTAATCGACTGAGTTATAAAAAATGATAAAAAATTAAAGATATAAGAAATTTAAATTTATTATATTATTTTACATTCTCTATTTCATAGGGCTCAATATAAACCATTTAATAATTTTCAACTAAAAATAAAGTCTGCAGGAAGGTTTCAGCTATTTTAAACTAAAAAAACGAGTTATAAAATATGATAAAAAATCTCAACGATTTAAGAAATTTAAATTTATGATATTATTTTACATTCTGTATTTAATTGTGCTCAAAATAAGCTATTTTTTGATAATTTTCACCCAAAAATTAAATCTGCAGGAAGGTTTTTATTGTAGGAGCTGTTTTAAATTAATCGACTGAGTTATAAAAAATGATAAAAAATTAACGATTTAAGAAATTTAAATTTATGATATTATTTTACATTCTATATTTAATTGTGTTCAAAATAAGCTGTTTTTTAACAATTTTAACCCAAAACCAAAGTCTGCAGGAAGGTTTTTATTGCACGAGCTGTTTTAAATTAATTGACGTGAGTTATAAAAAATTATAAAAAATTAAAGATATAAGAAATTTAAATTTATGATATCATTTTACATTCTATATTTAATTATGCTCAAAATAAGCTGTTTTTATATTTTTCACCCTAAAATCAAATCTGCAGGAAGGTTTTTGTTGTGCAAGCTATTTTAAATTAATCGACTGAGTTATACAAAATGATAAAAAATTAAAGGTATAAGAAATTTAAATTTATTATATTATTTTACATTCTCTATTTAATAGGGCTCAATATAAACCCATTTTTAATAATTTTCAACTAAAAATAAAGTCTGCAGGAAGGTTTTTATTGCACGAGCTATTTTAAACTAAACGACTGAGTTGTAAAAAATGATAAAAAATCAACGATTTAAGAAATTTAAATGTATGATATTATTTTATATTCTATATTTAATTGGGCTAAAAAGAAGCTGGTTTTTAATAATTTTCATCCAAAAATAAAATCTGCAGGAAAGTTTTTATTGAACGAGATATTTGAAATTAATCGACTGAGTTATAAACAATAATTACAAAACAACGATTTATGAAATTTAAATTTTTGATATTATTTTACATTCTGCATTTAATTGTGCTCAAAATAAGCTATTTGTTGATAATTTTCACCCAAAACTAAAATCTGCTGGAAGGTTTTTATTGTACGATCTGTTTTAAATTAATCGACTGAATTATAAAAAATGATAAAAAATTAAAGGTATAAGAAATTAAAATTTATCATATTATTTTACATTTTATATTTAATAGGGCTCAATATAAACCCATTTTTAATAATTTTCAACTAAAAATAAAGTCTGCAGGAAGGTTTTTATTACACGAGCTATTTTAAACTAATAGACTGAGTTATAAAACATGATAAAAAATCAACGATTTAAGAAAATTAAATATATGATATTATTTTACATTCTGTATTGAATTGGGCTCAAAATAAGCTATTTTTTATCATTTTCACCCAAAAAATAATATTTGCAGGAAGGTTTTTATTGTACGAGCTGGTTTTAATTAATCGACTGAGTTATAAAAAATGATAACAAATTAACGTTTTAAGAAATTTAAATTTATGATATTATTTTGCATTCTATATTAAATTGGGTTCAAAATAAGCTGTTTTTAACAATTTTCACCCAAAACCAAAGCCTGCAGGAAGGTTTTTATTACACGAGCTGTTTTAAATTAATCAACTCAGTTATAAAAATTGATAAAAAAAAATCAGAGATATAAGAAATTTAAATTTATGATATTATTTTACATTCTATATTTAATTATTATCAAAATAAGCCATTTTTTATAATTTTCACCCGAAAATCAAATCTGCAGGAAGGTTTTTGTTGTGCAAGCTGTTTTAAATTAATCGACTGAGTTATAAAAAATGATAAAAAATTAAAGATATAAGAAATTAAAATTTATTATATTATTTTACATTCTCTATTTAATAGGGCTCAATATAAAACATTTTTTAATAATTTTCACCCTAAAATAAAATCAGCAGGAAAGTTTTTATTGAACGAGATATTTTAAATTAATCGAATCAGTTTTAAAAAATAATTAAAAAACAAAGATTTATGAAATTTTAATTTTTGATATTATTTTACATTCTGTATTTAATTAGGCTTAAAATAAGCTATTTTTTGATAATTTTCACCCAAAAATAAAATCTGCAGGATGGTTTTTATTGTACGAGCTGTTTTAAATTAATTGACTGAGTTATAAAAAATGATAAAAAATTAAAGATATAAGAAATTTAAATTTATCATATTATTTTACATTCTGTATTTAATTGGGCTCAAAATAAGCTACTTTTTGATAATTTTCACCCAAAAATTAAATCTGCAGGAAGGTTTTTATTGTACGAGCTGTTTTTAATTAATCGACAGTTATAAAACCTTATAAAAAATTAACGATTTAAGAAAATTTATTTCATGATATTATTTTACATTCTGTATTTAATTAGGTTAAAAAAAGCTGTTTTTTTTAACAATTTGCACCTAAAACCAAAGTCTGCAGGAAGGTTTTTATTACACGAGCTGTTTTAAATTAATCAACTGAGATATAAAAAATTATAAAAAATCAAAGATATAAAAAAATTAATGTTTTCATATTCTTTTATATTCTATATTTAATTGGGCTTATAATAAGCCTAATTTTGATAATTTTCACCCAAAAATAAAGTCTATATCAGTGGTTCGTAACCAATGCTTCGCGAGCTTGTTGCAAGTGCTTTCATTATTTCTCGTAAATAATGAAAGCCGAAATTAAATCTTGGCTCATCTACAGTATGTGATTGATTCTTTGATTTTGTTGCTCCGCCAGTTTTTCTTATGATCAACAGTGCTGGTTTGAGTACAAAAAGGTTAAAAATCACTGATGTAGAGGAATCTGGTATCGACGAGCCAAAGTCGTATTCCCATTTTACAATACAAAAGTTAGCAGAAATTATTCCCCACCCTCTCAGTTTAATTTTGGGACTACTTTCTACTCAGCACTAGTAATCTGTAATCCTGAATCGGTTTAATGTGTCTCTATCAATCTTGAACATTTTGCAATAACGCGATTTCGTTCTATGATATTTTCAACTATCTGTATCTCTCTGTGTTATTATTATTATCTCTTTTAATGTTGGACATTATCAAATATAAACTATAAAACTAGCAAAAAAAACTTTCCTCCTAGGGGGAAAGTTGTATCATTTTTGTATATAACCACTCGAGATACTGTGTGAATTCATCTTCACTATCTAAGCTACACTGATATGCCATCAGGATTACCGAGTAGTGCCCTCTATTAGAATAATAATTCCAACAAAGTGTTTGAGATATCAGCACAAAACTAATCTTATAAAACATTTAAGTGTGAATCCACGTTTAAGCAATGTACATATCTAGATTTCGATATTGTTAGATCTCATCTAGCCTACACTGAAAGATAAAAGGAATATATATATATATATATATATATATATATATATATATATATATATATATATATATATATTATATAAAGAGCGATCGGTTATAATTTCTTCAGTCATCGGAGGAGCTCGAAAATGGCTAGAGCTTAGCCGAAGCTAGTTGCAAAGTGTAACTGAAGTGTGATAAAAAACAAAGGAAAAAATCCTTTAAACAGACATAGTTGAAAAACAACTCGTATTACTTTTTATTTTAAGACTCACCATTGTTGGATACAAAATAGTTAAATTCTTATGGCACCTGGGCTTTAAATGCCCCATATGCCCTCCAATAAGATACATATAGCTCGAATCCTTATCACGATCCGTAACATACTCCGTGCAAGCAATCATATTCACCTTAACAGCATACGCACATCGATCGGTATTAAAAACAGACAGATCTACAACAGATAACGCCACACCATTAACCAAAGCGATAACAAACACTCCTCACATTACCTACAGAAAATCATGCCGATATCGCCACGACTAATGGTACCGACGTTGGCATCCTGCAACAAACAAAAAATTAATAACAGCAACAGACGTTTGCAACATGTCTTACCCTTATCTCGACTCTAGCATGCACTAATCCATTGAAAACGAGCAACAATAGCAAGTGAAATCTAACAAACATCTAATTAGATTTGACATTACTAGCGATTTAACACGCGCCGCTCGTGCGCGTGACAGCTGGTTTGAAGCGCGGACACTCGATTGACGTACGGTTTGATCAATTTTTCGTAACCAAAACAACAATCAAAACTCTTTAAATCAGTACAGAAGCTACAAAATGCCGATTGTCGTACGGGATTATACGTGGCGTGAAACCGAGACGACTGTATGCATTAAAGTACCCCTACATGGCATCTGTAAAACACGTGTCGATCTCCTCACAACGGATATTTATTTGAAAGCATCGTTTGAGCAGTTTTTCTTTGAAGTGTTCCCATTGCACGAGGTGAACGCAGCGGGCAGTTTGTGTGTGTTGCACGAAACAATCATTTCGTATGAGTTGGTTAAAACAGTGCCAGTGATTTGGGGGCGGTTAGAGGCTGAGTTATCCAAACAGGACAAAAAGGAAATCAAAAATCAAGCTTTTGAAATACATCAGAAGACAATTAAAGAGCTAGAGGATACTAAAGCAAAAAGACGGGATACTTTAAGGCGATGTGCTGTAACGGAATCCGTATGTATTGATACGGCTACAAGAAAGAAGATTGAGGGTATACGTCAGGCTGAAAAGTTAGAAGCGCTTGGGGATATAAACCAGTGGCATAACACTAAAAATCAGCAACCGGCTATTGAAATTGAGGAGTTGGAAGGGAACTCAATTAACGAAGTTGATTTTCAAAAAAAGTTACAGCAATTACGGAGGTTTCAATCACGTAGAGCTGTTAGAGTCGATCCGCACACTTATGTGCCGCGTCCACGGTCTTCCCGGGTGTTGGATGTTGATTTTACAGCTCGTACTTTACCTACGCCTAGTCGCGAGTCTAGGTTGCCCGAAGAAGAGGAGTGGTTGAGTAAACAGGCTGCAGCGCGACGCTCGGCGGGGTTTGTTAGTGAGGACTTGCGCCCGGAAGAACGTAATCCTCAATACCTGTTGGCTAAAGGGGATGAATTTCTTAAGAGTGGTAATTTTCTGGGGGCGCTCAGTGCATACTCGTATGGATTGGAGGTCAGTCCCAAGTTCGTGGATTTTTATATTAAACGAGCTGAGGCTCATTTTAGCATTGGTAAGTATTGTGATTTTATATTGATTTTGCATACCGAACTGGAATTAAAAGTTTTAATATGAAATTTTATATTAGAACTTTAATTTGACAATAATATTTGGCCTTTTCAATTTTTTTTTTACAAATATGTGAAAAAAAAATCTGAAGAATATTTTATATTTTATATTATTCTTAATAACTGTTCCAAGGAACTTGTTCCTTGTTCCTTGTTCCTTGTTCCTTGTTCCTTGTTCCTTGTTCCCTGTTCCCTGTTCCTTGTTCCTTGTTCCTTGTTCCTTGTTCCTTGTTCCTTGTTCCTTGTTCCTTGTTCCTTGTTCCTTGTTCCTTGATTCTTGTTCCTTGTTCCTTGTTCCTTGTTCCTTGTTCCTTGTTCCTTGTTCCTTGTTCCTTGTTCCTTGTTCCTTGTTCCTTGTTCCTTGTTCCTTGTTCCTTGTTCCTTGTTCCTTGTTCCTTGTTCCTTGTTCCTTGTTCCTTGTTCCTTGTTCCTTGTTCCTTGTTCCTTGTTCCTTGTTCCTTGTTCCTTGTTCCTTGTTCCTTGTTCCTTGTTCCTTGTTCCTTGTTCCTTGTTCCTTGTTCCTTGTTCCTTGTTCCTTGTTCCTTGTTCCTTGTTCCTTGTTCCTTGTTCCTTGTTCCTTGTTCCTTGTTCCTTGTTCCTTGTTCCTTGTTCCTTGTTCCTTGTTCCTTGTTCCTTGTTCCTTGTTCCTTGTTCCTTGTTCCTTGTTCCTTGTTCCTTGTTCCTTGTTCCTTGTTCCTTGTTCCTTGTTCCTTGTTCCTTGTTCCTTGTTCCTTGTTCCTTGTTCCTTGTTCCTTGTTCCTTGTTCCTTGTTCCTTGTTCCTTGTTCCTTGTTCCTTGTTCCTTGTTCCTTGTTCCTTGTTCCTTGTTCCTTGTTCCTTGTTCCTTGTTCCTTGTTCCTTGTTCCTTGTTCCTTGTTCCTTGTTCCTTGTTCCTTGTTCCTTGTTCCTTGTTCCTTGTTCCTTGTTCCTTGTTCCTTGTTCCTTGTTCCTTGTTCCTTGTTCCTTGTTCCTTGTTCCTTGTTCCTTGTTCCTTGTTCCTTGTTCCTTGTTCCTTGTTCCTTGTTCCTTGTTCCTTGTTCCTTGTTCCTTGTTCCTTGTTCCTTGTTCCTTGTTCCTTGTTCCTTGTTCCTTGTTCCTTGTTCCTTGTTCCTTGTTCCTTGTTCCTTGTTCCTTGTTCCTTGTTCCTTGTTCCTTGTTCCTTGTTCCTTGTTCCTTGTTCCTTGTTCCTTGTTCCTTGTTCCTTGTTCCTTGTTCCTTGTTCCTTGTTCCTTGTTCCTTGTTCCTTGTTCCTTGTTCCTTGTTCCTTGTTCCTTGTTCCTTGTTCCTTGTTCCTTGTTCCTTGTTCCTTGTTCCTTGTTCCTTGTTCCTTGTTCCTTGTTCCTTGTTCCTTGTTCCTTGTTCCTTGTTCCTTGTTCCTTGTTCCTTGTTCCTTGTTCCTTGTTCCTTGTTCCTTGTTCCTTGTTCCTTGTTCCTTGTTCCTTGTTCCTTGTTCCTTGCTACTTGTTCCTTACTCCTTGCTCCTTGCTCCTTGCTCCTTGCTCCTTGTTTCTTGTTTCTTGTTTCTTGTTTCTTGTTTCTTGTTCCTTGTTCCTTGTTTACTTGTTTGTTCCTTGTTTACTTGCTTGTTCCTTGTTTACTTGTTTACTTGTTTACTTGTTTACTTGTTTACTTGTTTACTTGTTTACTTGTTTACTTGTTTACTTGTTTACTTGTTTACTTGTTTACTTGTTTACTTGTTTACTTGTTTACTTGTTTACTTGTTTACTTGTATACTTGTTTACTTGTTCACTTGTTCAATTGTTCACTTGTTCAATTGTTCACTTGTTCACTTGTTCACTTGTTCACTTGTTCACTTGTTCACTTGTTCACTTGTTCACTTGTTCACTTGTTCACTTGTTTACTTGTTTACTTGTTCACTTGTTTCCTTGTTCCCTTGTTCCCTTGTTCCCTTGTTTCCTTGTTCCCTTGTTTCCTTGTTCCCTTGTTCCCTTGTTCCCTTGTTCCCTTGTTCCCTTGTTCCCTTGTTCCCTTGTTCCCTTGTTCCCTTGTTCCCTTGTTCCCTTGTTCCCTTGTTCCCTTGTTCCCTTGTTCCCTTGTTCCCTTGTTCCCTTGTTCCCTTGTTCCCGTGTTCCTTGTTCCTTGTGCAGTACAAGTTGGATATAACATTTCGGAAATAATCAACAAAAAATTGTATAATATAAATATATAATATAATATAAAATTTCAGAAAGAAACTTTTAGTATTATATTTGTGATTTATAATAGTAAAAATCACCCCCACATATGTACAGGCAATTTCAACAAGTGCGTCACCGATTGTTCTTCTGCGTTGGATTTGATGCAACCCCCAGTGCCACTAAATCACCTTCAAAGGGGCATATGTATAGGCCGAAGAGGTGAAGCTCTTCATAAAATTGGAATGAAAAAGCAGGCTCTAGATGAGTTAAGATTGGCCGTAAGGATGGTACCCAATGTGTGCGACTTTGAGAAGTATCTGAGAATGGTGTTGGATGAGCCTGATGAACCTGAAGAAAAAACCAGCAAGTTCGAATATGTTTAAATGTGCACAAGGTGTGTAACAAAACAAACATGTTCTAAGCAATAAATTCGTTCTTATCGAACAAGTTTTTATTTCATTCACCCCCCGTATTCACCGACGTTCCATAAATCTATCAATAGCTATTATAATACGCCATAAGTATTCGTTGTTATAGCAACAACAAATACATCTAGGGAATGTAGTTACTTTAGATTCTCTCTATTGGAAACACTGAATAATTAAACAAAAGGTGCTCCAATTGCAAGCGCTACTCAATGTGTTTGACATTTGTTTTGGCATATTCTGTCATAATGACGTTGTCAATCTATTCAATAGCTTATGGCACCTATAAAGTTTATGTTGGTGAATACGGGCAATACTCGTATAAAAAGCGCAAAGAATGGTTTGAAGAGGAGCGATCCATACTATTTATGTTTTTGATAGTGAGGGTAGGCGCTTCGAATTCCTATCGATTTTTAATTATTATTGAAATAGCCCATTCGCCTTGTTATATAACTCCAGCTATTGCTGTATTACATAAATAATTTTAAGCTACCAATTTTTAAAAAATACACAAAAAGCTCATTTTTTGGGCGGGCATATGTTCCAATTTTAATTATTGTTTAACCATCGGCCCTACCGATGGTCAATTCTGAACATCTGTAGTTTCATAAGACATACAAAAAATTGCTTACAGCTACGTTGCCTTTGCCGCGTTTATTTTGAATGGTTTTTAGAAATACCGAAAGTTTGAACGACTGGATTTTTATAGACATGCACAATTTTGCTTACCGTTACGTTACCACTATCCCGCTTATTGTGAACGGCCCTTTAGACCTCATTAGTGTAGCTTGGCTAGTGAGTATGATATATTCACAACATCTCAAGCGATTTATATACCAATCTGCTTCATACTGCTGGAAATTATATATCTGGGAGGATTTGTATCTGACAATCTGGGAATTATATATCTTACAATCTTATGTGAATCCGAGTATGAAATTTCAAAACACTTGAATAATATCCACTTTTTGTTTTTATTCTTGTATAAATAATATTGCACCATCATACCTATATTTATATATAATATATTTATATGTAGTTCAGTTATATTAATATTATTTATTATAATACAATAATAAGCCAATCTTTATATGTGTAGTTTGTGTGAGTGAGTGAGTGTGTGTGTTTTGTGTTGAATGTGTGGCTCTGTGTCTTAACAAATAACAAACATCTCAATCATTTGAAGAAGCATGAAAAAGGCGTATGAGAGAGTACAGAGCGGAAAAAAGCGGGCGGGCGCGCCTTCTTTTCAATTTAATTTATTAAAGGAGGCCATTTGATAGCTACATTTTTGTATTTTGTGTATATATAACTAGCAGTGGCGTAACTAGCAACTGGACAAATCATGCACTGTTTATTATTTCGTTAGAAATCACAAAAATCGTTTTAAGTATATGTAATTGAATAATTTTTGTATTTGTTTTTAAACTACCGTTTCCAAGGACAACTGGGGTGCGATTCTTGAACCACTTGTTTCAAACGTATTCGTTTTACTGTCAAAGAAGCTAAGCAAAATGCGGACAATGCACGATTTGAGTTCGTTCAATCATGGAATTTTAGTTTATTAGTGTTCTTTAAGGCTAGTAAACCAAGATTCCATAGTTCATATCGAGAATTGTTTCCTAACGACAATTAAACGAATACGTTTGAATCGAGTGGTTTCAAGAATCTCACCCCTTGGCTTTACGAGATATTATATTATGTTGTTTGCATGTCTAGGCACAGCTTTATAGTTTGAAATAAAATATAAAACTGTTTTGATACAAATATCCCAGGTAATAATTTTGTTGTTAATTTTTTTTTTAAAGTCACAATATTTAACTTTGCAAACCCAAATATCTATATTTTAGATACGCCCATGATACTTAAAAGTTTAAACAATTCTGGTTTAAGCCATGAATTATTCAATTTCCATAGCTTTAAACTATAAATTCCTGAAAACTGAGTAATGTACATCCTGAAAATCTAAAAAAAAAACTACTTTTAAAAATAAATTATTACACTACAAATAAAGCTAAAAGCCAAAAAAGCATTTGTCATGTCTAGTTACGTCACTGGTTACTAGCAAAACTAGTTCGATACAACTAGAGACTAGTCTGAGGGGGAGACTGGTAGGATTGAAAAGTATGTTACAATGTGTTGCATTTGATTTTTACAATATGTATAAATCCGAAATGATCCATATCACAAGACTACATTGACTAATAAAATAAAATATAATATGTAGAAAGAGAGATAGAGTTAGAACGGAAACGCCGTAGATCCTACTTAATCCCAACAAAAATCAAGTGCTTGTAAAATTCACCTGTTCACTTAATTCATTTTGTTAGTTTAGTTTAGTTGGACAGATAGTTTCCACCCATCGAAAAATTATAATTCCTATCTACAGTGAGGTCGTCATAACTTTTTTGTTTGTTTGTTTGTTTTGCAACGCGCAGCGGCAAGCCTTTTCACACCTTACTTTTATACATTATAAAAAACTAAAATCTCCTGCGGTCGCGCGGCGGCTTTACGCCATTTTTTTGGGGGGGATGTGGTTTGATATAGTTTCGTGGGGGGGGTTTTTGTTGTTGAGGGTTTCCTCTTCAGTGAAATTTCAAGCTTGTCCACACGATGGAGCTCGGATGGGCAACGGCGCCTATCTCGCAGTTCACCGTCCGCGAACGGCCATTTATCACGAAGAGCGCCTCGTTCGCAGGCGTCACCATGTACTGACCAAACAGACCTAACAAAACAAAGATACAATATAATAATAAGGAGTAAAATAACATATTTACAAATAAAAATTACATTCAGTAGAGCTTCATAGAAGAGGACGCCAGCATTCATATTTTGGGCAAATGACGACCAGTTGCTATTAGTAAAACTTTATGGCTGGATTGTATAAAAGCAACTTCGTAATTACTTGTTTCACTTTTATCAATGTTGACAAAAATGTTGCCAAATGTAATACCTCCTGCTTACATTGCTGCAACGGGCCACTAGTAATTAATAATTGAATAATATTCGATTGGATAATTTCAATAATTGCCCATTGTAGTTTAAATAAATGGTAGCATATTTACCTGAGCCACTGATGGGCCTATTCGGGTTGCCCCATTTGGCTAAATTGGCAGCCATCGCATGGCCCACCCCTGTAATGATCTCCACCTTCCCCGTGAGCAGATTCAAGAACAGGATATCTTCCTTATCCTGAGCGCTCGCGTAGATATCATAACTGTGTGTTGTTTCGCTCGGGTAGAACGTAATGTCGGATATGTTGAGTGTTGTTTTCACGTCGAAGGAAAACAGTAACCCGCTAGCTGTTTAATAACAATAAACAATAATAATTAAAATAATGCATTATACTTTTAAATTTTTGATGGGTGTGATTTAAAAAAGAAACAACTTAAGATACGTTTTCCAAGGCGTTTATTAAAACCTGTTACGTAATTCCGGATTTATTAGGTGAGTTCTTCTAAAGTTGTTCTCTATATTTTAACACTGTTTTTTTTTAGGTATCAAGCAATTAAGAATAGTTTGGAGAGCGTAGTGAAACTGTATCAAGAGATGATTAAAGAATTGCCCAGTAGTTACAATTGATTATTGAGCCACTAACTTGGAACTACTTTTATGATGTTTGCGTTAGATATACATTTTTTTATGTAGTTTAGAAACTGTATGTTTTCTTTATTTTATACGATACTGGCTAAAATACCGTTGTTCGAAAGTGGATGATGAATCAAATATCTCGCTCAGTTTCAACCATGTGTGACAACTATTTTTATATTTTATATTATTTAATTATGTACAATGTAACAAACTCCGAAACATGAATTCGAATTTGATCGCATATAGTGTTACATGATATAAGATACGGAAGTTTCATATATCATGTAAAACTATAAGTGTGTTGCAATTTACGCCTACAGCACATAGAATCAATTTAAGTGTGTTACAATTTACAACTGTGGCACACTGTTGTATCTGGTGGTAATATTCGTTTCCGAATTACCACCTTCGATCAACAATCCGACGGAAAAGCCCGCCGGAACATATATATTATATAACATTCGAGTTTCATTTAATTTAATTTAAATAAAATCCGTTTAAGTTACATTATATTTTTTATTTTACGCTATTTCCCATATTATTGATCTCAGAATAACTGTCATTTCTTTTAATTGTCATTGGTCTACTACCATCCGTCGGAAAAGCCCGCCGGATTACATGGATTAGGGTTGATGTGTTTAGAATAGTATTTGTGTGCTGTTATTGTAGTTGGGTAAGACTTACGAGTGATTTCTTGGACGATTAGTGTGGCGCCACTGTCGGTGCGATCCAGTGTCACCAATTTCCTAGAATCTGGTGAAATATAAGGAATGCCAGGCAGTGTTGGCTTGGTCGACACTACTGTGTCCGTCAGGTAGTCCAGCAAAAGCTGGCCGGACGGTCGTCCTGTCACTGGCTCCAAGCATTGCATAATCACCAAACCATCTAAAAACAAAATAAGAATAAAATGTAATAGAAACAGTTTTTAGTCAATCTTATGGCCTCAAAATGAATTTGAGTGAAACCAAAATTATGGTCGTCACAAAGAACAATGCCAATAAACAACAGCATATTCGAAAGCACCAATAGAGATCGAATTGAAGACAATAGCGATTAAACCATAGAAGTTAACAAGCGTATTGAAATAACAAGAGCCAATTTCGTCGTCAAAATGAAAAGTTCAAATTATTGTGCTGTAACTTACATAGAGCTGAAAATTGTACTTGAGCAGGCACGCAATTGTAAGGCGTCAGATCCACGGACCGTGTGTATCTCAGATTGGAGAGGTCCAGCTTGTATAGTCCTCGCTGGTTTGTGTGGGTAACGTATCCGTACTTGAAGCTGTAGTGCGACAGCTCTTGATTCGGGGACGGTATGAAGAGGCCTTTGACGAGGTCGAACTGCCCGTCGATGGGCTCCGGATGGACGGTGTGGTGTTTGCGTTTTTGACCAGCATCTCGAATTACCTATTCATAATTAAACAAAAGTGACGTCAGAACAGCACTAGAGGGAAATTTACTTCGTCTGGCCGAGTTTTCAAGTTCAAATAACTAGCGATTCGTTATGCGTTCATTAGATTTTTCATTAAATGTTTTTTTTTTTAATATTGGTAGACAGTGATAATGAACCAACTAAATATCATACTTGTGTTTTACATTTTTTACTGCTATTTGACCATTGTCGACTTAAACGAGGGTTGCTATTTATGTATTAAGAATTGGAAACACTAGTATTGCTGTGCGATCCGATTACACCATTGCAAAGTTTGACATTTTTACGGTATACGTAATCAGAACGATTTGTCTGACTAGACATTAATTATATGAATATTGATTATGGAAATTGACTGTTTTTACATGCTTTTTTAAAAATTAATTACCTGTATTGTTTTGATGCCAGTATTATTTGTAGATCTCCAGTTGAGCACCCACACTTGATCTAGATGTGGCACATAGTATAGATCTACGGGGAATTTGTCTGTGGCAACAACCTGAAATTACATACAACATTGATTGATATTTTGATGATAGCAAAATGACTATTTTAACAAATAATCTAAAATTAGGGCTTCGTATTATATATAGTTATTTTTGGGAAACAGCGAGTGCAGTGAAAATCCTTTTATAATATATCAATATTTCGCTCGTTTAAACAATGTATGCAACATCAACGATTGATATTACTAATAATAACAGTTTCAATACAAACCAGCCTACAAATACTATCAACAAACCCGGTATATACTTTAACTTGACAGAAAATATCTAAAACACTGTGAAAAGCAGCCCACACACTATCTGTTTTACCTACAGTGTGTCAGTCCCCCGGCTCGCGCTTAACCCCGAATTGATGAGCGGCCACACACTATCAGTTCGACTGACAACTCTTCCTTCAGTTAAATAATGCAGTGGGCGCAGCAACATGGATAGTAAACCACCAAATAGTGACGGAATAATGCGGTTTGTGTCTTTATAGGAGACAAAGCATTTGTGCTACGAACGAATTTTTTGAAGCCATTTTGAGGTTTAAGTACTTTGTAGGACTAGTCTTTCCTAATTTGATTACTGTATTCTTTCGACTTAATTTTCCATAAAAATGGATTTTGGTGGTAGTACTAAATAAATTGTTGCATAATTTCTTCGACTTGTCGAAGAGGCTAGTCCTAGTACGCAGATAATACCACCTCTTTTATGATAGTGTGTGGGCCACTAAAGCTGAAATATCGCCCACAACTACGATTGAACTCCCCATTGTTCAATATGAGACCACTAACCACTAGGCCACTGAACTGGATTGACACAAATATATATTTTTTAATAAACACATTTAACTTACATCAACGACGACCATCTGCACTTTGGAAATAATAAGAATCCTGTCTTTCTCGGGCTGTGTGGCGTAGACGTATCGGTTGGCGACGTTGACCGCCCGGCCCCAAGTGCACCGCATGCCTTTATCGCCGCACACATACTCCTAGCGAAATTGAATTAATTAATCGAATTACCACGAGGACCTAATCAACCAACCTGAGTGCCCGGAATTATGTCCGTCGACTGGATCTGATGGTACAAACGGCACGTCGTCGGCTCATACACTGAAACACCCCACTCGTGGAACGCAAAAAATCTTCTCTCTTCATTTGGAGAAGCTAAGAAAACATAATACAACAAAATTATACTAAATATCAAACGCAAAAGTTTTTGTTTTCATACTAAGAATTGAATTTTCAAATGTCAACATATATTACGAGCGTGGACATAAAATGTTGTGCATAAGCCCGAAATTTAATACACAAGGCGATAGCACACATAATAGAAATCACATGAATGCAAGAAATTTTCTCAGTGAGTTATGCGCATTATTTTTCCTACGATCCTAAAAAACATATGATTTAGGTGTTAACAATAATTTATATTTTACATTTTTATTTTTCAACTGATTGCAACAAACATCAGTGAACGTTATCGTACCGTTTATATACTATAACTAAGGAATAATGCTTAAGGTACAATAAAATTGGACGTTCATATACCAGAATAATACATGATCTTTTCTTAGCCTATATCATTGCCAACTGCATCAATCACAGCTTCGCTCTCATATATGAGAGCGAAGCTGTCATTGATGCAGATGGCAATGCCTATATATATATATATATATTTACAGATATCTGTAATACCTTTCTGAATAATATTCTTACGATTATGATTAGGATAATATATAACAGCGGGCACCTATACCCCACAAAAATATGCTTTGTGCCATATATGCCACCGTATGCGGAAAGGGGTATCATTTTTGTTGGATGTAATGGAAATAATTGGACAAAAATCTCGTTTAGTCCTTCCTCTCGCATTACTATTTTATTTATCTACAATTACTTACTTGGACTGGGTTGCTCCTGCACCACCAGCGAACTAATATCACGCGTCAGCCCACCTATAATGACACAAACAAACAACCTTGTAGCTGATAAAACAAATGGCTGAAGTTGTTAATCACAATACCTGTATTTGTGGCTTGACACATGTACGCCCCAGTGTCGGCGAACGATATCTTCCTAATTTTCAACGCTGTCCCATTGCCCACAATCTGATACTTCCGCGGGGCGTCCAAATGTAGCGGTTCATCGTTCTTCAACCACTCCACCTACACAACATAGATTAATTATAGCACACAATGTAACACACCGTACACCATACACAACAGTCCGTCACTGAGTAGAATAATGGCTGCGTTTTTGTTATTCGCCTGTTTGTTCATGGCAAGCTTTAAAAACCGACAATTTGGGTGCGTTCCGTTAGAAACAGTAACGAAATATATACAATGAAGGTGGCTACTTAAGAAATTTTAAATAATTAGTAAATAAGTATAAGTACATAGTATGTAACAGCATCCTATTGAGCTTCGAATGGAAAATATTAGATTATTTAACTCTCAAAAATATTCTTACCCGGCGCATTCACCATAATGACGCAAAAACTATTACATTAAAAATTGACTGTTGAACATTTAAAACTTTTTTGTTTTAAACTGACATACATATAGGACTATATTACTATTTTTAGTAATTTTCTTTATATTTGCTCTTACCTTTGGGAACGGTTCGCCGGCGACGTGGCAGTACATGGTAGCATCCTCGCCGGGCCGCTTGCTCTGTATCCGGGGCGTCACGTGAACCTCCGGAACGGCTGCAATCAATCACAGGGATAAAAATCGCCGCCGCCCGCTTTTAGAAAAAGAAACTTTCAAGAGATTATCAAATCGACGCCCGGCGTGCTATCGGCAAACGGCGGGTGTGAAACGGGCGGGATGGGGAGGGTGTTGCCGGGCGTCGGCAGATAGATAAAAGGGAATGGAGCGGAAGAAAATCCCGTCCGGCTGGAAAATTTAGAAAACGCCAAGTATCCGAGAGTGTAATAACTTCACGGATTGCGAAGTGCACTCGGAGTAAATTAATAACTGGTGGCACATTCTTTCACCCCCTCTACTGGTTATTTAGTCAAAATGGATATGTTATATTGAAGGATTTTGGTATTAATTTCATTAATTTACAAGCAGAGTTAATGAGGTTTCAATAA
The DNA here is from genome assembly GCA_963942505.1 of Lordithon lunulatus. NCBI lineage: Eukaryota > Metazoa > Arthropoda > Insecta > Coleoptera > Staphylinidae > Lordithon > Lordithon lunulatus. Next base: position 70,994,484 of record OZ012666.1, read on the forward strand.
ATGTGCTCTTGGAATCAGATGCACTTTGAAAATTTGACATTTTTCTTTTGTAAAATATTAATATAAAGCCAGCTCAGTGGCCGAGTGGTTAGAGGCGTCGTCCGTCTCCTACTGAGCATTTGGGAGCCTGAGTTCGAGCCCCAACGCGGAGCAAATTTTAACCTTTCACAGTTTTTCAGTGGATTTCTGTGAAGTTAAGGTAAATAGCGGGTGAATATTCGCCGAAAATTTAATTTGAAAATTCCTCAAAAAGTTAATTTGAAAATTCTTCAAAAATTTAATTTGAAAATTCGTCCAAAATTATTTGAAAATTCGTCCAAAATATAATTTGAAAATTAGTCAAAAATTTAATATGAAAATACATCAAAAATTTAATTTGAAAATTCGTCCAAAATTTAATTTGAAAATTTGTCAAAAATTTTATTTGAAAATTAGTCAACAATTTAATATGAAAATACATCAAAAATTTAATTTGAAAATTCGTCCAAAATTATTTGAAAATTCGTCCAAAATATAATTTGAAAATTAGTCAAAAATTTAATATGAAAATACATCAAAAATTTAATTTGAAAATTCGTCCAAAATTAATTTGAAAATTCGTCAAAAATTTAATTTGAAAATTCCTCAAAAATTTAATTTGAAAATTCCTTAAAAATTTAATTTGAAAATTCCTCAAAAATTTAATTTGAAAATTTCTCAAAAATTTAATTTGAAAATTCCTCAAAAATTCAATTTGAAAATTCGTCAAAAATTTAATTTGAAAATTCGTCAAAAATTTTATTTGAAAATTAGTCAACAATTTAATATGAAAATACATCAAAAATTTAATTTGAAAATTCGTCCAAAATTATTTGAAAATTCGTCCAAAATTTAATTTGAAAATTAGTCAAAAATTTAATATGAAAATACATCAAAAATTTAATTTGAAAATTCGTCCAAAATTAATTTGAAAATTCCTCAAAAATTTAATTTGAAAATTCCTCAAAAATTTAATTTGAAAATTTCTCAAAAATTTAATTTGAAAATTCGTCAAAAATTTTATTTGAAAATTAGTCAACAATTTAATATGAAAATACATCAAAAATTTTATTTGAAAATTCGTCCAAAATTATTTGAAAATTCGTCCAAAATTTAATTTAATTTGAAAATTAGTCAAAAATTTAATATGAAAATACATCAAAAATTTTATTTGAAAATTCCTCAAAAATTTAATTTGAAAATTCCTCAAAAATGTAATTTTTGTAAATTTCTCAAAAATTTAATTTAAAAATTCCTCAAAAATTTAATTTGAAAATTCGTCAAAAATTTAATTTGAAAATTCGTCAAAAATTTAATTTGAAAATTCCTCAAAAATTTAATTTGAAAATTCCTCAAAAATTTAATTTGAAAAATATAAATGGAAAATTGCAGACAATTAATTTATTTTTGGTAGTAATTTAAATTTTCATTAATATTCAAGTACTAGAGGTTCAGTTTTAATGAATTATTATAATTAAAAAATCCTTCAAAATAGTTCATTAACTTTACACAAAAATATCAATTATGCCCTCAAGAGCGATATTAGTTTATGATAAATATAAAAAAATGTTTACTCACTATGTACAGTCAAAATATGTGTTTGAACTACATCCTTATTTCGTTGCGCGTGACACGTATAATTCCCCGCGTGCTGCAGCTGTATCCTTGTAAGATAAAGCGAGCCATCCGCAAAAACGCGCACCTCGTCCTCGTTGATGGTGGCCAAATCCAGCTGGTTGCGCCGCCACACGATGGGCGGCACGGGCGATCCGGTCACGTCGCACTTGATCTCCACGTTGTCCCCAACGCGCGCCGTAAGGTGGTTGGTTTCAAGCGCCTTATCCAGCGAAACGACGGAAACGCCTAAAGAAAATAAAAAAAGAACATCCGGTAATTGCCTCGCTAGGATTTGTTTACGTCTCGTTAAAGCGAGTCGCAATCTCGGTTAGTTAGACCAATTAGTGGGAGGTGTGCTTTTTTTTCTTCTTGTAAGGGGCTTTTAATTGTGTAGTTTTAAACTTACTGTAGAGTTTGCTGAAAGCAACGTAGAATTCGTTTATGCTTAGTTTTCCGTCACGATCAGTGTCCTCGTACTGGATCATGCTGGATAGCGAACAGCCGTTGCTGAGGGTGTCTAGATGTTCTTGATTTGCTATCTATAGACACAATCCATACAACATATAAATTGATTATTATATAAAACAACCTTATTTACCCATAAACTTTATAGTTTCCATAAACTATTGATTGGACAAACTCAAAACGTCATTGTGACAGATATTGCCAAAACAAATGTTACACACCTTGAATAGCACTTGTGATTTGTTCTATGATGACACCTTTTTGTTTAATTAATCAGTGTTTACAATAGAGAGAATCTAAAGTAACTACATAATCTAGACAATGTTTCCAATAGAGAGAATCTAAAGTAACTACATAATCTAGACAATGTTTCCAATAGAGAGAATCTAAAGTAACTACATTGTTTAGATAATGTATTTATTATTACGATTTAAATTGTACAAGTAAAAACACAATGTAGTAAATGAAAATATTGACGTTACGTTTACTTTTTAACGGCCTCCCGGGAGAATTTACGATCTCAACGCCGCGCCTTGCGCCCTCCACACAATGCACAGTTTCAAAAGTAATAACCCCAATTAGCACGGAAATGCTCAATCGCCGCCACCCCGCGAATTTATCTCAATAAAAAGTAATTATCGCGCGCCCGCTTTACGGGCGACAATAAAGCACTGCGGACGGGGAAGCGGCAGCGGTAAGGGCGCATAATTACCTCGTTCAGTTCCGTGGCCTCGAGATTGCCGTTGTTATTGCTGTCGTAGTGCGAGAACATGATGGACACCAGATAGTCCTTGCTATGGTTGTCCTGGGACATCAGACGGGCGTGGTTGTACAATAACAGGTTATCCTGAAACACCGCGGGGGCGGAGAGATGGCGAGATTAGAAATTGCGAGCGACACTCGAGTGGTTGAGCTTGCAGAAACCACAAGTGGGTACATACTGAATTCTCTAGATTGCTATTTATACTTGCTTTAATGAAAGTTAATGTTTAAAATGTAACAACTCGAGTTATAGTCAAGATAACTTCACATAATATAAATAATACGATTAAATAATTTGAAAATGTTAAGAATCAAATTGAAATTTTCATGAATTTTCTAGCGATTTTAACTTATTTTAATGAAATTCGATGTGTAATATGTGACAACTCTAGTTAAAATTAATATAACTTCTTCAATTTCACACATAATATAATTTATTAATTATATATGAATATAAAAAATTATACAACATTTACTGTTTAATATTTTTACTGATCCTGGTTTAAAACATATCAGTTTAATCAGATGCTAGAAAGAAATTGGATAATTTTGATTACAACTATTATTTTTTTGGCGACCAATTCGAAAGTATTTCATTATTCTTTTTTTTTCAACCTGTTTCAATACCGTAAAATGAGGTTACTTTGCACCATCAGGTTTTTTGTCTTTAATTGAACAGAAATATTTTTTGAAGCGCGTTAAAAATATGGGACTTGTTGTATTTTGTTCTTTAGTGTTATTAGTTGCTATTTAATATAAAATATATGTAATGTGAGTAATTTATTCTGCAATATTTATTATATAAATTTGGTGCAAAGTTACCCCTTTGAGTAGGATACTTTGCACCATCACATCATTTTGATCGAAACTCCGTTGTATATAGGAAAGATGCGAAGTTAAAAACATAAATCAATAGAGCACACAAAATTTATTCATGGAACTGATTTTTTCTTCAAAAAACATAAACGACACATTGCAAATTAATTATTTACAGCCAAACCAACTTTTCCATTTCTGGAATTCGATACAATCCTCTTCTATTTACCATGGTAGGGGGGTTTATGTTGTCAAATACATGCTCCCTATCATAGTATGAAACATCTGGATTTTCAGGCAATTTTCACGACTTGATAGATTTAACCATAGAAGAAATTACAACTCCAATGATATTATTTTACCAAAAACAATTCCCCTTCGTATTTGAAAATCATGTATTCTCCTACAACTCTCTTTGCGGCAATTATGCCAAGAGCATCTGCTAGAGATTTCGTACCTTCCATCATTGCAGCTTTTTCTTCCTTTTCCATTTCTTTTACCATTTGCTCCGAGTATGTTTGAAAATTGGGATATTCTTCATCTGAAGAGTCCTGCAATACTGGATCATCAGTGTCATCATCCCGCTAGATTCACTTTGTCTTTTCTGATATATCCTATTGCCTTTCTTCTTCTCTTTATATATTTTGTGAATTAAAAAAAAATTGTTTCACCAGTTTTAACACAGTTTGACGTTGGTGCAAAGTCTCCCCATATTGTGGTGCAAAGTTACCCCACGTGTTAAAAATGTTAACAAGTACTTATCAGATGATTTTATATATAAACTAATTATCAAAATATATAGCCAAAGATGTGTAACTGGTACTAAAATGGTGACTTATCTGATAGTATTACACACGAATCGGTGGAACACGCAATTTTTCAACACTAAACAAAACTGCAACAGATTGGTGTCATAAACAAGTCCCGTAAAGTTAGGTTTTGATGTAGAAATCTCCTAATCACTCTCTCACAAGATCTACAGATGACACTTCCATCTTGTGATTAACATGTTGCGCAGTTAAATTAGAAACTACACATATGGCTCCACGATGAATCTTTTTCGGACGTTGGTACAAAGTTACCCCACGCGGTGCAAAGTAACCTCGTTTTACGGTACCGGTATTGATTTGAAAAATTTACACTATATTTATAACAATATGACAATTTAAAATGAAAAATCTCTGTATCTATTTTGCTTTCTATTTATTTTTTATTTTTTAAATTTTACGCTCATCTCGATATTCCCATTTTAGAGGCTAGGGCCATAAAAAAGTATGTTTATCGACCCTTCAAGGGGCTTTCCGCCTGTGTGAATGTTTTAGTTTATATTTATAAAGTGAAACAAATATTCTCCCAAAAGTAACAAAATAAAAATAATAGTAAAATAGCATAATAAATAATAATATGATAAGAATAAAATATAACAACTCTACACTGATATTATTACCACAATAATTCGATTACCTTCTGCTAACCCCAACAATTTTCGGTTTAAATTCCGTACTACCTCCCAATTTTTCCATTCGCAAAAATCTAATTTAATCGTCTCGATTTCTCGAGTTTGTAGTAATCCCGTAATGATGGAACGCGATAAACTTCCGCAATATAATTTGATCGGTATGCCGTCGTGTCCCCTCTCGCTAGGTGGGGGATCGAGAGAGGATGGCAGCCGTTCATCTCATCCCCCAAACGCGCAATAAGATATTCCGAGATAACTCGATCCTGCGAGCGAGCTGGGCCCGAATTACGGCGGGGGGATGGGGGGCGGTTTCCGATAACCCGTGTGCCCCCCATTATAAATCCCCGATCCCCGCAATAAAACATAAATAACGAGGATAGTGATAGTGATACGAGGGTCGGTTCTTACCTTCATAATCTCGTACTCTTGCATGGGACAGTCGTCCTCTTTGTCCCCGTAGTCGTCCTTTTCAAGGGCGCCCGTGTCGATCTCGTTGTCCGCATCGTCGACACGTGGAGGCGGTGGTGGTGGCGGCGTTTGCGATGACTCTAACGCAATAACAGGAGCCTACAAAATAAGAATGACAATAATACATTTTATATTGTCATATCACCTACTACCACCCTCCGGTATATATTTATTACCTATAATATATATATATATATATATATATATATATATATATATATATATATATATATATATATATATAGTATATATAGTATAAAATATGACTATACAATTAATTTCTTTCTGCACAAACTATATACAGCTCATAAACCCTCCAATACAAAAGATTTACTACTTGATATACATAAACATATGTTCATGTTTTCATAAACACATCCTTGGAGACTACAGCAATCTCCCAGAATCGTTCAATAATTGACAATTTTAAAAGCTGCTATCGTGATCTTTACTGCTCAAAGCGCGTCGCGTCCCCAAGTCATTTTCACAATTCCCACAGCAATTCGGGAGATGTTTTTTTTGGTTTTATTTCTACTTACCCGACTGCTCACATCCGGCTCGTCGTCCGGAGGCGGCGCGTTTGTGTCAACGACGGCCGATTCGACTGTTGTGGGTGGCACTGTACTGACCACGGTCCCGACTGTTGTCGTTACCGGTGAGGAAGTTGTTGACGCGAGTTTTATCGTCGGAGCCCAACCCTTACCTAAAACAAAAAATTAAAAATAACATATTATCATCATATTTACTTGTAGTAATTTTATTTAAATTTAATTTATGCCTGAAATAATTCCTACATCTACATACATTTGGACAAAACATTTGCGCCCGGCGCATGCACCATAATTTAAACAAAATGCTAAACTACCATATAACTGTATCAGCAAATGTTTCACTTCGTTTTGTTTTCGTTTTTTTCGCGAAAATTAAGTCAATCATAAAAATGTGTTATTTTAAAATTGACTTAAAGCTTATAGCTTACAAAAAAACATCGAACTATTATAGCGCTTGTGATTGGAACTTTGATGGTACCTTTTGTTTAATTATTCAGTGTTTCCAATAGAGAGAATCTAAAATAACTACATTCCCTAGATACTATATTTATTGTTGCTATAACAACGAATATTATAGCGCTTGTGATTGGAACTTTGATGGTACCTTTTGTTTAATTATTCAGTGTTTCCAACAGAGAGAATCTAAAATAACTACATTCCCTAGATACTATATGTATTGTTGCTATAACAACGAATACTTATGGGTTATAGCTATTGATACATTTATGGAACGTTGATGAATACGAGGGTTAGTGTTTTTCTTCATTCTAACATTTGAAATTATTTTTCTCGGAAATTTCTTTATGCGACTTGTATCATAATTTACACACTCATGAAAAAAATACCATATTAATATTGTTTTTGGTTTATTTTCATCATATACTCACCGTGTTTAACGCAGTGCACCCCCCGTTGCACCGAGACCGGTGTCTGCGTGAGGCACGCCGCTCGGTGCAGCTCGCAGTGGCTGGGGTAGATGTGGCCGTCGGAACCGCAGACGAGCCGCCCGTGGTGCGCCCCGCCGCACTGCCGCTGGCAAACGCATTCCGCCTCGCCGCCGCTGGTCAGCACGCACTCGTGCCCTTTCATGCAGTAGTGCACCAAACACGGATCTGCAAGCGGATAGATAACAATGTCCATTTAGGGGGATGTAATCGATAACGCAGTGGGGAGCCCGATGATACGGGGGCGGTCGGCCGTGAATTATGATTTAATTACCACCAGTTAGCACTAGAGAGGAGATAACACTGACACTGGTGGGGTGATTTAATAATTAAACCAATAGCTGTCAGTAATAGAGATATGAGAATAATCAATTTAACAAAAAAAAAACGTATATTTTTGAGAGCATTTAATTATGAATGTTAACAAAAAAAATGCAAACAATAGAACTTTACTATGGATATCGATATTTACGCATTGATTAATTATTACATGATTAATCAATGATTTAATCAAAATAGCTTAATACTATATGCAACCAAAATAACAAGATGAAACAAGCTACCAACATAACATGATAACATTAATATGTACAAAACATTTGCGCCCGGCGCATTCACCATAATTTAAACAAGATGCTAAACTCACAAAATAAACTATCAACAAATGTTTCACTTCGTTTTTTTTTTGTGGGGAAATTACTTCAATCCTGTGTTATTTAGCCTACACTGATTCGTTTTTGTTACCAATTCTGCCTTCGTAAACATCTGCCTCTATAAAGTGTGCTGGGCGTGAAAGATTCATTTGTCTCTTTGTCCCGTTTGTTAAGAACCGCCGGTCGGCGGCAGCTTTTGAAAATTCATTAAAACCAGGCGGCGAGAGCCGTAAAAATGTCAGGTCAAGATTACCGACGCTGGTTGAAAAAAATAATAAGTGGCCGTGGAGGCGACGCTGGGTAGAAGAGGTCGCGATAAATATAAGGAGGGCAGGCCTGTCCTTTCAGCATTTGCTTAGGGGGGTTTCGGGATGGCGGCGACGAGGAATAAATTTAATTTTTGCAAACCAAAAAAAAAGAATATATATATACGGTAAGATTGGGCTGACTGCAGCAGTTTTATTTAAAGAGCCAACATTTGCATGTAAGAAATTAACGATGTCCTGTTTATATTTAATTGCTTAACGTGGTTACCATAGTTAACTCAAGGTTATACGTTGTTTCCATTTTCGCTTACCCGTAATAACTATTCGATTTTTTTCGCTTGTTTTTAAACATAACTGGCTTATTATTTTCGTTAATACGTCTATACATATCTACCTTCGAGCTACATATATATATATATATATATATATATATATATATATATATATATATATATATATATATAGCAAGTAGAATGAAGGACTGTTATGGATATAGAGTGGATGACGGGTATAAGTCCAAACGGGGAATACTGGAAACCAAGGGCCAGGTGAACAAAATGAAAGCCAAGATCTTGTGTGGTTCCGGTTTATTATGTTACGTGCCAACGTTTCGCTAGCCAGTGCCAGCATCATCAGGGCATGTACATAAAGTTAATAAAAATACTGTACGACGTTACACATCAAACTGAACATTATATTTGTAACCGCTCTGACATACCCATATTCTTTGACTTATATCGTTGATTGAAGAATTATAAATACTTCAACCAACACTTGTATTAAGTGTGAATTAAAATATCATCACGGGGGTACAGAATTTTTAGCAGTTTATCTAAGTGATACAACGTTTATAATGTTTGAGAACCTCTGCTCTACACTATGAAAGAAAAATTGTCTCTGATAAAAAGTTTTCAACAATCCGAATTTTCAGCATTACTATTTTTGCGTCGACTCGTCGTCGTTGTCCTGAAAAAGCAATATCAAACAACACAATAGAATCGTATCGAACAGAATGTCGATGTTTATTTCTGCAATTTTTTTCTCCCTCAGTTGATCGCAACAATACCATTACAAATCCCGACAGGTGTGAAATATTGATCTATCGCGCCGCGCGCGCGAGTCGGGCACGGACGTCTTGTCGCGAGCTTTGCTTTGTCGGCCGGATGAAATGAAAGAACATCGATACTCACTTGTCTCCAGTAGTGTGATATGTGTAGTAGTTTCCGGGGGCGGTGTGGAGAACGAGTCCCTGTGGTGCCTTGACCTCTGCAACAGTAAAAAGAGGGAAGAGGGTTTAAAATAAATCGTCTTGTCACAAGTGTATTGGTATATATAAAATTGTAATAAAATAAACTATGGAAACATAGTTAACTTTAACTATATGTTTGTGAGAACTCACATACACTAAAAAATCAAAATAAATCTTAGTAATTGATTTAATCAAAATAGCTTGATACTATATGCAACTAAAATAGCTAGATGTAATAAGCAACCAACATAACATGATGGTATATGCAACTAAAGTAGCACACTGATATACGGTGTCTAAATAACAGGGTGATATATGCAACCTAAATGGCAGGATGGTAAACAGCAGAAGAATATTTGCAACCAAATTCTGATGCGCCACAATATAGTTTTATGAATTGTTGTTTTATTAACAATAAAAGTGATAAAATTAAAACTTTTCCATATTTTCTTCATTTGCACACATGAATTATTTTAGCAATTTAGTAAAAAAAAAGGTGTCCTTATTAATATTCTATAACCTTATAGATATTTCATAAATATAACGACTTTATATTAAATTTAGTTCTAGACAATTAGAGTGCATATTCAGTAGACACTATTTCATACAGTTAATTTAACTCGGCACGGTGATTACCGTTGCATAATAGAAATCGGCTTGGCGTAATAAAGCCGAGCCCTAATAACTCGGCGGAGCATATCCGCAGGAGAAGCTGCCCGGGGTCCCGGAGGTAATAAAGACATATGCTGCAAGTTTGTGTATGGCGGCACCATTAAGGACGCCGCCGCGCGTCCCGACGCATATTAAAATCATAAACCATTCGCCACATATATACACACACACACGCGCGCGCGCGTGTAGGCAATGGATAGGAAGAGTTGGTGAAAATACACTACGAATATTAAGTAGAAAGAAGTAGCGATAATAAATAAATAGTTAAATAGTTTTGCAACAATGTGTCTCGTTTTTAAACCGATGTTATAGAAACAGCAAGTGGAATTGTAAAGAACTTTCATGTTCAAATTCTATTATCAATAAATATCTCACAACGCTCCAAGATACGTGCCACTATCTAGACTATATCTCCAATAAAATGATATTAAAAACAGTACAACTTACCCTCGTAGAGGGAAGTTAAACGCCATCTGGCGGCACCACATCAATTAGCAATGCACACCCATATGGTAATAACCGTCAACATGCTCATGTCATCAGGATCAAATGATATTAGTTTCAGTATCAAGGCACCTCTAGGAGGATCCCTGCTTTGATGCAACGGGGCATTTTAATCACTTTTTTAATTTATCATGTGACGGCTGCATCTTTTGTTTTAGGGGAAAATTATACTAAGATTTTTTATTTGGTTGAAAATTGGCTATCGAACAAACTAAAGTTGATTTTGATTGGACAATTTTTATTTTTATTTTCGTCACTTCTTCGTTTTTACCGCGACAACAGTACATTTTTTATTGCAATATTTTCTCGGAATTTTCTTTGGAATTAAAAGACCTACAAAATGAGATCAAGCACAATTTTCTAACATGAAATTAAATTTTTTAAGGTTCAAAAATTTGCCAAGCCTTATTGACCTATAGAATGTCCGATGGGGGCGCCACCGCGCCCGCCCGAAATGGTGTAAAGGTGACATATACTTTTGGCGCCAAGTTTTCGTTATTGAATCATTTAAATTTCTGTTGATTCTTTGTTGTAAGAGTATTGTTTTCTTATAGTATGGTCTTAATATGTAAGAATCCACTAGCATAAAATCTGATGGTTTATTTATTTCGTTGGTAATTGCCGCCGACACATTTTACATGGAATTTTATTCAATGGTCGTTTTACACTTTCTCGCAATAATGAATTTGTACATATGGTGCCCAACGTGTTCGTCTCACATTTGGCTATACTAAGAATCTACAATTCTTGTCCGATATTGCCTTTACTAATAGAAAAACATCAATTTCCATACAGCACTTTTTGCCAGATTATTGTCAATCTGTCTCATTTTAGGTTATTTTATGTGTGGTTGCATACACATTTTGAAGCTATACCAACATTCAGAATATATACACTGTTGCCGTATTTAATTGTTTTATGTTTCTAGTGTTTACTATAATTATGGGCATTGAAATTAAATTTGTGGATTCCAGTGAATATGACGATTCTGAGTTTAATGATGACTTTTACATTTCTTCATCTCTTTTTATTTTGATTCAAACTTGGAATTGGAATATATATCGTTTTACTGAACTGATACTAATACTCTTAGAGCGATAGCAGGAACAGTGGCAACATCGCATGCGATACGTTGATTGGCAGTACCGTATAAAGCAACGAATAAACATCAAAATGTGTCCATGAAAATTTAGTATTTGCAGCTTGTAACGAGTAGTGAGATTCAGAAACCGACTAGAATCTGATAGCGGAAAGTGAGACAAACACGACGAGACCATACACGTGAAGAATCATTAATCGAGTGAACTGTAATCTAATCTGAAACACCATACAAAATCAATGTAAATTTGAATTTTACACCATTTCAGGACCTCAATTTTTAGACACCAGGTGTCGCTTTAGAGTCGGATAGAGGTCAATAGCTTCAATTTAAAACAATGCCATCTAGGCTATATTTCGATAATGATAATAGTTTCAGTGTCAGGTCTAGGACGACCACTGATAAGACGCAATGAAGAAAAATTTTGTCATTTTTACCGATTTTTATCACTTCTATAATTTATCATGTGGAGGGTTTATCTTTTGTTTTAGGGGAAAATTGTACTACGATTTTAATTTTCATTTAAAGACATATTTATTATCATTAATATATAATAAAGACATATTATCCAACAAACTAAACTTGATTTTGATTGGAAAATTTTAATTTTATTATTCTTCACCTCTTCACCCTTATCGCCACAACGGTACACTTTATAACAATATTTTTCCCGAATTTTCTTTGGAATTCATAGACCTACAAAATGAGATCAAACACGATTTTTTATCACAGAAATGTAATCTTACAAGTTTCAAAAATTTGCCAAGCCTTCTAGATTTTTCTAGTTTAATTTGAAACAATATCGATATTTTCCCCCGCATCTAGACTATATTTCAAATCAATTGACATTAGTTTCAGGATTAGGTCACTTCTAGGACGACCCTTGCTTTGACTCAAGAATAGTTTTGGCATTTTTACCGATATTTATCACTTTTATAATTTATCATGTGACGGGTTTATTTTTTGTTTTAATTTATATTTCTCCAAGTCAGTAGCAAACTAAAATCAGTAACACAAATTATTTACATTCTAAAATCAAGCAAATTTTCTAAAATCTCGCAAGTTAATCACAATAATTCTCGCTGAAGAAGAAATTACATCCTAATCCAATTTTTTCCCTTACAAAAAAAAACGCCTTCAATTAATCTCCCCCTGGCTCACGATTTTAATTCCGAACACGCCTTCTCGCGTCGCCTGACGATTATTATTATTATAAATCAATTACAGCACAAAGACGCGCCTTCCTACTTGCGATTTACTTCAATCCAGCACGCTTTTAATGCCGTTTTAATGATAACGCTTGGCGCGCGAACCGGAGTGAAAAAGAGACCCCTAGCTAAACGAAATTCCATTAATTGAGAACGTGTAGTCGAAAGCGCGCGCGAAATACTCAATCAGAATGAAAATGAAAATAAAATGGAAGAAGGCGCAACAACAACCACCCCATAGCGGGGTTTAATTAAATGCCTACATGTATTACATTGCGGGCTCTCCCCGGTGAAATCTGCCGGGAAATCGATCAGGTGAAATAAACACAGTTGAGTAAATAAAGAAACGAAATAAATTTAATTTTTAAAATTAATGACATTGAAGATATTCAAGGTAAATAATTTTAAATTCGATATACCCATGTATGCATCTCTCAACACCAGAACCAAATACGGCCATCCTCTGAGTTCCTGCAGAGAGAATCACTATTTTTTTATAGATTATATTGATAATGTTTAATCTATATTGTATTTTTATTTTAAATAAATAAATACATTTTTCAAAAAAAAGATAAAAATTATACATTTTGTGGAAAACATATATAAGTGTGAACCCACCTCTTAGCAATCTACTCATCTAGATTTCGATCTTATTAGATATCATCAGTGTAGCTCAGCTAGTGAGGATGAATTCACACAATATCTCTAGTGGTTATATACAAAAATGTTACAACTAACCCCTTAGGAGGAAAGTTAAACGCCATCTGGCGGTACCACATCAATTAGCAATGCACACCCTTATAGTAATAACCGTCAACATGCTCATGCCACCAGCATCACCGGATAAGTGCCCTCTATATGTTGACGGTTATTACCATATGGGTGTGCATTGCTAATTGATGTGGTGCCGCCAGATGGCGTTTAACTTTCTTCCTAGGGGGTTAGTTGTATCATTTTTGTATATAACCACTAGAGATATTGTGTGAATTCATCCTCACTAGCTGAGCTACACTGATGAGATCTAATAAGATCGAAATCTAGGTATGTTTTATACGATTGGCCTTGTGCTGATATCTCAAGCACTATGTTGGAATATTATTCCATAGAGGGCACTACATGGTGATCCTGATGGCATGAGCATGTTGACGGTTATTACCATATGGGTGTGCATTGCTAATTGATGTGGTGCTGCCAGATGGCATTTAACTTTCCTCCTAGGGGTTAGTTGTATCATATAAATGTTGTGTTTTAAATTAACGTATAATTACATAATTAGACAGTTCTGCAAATATAAAGGTTTAAAAGTGACCACCAACTGTTTTAATATAATAATAATAATAAGTTTATTGCTCCATTTTTTTTACAAACAAACAAATAATTTTTTAATTATAATCTACCTCACTTTCACAATATAACTACAGAGGTAATAATATAAATAATATCTTAGTACAGTATTTTATTAGTATATCAGTACAGATAATTGTAAAAAGTTTGCCATTAACAATACTTTTTGGCATTTAAAAAAATAACTTAAAATATATTTATATTAACTACATATTGATATTGTATATATGGGGACTTCAGCTTATGGGGATCAAATCGGCTAATAATAATAGAATAACAACACAACTAAAAAAACTTGTTTTTGAGTTATTGCACCATTATCTATCAAAAAAAGACAATGTTTTGAGGCCGGCCGACAGCTGATGTGACTAATAATTTTATCCTCAAAGTTTTAACTATTATTTAAAGATTTTTAAAATTATTTTCTGCCGACTTTTATAGTAATTTCTAAACAATTTTATACCTATATACAGTTTAAAAGAATGCCTCTTAAATATAATAAGGCTAGACTCTTTTAAAACAAATATTACGAGCGTACGTGGAAAAATTCATAAAGCTTACAATTTATTTTATATCCCCAAACGCGTCATCCTAGTTTTATTTCCACCAACTTTTTAATACTTTTTAAATTAGACTAGGCTAATGGAAAAGCGTTACAAACCAGCCGCCAGATTACTTATTCTCCGCGCAGCCCTTTGACCTCACTACGCTACCCCCCCAATTTGGACCCACAAACGAGCCCGAGTTTTATCTAAATAAAATCAACAAGTTTGCGAGCGCATAAATCATGAAAGTTGGACGTTCACACATCAAAGGTCCGGGAGGGGGGTAAGTTTTAATTGCAGCCCACACCATTACGCGATAGGGGTCCTGGGGGTGTCGTTTCACGGTTATTAGGAGTGCAACCACCCACCCTCCCTTAACCAGGTCTCCAAACCATCGCGCAGTTTCCTTATCGCCGATCTGCGGAACTTTTTCACTTAAACGCGAAACGGTTTCCCATATAGGAAAGTGATTTCCCGTGATTGGCGAGGGTGCAGGAAATTGATCTTTCGATTGAGAAATTATTTAACATGGAAATTCTTATAGGTGGAAAGAAAGAATAAGATTTGGAAAAGTTTTATATGGCAACTTGAAAGAATAATATAGTTTTACTGAATTTGACGTTCAAATTATATGATTTTAGGGACTATTTTTTATTTAATTTATGTATTTAACTTAAAACAGCTTAGTACTATAATGTTTAATGATTTCAACTAAATTTCTACAATCAGGCGTTTCCTGGGGGTCTATTTTGTAACGAAAACATAGCACATATTTTTGCTTTTGACTGTTCATGGTATTAAATACGAGAATTATAAAATACAACATTATTAGGGTTAGAAATAACCGTAATTCCTTTTATAATATTCAGAATTTTATAAAATTGCCTTGAACGTATTCATAAACAATCACATTTATTGACTACAAGGTTTGAAGCACGTATCCCATCCCTTTGCAGTCTTTTCGGGATGTTAAAAGCGAAAATTACAAAATACAACATAAGCAGGGTTATAAAAGTGCTGTAATTCTTTTTATGATATCCAGAATTTTGTAAAGATTGATTAAATGGATTCAAAAATAATCATATTTAGTGACAACAAGGTATGAAGTACGTATCTCCTCTTCTTGCACCATTTTGGGGATGTTACACACGAAATTTTCAAAATAAAACATTAGTAAGGTTCCAAAAAGCACTGTAATTCGATTTAAAATATACACAATTTTATCAAATTTTCTCCAATGTATGCATCAATAATTACACTTTGTGACTACAAAGTTTTAAAACCGTATCTTACCTTTTTGCAGACTTTTCAGAGTGTTAAACTCAAATATTACAATATCCAATATTTGTAAAGTTACAAAAAGTGCTGTAATTCACTTTATAATATTCAGAATTTTATAGGATTGCCTGAAATGTACTGATAACTAATCATATTTAGTGACTACAACGTTTGAAAAATATAGCTCAACTTCTTGAATACCTTTCAAGAGGTTGAACACGAATATTGCAAAATCCAACATTAGTAAGTTACAAAAAGTGCTGTAATTCAGTTTATAAAATTCAGAATTGTATAAAATTTGCTTGAATATATTTAAGAATGAACGTATTTAGTGACTACAAGGTTTGAAGTACTTATCTCATTTTTTTGCACTCTTTTGGGGGTGATAAAAACGAAAATTACAAAATTCAACATTAGTAAGGTTATAAAAGTGCTGTAATTCTTTTTACAATATCCAGAATTTTGTAAAAATGGATTAAATGGATTCAAATATAATCATATTTAGTGACTACAAAGTTTGAAGTACATATCTCATCTTCTTGTAGCCTTTTGGGGGTTTTAAACACGAAAATTACGAAATAAAACATTTGTAAGGCTCCAAAAAATACTATAATTCGATTTATAATGTACATAATTTTAACAAATTTCCTCCAATGTATCCATCATTCATTACTTTTAGTGATTACAACATTTGAAAATAGTATCCCACCTTTTTGTAGACATTTCAGAGTGTTAAACTCAAATATTACAAAATTCAATATTTGTAAAGTTACAAAAAGTGCTGTAATTTACTTTATAATATTCAGAATTTTATAGGATTGCCTTAAATGTATTGATAACTAATCATATTTAATGACTACAACGTTTGATGAGTATATCTCAACTTTTTGAATACGTTTCAGGGGGTTGAACACGAATATTGCAAAATCCAACATTAGTAAGATACAAAAAGTGTTGTAATTCCTTTCATAAAATTCAGAATTGTATAAAATTTCCTTGAATATATTAAAAAATGAACGTATTTAGTGATTACTAGGTTTGAAATACTTATCTCATTTTTTGCATCCTTTTGGGGGCGATAAAAACGAAAATTACAAAATACAACATTAGTATTGTTATAAAAGTGCTGTAATTCTTTTTATGATATCCAAAATTTTGTAAAAATGGATTAAATAGATTCAAATATAATCATATTTATTAACTACAAGGTATGAAGTACGTATCTCACCTTTTTGTACCCTTTTGGGGATGTTAAACACTAAAATTATTAAATAAAACATTAGTAAGGCTCCAAAAAGTACTGTAATTCGATTTATAATATTCATAATTTTAACAAATTTGCTCCAATGCATCCATCATTAATTACTTTTAGTGATTACAAAGTTTGAAAACAGTATCACACCGTTTTGCAGACATTTCAGAGTGTTAAACTCAAATATTACAAAATTCAATATTTGTAAAGTTACAAAAAGTGCTGTAATTCACTTTATAATATTCAGAATTTTATAGGATTGCCTTAAATGTATTGATAACTAATCATATTTAATGACTACAACGTTTGAAAAATATATCTCAACTTTTTGAATACGTTTCAGCACGTTGAACACGAATATTGCAAAATCCAACATTAGTAAGTTACAGAAAGTGCTGTAATTCCTTTCATAAAATTTAGAATTGTATAAAATTTGCTTGAATATATTAAAAAATGAACGTATTTAGTGATTACAAGGTTTGAAGTACTTATCTCATTTTTTTTGCACTCTTTTGGAGGTGATAAAAACGAAAATTACAAAATTCAACATTAGTAGGGTTATAAAAGTGCTGTAATTCTTTTTATGATATCCAGAATTTTATAAAAATGGATTAAATGGATTCCAATATAATTATTTTTTGTGACTACAAGTTATGAAGTACATATCTCATCTTCTTGTAGCCTTTTGGGGGTGTTAAACACGAAAATTACGAAATAAAACATTTGTAAGGCTCCAAAAAATACTATAATTCGATTTATAATGTACATAATTTTAACAAATTTCCTCCAATGTATCCATCATTCATTACTTTTAGTGATTACAAAATTTGAAAATAGTATCCCACCTTTTTGTAGACATTTCAAAGTGTTAAACTCAAATATTACAAAATTCAATATTTGTAAAGTTACAAAAAGTGCTGTAATTTACTTTATACTATTCAGAATTTTATAGGATTGCCTTAAATGTATTAATAGCTAATCATATTTAATGACTACAACGTTTGAAGAATATATCACAACTTTTTGAATACGTTTCAGGAGGTTGAACACGAATATTGCAAAATCCAACATTAGCAAGTTACAAAAAGTGTTGTAATTTCTTTCATAAATTTCAGAATTGTATAAAATTTGCTTGAATATATTAAAAAATGAACGTATTTAGTAACTACAAGGTTTGAAGTACTTATCTCATTCTTTGCATCCTTTTAAGGGTGATAAAAAGGAAAATTACAAAATGCAACATTAGTAGGGTTATAAAAGTGTTGTAATTCTTTTTATAATATACAGAATTTTGTAAAAATGGATGAAATGGATTGAAATATAATCATATTTAGTGACTACAAGGTATGAAGTACATATCTCATCTTCTTGTAGCCTTTTGGGGGTGTTAAACGCGAAAATTACTAAATAAAACATTATTAAGGCTCCAAAAAGTATTATAATTCGATTTATAATGAACATAATTTTAACAAATTCCCTCCAATCTATCCATCATTAATTACTTTTAGTGATTACAACATTTGAAAATAGCATCTCACCTTTTTGTAGACATTTCAGAGTGTTAACTCAAATATTACAAAATTCAATATTTGTAAAGTTACAAAAAGTGCTGTAATTTACTTTATACTATACTATACTTTATCACATTTAATGACTACAACGTTTGAAAAATATATCTTAACTTTTTGAATACGTTTCAGGAGGTTGAACACGAATATTGCAAAATCCAACATTAGTAAGTTACAAAAAGTGTTGTAATTCCTTTCATAAAATTCAGAATTATATAAAATTTGCTTGAATGTATTTAAAAATGAACTTGTTTATTGACTACAAGGTTTGTAGTACGTATCTCATTTTTGCACCCTTTTGGGGGTGGTAAAACGAAAGTTACAAAATACAACATTAGTAGGGTTATAAAAGTGCTGTAATTATTTTTACAATGTCCAGAATTTTGTAAAAATAGATTAAATGGATTCAAATATAATCATATTTAGTGACTACAAGGTATGAAGTACATATCTCATCTTCTTGTAGCCTTTTGGGGGTGTTAAACGCGAAAATTACTAAGTAAAACATTAGTAATGCTCCAAAAAGTATTATAATTCCATTTATAATGAACATAATTTTAACAAATTCCCTCCAATGTATCCATCATTAATTACTTTTAGTGATTACACAATTTTAAAGTAGTATCCCACCTTTTTGTAGACATTTCAGAGTGTTAAACTCAAATATTACAAAATTCAATATTTGTAACGTTACAAAACGTGCTGTAATTTACTTTATACTATTCAGAATTTGATAGGATTGCCTTAAATGTATTTATAACTAATCATATTTAATGACTACAACATTTGAAAAATATATCTCAACTTCTTGAATACCTTTCAGGAGGTTGAACACGAATATTACAATATCCAACATTAGTAAGTTACAAAAAGTGCTGTAATTCAGTTCAGAAAATTCAGAATAATATAAAATTTGCTTGAATATATTTAAGAATGAAGGTATTTAGTGACTACAAGGTTTGAAGTACTTATCTCATTTTTTTGCACTCTTTTGGAGGCGATAAAAACGAAAATTACAAAATTCAACATTAGTAGGGTTATAAAAGTCCTGTAATTCTTTTTACAATATCCAGAATTTTATAAAAATGGATGAAATGGATTCAAATATAATGATATTTAGTGACTACAAGGTATGAAGTACATATCTCATCTTCTTGTAGCCTTTTGGGGGTGTTAAAAACGAAAATTACAAAATATAACATTAGTAGGGTTATAAAAGTGCTGTAATTATTTGTATAATATACAGAATTTTGTAAAAGTGGATTAAATGGATTCAAATATAATCATGTTTAGTGACTACAAGGTATGAAGTACATATCTCATCTTCTTGTAGCCTTTTGGGGGTGATAAAAATGAAATTACAAAATACAACATTAGTAGGGTTATAAAAGTGTTGTAATTCTTTTTATAATATCTAGAATTTTGTAAAAATGAATTAAATGGATTCAAATATAATCATATTTAGTGACTGCAAGGTATGAAGTACGTATCGCATCTTTTTACACCCTTTTGGGGGTGTTATAC
Source organism: Lordithon lunulatus (assembly GCA_963942505.1). Lineage (NCBI taxonomy): Eukaryota > Metazoa > Arthropoda > Insecta > Coleoptera > Staphylinidae > Lordithon > Lordithon lunulatus. The sequence goes on from OZ012666.1 coordinate 71,014,746, forward strand.
ACGAAAATTATTAAATAAAATATTAGTAGAGTTATAAAAGTACGTGCAATAATCTATAATCGTCTTTGCAAAATATGCAATTTTAAACAAGATAAAGAAAAATCCTTGCCCCCCCCAAAAAACAATTGTATTTCAACCCCTTGCCATTTTCTTCTCGCTCCATCTTAATTAAGACACCAACGAACGTCCTTTAAGCATCAATCTTCTTTAATCGAACTGATATTATTGATTCCCCGGGTGATGGGCGACCGTTGGTAGCGTTTTTTGTTGTGGCGGCGGCAGTCAGCGGCAGGACGATAACGCAAGGGTTTGCGGATTAATCGCATGGCCCGGAAAAAGCGCACGAAGCGCCCGCCCGTTAATGAATTCAATTAATTACGAAGTTTGCCGACAGGGGGGTTTCGGAAGCTATTTCGCGGAAAATTGCTCTGTTTAAAAGCATCGAGGGCACAGGAAAAACACGATTTATTAATTAAACGATCCGAGAGCGAGAAAGAAAAAATAACCCTCTATAAGAAAATTGTTTATTGCGTATTTTAATGAAAGCAATTTTAATTGATAGAAAAACTGAGTTCGTAAGAATAATGGTTTGTTTAGAAGATTTTCAACACACATAAGTTTATTATATAATAAGTACTTTATTCAACTTTTTTCATAATAAAGGAGTTTTTCTTATCACACTTCAGTTACACTTTGCAACTAGTTTCGACTAAGCTCTAGCCATTTTCGAGCTCCTCCCTTAGGAAGAGTGTTATCCTATGAAAAAAACAATTCGAGCAGAGGTGGGGAGGGCGGGTGGTCCCTACCAACCTAACTATGCCCATCCACTATTTCAAATGACTTGAATTCTACACTACACTGTTATCTATTACTTTTAATGATTCAATTAATTTCATTTATTAATTTACGTTTGAATCTTAAAAACATTGTCTGAAATAATGTAGTGCATAGTTCAAGTCGTTTGAAATAGTGGACGGGCATAGTTTGGTTGGTGGAGCTTAGCCGAAACTAGTTGCAAAGTTTAACTGAATTGTGATAAAAAAACAAAGTAAAAAATCGTTTTATTTATCCTTTAAAATGAATTATCACAAAGTAGACGCCATATCCAATATTTATTCATATTAGTTTGAAACGCGGCGAGGACAGAGGGAAGAAACCACCATTTATCATTTAATTTTAATTTTACTTTCTATATAATTATGATTATGTTGTGTATACATGGAGAAAAAAAGAATTAATATTAAAAATTTAAGAAATATTTGTGATTGATATCTTATTATAGTAGTAGTTACTGTATTTGTAACTGACTATTGACTTTCTTTAATGTACTCTTATTATATTATTAACATTATCTGAATTTTATGAAGACTAAAATTGGTGTTATTACATTTTAAATTTAGAGTGAGATGGATTTCACCGAAGTACAGCTAGTTGATTGAATAATCACCAGATATATCAAATTGAATAATAGTAATGTTAAAAATTCACTCTCCAATGGGACTCCAACCCACGTCTCCGGCTATCGCGGCCGTCGCGCTAGCTACGACTGCGTCTCGAAGAGTGGTAGTCCATAACGCGCAATATGTTCTTAATGTCCAATTTGTTCATTGTGTATGATTAGTTGGAAATTAAGAACATGTTGCGCGCTACTATCGACTACCACCCTCGCGAAAGCCGGAGGCGTGGATTCGAGTCCCACCAATTTAATTCTCACATCGAACAAATGTACTGCATATGATTTAAAAATTAATTTAAATAGTTTAATGTTTGATTTAATAGTGAGGGTCGAAATGGGATTGTCTTGCATACTGAATTTAAACATGTGGTAAATGTTACAATTCGGTCGCGCAACTGATGCTGTGGCATGGCATGGAGTTGGTTAGGGAGATGAATAATAGCGGGGAAATGCGGACACGGGGATGCGACTCACCGGGGGCCGGAGGCGCGAGAAAGTAATGGGGCATTAGCTCGGAACAAAAGCCGGGTAAATTACGGCCGTTTATACGTGCGCAGAAATCCGAAGGGGCGGCAGCAGGCCCCAGAGCGTGTTTGCGCACAAGGGACGGAGATCAAAGCGAGCCTCTAACATCTTCTTTGGCTGTGGGCACGCGAACACACCGAATATTGCACATGTGTGTGCAAATAATATTGCGTGTGTTTGCGAGAGTTAACCGCACGATGTGTTTGATTATTAACTGAGATTACTATTCAGAATTTAGTTAAGTTAATATACGACCGGATTATTTTGGTTAATTTATACTCTTTTTATGGCACGAATTATGAAGTTGTATTGAGATTTTAGCAAAAAACTATGCGGCGGAATATCATTCAATTTTTTATCTAGTGATGTTGATTAAAATACTTTATTTGTTGGCTCTGAAACTTATTTTGTAAGATTTGATGATCGCAATAGAAAACTACGAATTTGGTCTCATTAGATAAACCAAATAAAGAATCTTAAGGTCATTTTAGACAGGACAATTTCTTGACTCAAAAGTTAGTCAAGATGCGATACAATCTAAATTGTCGAGTATCATACAGCAAATTATTTGAAATATTGAATTGGATAGTAGACAAATATATAAAAAAAAATATTTGTTTCCAAATTGTCTATCTAACAGGTTTAAGTTTATTTTGATGGGATAATGTTTATTTTATTTTTATTTACCTCATGGGCTTTACAGCCATAACTATATATTTTTTATAACAATATTTTTTTTGTTCTTTTTTGAAACAAACTAGTTTATATATAATCACGTGAAACGTGAAAAAAGGAAAGATTAAATAAATTTTATATTAATTATTATGATACGTGTGCCACAACAAATTATTTCTTTATTTTAGTAGTTAATTGGCTTAACTAGTTCTCATCCTTGCTCTTACTCTTCTCAGCCGGTTACTTTGAATAGCCACGCGTTGCGGTTTCGCTCGCGCGTTAATTAACTTTTCGGTGGCGGCGGTTAGAGGGGGGGGGGGGGGGGGGCGGACGAGCCGCAAAGTGGCACGTACGAGGTTTTATCGCGGCCGGATGGAGCGTTTCTTGCGGGCGCGTTAATTAAAAAGTTTACCCCGTCCGTCCACAGCGGTGCAGCAAAAACGCCCGTCTCTGTGCGAAAACTTGTAGGCGAATTTTTGAATTGGGAGAGGGGTTGGCTGGTCGGGATTACCACCGCTTCGCATTCACGCGAGCCGGGTTTTGTTGAAATAATAATAGCGAAACGTTTAAAGCCCGGCCTGAAAGCGTTTTAAAGGCCTCAAAGTTGCAAAACCGTTGTTTTATTTAAATGCTTTTGGGTTTCTAGTCGCGGAGCGACGCTTTGTTTTCTTTGATTACATTTGTGGGATGGCTATACTAGCTGCGGTTATACATGTATAGCAGTTATATTATTATTATTATTTTAATATAAATTAAATTTTTCTAAATATAATTATTTCGCTAGCATACAAAAAAAGTCTACTCTAACTAATTCAAGACATATACATGGAATAATATTCCAACAGAGTGCTTGAGATATCAGCACAAAGCCAATTTTACAAAACATATATAAGTGTGAACCCACCTCTTAGCAATCTACATATCTAGATTTCGATCTTATTAGATCTCATCAGTGTAGCCCAACTAGTAAGGATGAATTCACACTATATTTCGTGTGGTCATATACAAAAATGATACAACTAACCCCCTAGGAGGAAAGTTAAATGCCATCTGGCGGCACAACATCAATTAGCAATGGTGTGTTGTATTATTTTTGTATGTAATCAATCGAGATATTGTCTGAATTTATCCTCACTAGATGAACTACACTGAAGAGATCTAATAAGATCGAAATTTAGATATGTAGATTGCTAAGAGGTGGATTCACACTTATATATGTTTTACAAAATTGGCTTTGTGCTGATATCTCAAGCACTCTATTGGAATATTATTCCATACAAAGGATTTCCCTTTAAACCCACTGCCGTTAATCCTGAAACATTACTCGTCTACGGTAAAAAAAATATATATATATATATATATATATATATATATATATATATATATATAATACCTGTACAATAATAATAGAAAAGTCGATTATACAAGAAATTCCTATTGGTACTATTTTGTTTGTTAAATGTTTAGAATTAATTCACTAGTGACCTGAATGTTGATTTAATTGAATTCAATATATGAAATCTATCATCTGCAATTATTAACAACTTCTACTTAACACTAACCATTCGCTGACCTATTTTCCAGTTCAGGCAGAAATGCCGCAAAAACGAGATCTGTTGATAATCCTGGAACGTAGCGCTAGAAGCGGGTGGGTTGACATTAAGGACGGCGGTGACTAATTACCATCAGATATTTTATTAAACGGGCAGCGTCCGCATATATATCCGTCGCGTCGGCGTCGCAGATTAATCGCGACGCTTATCCGGCTAATATCCACACCCCGGCGCCGATATATTACACCGACGCTCTGCCTAATGAACCGCGCGGGCGAATTTATAGCGAATTCCGTTGGCGATATGGAATGGTAAAATGCAACCACTTGAGTTATATGTATGTAGTGCCGAGAGAAAGAATGAGAAGCTCTATTTGTTTTGTGTTATCTACTACTACTGATACAGAAAAAGCTATAAAACTGAAAGAAACAAAGAACCAAGAGAAATACCAAGGGATAATAGAAACAAGATTTAAAGAAGAAGAAAAACAAGGAATGGAAATCGAAGAAAAGTGGTAAATATTTAAAAATATAACTACAGAAGCAGCAAGAGGCTCACTCTGATATCTCTTTGCCCTCTGTTGGAATATTATTCCATAGAGGGCACTACCCGGTGATCCTGATGCCATGAGCAGCATGAGCATGTCGATCGCACATTCAAACATTATCGAAAAAAATTGACTCTTATTAAAAGATTTAATCAATTTAAAATCAAAAATCGAGGTGACAGCAATTTTTTCAAAATTCCTAAATAGAGGTTTTATTCAATTTATTCCATACTTTAGGGACACTGTATGTATTGTAAAAAAAAAAAAATTTTAAATTTTATTTCCTACGTCCACAACTTGGTCTTTTTTATGTCCCTATTCGCTGTTTTTGTTATTCCGTGTCCTCTTTGGAATCATATTCCAACAGAGGGCTTGAGATATCAGCCCAAAACACACACACACACACACACACATATATATATATATATATATATATATATATATATATATATATATATATATATATAAAACATATATAAGTGTCTGATGGCATGAGCATGTTGACAGTTATTACCATAAGTGTGTGCATTGCAAATTTGTCGAACTTCGAAAATTTTATCTTTTGTTACAAAAATTTTGTTGATCTCATTTTGTAGGTCTTTTAATTCCAAAGAAAAATTAAAAACAATCAAAAACTATTTTATGGAAGATTAAAATAACTGAGAAGAACGAAAGAATATAACATTGACCCCCGTATTCATCGACGTTCAATAAACCTATCAATAGCTATTGAACCCATAAGTATTCATTGTTTTAGCAACAATAAATACATTATCTAGGGAATGTAGTTACTTTAAATTCCCTCTATTGGAAACACTGAATAAATAAACAAAAGATGTCATCAAAGATCCAATCGCAAGCGCTATTCAAGACATTTGTTTTGGCATATTCTGTCACAATGACGTTTTCAATTTATCCAATCAATAGCTTATGGTAGCTATAAAGTTTATGGGATATTGGTGAATACGGACATGAAGCTTGCTAATACGAATATGAAATATGTTTTGCATCCTACAATATTGTAGTTTCCTCACGCTATATTCTATAGTTACGCGACTGTTCCATAACATTTCATATCACCTATGAGATTTTGAACGTGCATTCCATTTGCACCTCCCACATAAATAACAATTTTCCCTCTGGACATTTTTCAATTCGCAGAAAGCGTCGCGAGATGATTATGCGGCGCTCGTAAAAAAAAAGGGGGGGCGCGCACCACGTTGGCGTACATATATTTCAGGCGGCGGTTGAGGATTAGGCGGCGTAGCGGGGCCACACGCCGCCACCGCCGCCGCCGCCGCCACGGTTGGTGATATATCGCGCCGGTGCAGCGAAATTATAATATATTACGGCCTCACACTTTATTCCTCGCGATATATCGCCCTAACTTAAGTCGTCCTGCCAGCTTCCGGCGTTTTTTCTTATACTTTTATTTTTTTACGAGCGCCGGCATTAAAGTTCGCGCGGTGAGAAATCGTCCGCGGTGCGACAACTGCGGCACATAAAACGAGTGTAACAATAAAAATTTCGTACGAGTCGGTGGAGCTGTTTTATAATTTTATGAGTTTGTACTTTTCTGAGTTTAAAGCGAGACACATATTCAAATGTTGTGGCGCAGTAATAGACTCACTGTAGTAAAGAAAATAATTTTATGTTGACTCGTTTTTATATGCATATACTTGAAAATTTTGAGAAATTATTATTATTATTATTATATATATATATATATATATATATATATATATATATATATATATATATATATATATATATTGACTTCATAATACATTTTTGAACACATGTAACAAAAAAAATACTCTAAAATTAGATAATGAGCAACAGTTTTTCTCGCCAGAAAAGACTGATAATACAAATTTCAAATTTAATAAACCATTTTTTATTTTTATTTAGATAATGAAGATATATCATTAGAGTATTTGTAATTTAGATCTTCATACATTTCTGGACAAGTATAACACAAGAAATTCTAAAATTGCTATCATGATGAATCCTATTATTAGTAGGAATGTGTGATAATACAAACTTCAACTTTTACAAGCCATATCATTGAAGATAATGAAGATAATTCATTTGAGTTTTTTTTAATTGAGTTCTTAATATATCTTTGGATTAGTGTACCAAAAAAAATCATAAAATTACATAATGCATAATGAGAAACTTTTTTCTTAGCAAAAAAGACTGATAATATAAATTTGAAATTGAATAAGCCATATCTTTGAAGACTATGAAGATATATCACCAAAATCTTTAGAGTTTTTAAAATTGAGTTCTTAATACATCTCTTGACTAATGTAATAAATAAAAACCGCGAATTACATAATGAGGAATAGTTTTCATTAGCAGAAAACAGTGATAATACAAATTTCAAATTAAACAAGCCATATCTTTAAAGATAATAAATATATCTCATTGGGGTCTTTATAATTGAGTTTTTCATACATTTATAGACAAGAATTACATAAAAAACTTAAAATTACATCATGATGAATAAGTATTTTTGCAGGAATATTTGATAAAACAAATTTCAAATTTCACAAGCTATATCTTTGAAGATAATGAAAATATATCATTGCGGTCTTTATAATTAAGTTTTTCATACAAATTCAAATAACAATAAGATACACAATCTTAAATATGCTTTATGGTCAATAGGAATGTGCGATCATACAAATCTCATCTTTTACAAGCCATATCTTTGAAAATAATGAACATATCTCATTGCAGTCTCTATAATTTAGTTTTTCATATATTTCTAGATAAGATAAACACACAAAAATCTTAAAATTGCATTATGATGAATATTTCCTTTTACAGGAATGTGTGATAAAATAAATTTAAACTTTCACAAGCCATATTTTTGAAGATAATGAAGATATCTCATTGCGGTTTTAATAAATGAGTTTTTCATACATATTTAAACAATAATAATATAAAAAATCTTTAAATTGCTTTAAGATGAATAGGTATTTTTGCAGGAATGTGTGATCATACAAATTTCAACTTTTACAAGCCATATCTTTGAAGATAATGAAGATAACTCATTGGAGTCTTTATAATTGAGTTTTTCATACATTTTAGACAAGAATAACATACAAAATCTTAAAATTGTATCATGAGGAATAGATGTTTTTGCAGGAATGTGTGATAATACAAATTTCAACTTGTACAAGCTATATCTTTGAAGATAATGAAGATATCTCATTGCAGTCTTTATAATTGTATTTATCATATATTTTTAGACAAAACTAGCTCAAAAAAATCTTTAAAATGCATCATGATGAATAGGTATTTTTGCAGGAATGTATGATAAAACAAATTTCAAATTCCACAAGGCATATTTTTGAAGATAATGAGGATATCTCATTGCGGTCTTTATAACTGAATTTTTCATACAAATTAAAACAACAATAACATAAAAAATCTTAACATTGCTTTATGGTGAATAGGTATTTTTGCAGGAATGTGTGATCATACAAATTTCAACTTTTATAAGCCATATCTTTGAAGACAATGAAGATATCTCATTGGAGTAATCATAATACAGTTTTTCATACATTTTAGATAAGAATAACATACAAAATCTTAAAATTGTATCATGAGGAATAGATATTTTTGCAGGAATATGTGATAATACAAATTTCAACTTGTACAAGCTATATCTTGGAAGATAATGAAGATATTTCATTGCAGTCTTTATAATTGTATTTATTATACATTTTTAGACAAAACTAGCTAAAAAAATCTTTAAAATGCGTCATGATGAATAGGTATTTTTGCAGGAATGAATGATAAAACAAATTTCAAATTTCACAAGCCATATCTTTGAAGATAATTAAGATATCTATTGCGGTCTTTATAACTGAATTTTTCATACAAATTCAAACAACAATAACATAAAAAATCTTAACATTGCTTTATGGTGAATAGATATTTTTGCAGGAATGTGTGATCATACAAATTTCAACTTTTACAAGCCATATCTTTGAAGACAATGAAGATATCTCATTGGAGTAATCATAATTGAGTTTTTCATACATTTTAGATAATAATAACATACAAAATCTTAAAATTGTATCATGAGGAATAAATGTTTTTGCAGGAATGTGTGATAATACAAATTTCAACTTGTACAAGCTATATCTTGGAAGATAATGAAGATATTTCATTGCAGTCTTTATAATTGTATTTATTATACATTTTTAGACAAAACTAGCTAAAAAAATCTTTAAAATGCGTCATGATGAATAGGTATTTTTGCAGGAATGAATGATAAAACAAATTTCAAATTTCACAAGCCATATCTTTGAAGATAATTAAGATATCTCATTGCGGTCTTTATAACTGAATTTTTCATACAAATTCAAACAACAATAACATAAAAAATCTTAACATTGCTTTATGGTGAATAGGTATTTTTGCAGGAATGTGTGATCATACAAATTTCAACTTTTATAAGCCATATCTTTGAAGACAATGAAGATATCTCATTGGAGTAATCATAATACAGTTTTTCATACATTTTAGATAAGAATAACATACAAAATCTTAAAATTGTATCATGAGGAATAGATATTTTTGCAGGAATATGTGATAATACAAATTTCAACTTGTACAAGCTATATCTTGGAAGATAATGAAGATATTTCATTGCAGTCTTTATAATTGTATTTATTATACATTTTTAGACAAAACTAGCTAAAAAAATCTTTAAAATGCGTCATGATGAATAGGTATTTTTGCAGGAATGAATGATAAAACAAATTTCAAATTTCACAAGCCATATCTTTGAAGATAATTAAGATATCTATTGCGGTCTTTATAACTGAATTTTTCATACAAATTCAAACAACAATAACATAAAAAATCTTAACATTGCTTTATGGTGAATAGATATTTTTGCAGGAATGTGTGATCATACAAATTTCAACTTTTACAAGCCATATCTTTGAAGACAATGAAGATATCTCATTGGAGTAATCATAATTGAGTTTTTCATACATTTTAGATAATAATAACATACAAAATCTTAAAATTGTATCATGAGGAATAAATGTTTTTGCAGGAATGTGTGATAATACAAATTTCAACTTGTACAAGCTATATCTTGGAAGATAATGAAGATATTTCATTGCAGTCTTTATAATTGTATTTATTATACAGTTTTAGACAAAACTAGCTAAAAAAATCTTTAAAATGCGTCATGATGAATAGGTATTTTTGCAGGAATGAATGATAAAACAAATTTCAAATTTCACAAGCCATATCTTTGAAGATAATTAAGATATCTCATTGCGGTTTTTATAACTGAATTTTTCATACAAATTCAAACAACAATAACATAAAAAATCTTAACATTGCTTTATGGTGAATAGGTATTTTTGCAGGAATGTGTGATCATACAAATTTCAACTTTTACAAGCCATATCTTTGAAGACAATGAAGATATCTCATTGGAGTAATCATAATTGAGTGTTTCATACATTTTAGATAAGAATAACATACAAAATCTTAAAATTGTATCATGAGGAATAAATGTTTTTGCAGGAATGTGTGATAATACAAATTTCAACTTGTACAAGCTATATCTTGGAAGATAATGAAGATATTTCATTGCAGTCTTTATAATTGTATTTATTATACAGTTTTAGACAAAACTAGCTAAAAAAATCTTTAAAATGCGTCATGATGAATAGGTATTTTTGCAGGAATGAATGATAAAACAAATTTCAAATTTCACAAGCCATATCTTTGAAGATAATTAAGATATCTCATTGCGGTTTTTATAACTGAATTTTTCATACAAATTCAAACAACAATAACATAAAAAATCTTAACATTGCTTTATGGTGAATAGGTATTTTTGCAGGAATGTGTGATCATACAAATTTCAACTTTTACAAGCCATATCTTTGAAGACAATGAAGATATCTCATTGGAGTAATCATAATTGAGTGTTTCATACATTTTAGATAAGAATAACATACAAAATCTTAAAATTGTATCATGAGGAATAGATGTTTTTGCAGGAATGTGTGATAATACAAATTTCAACTTATATAAGCCATATCTTTGAAGATAATGAAGATTCTCATTGGAGATTTTATAATTGAGTTTTTCATACAAATTCAAAGAACAATAACATACAAAATCTTAAATTTACTTTAAAGCGAATAGGTATTTTTGCAGGAATGTCTGATCATACAAATTTCAACTTCTACAAGACTTATCTTTGAAGACAATGAAGATATCTCATTGGAGTCTTTATAATAGAGGTTTTCATACATTTTAGACAAGAATAACATACAAAATCTTAAAATTGCATCATGAGGAAAAGATATTTTTGCAGGAATGTGTGATAATACAAGTTTCAACTTATACAAGCCATATCTTTGAAGATAATGAAGATATCACATTGCAGTCTTTATAATTGTATTTATCATACATTTTTAGACAAAACTAGCTGAAAAAATCTTTAAAATGCATCATGATGAATAGGTATTTTTGCAGGAATGTATGATAAAACAAATTTCAAATTTCACAAGCCATATCTTTGATGATAATGAAGATATCACATTGCGGTCTTTATAATTCAATTTTTCATACAAATTCAAACAACAATAACATAAAAAAAATCTTAAATTAGCTTTAAAGCGAATAAGTATTTTTACAGGAATGTGTGATGAAACAAATATCAAATTTCACAAGCCATATCTTTGAAGATAATGAAGTAATCTCATTGCGGTCTTTATAATTCAATTTTTCATACAAATTCATACAACAATAACATAAAATATCTTAAAATTGCTTTATGGTGAATAGGTATTTGTGCAGGAATGTGTGATCATACAAATTTCAACTTTTACAAGCCATATCATTGAAGACAATGAAGATATCACATTGAAGTCTTTATAATTGAGTTTTTCATACATTCTAGATAAGAATAACATACAAAATCTTAATATTGCTTCATGAGGAATAGATATTTTTGTATAATACAAATTTCAACTTTACAAGCCATATTTTTGAAAACATGAATTTGTTGTTCACACTAATCTTTTCAATTTCACAATCTAAATTAATCTAATAATAATAATATTACTTTATTGGCGGAAAATTCCATTTCAAAATCAGTTACAAACAAATTTTCAAACTAAAACTATGATTTTATAAGATATATAATACAATAATCATTCATTTTAAATGTTTTCCAGTAGTCTTGTTTTATAGATTGGAATATTTAGCAGAGAATTATCCACAGTCCACTTTAGCATAATAAACATTACTCCCACAAGTGTTGTAATGTCCGAAGGGTCATCCGAATAAACCGCTCCCCGAACACAACTTTCTCCCTTTCACGTCGAAATTGGCGAAACTTTTCGCATAAAATGACACTCGCACGTTTAATATGGAACGCGTCCGGTCCAGAGTGTTTGCCTTTGTTCGCCAATTTTAGATGGGGCTGGCGTGCCGAAGTATAAATAATTCGATCGAGCGGGTGGGACGGGCGCAGTGGTACAAATATAGACGACGAAGACACCAACGTTGGTGGCGTGTTTGCGGATCGCACGGCGATGTGCGTCGGGGTGGAAGGCCTTTGTGTTTGCGCGCAACGGGCACAGGAACAACATATCAGAACGGAGGCGGTGTATTGGCAGTGCTCAAACAATAGCGCGATTACGGGCGGCCCTTTTCAGTCAACAGGATTTGCATTTGAGAGGTTTAAATCGACACACAGCACATATAGCGAAATGATGTAAAGCGAGGGAAAAGGTTGCAAAGTTTGCAAATCGGAGGCGCTATAAAAGAACGTGTTGTTATTATTGCAACTGTAGCGATGTCGTCAGTCACACAATTTATTCAACTTTATGAAACAAGAATCTATCTGAGACCGGTGTGATGTTCGCCTCTAAAGCGGGCCATAGATGTTCCGGTATATCGGAGAGGTAAACCGGACGGTTTTCCTCTCCGGTTTGCCTGCACAGTCCTTGGAGCCAGCCATACGCGTTGCGCTATACTGGAGAGGTACACCTGCACAGGTAAACCGGAGCGTGTGTGTGGACAAGTTCCGGTAAACCAGCACAGGCGTAGTGACCTGTACGGGCGACCGGAGAAGAATCAGCCGGCAATACACGTTCCGGTAAACCGGAGAGATAAGCCTGTCGGTTTTATATATATATATATATATATAATTTCTCAAAAATAAATTTCATACATCTGGTGATTCTTCATTCAGATAGCCGACAATGGCAAGAAGTACTTCACTATATATATATATATATATATATATATATATATATATATATATATATATATAAATATATCTATATATATATATATATATATATATATAAATATATCTATATATATATATATATATATATATATATATATATATATATATATAAATATATCTATATTTTTTAAATAATTTTTATAGCCGTTGTTGTATAATATATGTTGTAACGTAAGTTATTATTTTTGACCAAGTCACGCAAATGATATTGTTTTATCTAAACAATATTTTGAAAGTTCCAAAAAACAAATCGTGGGGGTTACCTTAATACAAATTGCAATTTCTTTTGTGGGCTACCTTATTACAAATTACAATTTGTTTTGTTGCAAATATTATTCAATAACAGCTGACAAAATTAACTTAAATTTGTTTTTTTTCTTCTTATTTTATGATGATGATAATGAAAAATAGTGCAAACCTAGGTAAATTTAATGTAGAAACTGAAATTTATATGGAGAAAAACTAGACAGCTTTAACATACCATAGGATTTTTATAGCGTATCTCAAAAACTAGATTTAATACACCAAATTTGACTATTTTGGTGTATGAAATCTAGTTTTTGAAATACGCTATAAAATTCCTATAGTATGTTAAAGCTTCATGTCTATATACATTTCTGTTTCAACATTAAATCTACTTGGGTTTGCACTAGAACAAAACAAATTAATTAAAATAATCATTTAGCCCGTCGCTGTTTATTCTATTCCTAACCATCCACGTCAGTTGCTCGAAGATTAACGCGAGCACGAGTGCCAGTTTTGCAATTTCGCCATCGAAAGATCTGGCGCGCGAGATAAGGAAGACGCGAGCGTGCACGTGGCGCCCGGAATTAATTACACCACCCGCCGCCGCCCCTACACGCCTGCAGCGCGGGCCGGAGAGTTCTTACGCCGCCCGTCAGGCTGTTTCCGCTCGCGGGCCGGATATTCGGCCTCGGCCGACGAGCGAGCAGAGCAGAACGTTCACCTCGCACAGACGGCTTTGAGAACGACCATATTTCAAGCCAGCCGCCCCCCAGCACAAGAAGTTCACGATTTACGGCCGCCCGTGCACCTGCGGACGGAACGTTTTACTTTGCCGCCACTGAACATTAAAGCGTTCCAAACAACCGTACGTATGGTTTAGATTGAAGTTGTGTCATTGGGACGTGGGGAGATTATACATTGTGTTTGTCCAATACAAGAAGTTTAGTTGGCAAGCGCATAATGCATAATAATAACATAATATGGATGGAAATTAGTTTCAACATATTTTTCAATGATATTCAGTAGTCCAAGTCTGCTAATGTTGGCTATTAAATCAAGTAAATTAACTCTTGCCCGTATTCACCAACATCCCATAAACTTTATAGGTCCCATAAGCTATTGAATGGATAAATTGACAATGTCAATGTGACAGAATATGCCAAAACAAATGCCAAACACCTTGAATAGCGCTTGCGATTAGAGCTTTGATGACACCTTTTGTTTAATTATTCAGTGTTTCCAATAGAGAGAATCTAAAGTAACTACATTCCCTAGATAATGTATTTATTGTTGCTATAACAACGAATATTTATGGGTTCAATAGCTATTGATAGATTTATGGAACGTCGGTGAATACGGGGGTTAATGCTGGTAATACTATACTAATAAAAATTACTTCACATTTCAAGAAACCAACGACGATAATAAATAATAAATAAATAAACAATATATAATAAAATCAGACCAAAAAACCCAGCTCAGTGGCCGAGTGGTTAGAGGCGTCGTCCGTCTCGTACTGAGCATTGGGGAGCCTGAGTTCGATCCCCAGCGGGGAAAGAATTTTCGCGAATCACCTTTCACAGTTTTTCAGAGGTTTTCTGTGAAGTTAAGGTAAATACCGGGTGATTAAACTCCTCTGAGCTTCTCCCTTGACCGGCGGAAAAGCCTCACGGCTGATAGCCCTATAAAGATAGAAGTTTTTTTTAAGACCAAAAACCACTTTCTATCATGATATAAAATTTTCAAAGTTTCAAAAATTTGCCAAAACCTGTAGCTTGTCAGATTAAATTTGAAACAATCTCGACATTTTCACCGCCATCTAGACTATATTTCCAATCAAACGTCATATGTTTCAGGGTCGTGCCACTACTGGGATTCTGATTTTACCGATTTTTATCACTTTTATATTTTATCATGTGACGGGTTTGTCTTTTATCTTACGAAAAAAATGTATTAAGATTTTACATTTGGTTCAAAATTGTCTATCCAACAGGCTAAAGCTCATCTTGATTGGATAATTTTTATTTAATTTTCTTCACTTCTTCAACCTTTACCGCCAAAACAGTACAATTTTTATAACACAATTTTTGGATTTTTCTCTTTGGAAATTAAATACCCACAATAAAAAACTAAAATCCACTTTCTATCATGAAATAAAATTTACAAAGTTTCAAAAATTTGCCAAGACTTTTTCTGGTTCAATTTGAAACAATCTCGACATTTTTCCCGCCATCTAGATTATATTTCCAATCAAATGACATCGTTTGAGTATCAAGTCACTGCTATGACGACTCCTGCTTTGACGCAACGGAGGATGATAGTTTTTGCAATTTTTATTACTTACTAAGATTTTTGATTTGGTTGAAAATTGTCTATACAATGGGATAAAACTGATCTTGATTGGACCATTTTAATTTTTATTTTCTTCACTTCTTCGGCTTTACCGCCAAAACCGTACAATTTTTATCACAATATGTTTTCTTATTTTCCTTTAGAATTAAAAGACCTATAAAATGAGATCTACAACGACTTTGTAACATGAAATAAAATTTTCCTAGTTCGAAAAATTTGCCAAGCTCTATAGCTTTAACGGTTCTATTTGAAACAATCTCGACATTTTCCCCGCCATCTAGACTATATTTCCAATCAAATGACTTAGTTTCAGTGTCATGCCACTGCTATTACGAGCTCTGCTTTGGCGCAATGGAGGACAGTTTCGGCGATTTTTCACTTCTCAAATTAAATTTGTGACAGGTTTATCTTTTGTTTTAGGGAAAAAAATTACTAAGATTTTTTATTCGGTTCAAAGTTGTCTATCTAATAGGATGAAACTGAGTTTGATTGGATAATTTTTATTTTTATTTTCTTCGCTTCTTCGGCTTTACCACGAAAGCGGTGCATGTTTTATAACAATATTTTGTTTGAATTTTCGTTGGAATTCAAATACCTACAAAATGAGATCAAGCATAACTTTCTAACATGAAATAAGGAAAATTTTATTTCATGTTAGAAAGTTATGCTTATCTCAGTTCGAAAAATTTGCCAAGCTCTTCCGATTCAATTTGAAACAATATCGACATTTTTCCCGCCAACCAGACTATATTTCCAATCAAATGACTTACGTTCAGTCTCATGGCACTACTATGAAGACCCCTGCTTTGACGCAATGGAGGATAGTTTTGTCAATTTTACCGATTTTTATCACTTTTCAAATTAAATTAGTGACGGGTTTATCTTTTGTTTTAGAGAAAAATCGTACTAAATTTTTTTAAATGGTTAATAATTGTCTATCCAATGGGCTCAAGTTGATCTTGATTGGACCATTTTCATTTTTATTTTCTTCACTTCCTCGGCTTTACCACGAAAACGGTGTACGTTTTATAACAATTTTTTTTCTTATTTTTCTTTGGAATTGAAAGACATACAAAATGATATCTACTACTTGCTTTCTGTCATGAAATACAATTTTAAGTTCGGAAAATTTGCCAAGCCTTGTAGCATTTTATATTCTTTTTCTATAGAATATAATAAAAGCAAGACATTATTTATAATGAATAATAAAACAATTGAACTGTTGGCTGTGGCATAATAGACCAATCACTCACCGTACTTGTGTTCACGATTTTTCCTTTGTTAGGTGAAATAATGTTTGGTTGTCTAGATATTAAATATCATGAATACATAGGAGAAAAGTGAGATCGATTTCCAGCCCCTATTCCCGGCGCATTCACCATATAATTATAATATATATATATATATATATATATATATATATATATATATATATATATATATATATGATATGAAATTGGTAGTTGGTGGAATAAACCAATGTTGTAAATGTAATTCTCAATTTCGTGTATTTACGAATACTAGTGGCCAGCTAACAAAAGTTATCTAGCATATTTGTTGTATTTACTAACGATATATGAAACACACTAGACAACTTAGTGTGTTTCATATATCGTTAGTTGCATAGGGTGTTCGGCGTACTTTTGTCACACCGAACACCCTATGCAACTAACCTAGCATGTTTGGCGTAACAAAAGTTATCTAACAGCTTGGTGTAACTAAAGTTGTCTAGTATGTTTAGGGTTACCATCTCTAAAATCACTAACCAAGGACAAGGCGCTTCAAAACCCCGACATTTTCAGTTTACAAATACTTATGGGTTCAATCAGTATTAGTTGTTATAGCAATAATAAATAAATTATCTAGTACATATAGTTACTTTATATTCTTTCTATTGGAAACACTGAATAATTAAACAAAACGTGTCATCAAAGCTCCAATCACAAGCGCTATTCAATTTAATTTTAGCCATTTCTGTCATAATGACATTTTCAATTAATACATTCAATAGCTTATGGGTCCTTAATGCTTATGGGATGTTGATGAATACGGGCATAAGTATAGTAACACTAGAAATAGTTAAATACATATTTTCATTTTTTTTCAATATAGATACATTAAAACATAATATTGAAATCAATTTTAAACATATTGAAAACTTAAAATGAGTTAAGCAATTCATAATAAATTTAAACACACACAATATTTTAACGCTATTGTAATATCACAAACAATTACAATTAAATTACAAAGTTCTGGAGGTCTATCCTGTAACTTCAACTTCAATAGCTATTGAACCCATATATATATATATATATATATATATATATATATATATATATGTATATATATATATATATATATATATATATATATATATATGTATATATATATATATATATATATATATATATATATATATATATATATATATTCGTTGTTATAGCAACAATAAATACATTATCTAGGGAATTTAGTTCCTTTAGATTCTCCATTGGAAACACTGAATAATTAAATGAAAGGTGTCATCAATGCTCCAATCGTCCAAAAGTCCTATTCAAGGTGACACTTGTTTTGGCATATTCTGTCACAATGACGTTGTCAATTTATCCATTCAATAGTTTACGGGACCTATAAAATTTATAGGATGTTGGTGAATTGGGGCAACGGTCTGGTAAATGATCCGAACGGTCTGTTACCCATGGCAACCAAATAAACACTTATTTCAGTCCCACGCTCCGCGAGCGCTAGTGTAATACTGACTTACGACAAATGTCACAATTGTGTCAAAAGTGACATTTAGATAGAAAAATAGGTTATAATTCTAACCTATTTCACTAATTTGTGACATTTGACGTTGGGCAGTATTACACTCAGTTGAGTTAATACTATATAAATAAATTGAGATTATAGAAAAACCAGTCTTTACACAAAACATTAATACAATACTATTCATAACTATGTTACAACATGCATCAATCTAAAAACCGAGCATAACCCAATAAAATCCCAACGTACATTTCAATAATTGCACTTCGCCCCGTGCGTCGTGTAATGTATTTATTTAGCAAGTTAATTATCGCATTGTTGCGAGCTATGTTTACTCGCGTTTGTGTATTTGTTATACTAATGCAGCCCCCCCTACGCCAAAATCGGTTGGTTAATTAATGGAATTAACTCGACATTGCTGTGTGCGAGCGAGATAATAAACGCGCGCTTGCGCCAGTGCACTCATACAGGCTACAACAAAGACGACGCGCCCCTTATTAACATATCGCCGTTTATCGGAACAAAGGGGCGGCGAGGAATAATTTTATCAGCGCATTACACCGTCGTTTTGCGAACATGCAAATCATCCACCCCACAACGGTGGGTGCGGGCTGCCTCTAGGCCGCACAAACCGGAAACAATCCTACAACTTTATAACGAAGAGATACAATCTTTATTGTGCCACTGATCGGGGGTTTAATGGCATTGTCGAGTCGACACGTACGTGAATTTGGTATTATTTGGTACATTATAGAAATTATCAGTAAAACTACTGTATTTGTTACAATTTTGTAACTGGCTATCGACGTTCGGGTTAACTATTTTCTTATTTAAATACCTTTATATATCTTAAGATAAGGGAGATACTAATAAGGCACCTTACACGATTAAAATACTGCTGTCAATAACAGTACAACTTACCATCGTAGAGGGAAGTTAAACGCCATCTGGCGGCACCACATCAATTAGCAATGTTTTATGCTGTCAATATTTTAGAATAATAACAGTATTACTGTACAATACTATGTTTAAAATGTTCATTATTCTAAAATGTTGCCAGTATTACTCATCGTCTAAGGTATAGTAATGATGTAATCAAGAGAATACTGATCTTTAACCGGATAATTGATTACTTGATAAATATAAAAGGAGGATTGAAGCAAATATTGACAGTACTAGGATTGACAGTATTATTGACCGTGTAAGGTGCCTTTATAAGGCAAGTAATCAATTATCCGGATAAACATCAGTATTCTCTTCATTCCATCATTACTATACCTTACACGATCAGTAATACTGGCAATATTTTAGAATAATGAATATTTTAAACATATTATCGTACAGCAATACTGTCATTATTCTAAAATATTAACAGTAATATTGATCGTGTAAGGTGCCTTAATGATTAACGCAGCCCAGAATAACAAGAATTAATAAAAATAGACTTCCAGGTTTCCAGGGATATAAAAATCAAAAACAATCAGCAAAAATAACATGAACAACTTTTATATGAACGGGCTACCCCTACAGACAGTGCTATTAATAGCATACTTAAGCCCGTATGACATTACACGCACTATATTTTATAGTTTATACCACATTCTTTACGTATAGACTAAAATTAAAATCGAATTCTACATAACATCCAGCTTCAATTGTGCAAATTTTTTTCATATAAATCATGTACATTGTAGCTGTTTACTCAAAACGAGTCCTACATTATAATTATCCTTGCTATCATATGGCTTAAAATAGCTACCGCTATTACAGCATTAGTGTCTGCACAATTCCTCTCGAGAAACTTCTGTAATCGTTTGAAATCATGAATTCGCGCAACCTTAAACCGGCGGTTTACTTTAAGAGCGGCACGTGTCCCGGCGCCTCCACCATTTCCGTCGCGGACCACGCCACGCCGAGGGATTGGGGGGCGACGGAGAAAAGTTACCGCCGCTCGTATGCCCTCCCACGTTCCCAAGATGGTCTTACGTGACCGAGAATAATAATTGCATATCCGAGCCGGATCCGGTCCAGATTAGGTAGGGGCGCGGAGTGTCTTCTATAGAGGGGGATGATTTTTTTTGTACAGATCCGTTGATTTATAAACGACCTAAAATATGAGAGAAAAAAAGTAAAAAAGTTTAATGGATATAAAATTCTGTTTCTGGAATTAGTACTCAGTTGTATGTAATTTAATTGATATATATATATATATATATATATATATATATATATATATATATATATATATATATATATATTTAACCTTAATTTTATTAACTTTTTATCTAACTTTTTCAAATATTTCTATTATTATACACCATTGTTAACGGTCTGGTTTTTTTAGTAAATCCTGATGAAGCTCTGGAGTCAAAGCGAAATATCGATGTAAACAGAAGAGGTTTCTTTTAGCCCTAATCCCCGCACTTCCAATAGTCACCCCCCCCCCCCCCATATATATATATATATATATATATATATATATATATATATATATATATATATATATTTAAACTGTATAACTAAATCTAAATAGAAAATTAACATTATGTATTACGGTGTTGTTATTGTTAAGTGAATTTTATTATTCCGCCTCTATATAATTTTCTACATGTATGTATGATGTATGTAGTTTGTGTCTGCATCGAAAACGATATAAGAAATTAGATAAAGTCATACGGGCTTAAAACGTTTTATAAATGTGATGAAACTATTATAAAAGCTATTACGATGAAATAGAGCACCTTATGTAAACTATTGGTTTTATGCCGTTGCCGTAAACTAATTTCCTGCTAATAAGCATCAGCAGGGGCGGCGGGCCGCAAGAAAACTACGTAATGGTTATGGCTTGCTCCCAGTTGGCGATGCACCAAATGTCGGAAGTAATTATTATAACGACTTGCACAATGGAAAACACTAAATACAAATGGGGGGTGGGCACCGGCCCGGGTGGCAGCTTGAAATGAATTCAATTTACGGAAAGCTTGGCCGAAACGTATTTTGTAAGAATGTAACAAATCACATATATCAACTACGCCTCATATAAGATCTGATTCATATTAAATTGCAATCGTGGCATTATTTTATATGGATGTCACTCCGCGACTTTCTTCTATAAAATGAGAAATATTACAGTTATAATGGGGAAATTAAATGAAAACGTCATTAATTCATGAAAATAGTAGCTTATAACGTGAATTTATATATAATTTGAATTTACCGCAATGTCGTTTTATTAATTTTCACCTCGTAAAGCTGACACACTTTCACAATTTACGACTATTGAACTCTTGATTGTCCGATGGGTGGTTACGCAAACGTCCAAAAGTAACATAACTTTTTGGCGGCAAGTTTTTGTTATTAAATAATTTAAATTTTAAACAGTAACATTTTAGTATAGTGTGGGTTATTTACTTAAGAATCCTACCCATGGTAATTGTGGATATTTTTATGCAGAAAGCTAGATGAAGAATTTTAGTGGATACTGAGGCGTTAATATAACAATGACTACGTATTTTATTTGTTAGATTTGTTACACATAAAGGCACCTTACACGGTCAATAATACTATCAGTCCTAGTACTGTCAGTATTTCTTTAATTCTCCTTTTATATTTATCAACTAATCAATTATACAGATAATGAATCAATATTTTCTTCATTACATCATTAATAAACATTACACGATGAGTAATACTGGCAATATTTTAGAATAATGAACATTTTAAACATATTATCTTACAATAATACTGTCATTATTCTAAAGTATTGATAGTAATATTGATCGTGTAAGGTGCCTTATAGAGGCAACCATATTTTAGTATACTTACACATCCTTATTTATTTTCCAAGTTGAGAAACATAAAAGAAGCAGCAAAAAAACAGCTTGCAATTGCTGTCCAATGCTATAAAACCCTTCTCTATCCCATACCCTTCCTTTCCGTAACAGTAGTCCTCTTTATGTTCCCCCGTAACGTCTCCATTCGCAACTTACAACCGCCGCCCCACATTTCGCGTCAACGGTAATTACGTTTCCTGCGACTTTTAGGCATGTCGGTCGCGTAGAGCAGCGCGCGCGGGAAAGAGATTTTCACCAACATCGAGGGGCTTCGTGGAAAAAGGCCGGCAGTTAGGGGTGCCGGTCACGTACCAAGGCTGCCCGCTCCGCACAGATAAAAATGTAATATGACTTGAGGGCCGTGACAGCGCGATCGGAATTTTATTACTTGTCCGGCGTGTGGGGGCGGCGGCTGCGTCGGCCGGATTAAGCAATCGGGAACGGCGCTCATATAAATAATTGCGGGTGGATGGGAGACGCGGACGTATTTCAAACGGGGTTTCACTTGACGCGCGCAGGAAATGAGACGAACATTTTCTAATGCTGAAATTTTTACTTGGTGTAGAGAGTAATATATATTTATCATGAAATCGCTTTAAATTAGAAGTGCCGCGAATGTACAAAATCGATATTATATCATATCTTTTTTTTCCTTAATGGCTACGAGTGTAAATAATTTGTTGTACTCATGTCTTAAGACAAGTAATTTCCCGCATTGATTTGGGTGCGGAAAATTCTACTTCCCGCACTAGTACGGTTTCCCGAATGAGCGAATGAGTTTGTATTAAGAGCGAACTTGCCTTCCTGCACTAATAATGTAAATTACTATTTATATTTCAACTAATTTCCCATTTCATTTATTTATTCACATTTGTCTGGACGTGTTTCAAACACCTGACACGCTCTATCGTTGCAGTTCAAGTTTGCGCAGCAGCTCTGTGTGTGGGTGGGCACCTAATTGAATTGTTGACATACGGCGAAAGCGCCACTTTGCGCAGATTGCGCCTGGTAAATGGTAATTAAGCGAAAGTTCACAACCGGCTGGAGAGAAACATGGTAATTGTTTATTAAAAACTAGTTTAAACTAGAAATTGACGTCGAATTTGCATACATAGACATCAGAGTTTAAGGTAATGAGATTTTAGTCTACGTACGAAATAAAAAGAGAAGATTGTTAGTCAAATAATTCTGCTAAAAACAATGAAGCGCATTCTCTTGGTCACCTTAAAAGTCCTCCAGTAATCAAACGAAGACGAATTTACTAATAAAACATTAGAATTCTTGTTAGATTGACTCACCTCTATCACCACCAGCGGCGTAGCGAGGGGGGGGGGGGGGCACTACTCATCAAGGGGCTATATGGTTTTCGGATGGGGAGGAGGGCGCTAAAAAAGTATTGTGCCCGGGGCGCGAGTTAAGCTCGCTATGTCACTGACCACCACTTAACGGATTGCCCTCGAATTATCTAACACCCTGTATAGAGAGCAAAGAAATACGATACGCTTTGGTGTGGTCTACCGCCCCCCCCTTTTGCCACTGCAGCAGCAGACATTTCAAGAAATTAAACTTTAATCAATCAATTGTACGACTCGCGGTCCGTGATTAATTCCCGCATTGTGCGGGACGGCGCTTTCTTCGTCAAGCATTTTCCCGCGCGCTGCCTCCCCCCGTAATTGAAATTAATGGCGGCGTGTATTAATTAACGTCGGGATTTTGTGCGTATCGTAAATTGGATCCATTAATATCGCGCGGTAAATTCATCTTGCGTAATTAAAATATTTAATTAAACGGGCCGAAGGTGCAAGGATTAGCGCTCGCGCGCCAGACTTGGGAATTAATTAACTGCAACACGTAGGGAAGGCGCACGGGAGGCGGCAGCGAAATGGTCGAGGTCGCATGATATAAGTGGATATGAATTAAATTGATTGCAGCAATTGGTATGGAGATAGTTCGGTGACAATTATAATTTGTACAATTTGTTACTGGAATAGTTCTTATAAGAAAATATTTGTTACAACCTATAATATATGCCCCCCTATTAAAGGACAATGCCACTGATATGGAACACATAATTTCCACCAGAGATCAACTTTTATCTAGTATTGTATAGCGCCAGAAGAAAATATTTAAATCTTTGAATTGCCTACCTTATTTGAATATAAAGTTTTAATAATAGATTTATTATTAGAACTTATTAGCCTACTCCGAAAGGTAAAAGGCACACACACATATATATATATATATATATATATATATATATATATATATATATATATATATATATATATACACACATATATATATATATATATAATCAATCTTTATTTTGGCTATCGAACCATTTTTCTTCGTCTTTCCGTCTTCAATTCAAATTATTATTTATAAGGCACCTTACACGATCAATATTACTGTCAATATTTTAAAATAAAGACAGTATTACTGTACGATAATATGTTTAAAATATTCATTATTCTAAAATGTTGCCAGTATTACTCATCGTGTAAGGTATAGTAATGATGTAATGAAGAGAATACTGATCTTTATCCGGATAATTGATTACTTGATAATATAAAAGGAGGATTGAAGCAAATATTGACAGTACTAGGAGTGACAGTATTATTGACCGAGTAAGGTGCCTTAAAGATCCGTTAATTTCTTACAAAAATATGTATTTAACTATTAAATCTCTATTGTTACAACTGTTTGTTGTTCATCAATGTCTTTACGTATCGGGTCGTGCATCTAGCTAGTCACTAGCAACAGATGTCAAATCGCTTCAATAGTAATTCCGAACAGCATACATAATGCATGTCATGACTGCATCCCGCTAAAGGGGAGCGTATAAATCCAATAAGACCCCCAAACGCCACCGCCTGCATACCTCCCCTAGCAGCATCGAATGGTCCGAACTATAAAACTGCGCGTTTAATCCCGTTACGTTAAGCCGCCCATCCCCGCCGCCGCGAGACTATACAAAGCAATCATGCGGGTTGAGTTTTTTGTTATAAAAAAAAAACAACGCAAAAAAAACGTCGAAAATAACGGGCTTATTAAAGCGAGACCAAAGGGAGATTTAATCCCGCCCGCCCGCACGGGACCGGACGACGGCGTAATCCGCAACGAAAATTAAGCGCGCTGCCTGAAATTGATTCCGGAATCAAATTGGGAACAAAGCGAAATGGGCAATTTTGTTTTTAGGGGCTTCTCGGTTATGGGGGTTGGAAATTGCAAAATGTGCGATTGGGATATGTGTTAATGGGTATTTAAAAGCAATACAATAACCTAAACAAATATCCAACCAAAATAACCAAAATTAATAAAAATTAAAATTCAAGTACTATAAGTATTTGTGTGTGGACTTGAAATTTTAATTAATCTCGGTGCCTTCCACGAAAATTAAACACAAACAAAAACTTTTCATTCGCATAAAAAAGTCTTTTGCAGGCACCCGCGTTTTGGCGTGACGAATTCTGCTTCCGTGCTTGTCTGACAGTTTTTACTTTATCAGTGGGTGGTGCTGGGTTGTTAGTCTAAATGCGACGTCAGCCTTGTGCGGCCTTTTTCCTGTCACCGCTTATATTACTCGCGCATTACGTGCGGCGGCGGCGACGGCGGCGGGTAGAACCGGGAGGAGGGTGCCCCCGCGTTTGTGGCACGGCGAGACAGTTCGGCAAGATAAATAAAGGATTTTGTAAGACAAGCCACTTACAGCGGCAGGCCCACCGCGCGCACTGAACTGGGGTATCGGTTTGATTAACGGCTTTGCTTCGAGGAAATTGGGAACTAATTGAAATGATTTAAGATAAGTGCTTATAGAGCAGTTCAGTTGTTTTTCAGGATTACAACAAGTAGGTCATGGAAAAATTGATATGAATTATGATTTATTTATTATTTAGGGAGATTTCTAACTTCGGTTTCTAATGTGTTTATTTTTACTTTCCCAATACAGCACTCCTGTATAAGGAAGGTATTGTTTTCGCAATTCTAATTGCTAATTTTGACTTTTCTCCACGTTTCATGACTTTTCTAGTCGGAATAAACTATTTTTGGAAAATGTTTGTGTGTGTGTTTGTGGATATGAATTTTTCGGTGAACAAAATTCCGGGAAAACGGCTGAATAGAGCATATATGAATTCATTTCTTGAACAACTTTTGAGGCAAGAAATTGTCTTGTCTAAAACGACCTTTAGACAAGACAATTTCTTAGCTCAAAAGTTGTTCAAGAAATGCATTCATAATCCTCCTTCCATACAATTTGTTCTTAACAAATAGAACGCGTTATATATTTCCATTCGATCTACCATCCAATTCAATATTTCAAATAATTTGCTGTATGATACGAGACAATTTAGATTATCTCGCATCTTGACTAACTTTTGAGTTAAGAAATTGTCTAAAACGACCTTAAGGTACGCGAGACTATAAAATTTGTATGCAACATGTATTATTGGATAGCCCCAATTTTTAAGTTGTGTAAAGGTGATTTAAATATAGTGCATCAATGAGGGTCAGTTGTTGAATATTCGCTTCATCTATTTTAAACCGATATTAACTTTAAACTCGATTTAGCTAGTTCAGCTGACTATTGAACAACTGACTTTAAATGTAATACATACTATTGTAATAATCACCTTTATACAACCCAGCCTTCATTTGTAACCTTGAACATGGACCTGTGCAGGATAAAATTAATGATTAAAACAAATTTATATCAGAAAATTTAAAACAAAAATTGACATTAAAAGATTCTTTAATAAAAATTTAATTGCATCGTTAAAGTGTTGAGGAATCCTAGTTTAAAATCACCTCATATTATACAAATCGTTTCCTCTCTTTGTACCCCTCACCAATAAAAATCCTTTTACAAATCTTTCTGTTTCTCTTCCCCTATCCGTGATTTAAAATTCTGCAAAGTTATAAACCCCCCGAATCGCTCACACATAAAATTCAGTTATGATAAATACATCCGGTGCGCATAATAGAGAGCATTTTCAGGAGAGGTGGGGGCGGTGGCAACGTATAATTTCACCGGGTTCGCATATTTGCGATCGGAGGGCGGCTTTTATTGTCGCGCGCATAAAACCCCATAAACGCGCCCGGATGGGGTGCATGCGTGACGTTTCTTTTCTACCCTTTTATTCCGCAAACCCTTCCTTGCGAGTCGAAAATTTAAACCGCCACATTTGAAGGTGCTACGTGCTGTGAGGCACCGAAGGGGATGGTAAAGTAATATGAATTGTAGGGTATTATTGGATTTGATATTATGTACTTTATTTTATTTATTTTATATACAATTTGTAATCGGTTAAAATGTAAAAATATTTTTTGTGCCAACATTATGAGACAACTGGATCTATTGGTCCATTGGTTCAAGTCCAAAACTTACTGCAGCTCATTGTCAAGCACGTCTGCGTTATGCACGGCATCATCTGAATTGAACATTGGAGCAATAGGGGTTTACTATATTCTCAGATGAGTCTAAAATATGCCTCTGTGGCAGCGATCGAAGAAGAAAAGTCTACCGGACACCAAGGGAGCGATTTGCTTCATTGAAGAGCGGACTGCATGACAAATTGTAATAAATTTGAACTGATATTAAAGCATTTTAAATTGTCTTTCAGACAATATAATATTATTTTTTTGGATCTGATGATAGTTTCTATAAAAATTATAATTAAAGTCAAATATTTACAGTGGGCCGATTTCTAGGCACGTAAACAAAATATTTTCGATAACTTAATTTTATGATTTCTAAGATAATTATCAAAAACTTCGTAAATCAGTTACATTGAACTATAGCTACAAATATCTTCTAAACGCTTACAGTAATCGATTTAGCAATTCAAATTACAATTAAAGTCAAATCTTTACAGATTTCTAGGCACGCAAGTGTACCTTAAGGTCGATAGCCAGTTACAAATACAATAAATACTATTAATATAGTTTACCAAAAGTCAACTTTTTTTGTCTCAAAAACTCTCATCAACTATAATAATTAATAGCGCCATCCCGCAGTCCTCCCCCATTTTAAGTGCAATTATACCGAGCCCCGGTGTGTGTTTCCTCGTTCAATTAACCCCGGCGGCGGTGGCGCGCGAGCACGGGGGGATGCGAACGACTCATCCTATCTCACTCCAGCACCGCCGCCCCCGACCCCAATATATTAAACCGCAAACATGCACTCCGCTGAAGGACTCTGCGGCCTCGACGGCACTCGTAATCGTCCCTCACAGCCTCGTTTTACAATCAACATTAATTACAGTTATTAAACGTGCGGTGCAGGGGGGCGGGTGCAGCCGCAGGACGGCCGGAATTTATCGCTCCGACAGTTTTATGTTCCGCCGTAAAAAAGCAATCATCTGGCGGAACGAGCGCGGTGCCGTTTTGAAATTATGGATGCCGCTTGTGAGAGTGATGTGGATGGAGGAGGTTTTTTTTAAAAATGTTGAACTATTGGCGATTCAAGCGGTTTTCTCCGAGTTCGTAGCTAAACAGCTGATCTTTGTTATTGTTTGATCAGCTTATTGCATTAAAATTACACGATTTCAGTCACTTCTACAGCAATAAGTGATTGTTAACATTAACAATCACATACATGAGAGTAGCAAGTTTCAAGATGTCTAATGAAAAGTTAAACTAAGAAAATCAAAAGTTTCCAAATTGAGAAATATGTGGTGTGTAGAAGGATGCTTTGCATAAATATTATAATTCTGAATTTCAAGAAAACAAATGTTATACATGCTTGTAGAAATTTCCTAAAAAGTGAATGAAGTCAACTGTTTTAACCAAAAACTTCATATTGACAGTGACACACTTACAATGTTTATTTTAAAACAGTTGATGAATATAATTCAAACTATTAAAAACAGAAGGCAGACATAGTTTGTTGATTTGACCCATCCACCCAGGGCTTGATCATACACAGACAAATAGACAAATGTCTAGGCCCCAGAGTTTTAAAGTGTCCGGTCACACATACCAGTTTGAAAATTATTAAAAAATTATCCATATTAAATATTTCGTTGTGTAGTCTATTTCTTGTAGGGGGCCGACAGGGAAATATATCTAGGGCCCCAAAGTAGGTTAATTCGGCCCTGCATCCATCCCACAACTTTGCCCATTGTTGTTTCCATATGATAATTATTTTAATAATTCGACTGTCCGCACAATATAAATTTGTCCAACAGAACATACTGGTTGTTCTACGAAGAGGTTTACTACTTTGTTCAACTATAAATTTTAAATAAAACCATACAAAATTGGTTTGTTGACTGATTTATCATGTAGAATATAAATAATTATTTATGAAATATAACATCACTGTTGTTGCCACAAGAGGCGGTCATGTAGCCTCTTGTGGCAACACTCATTCGTTGGAATGAGTGTTGCCACAAGAGGAATGTTGATTCCAAATAACCATGCATAATTATTGGTTCATGAATGTACAGAATAATAATTTTATAATATAGTAATTTACGTCTGCGAAATTTCTATTGAAACGTGTCGGAACGTTTTCTTTCACATCCAATTTCATACAAACCGCCCAAGCCCGCGGCGCGGGGGGCCGTGACAGCACGCGGTGAAGCGCAAAGAAAACGCGCCACGTTTTTGCGTGCGCGGCCTTTTTAAATAGCTTCCAGTCGATAACTGTCAGCGGTTAGAGGGGTGGGTGGGTTGAGCAATGTCTGGTCGACAGCTCGCAAGAAAAATGTTCGGTCGCGCCAAACAAATACAAAAAAATATTACCGACTCTATCACTCTCCGGCCCTTGTTTTTTTTTACACACAATGAATTGCTATAGGACCTAAAGGTGGTTTTAGACAAGACAATTTCTTAAGGTCGTTTTAGACAAGACAATTTCTTGACTCAAAAGTTAGTCAAGATGCGACAGAATCTAAATTGTCTCGTATCATACAGCAAATTATTTGAAATATTGAATTGGATGGTAGATCAAATGGGAAAATATACCGCATTCTATTTGTCAAGGACAAATTGTATGAGAGGAGGATATATGGATTCATTTCTTGAACAACTTTTGAGTTAAGAAATTATCTTGTCTAAAACGACCTTTAGCTCAAAAACTGTTCAAGAAATTAATTTATAGAATTTATATATATATATATATATATATATATATATATAATATACTCCCAAGAAGAAAGGAAACAGTGGTAATTGTAATTAAAACCTACAAAATTACAATATAATTCAAAATCTTTGAAATAAATTTTAATAACACTTTGAAAGTTATTGTGCTATAGGCAACTTTAGTAACACGAAGGCGGCCATTATGAATTACAAAAGATTTAATGGCCGACAAAAAAAGTAATGGCCGCCACAGTATAATTAGAGTTGCCTATAATACAATAAAACTTTCAAGTGTTATTGTATTATAGGTTTGTGATTATAGGCAACTCTAATATTACTGTGGCGGCCATTATTTTTTGTCGGCCATTAAATCTTTACTAATTCATAATGGCCGCCTTCGTGTCACTAAAGTTGCCTATAGCACAATTACGTTTTAAATTAAAAAACATATGTCCCAGTAATAATAAAGTGGGATTTATAGTGTAATTTTATTAGCACGCGCAATTCCTAAGGCACGATTTACATTGAGCTAGATTGCATATGCAATCGTTGAAAGTAAGCGATTTTGCCAAAAAGTTGCATCAGGTTTCATTGTAATACTTGTTTTAGTATTATTTACTGGGTGAAAATCCCGTCGTCTGGCGTCAATTTATTGCCAAGCCCTCTGAGCCCATGTGACTATTTGTATACTTATTCTTGTAATTTTTCAGTTTAACAACCCAAAATACTATGAATACAACTATTCATAGTATTTTGGGATACACATTTCATACTTCGTAGGGGATAAGTATAACTATTTGTGAATATATTCAGAGTAATTTAATAAAATTTTGGAAACTACAAACTGAGTTAAAATAGTTTCTATCCCCAGATCAATATCGGAATTATAATCTAGTACTTTCAATATTTGCTTCAATCCTCCTTTTATATTATCAAGTAATCAATTATCCGGATAAAGATCAGTATTCTCTTCATTACATCATTACTATACCTTACACGATGAGTAATAATGAATGGCAACATTTTAGAATAATGAATATTTTAAACATATTATCGTACAGTAATACTGTCATTATTTTTAAATATTGACAGTAATATTGATCGTGTAAGGTGCCTTATAAATAATAATTTGAATTGAAGACGGAAAAACAAAGAAAAATGGGTCGATAGCCAAAATAAAGATTGATTATATATATGTATATATATATATATATATATATATATATATATATATATATATATATGTATATATATATATATATATATATATATATATATATATATATATATATATATTGAATTGTTAAATCGATTACTGTGAGCGTTTAGAAGATATTTGTAGCTAAAGTTCAATGTAACTGATTTGCGAAGTTTTTTGATAATTATCTTAAAAATCATAAAATATAGTTTTTAATTATTGAAAATATTTTGTTTTCGTTTGGAACTGACCTAAATATAAAAAACTGTGATGAGAAGGACCTAGTGGACCAATTAAAAAACAGAGTTTCCTGACCATTTGGGGTGGTGCAACAAAAAAACGTTTTTGTTTTATAGTAAATTTTTGAGTTTTTACTCGAAATTGTCTATCCAACGGGCTCAAGTGGTAGGATATTGATAAGGCAATTTTAATTTTATTTTTCATCACTTCTTCGGTTTTACTGCACTTTTTATAACAATATTTTTGTGGAATCTTCATTGAAATTGAAAGCCCTACAAAATTAGGACTTTATATCGTGAAATAAAATTTTCCTAGTTAAAATAATTTACCAAGCCCTGTAGCTTTCCCGGTTCCATTTCAAATAATCTTGACATTTTTCTCGATATCTAGACTATATTTCCAATCAATCGACATGTGATTTAATGCCAAGTCATTTCTGGGACAGTCCCATAGATATAGATTCTTATCACTTATATAATTTATCATTTGACGGGTTTGTCTTTTGTTTTAGGAAACCAATACTATACTAAAAACGAAAAACTATTATTAAGATTTTCATTTGGCTCAAAATTGTCTATCCAATAGCCTAAAATTCATCTTGATTGGACAATTTTTATTTTATTTTTCTTCGACTTTACTGCCAAAAGGGTATACTTGTAGGATATGGATCGAGAATCTTCGCCTGCGGTATGGTAAAAGTATAAGCTTACTGCATAGAAAGGTTTGCGATATCTGATACAAAATTATATACTACTGATATCTGTCGCCACCTTTAAGCTGGCCATACACGTTCCGGTATACCGGAGATGTTTACCTGCGCAAAGACCTGTACAGGTAAACCGGAGCGTGTGTGTGGACAAGTTGGGTAAAACTGCACAGGTTTAGTGACCTGTACAGGTGACCGGAGAAGAATCAGCCGGCCATACACGTTCCGGTAAACCGGAGAGGTAAACCTATCGGTTTTCCTCTCCGGTATATCTGCACACACACAGTAGGGTAAACAGTACTGGGCTACATATGTGTCGTTTTGTAATAAAAAATATAGTATATAGTAGTTCCGGGAATAATGTCGAGATTATTTCAAGTTAAACCGGAAAAATTACAGGAATTGAAATAAATTTGGAAATAAAAAAATGAAATTTGGAAACATTTATTTCATGCTAAAAAGTCGTGTTTGGCCTCATTTTGTAGGTATTTTAATTCCAATGAAAATTCCGAAAAAATATTGTTATAAAAAGTGCACTGTTTTGGGGGTAAAGCCAATGGAGCACTCGCCTTCGGGTAGAAAGAATCGAATTTTGATTCTTCTCCGGTCGCCCGTACAGGTCACTACGCCTGTGCTGGTTTACCGAAACTTGTCCACACACACGCTCCGGTTTGCCTGTGCAGGCGTACCTCTCCGGTACAGGTCAACGCGTATTGCTGGCTCCAGATACTGTGCAGGCAAACCGGAGTGGAAAACCGTCCGGTTTACCTCTCCGGTATACCGGAACGTGTATGGCCGGCTTTAGGGGTGCAGTAATAAATGCATGCAGAGCGGTAGTGCTGGCGTCGCCGCCTTTTTTTTCCGTTTTGTTTGTTCGTTCGCCGCAGTATGGGGTTGAGTTACATTTAATTAATTTAAATTAAACAACGGGGGCGCGGACGTAAACGTCGTCTGGAGTGACACATTGTAGCGGATGCCGTTTTGTGCGCTTTGCAACGGAACAATGCGTCCCATTTGCGGCCGTCCTTTTTATATGTGCATTTTCCGCGACTTGTGTGCGCCGGAAATGCCCAGCGAGACAAACAGCCCTTACAAATAAAAGAATTCTAATTATTGTGCTCGATTGTACGTACTAGTTGAGTTTTAGTTTGTTATGTAAATTTCCCCCAGAGCGACCTACTTTTTTCTACTACAATACTACTTTTTTTTTGTAACTTTCCGAATACACCACTGATGTAAAGGAAGGTCAATACCTTCCTTTACATCAGTGGTGTATTCGGAAAGTTACAAAAAAAAAAGTAGTCCTGTAGTAGAAACTGTTTGTCTCGCTGGGCATTTTTTTATCGAAAACGCCTTCACGTTTTCTAACTAAGATTGCAGAAATATGCGATAACTTTCCAGGAAAAAAATACACCAGAAGGAAGGTATTGTTGTCGCAAGATTTTGTGTGAATTCATCCTCACTAGCTGAGCTACACTGACGAGATCTAATAAGATCGAAATCTAGATATGTAGATTGCTAAGAGGTGGATTCACACTTATATATGTAAAAATATTTCAGTTTTCGTTACGTTTTATGCCCAAAATTGTTGAAATAAATATATATGTCTGCCTGTCTGTCTGTTTGTTTGTCTGTCTGTTTATGAACAATATTTCTAGAAAACGACACCACAGATTGCCAACAAATTTGCGGACATTATATGGGACGATCCAGTGAAAATTTGAGCACAATCGGTTCACTAATAGCGAAGAAAACACGATACGAAGACTTCTGTAATTGTTATCCTGTCCATCCAGGGAATTTTTAACAATCTGCGGTATGCCCACATGTTAAAAGTGTCTTACACATTGCATCAGTTGGCGTTCATGCCTCTACTCAGTAAAAATGAATGTTGAAGACATAGCATCACAGCAGTCTGAATCTGATGGAGATTTGTAGGTACATACTGCTCAAGACTGCTCGTAATTGCTCTTCTAGTTTGTTCTATACGGCTTGCAATGTCTGTTGATAAATGGGACTATCATTTACGTGAGTTCCCAGATATTTATACGAGTTGGGGTGTAAGGCTAGTTCGCGTCCGTAGTAGAATACTACACGTGCACCCTGGATAACGCTAAATGAACTAGCACAACTGGCGATTAATCAATTCTATTATCTCCTGGTCTAAACAAATCGCAATGCCTAATTCGAAACCAAAATGGTCCTCTAAAGGGCCAACTGACTAGAAAAAAAACTGGGTTTGTCCGAATTTACTAGTTATTATAGAGAGCATTAGTAGATGCAAATGCCAGATTTTACATAAAAAGCCATACGCTAAATAAAAAATAAATTTACGAGTTTACCCGCTCAAAAATCTTGTTCCCTATCTTAAGAATCAGCTGTGTGGTTATTGGCTTCTTACTCATGTTACGGGTACCCCTTCAACGAATTACCACCAACAACAAGAAGACGCTGGTTCTAATGTTATATAAACAATACCATAAAAATATTGCTGATACAAATAGCACGATATTTACTATCGCCATACATTTGCACCAGCATTTTACAAATCTAATTACTATTTAATATCAATCAGCATAAAGGTCGTTTTAGACAAGACAATTTCTTGACTAAAAAGTTAGTCAAGATGCGAGACAATCTAAATTATCTCGTATCATACAGCAAATTATTTGAAATATTGAATTGGATAATGTATGGAAAAATATAACGCGTTCTATTTGTCTAGGACAAATTGCAATATAAATTCATTTCTTGAACAACTTTTTAGCTTAGAAATTGTCTTGTCTAAAACGACCTTTAATTGCATGGGAGGAGGATATATGAATTCATTTATTGAACATCTTTTGAGCTAAGATATTGCCTCATCTAAAACGACCTTTAGCTAAGTCAGCACTTTTGCATAGCCGATACAATGTTCAATAAATAAGATAAACCATGTAAATATCAGTGTTCATCCTTAGTTCTCACAAACGAGCCTTTCATGCGTGAGTGAGAAAATATTATTCCTCAAACTTAATCTCAATTAAAGGTCGTTTTAGACAAGACAATTTCTTAGCTCAAAAGTTGTTCAAGAAATGAATTCATATTGCAATTTGTCCTAGACAAATAGAACGCGTTATATTTTTCCATACATTATCCAATTCAATATTTCAAATAATTTGCTGTATGATACGAGACAATTAAGATTGTTTCGCATATTGACTAACTTTTGAGTCAAGAAATTGTCTTGTCTAAACCGACCTTAAGGAAAGAATACAATTATTAAACCGACCTTAAAGGTCGTTTTAGATAAAACAATTTCTTAGCTCAAAAGTTGTTCAAGAAATTAATTCATATATCCTCCTCCCATACAATTTGTCCTTGATAAATAAAAAGCGTTATATCTACCATCCAATTCAATATTTCAAATAATTTGCTGTATTATACGAGATAATTTAGATTGTCTCGCGTCTTGACTAACTTTTGAGTCAAGAAATTGTCTTGTGTAAAACGACCTTAACTTTTGAGTCAAGAAATTGTCTTGTCTAAACAGACCTTAAGGAAAGAATACAAGTATTGTATCTCTCGAATTCACTAAATCAGTTGTTTATTTGGTTACCATGGGTAAGAGCCCAATCTGCTTTATTATAACCAGCCTTATAATAATAATAAATCAAATACTTATGGTAACCAAATAAACAACGGATTCAGTGAATTCGAGAGATACAATACTTGTATTCTTTCCTTAAGATCTGTTTAGACAAGAAAATTTCTTGACTCAAAAGTTAAGGTCGTTTTACACAAGACAATTTCTTGACTCAAAAGTTAGTCAAGATGCGAAATAATCTTAAGGTTAAGGTGTTTTTACACACTAAATCCCCTGGGGTCTATAGACCTTTTTTAACAAGAATAAGAAAAAAAATCAAATATATAGTTATTATGCACTTGTATATAATATTAAAAGACAAAATATCAACTTTACAATGAGTATATTAACTTTATACTCTCCTCACTACCTCCATACTCTTCTAATAATTGCTTTCTACCATCCAATATTAATTAAACACATTAATTTGCCAGCGGGTGCTGACAATAATGGAGGCGCGTATGTTCGCGTGGGGAGAGACGGTAGCCCGGCCTCCGCGCCGCTTCTGATGGGGTCGGTAAATTCGTTAGCGCCCTAATTGGATTCCAGCGCGCGCACGCCAGCGCTTCATCTCGTCCGCGTTATTAATAATATTACATTATACATGCACGTCTCCCCTCCCCAATACCGTTGTAATTGACACCCGCCATCCCCCCGACAACTTGAGGTTTTCGCTGCTCAATTTACCAGCACTAATGAAAGACTCAAGAGGTTACATGTGTAAAAAATGTTAGCTATCAGCTTTAATTATTCGTACAACCTTCTCGTATATATTCTAGTATTTACTATTGTAGAAACCAGCTCAGTTTGGTTAGAGGCGTCGTCCGTCTCGTATTGAGCATTAGGGAACCTGAGTTCGATCCCCAGAGGGGAGCGAACTTTCGCGAATCACTTTTTAGAGGTTTTCTGTGAAGTTAACCTGATGATTAAACTTTTCTAAGCTTCTCCCGTGACTATATATAATATATATATATATATATATATATATATATATATATATATATATATATATATATATAATATATATATATAAATATATGACTCTTCTATTAGGACTACCCCTCTTTGGCTTTGGCACAATGGAGGATACTTTTGTAGCGTTTAAGGAATTTTTTTTTGAAATTTTGCATTTATGCTTTTTGCAGCTTTATCAGTAACTTTAGAGCAATTATAATTTAAATTTGATAAGTCTGTTTTGGATTATCTATCCAATGAGCCCAAACTCGATTTGTTTGGAAAAAAATAGTTTTTTATGTTTGCACTTTTCCGGCAGTACACTGACAGTTGTCTTTTTTCTCTATGATGAATATCATGTTTCGCGCTTTTCCGGCTTTTCACATGTCCACAGCTTTTCCCACCGGAGCCTTAGTGCCCGTTATATTTTTCCCGTCGTCTAGAAGGATGGCGTTTTCCGTTACAATTTTCCCAACCATCTGCCTACGTCTTATATTTAAAATTGAAGTAAATTTAATGCTCTATAACTTTGTCTTTGACACTTTGTCTTTGACACTTTGTCTTTGACACTTTGTCTTTGACACTTTGTCTTTGACACTTTGTCTTTGACACTTTGTCTTTGACACTTTGTCTTTGACACTTTGTCTTTGACACTTTGTCTGAGAAACGATCGTATACATTATAATATAAAATTGAGTAGCGCTTGCGATTGGAGCTTTGATGACACCTTTTGTTTAATTATTCAGTGTTTCCAATAGAGAGAATTTAAAGTAACTACATTCCCTAGATTATTGTTGCTATAACAACCAATTCTTATGGGGCCAATAGCTATTGATGCATTTATGGAACGTTGGTGAATATAGGAGTTGTTAACGTTGAAATTTGTCAATTTTTGAATTTGTCAAAATTATCAAACATCATGATGGCCAACTTTGAAACTGTTATTTAATCTGATTGCCATGATATTCCAGCATTCTGTTTAAAAAAATAATACCTTCCTTTACATCAGTGATGTATTCGGAAAGTAAAAAGGTATTCGAGAAATTTGCATTAATAAATTTAAAAAATAATTCATTTTGACACAACAAATTATGCCAATAATTTTATATCATAACCATTTACTGATAAACAATTATTCCCCTACTTTTTTATCAATTTTTTTTATTCTTTTTTTATTTATCGAAGCAATTTTCAAGTACACAGTATGATTACAAAATTAAAATCGTTGTATAACAACGTTAAATATTTTTACTCCCTAGGGAATAAAAGTGATATTTCATCAGACCAAAATCACATCAGCTGACCAACCAGCTAAAACCGATGAGCATTAGCCACAGTTTACTAAAAACCGTATAGATCGTGTATCACGGGTAATAACCCACAACACCATAAAACACTTTACAACCACCAATTTTCCGCGTTATTTATGGCCCCTCCTCGCATTTGTATTTTTCATGCACGCCAGCCACCATTAAGTGCCCTGTGCAAACAGGCGACTGGGGTAATAACCTGGTGGGCCTTCACGATGAAAATTAAATGAGGCGAGAGTTTATCGGGTTGGGAAAAGTTTTCGGGGAAATTGGCCGGCGTAACAGAAGCACATTGCATGCCTCTCCCTCTCATTCCAGGGCTTGACTTGATGCAGAATGGGCATTAGGGACAGGATGACGTGAACACATTTGCCCGCTTGCGGAATGGAAATGCAATGAGGCGTACTACTATACTGTTACGACTGTGAATTAATTTTTTACTTTAATTTTGTAAGTGCCTGTTGTTGGGTTTAATTAAACTTAACTGGAAGAAATTGTTGGGTAAACATGTTAAAAGAAATGTGGTATTCTATATAAATCAAAGACATTATTATATTATTAATCCCTATAATAGAGGAAGATTAATGTGAGGGTGTGAAAGCAGAGTGGGTGGGAGACTGCAGAAAGCTGAATGAATGGTTATGCGAGGATGGGGAAGGCGTGAAAATCTGCAGGAGGCTGACGTGGGAGAGGAAAGTGGCAAGGGCAAAGGGAGCGGCGATAGATGGGGGTAATTAGTAATTTTTGGCGGAGTAGTACTTTTATTTATATTGTATTTTTTTTTTTTGATGTGGAGGGGCAGTGAGGGAAATGCCAATAAAGGTCTTTTTTTTTTAAATAGAGGAAGATATATTTATTGTAACATACATACATACAAGAGGCCATCGAACGTGGTCTTTCAGACTAGCCATTTTCCAATTACATAAAATTTGCCAAGCCCTGTAGCTTTACCGGTTCTATTTATAACAATCTCGACATTTTTCCCGCCATCTAGACTATATTTCAAATCAAATTACTTAGTTTCGGTGCCATGTCACTGCTATGACGACCCCTTCATTGACGCAACAGTTTTGGCAATTTTACCGATTCAGCCTAGCCCTATAATATATTTCCCGCCATACATAAATGAACACCCAGTAAACACTGATATATTTTAATGAAATTTTCAAAAACCGTGTATTTTTCGATATAGATAGATAGATATATTTATTGATGTCAATATGCTATACAGCATTTACATAAGTCAATTACAATTACAAACAAGATGAGAAATGAGTTACATAGTTATATGATAAAATAATTAAAAGTACACATTAAAGTTTATAATAAATATAGACATTTACAGGGTGTTCATTTATTTATGGCGGCGAGTATATTTTCAAAAATAATCAGTGTATCAAATACCAAAAATAACCTTTTTAGTAAAACATATATAAGTGTGAATCCACCTCATAGCAATCTAGATTTAGATCTTATTAGATCTCGTCAGTATAGCTCAACTAGTCAGGATGAATTCACGCAATATCTCGAGTGGTTTTATACAAAAATGTTACAACTAACCCCGTAGGAGGAAAGTTAAATGCCATCTGGCGGCACCACATCAAATAGCAATGCACACCTCTATGGTAATAACCGTCAACATGCTCATGCCATCAGGATCACCGGGTAGTGCCCTCTATAGAATAATATTCCAACAGAGTGCTTGAGATATCAGCACAAGGCCAATCTTATAAAACATATATAAGTGTGAATCCAAGCCTTAGCAATCTACATATCTAGATTTCGATCTTATTAGATCCATAGAGAGCACTACCCGATGATACTAATGGCATGAGCATGTTGACTGTTATTACCACATGGGTGTGCATTGCTAATTGATGTGGTGCCGCCAGATGGCGTTTAACTTTCCTTCTAGGGGGTTAGTTGTAACAAACCTTTTTGTATTAACTCTTATGGATATTTTTTTTTGTATCTGTATGCCGGTGAGTTTAGATATTTAATATGGAATATTCAACCATATTTTTGTCAATTATTTTCACCGCCCCAGCATAATATAATTAATCCTCTGTCAAACAATTGTAATCGTACATTTAATTTGTAATTCACATCGGCGTTATCGGGTTCAAACGGCCAGAGAATAATGCCCCTCCAGGTGCGGGTATGCGAAAATCGAGCCAATTAGTGCGTATGGTAATTGCCCGTTGTGTGCGCATGAAGGGCTTGAAATTGAAGCCGGAGAAAAACTCGCATGGCCGTAGAAAGGTGAATGTTAAATTCGCACGTTACGTATTACAGAAACATAACAGCAGCGGGTTAATTACGCACAGCATGAAAACTCGCCAAATCGCTTTTTAATCTCGCATTGAATATTTATTCGCTTAATAAAACGCCTGTGAATATACCAAATGAATTCATCACACACACGATTAAGCAGAAACAGAGAATGAAATTAAATAGACGGAATATTTACCAACTGTTTTTTTTTTTGTAGTATTGTTTACAGTTATAAATGAATTGTAACAAATCAATTTATTTATAACTGGTCATTGAAATAACACACAGTTAAAGGGCTCGTATCTTTCTGACGTGTGTTATTGCAATTGTTTGATATTCTTCTTTAGTTTTATAAAATTTGCAGTAATAAACGCTGGCGTTGGAAACAAAATCCACATGTACACTAGAAAATAAATTTGAAAGCGCGTTTAGTTTAAAACGCGCTTTTAAATTTGTTTTTGTACTCATATCCTAAGACAAGTCATTTCCCGC
The DNA here is from genome assembly GCA_963942505.1 of Lordithon lunulatus. Taxonomy (NCBI): domain Eukaryota; kingdom Metazoa; phylum Arthropoda; class Insecta; order Coleoptera; family Staphylinidae; genus Lordithon; species Lordithon lunulatus. The sequence goes on from OZ012666.1 coordinate 71,055,903, forward strand.
ATAGTTTTGGGTGCGGGAAATACTACTTCCCGCACTAGTGCGAGAAGTAGCCAGTGTTGCCAACTTAAAATTCGGTACCAATGTAGATGTGTATTTATAAATATGAAAATGCATGCAAGCACAGCGTACACCTATTATACTTCAAATAGCATTAAAAATTACCGATATGGTACTGAATAAATACAATTTTGAAGAAAATATAGACTGTAAATTATATGTAATTGGTAGTGTGACATAACCTATTTGTCACAACAACTTTAAATAAATATTAAGCATTTATTCGGTCAAAAAATAAGATATTTTTCATTATTCGTGCGATACGACCGTTTCCCGAATGAGTTTACAGCACGAGGCGTTTAGCGAATTTGCCTTCCTGCACTAATAATGTAAATTACTATTATTGTCTTCACTTGGGGATTACATTGGCAGTTTTGACATTTTTAACATATTTGACATATTTGAAATTTTTAACATATTTGACATATTTGACATATTTGACATATTTGACATATTTGACATATTTGACATATTTGACATATTTGACATATTTGACATATTTGACATATTTGACATATTTGACATATTTGACATATTTGACATATTTGACATATTTAACATATTTGACATATTTGACATATTTGACATATTTGACATATTTGACATATTTGACATATTTGACATATTTGACATATTTCCCACATTATTTTTGTTCAAATTATTATATAAAATTAATTATATTTATATTATTAATTGATATCACTATAAAATGTATAGTAAAATCAATGAATAACAGAAATATAATTAATTATATTTATATTATTCATTGATATCACTATACATTTTATAGTAATATCAATGAATAATATAAATATAATTAATTCTATATAATAATTTGAACAAAAATAATGTGGGAGGTTGTAAAAAAAATCATTACGTTATATGCTTAAAATAGTCGAAATAAACTCGATTTTTGCGATATCTGTGTGTCTGTATGTACGTCTGTCTGTGAAAAAAAATTCCGGGAAAACGGCACAACGAATTGGGACCAAATTTGGAATTTACCCGGGACGATTCCGTGAATATTTGAGCAAAATCGGTAATTTGGAAAGTCGTGTTGTGTGCCCACATCAGATATTTGTTGTTAAATCACTATTGTTTAAACTATTCCAAAAAGAGTGTTATCCTATGGAAAATATATGCCAGCGAAGGTGGGGCGGGTGGGCGGCCCCTACCAACCCAACTATGCCCGTCCACTATTTCAAACGACTTGAACTATGCATTACATTATTTTTCACATATATATTTGTAATTAAATCTTAAATTAAAAAATGAAATTAATTGAATCATAGAAAATAATGGATAGCAGTGTAGTGCAGAGTTCAAGTCATTTGAAATAGTGGACGGGCATAGTTTGGTTGGAAGGGGACGCCCGCCCACCCCACCTTCGCTCGCATAGTTTTTTCATTGGATACAGGTGTTTTATATTGTTTAAACTATTCCAAAAAGAGTGTTATCCTATCGAAAAACTATGCGAGCGAAGGTGGGTGGGCGGGTGTCCCCTACCAACCAAACTATGCCCGTCCACTATTTCAAACGACTTGAACTATGCACTACACTATTATCCGTTATTTTCTATGATTAAATTAATGTCATTTATTCATTTAAGTCTAATTAAAAAACTATATGTAAAAATAATGTAATGCATAGTCTTAAATTAATAAATGACATTAACTTAATCATAGAAAATAACGGATAATAGTGTAGTGCATAGTTCAAGTCGTTTGAAATAGTGGATGGGCATCGTTTGGTTGGTAGGGGCCACCCGCCCACCCCACCTTCGCTCGCATAGTTCTTCCATAGGATAACACTCTTCTTGAAATAGTTTAAACAATGTAAAACATCTATATCCAATGGAAAAACTATGCGAGCAAAGGTGGGGTGGGCGGGTGGCCCCTACCAACCAAACTATGCCCATCCACTATTTCAAACGACTTGAACTATGCACTACACTATTATCCGTTATTTTCTATGATTAAATTAATGTCATTTATTAATTTAAGACTAAATTAAAAAAATATATTTGAAAAATATTGTAATGCATAGTTCAAGTCGTTTGAAATAGTGGACGGGCATAGTTTGGTTGACATATTTGACATATTTGACATATTTGATATATTTAACATATTTAACATATTTAACATATTTCTCATATTTGACATATTTGACATATTTGACATATTTGATATATTTGACATATTTGACATATTTGACATATTTGACATATTTGACATATTTGACATATTTGACATATTTAACATATTTAACATATTTAACATATTTGGCATATTTGACATATTTGACATATTTGACATATTTGTCATATTTGACATATTTGACATATTTGACATATTTGACATATTTGACATATTTGACATATTTGACATATTTGACATATTTGACATATTTGACATATTTGACATATTTGACATATTTGACATATTTGACATATTTGACATATTTGACATATTTGACATATTTGACATATTTGACATATATGACATATATGACATATTTGACATATTTGACATATTTGACATATTTGACTTATTTGACATATTTGACATTTTAACATTTTTAACATTTTTAACATTTTTAACATTTTTAACATTTTTAACATTAACATTTTTAACGTTTTTAACATTTTTAACATTTTTAACATTTTTAACATTTTTAACATTTTTAACATTTTTAACATTTTTAATATTTTTAACGTTTTTAACATTTTTAACATTTTTGACATTCGGAAAGAAATAAACAACCAGATTTCGCGATATTTACAATTTGAAAATCTACATTTTCCTTAAAATATTTTCTCTATTAAATTGTTTCATAATTTTTTCCCTATTTGCAAAGTGATTTCCTTGAATTTTAAGCAATTTTCATGAGCTTAACTTCTTTGTTTACAGCTTCACAATATCATTATATAGGGCTGTGCCAAATTATGTCTATATTTAAGCCGCTTTCGTTTATCGTTCGGGAGATGTTCTGGACTAGTCTTACACCAGGTTTCTCCAATGAATCTTAAAGCTCGTCTTATATATTACCACGTCTTAAATTTTTATGCTGTTGCACCAAACATATGTAGATCTTACTTAGTCTTACAATTTAAGATCGTCTTATCGTTTTAAGATCCGTTTTTTATTTGGTGCAACGCTTTAAGACCGTCTTATTATTATTAAGACGTTCTTAAACTAGTTAGTAGGAGAAACCGGTCGTTAGAACCTTATTGGGAGCATTCGATTTATGTAGAACCGATGTCGAAAGAGCTACTATATATTATAGCAACGCCACAAGTACAGAAAATATAGTTAGATATATAAGCATCAGCCGCAATCTTTCAGCCCTATTTAATCCTATTTTATTAGAAACATTTTTCTACTTGACAAACATTACAATAGAACGCAGACTTGTTTAGCATAATTCCGACAATTTATAGCGAATTCCGCGTATCCTCTCCAGCCCCATAAATTGGGCTTTCTTTCATAAACCCCGTCGGATTTAAAAGGCGCGCCCCCTGAAATTGCCAAACACGTGTACCCTTCCCGGACGCGCGGAGACTGATGCCCGCGATAAATAAACCAGAGAGCCCCATCCCCGGCGCGCGTGTGATAAAGAGGCCCCGCGCGCGCGTCTATCGGGCGCGTCCATCGCATTTAGGGCTCGCGAACACCTAAAACGCGGGAGGGGGGTTTTTTGATAAAACACCGACGATTAATATGGACAACATTTGTGCGCCGGGAACAAAAAAGTGGGCCATTTATCACCTACCTTGATATGCGTGCTGTCCACCAGCTGCCAGTTGCTGAAGAACCAGACGAGCACCCATGCTGCACCCAACTTCCACAAAAAGAGAGAAAAATAAGATTAAATTGGTGCGTCTTGCAATTTCATACAAGAATAATAAATAAATATACAATTATCCGAATCAAGGAAATTATTAAATCACTGCCATATATTCTAATCAAATTCAACAACTCTTGGTTTAGATTTTTCTAAAGTTGTAGTTTGAAACTAAAATTATTAATTTACTTTATATTAAATTTATGAGATATAATAAAAGAACATAGTGGTAGCCATGATAAAACAACTGCTAATTTAAAGACAGTTGTTTATGGCTACTATGATTGAATTCTTATATATTTCATATATAAGTGTGAATCCACCCCTTAACAATCTACATATCTGGATTTCGATCATATTAGATCTCATCAGTGTAGCTCAGCTAGTGAGGATGAAGAGGTGGATTCACACTTATATATGTTTTATAAGATTGGCCTTGTGCTGATATCTGAAGCACTCTGTTGAAATATTATTCCATAGAGGGCACTACCTGATGATCCTGAATGGCATGAGCATGTTGACGGTTATTACCATATGGGTGTGCATTGCTAATTGATGTGGTGCCGCCAGATGGTGTTTAACTTTCCTCCTAGGGGGTTAGTTGTATCATTCTTATATATTCCCTTGTTTCGTTGTAATACCCTGATGTGTTTAACCATATGGAATTTTCCATTAAAATCAAGTGTAGCTATTTATTTCAAGTGTAGATACTGACCCCGTATTCACCAACGTTCCATAAATCAATAGCTATTGAAGTATTTTGTGTAGCAACAATAAATATAGTATCATTTTAAAATGTATAAAATTGACAATTCTCCAGTTTATTGTATATCAACCTGTTTTTTATTTTATATATATATATATATATATATATATATATATTATATATATATATTTGAGAGTTGTCAATTTAACATATTTTAAAACGACTTGTAAAATTATCCCAAAAAACTTTATATACAGGTTGTCCCTAAAGTATGGAATAAATTCGATAACAAATTTATTTATGTTTTTTGCAAAAATTGCTCGGACACGTCGATTTTTAATTTATATATATATATATATATATATATATATATATATATATATAACATTCTGTTTGGTAGAAACAATATTAGGGAAAGATAATTGTTTTATATATATATATATATATATATATATATATATATATATATAAAACAATTATCCATCTGTCGAAATCGGCGGCGTTTCCTCGATAGCAAAGTAAAATTACGGACGCGAGAGCTCCAAGGCTCTCTCTCCTTATTGAATTTACATCGATGCACCCGCGCGCGCTCCCTTCCTTTTTTTCCCGTGCTCTTTTTCGTGGCGCGCCGGAAATATCCTGCTGCTCCGCTCCCGTAATATGCGCTACGTGCGCCACGACGCCGAACGTCGGACTCCTTTCCCGTCCATAATGGCATTATTATTGATTCATGCAGCCCCCCCGCACGCTGGGAAGAATCAAAACATTCATAGCCATGAAAACACGATGCTGAAGAGTTTAGCTTTTGTTTTACTACCTTTAAGCTCGGTTGTATAAAGACGAGTTAACTATAGTTCGTGATTATATTTTTCGATTTTGCATACATTGTTATAATAATAATAATAAACGTTTATTGTCCAACAGATGACTCCAATTAGAGGACAACAATATATCATACAAATATCACCGATTAGAAGTTATCATTGAATTATGCCAGAGTTCAATTGCGGATTCGTGATTTGTGAGGACTCTAATTCAAGTATTATAATCGTATTTATTCCTAGCGTAGGAAAGAAGTTAAATTTCTTTTTACTGTAAAATCATATCCTTGGTTTTCACCCAATATATTAAAAATATATACTATTTACATTAACACATTTCTTTCTGTGAAAGTACGATTTGGGAATGTGTGTAAAATGGAAGGGTTGGGCTGATATGCCAAATAAAGGTATTGAATGGTTTTGGCGTTTACTACGTGGTAATTCATTTTAAATAAAGGAGATGAATAAAACTACTATGTTTTTTACCACTTATTTATAAATAAGTGGTAAAAAACATAGTAGTTTTATTCATCTCCTTTATTCCAAATAAAGGTCTTTTTTTTTACTATTTACATTATTATTTTCTAAGATGATACAACTAACCCCCTAGGAGGAAAGTTAAACGCCATCTGGCGGCACCACATCAATTAGCAATGCACACCCATATGGTAATAACCGTCAACATGCTCATGTCATCAGGATCACTAGGTAGTGCCATCTATGGAATAATATTATAAGAGAGTGCTTGAAATATGAGTACAGGGCAAATGCACGGCAATTGTTAAATTTAGATCAAAGTATGCTTAACGTTCTTGCCAATAATAATAATAACAGCTGCAGAACTTTGATATTCAATTGATGGAAACAGTTGACGAATGTGGTCCGTATTGTAGTAGCCCGACTACTCGCCTGTTTCACCTATTACGCGTAGAATCAATTTTTTTTATTGCAGTGTCAATTGTTTAAATTATAAATTACTAGTTTATTTCAAAAAATGTGCGTGGTGGGGACCCCAAGATGAAAACTACGCATTTCAACTGTTATCTATTAAAAAAACAATGTGTGGCAACTGTTTTAGATCAAACTATGCTTAACATTGTTACTGATAAAAATAAAAAAACAGTTGACGTTCCATAAATGTAGCAATAGCTATTGAACCCATAAATATCTGTTGTTATAGCAACAAGAAATACATTATCTATTGAATGTAGTTACTTTAGATTTACTCTATTGGAAACACTGAATAATTAAACAAAAGGTATCATCAAAGCTCTATTCAAGGTGTTAGGCTCATTACGTCACAATAACATATACATTCAATAACTTATGGGACCTATTAAGTTTATAGGATGTTGGTGAATACGGACATAAAAGTATTTTTAAATCAATTTAAAACATCAACGTTCATTAAAATCCCTATATGATGCTACAGAAATGTTACAATCCCCGCTGCGCTCCAGCTCATTCCTCTATTGTTGTTATTTATTAATTTTTAATAACGCCGCGCAGCCGGTGGCGGTTGCCCGGCTCTCGCAAGGGGCTCACGTATTTGCCATGGCGATAAATTACATTGGGAGCATGAGCGGGCGAGCGGCGGGGGCGGCAACGAAGCAACACACTTTTATTCCGCAATATAAATCGCGGGCGCCGCCATAAATAACGGACAATTGCGCCAATAATATCGGGTGGCCGGGAAAATTATTAACCGTCCGATGGCTCGGGTAAATAGAGTCGAGAGCGACCCGGCTGTGGGTGGTGGGGTTACCTCAAGCGGCGGCGACACAAGCGCACAATGCATATGGCGCCAGCAAGAATAACATTATATAAATAGCATGAAAACTAGCAACACTAATTTTTTATTGTGACTATTATATAGAAGACTACGCTCTCAAACTATTTTCTATTGCAAACAATACACGGCAACTTTCAAATTTAGATCAAAGTATGTATTGAAAATTATGTGTGGCAACTGTCAATTTTAGATCATAGTATGCTTAATATTGTTATTAATAAGAATAAAAGTTGAATATCGTAGAAGAACATAGAAGACTACGCTCTCAAACTATTTTTTATTGCAAACAATATACGGCAACTTTCAAATTTAGATCACAGTATGTATTGAAAATTATGTGTGGCAACTGTCAATTTTAGATCATAGTATGCTTAACATTGTTATTAATAAGAATAACAGTTGAAGAGCGTTGTTTTTATTCATAGATACAGTTGAATAACGTAGTCTGTGTAGTAGTCCTCTGTTCCGCGCTGTTTGTATTTTAGGTTAAAGTGTTCGGCATTTGTTTAAACAATCGGTAACTTTTGTTTATCTCAAAATGAAAGCTTCTTCCAATCAAAATAATATATACATTACACATCGAGACAAACTAATTGTACGTCCCTTATTTAGTCAGTCCTAGTTTTCCGCTCCCCCGCCGTGTGTGTCACGTCTGTCCGTTTTTCTGCCTGAATTGCGACCGTGTATGTATATGTGTATGTATGTGTGTGTGTTTAACTCACACACACACACACACACACATACATACACATATACATACACGGTCGCAATTAAAGCGCGGCGGGGCGGTTGTTTAAACATTCCGCGCACGCCGAATGCAAATGCCGCGGTGGAGTAACAACGCGGCCGGGAATTTGCAACAAAAAAAAAATCAGCGAGCAACGAGCACAAAATACAGCGCGCGTGTTACCAGAAAGCACCGTGCCAGGGCGGCTTATCAACTAACGCAATTACGAAGTTGGTAATTGTAAGTTACGAGGCCGCGGCAGCCTGAAATGAATTCATTTTTTGGTGAAGGCGCCGGGTAAGGCTAATGGAAACTTTGTGAAACACAAAGCACTTAAGCGATGATTTTAGATGTGATCTTATTTAGGTGTTCGGCTAGATAAAGGATCAAAATTTACGAACCATGATAAAATGTTTCGGAAAAAACAATTAAAAAATAGTTCACAGAAAACCTCTGAAAAACTGTGAAAGGTGATTCGCGAAAATTCACTCCCTGCTGGGGATTGAACTCAGGCTCCCTAATGCTCAGTACGAGACGGACGACGTCTCTAACCACTCGGCCACTGAGAGCTGGGTAAATAAACACATTTGTCTAAAAGTTCGTAATTATTTGAAAATGTAATGAGAAATGTAATTTTCCCTATTTGTTGCATTCACCGTAATATACGTATATATTTTTAATATATACAACATTATTTTGTTTCTCCCAATTTCGCTAGCAATCGATCGAGTTTGAAAAAGCCGATGGGGACGCAAAATATAAAAAAAAACGCGCACTCCCGAGGTTTTATTTATGGCCGGGCGTAAAACGCCGGACGGGTTAATTTACGTTTTCCGAACGTGGACGCGTTTTATTTCGCTCACAACATTTTTTTTTTCTGTGTGTGTATCTCTACCTCTCCACCCTCGTCTGTTGCGAGTACTTCCGAGCCTTAAACGCCAAAAGAACAAAAAGCGCACAAAAAACACCGCATTAAGCGAGTGAAATACGTGCGCAGGTGATTCGTGCCCCCTCCGCCGTAATGGCCGAACTTCTGCTTGTATCTATCTATATATATAAACACAAGGACTACGGGAGGCGGCGAGTTGGGAGAGTGTATAATAAAACTTTTGTATCTCCCGCAAACAATTTAACCCCGGGGAAGCTGCTTCCGGGCGCTACACACATACACATTGTGTTGGGAGAGTTTCGGAATGGCTTATTGATGGATTTCGCTGTGGAGCGAGCTGGGAGCGCAAACAAAATAAATTAAGTGGCGCAATTTACGGGCAGCACGGCGGGCCGGAAAGGGTGTAAAAAGTCGACTACGGAGGGTTTTAGAACAATTAGGGAAGAGCTCGGGAGGTTTTCTTGCCGCGGATACAAGTAATTGAGCGCGTTAGGGCCAACACTCCGAACAGTTTTATCCATTAACGCGCAAATATACAAAAAGAACTTCTAAAAGCTTATTTAGAAAAAAAGGCGAGAGTTTTAGAGAGGAAAAAAGAAACATCCAATCTCAACAATTAATCAACAATAAAATAGGGATCAATTTAAATTAGAATGCTCGGAGGAGCTCGAAAATGGCTAGAGCTTAGCCGAAACTAGTTGCAAAGTGTAACTGAAGTGTGATAAAAAACAAAGTAAAAAATCGTTTTATTTATCCTTTAGAATGCTAAGGCTCGGTTGTAAAGTTTGTCCCAAAATTAACGCAAGATTTGAATTAAATAGACAACACAGTTATTAGTCTTTAGATTATTATGTTTATTGAATCATAAAGTACATAAGATAGTGTTATTTAAGGAATAACACATCGGGGAAATGACTTCCACCTTCCGGCTTTGCTTTATACAGAATTGCCATGGAATATTTCGACAAAAAAGTGTACATTTTCATTTTCCATGACAATTCTGTATAAATAAGGCTGAATTTCGTTGATGCAGCGTTTAATTTCTTCCTGTAATGCACGGGTGATTGTGGGCTTGTTGACATAGACCTTTGACTTCAAATAACCCCATAAAAAGAAATCTAATGGTATATATAAGTGTGAATCCACCTCTTAGCAATCTACATATCTAGATTTCGATCTTATTAGATCTCATAAAGGCACCCTACACGGTCAATAATACTGTCAATACTAGTACTGTCAATATTTTCTTCAATCCTTCTTTTATATTTATCAAGTAATCTATTATCCGGATAAACATCAGTAGTCTCTTCATTCCATCTTTACTATACCTTACACGATAAGTAATACTGGTAATATTTTAGAATAATGAACATTTTAAATAAGTTATCGTACAATAATACTGTCATTATTCTAAAATATTTACAGTAATATTGATCGTGTAAGGTGCCTTATAAGTGTAGCTCAGTTAGTGAGGGTGAATTCACGCAATATCTCAAGTGGTAATATACAGAATTCGTACTATAAAAAAGTATAGACATGTGCCACCCTTAAGGCGAATCTTCGAAAATCTCGTTCCGGGATTCGAGCTGAAAATCTATTCGAAAAACGCGTTGTGAGACTAAAGGATCTGCTGCTACTTCTTTTGCGGAGGGTATAAACCGTGGCCCCAGGAAAAACTGGAGGGGTGTGCACCGAGAAATAAATTTATTTCGAAATAATGAAGCATTTTGTGATAATTGCGCGGATGTCTATAAACTATACTACTGTACTTAAGCATTATCAGATTGTATTTATCAAAACTTGAAATATGAAACTGCAATCTCTTAGAGGAATTTCTGTTGAATTTTGATTACAAATCGGAGTAAAAATATATATTTTTCTGATGCAAATATTGACTACTTTTGCATATTTTTTACAACTATTTCGAGACAAAAAATTTCGTCCTAACAAAGTATCAAATTATCCTTAGATTGGAGAAATATCCAAACATATTTTCAGAAAATTATAAAATGTTGACTAGAAAAGACCGCGCGATTAGGTCAACATTGAACCGTATTTAATTTTCCGAGATTCGCCTTAAGGATAAATGCATAGAAACACGAAGATCTCAACAAAAAACTATTATTAATAAAAGAGTTTAAAATGAAACACTCGACAGTTTGTTTTCGTTAAGGTTGAAAAAGTTGCCACACAAAACTAGGTCGCACCACTCTCTGTTCTTGTCGTTGCTGTTGTTGAAAGTGGCGATTACAAAACAATAACGGCATTAATTTGTCGCCGGGTGGAAATCAGGACGGCGTCGCCGGGCGTTCCATTTTTCACACGGGCTTTAAAGTGGATTACACGTCCAGTCGGCCACGTGGAGGATTCCTTTTTGCTGCGACCGCCGCATTTATAAATCCACTCGCACGTCATAAACCGTCTTATCGTATTTATCCCGTTATTTATGGGCTCGTATATTTCGCAACGTCACATGCCGCCCCCTCACATACACACACACACACAAATGGTGACCCCCATGGGGATGGCCGAGAAGTCATTAGCGCGCGCGTCCACCCACCACCCGCGTCAAGAGCACACGCATTTAATTAGGTGTCAAACGCGTATTGGAATTCGATTGAAGAAGAAATAGTATACGGTTTTATTGATTGGTAGTTTTAGATTTGTTGTCGTGGGAATAATTATAGCTCACAAATTAACTAACTATTTGAAATTGGAGTTATTATATTGTAATATAATAACGTTTGGAAGATACAGTTAACAAAAGTTGATATTTATTTTACAGCCAATATCTATGTTCAATGATTTGTAAAAAATCGTGCTAAAAGATTCGTTTCTACACAAAATAAAAATCTTATGCTAAAACGTTTAAGCCACATTACATTTCTGATATGCTTTCAATTTCAATCATTTGTAATAAAATCGTGCTAAAGTATATTAATATTTTTGAGAGAATTATTTAATTAGTTGTTAATTATGCTTTAAAACAAGATATTCTGTTGTTATTTTCTACAAAAACTAAAGTCTCAATGCCAAAAAGTTGTAGTCGCGTTAAATTTCTGCAATACCTTCCAGTTAAATAATTCGTAAAAAAATCGTAGTAGAAAATATTAATATATTTGAGAGTATTATTACATTTGGTATTAATTATACTTTAAAACAAGATATTGTATGATTATTTTCTCCAAAAAATAAAAATCTTATGCTAAAAAGTTCAAGCCACGTTACATTTCTAATATTCCTTCAAGTTCTATGATTTGTAGTATTATTGCATTTGGCATTAATTATGCTTTAAAACAAGATATTGTATGATTATTTTCTCCAAAAACTAAAAATCTTATGCTAAAAAGTTCAAGCCACGTTACATTTGTAATATTCTTTCAAGTTCAATCATTTGTAAAAAAATCGTGCTAAAGGATATGAATATTTTTGAGAGAATTATTTAATTTGGTGTTAATGATGCTTTAAAACAAGATATTCTGTTGTTATTTTCTACAAAAACTAAAGTCTCAATGCCAAAAAGTTTTAGTCGCGTTAAATTTTTGAAAAACCTTCCAGTCAAATAATTCGTAAAACAAATCGTAGTAGAAAATATTAATATATTTGAGAGTATTATTAGATTTGGCATTAATTATGCTTTAAAACAAGATATTGTATGATTATTTTCTCCAAAAAATAAAAATCTTATGCTAAAAAGTTCAAACCACGTTACATTTTTGATATACTTTCAAATTCAATCATTTGTAAAAAAATCGTGTTAAATGATATTAATATTTTTGAGAGAATTATTTAATTTGGTGTTAATTATGCTTTAAAACAAGATATTCTGTTGTTATTTCCTACAAAAACTAAAGCCTCAATGCCAAAAAGTTCTAGTTGCGTTAAATTTCTGAAATATCTTCCAGTTAAATAATTCGTAAAAAAATCGTAGTAGAAAATATTAATATATTTGAGAGTATTATTACATTTGACATTAAATATACTTTAAAACAAGATATTGTATGATTATTTTTTCCAAAAAATAAAAATCTTATGCTAAAAAGTTCAAGCCACGTTACATTTGTGATATTCTTTCAAGTTCAATGATTTGTAAAAAATTGTGCTAAAGGATATTAATGTTTTTGAGAGAATTATTTAATTTGGTGTTAATTATGCTTTAAAACAAGATATTCTGTTGTGATTTTCTACAAAAACTAAAGTCTCAATGTCAAAAAGTTGTAGTCGCGTTAAATTTCTGAAATACCTTCCAGTTAAATAATTCGTTAAAAAAATCCTAGTAGAGAATATTAATATTTTTGAGATTGTTATTACATTTGGCATTAATTATGCTTTAAAACAAGATATTGTATGATTATTTTCTCCAAAAAATAAAAATCTTATGCTAAAAAGTTCAAGCCACGTTACATTTCTGATATTCCTTCAAGTTCAATGATTTGTAAAAAATTATGCTAAAGGATATTAATATTTTTGAGAGAATTATTTTATTTAGTATTAGTTATGCTTTAAAACAAGATATTCTGTTGTTATTTTCTACAAAAACTAAAGTCTCAATGCCAAAAAGTTGTAGTCGCGTTAAATTTCTGCAATACCTTCCAGATAAATAATTCATAAAAAAAATCGTAGTATACAATATTAATATATTTGAGAGTATTATTATATTTGGCATTAATTATGCTTTAAAACAAGATATTGTATGATTATTTTCTCCAAAAAATAAAAATCTTATGCTAAAAAGTTCAAGCCACGTTACATTTGAGATATTCTTTCAAGTTCAATAATTTGTAAAAAATCGTGCTAAAGGATATTATTATTTTTGAGAGAATTATTTAATTTTTTGTTAATTATGCTTTAAAACAAGATATTCTGTTGTTATTTTCTACAAAAACTAAAGTCTCAATGCCAAAAAGTTCTAGTCACGTTAAATTTCTGAAATACCTTCCAGTTTAATAATTCGTAAAAAAATCGTAGTACAAAATATTAATATATTTGAGAGTATTATTACATTTGGCACTAATTATGCTTTAAAACAAGATATTGTATGATTATTTTCTCCAAAAAATTAAAATCTTATGCTAAAAAGTTCAAGCCACGTTACATTTGTGATATTCTTTCAAGTTCAATAATTTGTAAAAAATCGTGCTAAAGGATATTAATATTTTTGAGGGAAATATTTAATTTGTTGTTAATTGTGCTTTAAAATAAGATATTCTGTTGTTATTTTCTGCAAAAACTAAAGTCTCAATGTCAAAAAGTTCTAGTCACCTTAAATTTCTGAAATACCTTGCAGTTAAATAATTCGTTACCTTTTTTTTGTTTTTTTTTCAAATCAATATCGACATTGAAACAGATGAAAAAAAAATAATGAACTTGGTCGCCCAAAAAAAAATAGTTATAATAAAAATTTTCCAATTTCCGTTGGGCATCTGATACACCGATATGTTTTAAACTAGGATCATTAAAAAAATTAAACAAAATATGATGCATATTTTTTTTTATCGAGTCAGCCTCTAAAATTGGAATATCAAGACTTTCTTTCTGTCTTGATATTCCAATTTTAGAGGCTGAGTCGATAAAAAAACTCGAGAGAATGATAGTAGGCCTCCTGATAGGTCATAATATCAAAAATTTAAATTTCTTAAATCTTTGATTTTTTATAATTTTTTATATCTTTTTTATAATGCGTTCTTTCTTTATTTTTTTTAACTATGTATATTTAGGTCACTTAATCTCTTATGGTATACAACATCATAAGAGATTAAGATTTTAGTGACCTTACTATCTGCACTATAAAATTACATTGAAACAGTTGCAGGCATCAAAACGTCTGTTGGACAGTGTTATCATTATAAAACCCAACATTAATTTGTACAGTGAACTTATAAATGAAAATATGGAAGTCTTAAAAAACCTCCTCCGTGCGTGTTTCCCATAACAAATGTCAATAGTGTTTTCCCAATTAGTGACAAATAGCTCATTTAAATATTTTTAACCAATTCACCCTCGACGTTCGGAGTTCATTAGAACCCCACTCTAATTACCCGGTGGCAATTAAGAGCCCTAAAACCTTCAACTTCATTTAATTAATTCATCGAATTCGAGCCTTTCCAGCACATCGATATCGGATATTAATAATAGCCCCCCCATTCCCACAATCCGCCACGTCCTCATCTATGTAAATTATCGCCGCGACGCCCCGGGACCGCCCCAGTAAACTAGCGGCGACACACGCGCATCAATATTCATAAACGTCCGGTACAAACAGGGCTGAGGGTTGCAGGGGGGCCGTAATAAAATATGAAATGCATATTGAGCAGATCCATCAAAACAAGACAGTTTAGTAGAAATAATTAATATTGGCGATGCAAATGTTTATTGTAATACATACTGTTTGCGTTGGTTTGATGAGGGTTAATGTGTAGCAATATAATGTGTATCAAACCTATAAACCAACAATACATATTGTTCTACTGAAATGCCTACTTTATCAATGTGACATTACAGTGCTTGCAAATTGTATAATTATGATATGAGCGCCTGTGATTTTTTTTTACCTCAATGCAGAGGCATTTAAACATGGTCCTCGAACCCTACAAAAATTTATGATAAATTATAAAAGTGATATGAATCTATATTTCTAGGGCTGTCCCAGAAATGGCTTGGCACTAAATCTCATGTCGATTGATTGGAAATATGGTCTAGATGTCGAGAAACATTTTAAGATTATTTGTAATTGAACCGGGAAAAGGAAGTCATTCATGAAGAAATCGCCGGGATTTTTCTACTATAATATATATATATATATATATATATATATATATATATATATATATATATATATATATATATATATAATACTAGTGAGAGTGGAAGAAATTTTTAAGGAACGCCCGTCAAGGACGATATATTTTTTATCATCAATGATTTATTTAAAACAGCTTGTACAATAAAAATCTTCATGTAGACTTTATTTTTGGATGAAAATTATCAAAAAAAACGACTTATTGTGAGTCCAATTAAATATACAACGTAAAATAATATCACAAAATTAAATTTCTTAAATCTTTGTTTTTTTTTATAATTTTTTATAATGCAGATTAATTTAAAATAGCTCATGCAATAAAAACCTTAATGCATACAACATTTTTGGGTTATAATTATCAGAAAATGGTTTATTTTGAGTACAATTAAATGTAGAATGTAAAATAATATCAAACATTTTTTCTGTAAAGTTAAGTGTTTGGGTGATAGTAGTATGGAAACACTTTTAGCTATTTTTGTCGTTTATTTTATTGAGTAGTTTATTTTAATATAAATGTGAAAGATGTGCTTTAACTTGAGATGCTGGATTCGTACTGCTTGGGTACGCGGCGGTCGAGTACCCACTTGAGATGGCGAGGGTGGAGATTAGAAATATGTGGGGTGAAAATCACTTCCAACTATATGCAACCTTAATTGCCCTAAGTTGGCGGCAACATTAAGGTAAATACCGGGTGATTAAACTCCTCTGAGTTTCTCCCTTGACCGGCGGAAAAGCCTCACGGCTGATAGCCCTATAAAGATAGAAGTTTCTTTATCAAACATTAAAATTTCTTAAATCTTTATCATTTTTTATCATTTTTTATAATGGGTTCTTTCTTTACTTTTTTTAACTATGTATTTTAAAAAAAATTAAAGATTATTTTTTTAGACTTTATAGTATTAAGTAAATCGAGTAGTAAGTCTCTAAATGAAGTACTGAGAAAACGCATAGTACCCGAAACAAGAATCTCGATTACAATGCGGGACGAGGCGTCGCGTTGCGGATACCTAGCGGGCGGGGGCAGACTCGAGCGGATTGTAAATGAAACGCGTCGGCTGCATGCAGAAAGGAGGAGGGGGGCGGCTAAACGGATTGTGCGGACCGCATACGAAAACCGCGAAAGCCACAAAGTCCGGATTGTGAGTGACGATTCGATATCGCATAAAAATGATGCAATTCCCGCTCTATCCGAGCGGAAACGATCCGGAATATTGCCTTTTATTCGCCAGCAGGATCAATCCTGCGAGTAAGCGATGATGCCACCCTCAAATTTTGTATATAAAAATCTACTATTGTTTTTGAATAGCAAACGAATTTCTATAGTCGTTTCACTACTAAATAGTATTTAGGATATTAATGCGAATTATAAATGTAGATTTATCCCCTAGGAGGAAAGTTAAACGCCATCTGGCGGCACCACATCAATTAGCAATGCACATCCATATGGTAATAACCGTCAACATGCTCATGCCATCAGGATCACCGGGTAGTGCCCTCTAAGGAATAATATTCCAACAGTGTACTTTTAACTTTCCTCCTAAGGGGTTAGTTGTATCATTTTTGTATATAACCACTAGAGATATTGTGTGAATTCACCCTCACTAGCTGAGTTACACTGATGAGATCTAATAAGATCGAAATCTAGATATGTAGATTACTAAGAGGTGGGTTCACACTTATATATGTTAAATGTAAATTTATCAATAATCAACATTCCTCGAAAAATAAAGCTCGTTAATATCCTTTCGCCAGGCCTACAATAGCAACAAAATAAATAAAATCACTAGTCATAGGAGTTTCCGGTGGTAGCTTATAAATCCTCACACCTAACACAAATGCAGCACAAAACAAATATGATGTGTGTGTGTATATTGATTTGAAATGTTGACAGTAAATTTTCAACCCCAATTAAACTTTAAATCACAGCGCCCGTCAGTAATCTCGCAATATTTCAATTTGGAAACGCGTGAGTATTTTGATTAATAGAGCGCGGCCGGCCTGTAATTGATGTGTGACCACGACGAGCACCCTCCAGTGCCCCGTCAAACCAAATACAGGAGAGGACGGCGGTAAATCATATTCGCTCGCCGACACATGTCCACCGAGCAACAACAGCAAAAAGCGATTATTTTCAAAAACAATCAATCAATCTACCCGACCTACTGAGATGAGATGAGATGAGTAGAATGCAATTCTGTGTCCGTTCGGAAATTTTTTTTAACACATATGACTGGGCAAAATTAAAATTCTTTGTTTTCCCTGTTTTTGTTTCTATCGCAACAAGGGAGGTTTTGCATGGAGTAAACATGTGGGCAACAGAGAAGGTCGTTTATATTTTACAATTAAAAACAGTTAGGTGTCCTTATATGCAAGAGATCTAATGAAAAGGGAGCACAGAAGTTGTTTGATGAAGCTGCTGGGGCTAGAAAGACTTTATAGCAACTTAGGTCAGCATAAGTTATAATAAAAAATTAATTTTTTTTTATTTAACTTATAATGATCTAAGGTGCTAGATCATTATAAGTTATAATAAAAAATACTTTTTACATTTTTTATTATAACTTATGCTGACCTAAGTTGTTATAAACAATTTATAATGTTTTACATAATAACAATATTGCTAAATATATTGCAATTCCTTCAGCAACAAACTGGAGCTATCCAATTTCTATAATTTGTGTCAACTTTGGCGGTTTATAAAAAATACCTGCTGTCAACTTTTTTAACTGTACTTTTTTGAAAACACTAAAGTAATATCTTATAAAGAAAATGGTTAAACAAAAACATTGGTGTATGGGCACATACATTTGTTATAATTAAAAATAATTTTACAGATATTTTACCACGCCGTTTATGTTGAAAATTTTTTTTTTTTCAAAAGTAAGGCTCGTAAAAATATAGGAAAATATTTCTGATAATTGTTGTTAAATTCTAAACAAAATATGAAAGTTTAAAAAAAATCGTGTGTGGTAGTTTATTAAAAACTGCAATTTATTTTATTGCAAATATTATTGAATAACAGCTAACGAAATTAACTTAAATTTTTTTTTTCTTATTTTATGTTACCGAGACTTGAGTAAATAATTGTAGAAAAAAAAATTTTTTTTAGCACAATGCACCGAAAAGAAAGATTCCCTATTTTTTGTAATTACAACTTTATAGACTAAAATGACTGCTGGCCACATTAGATTTTTAATTTTGATAATTCTGTTATTAAAACCCCAACATGGGGACAGAATGGAATTCAAAAAAATAACGATCACACACACCCTGACAATTTTATTCGTGTGGTTCGGGGTGCAATTTCCGCTCCCGCATTGTGCGACGGATTACACACACCCCGCATGCAAATTGCGCTCGTAATGTATTAAAACTGAATGTTTTATCGGCGCCGAACAAAAGCCCAAAAATGACAAACAAAAATAAATAACAGAAAAAAAGCGATATTGAACTATTGCACTGCAATTTATATTCCTGTACTATACGGAATTGAAGTAATGGCATTAGTTGCTTTCACTCTATCTCGCTCGCTTTCATTCGAGTTGAATTGAAATTGAATCGTTTGTTATAAAAATGAATAAATAATAAATTTATGTTTTGGAATGACACGACGGTTCACACAAAATTGAAATTGCTTTGTTATTTATCATGCGACTGTTGTTTAACAAATCGGAAATATTAGGGTAGCGATTAATGGTTTAATGGTTATTGTCTCAAATTAAATTTTATTATTATCTATTGAACTATGATTTATGATTAATTGGAACAAATAGTATGAAAAACAATGACATCTGTAAAACTAATAGTATAGTAATTAAAATAAAAGTATTCGGTTTACAATGATATTGCATTGCTTGTTTTATGATATACTATTTTTTTGATATCTGTATATACGCGTGTATTACACAAAATGACAATACGTTTAGGTGTTGCTCAACCAAACGGACAAGGCAGGTATATTATGATATAGGTTACATAAGGAAATTTCCGAGAAAAAACATTTCAAATGTTAAAGTAAGAAATGCACAAAAAACGCGCAATAATATTTAATTAAACAATAAAAAGCTATATATATATATATATATATATAAATGCAACCTGTTACAGTGAATTCGCCGTAAATAAATACGAAAGTTAGCTGGGACATGTGGCTGCAACAATAATGCGAGTGTGAGTCACTGTACACCCCCATACACCGTTGCAGTATTTATAAGGGCTCGCGTCTATCCGCGTGTGTTTAACTTTTTATGGTTCGCACTCCACTTGCTTTTTTCCCCCATCGCGCATGAAACGTTAATGTCGCCTTCTTTTTTTTTTATTACGTTCTTTAAACCTTTTTTTCATGTCGGTTGCTTCCTCCGTGGGGAGTATATTTACAATTTTGCAAACGCTGGCTGGCTGGATTGTATGATTTTAGTATTCGCAAATCAAGAGTGGCCATTTTTCAAGAAAGTCACTTGTCAAAATGCATCACAGATACCAATATATAAAATAAAATATAAAATATACAAAAACTAAAAGTAGCCAATGGCTTTACCATTTTTAGTCAGGCCGTGTGGCGCCGGTGGGGAAGCATGGAATTGATTGTAGAGAAAAACTTCAACTGTTACTTTGTGCGCACAAGAGGCAAGTAAAGATCGGGGAAAGAAATATTAGAAAATGTCAATTTTGAAAATTTTCCGACAAAAAAAACGAATTTATGTTATTTTGATAAGGAATCGAAAACTGACCGATGAAGATTAAATTATAATAGCTCTAAAGTTACAGATAAAGCTGCAAAACGCAAAAATGCAAAATTTCAAAAAAAAATCCCTAAACGTCACAAAACTATCCTCCGTTGCGTCAAAGCAGGGGTCGTCCTAACGGTGACAAGTAGCTGAAACTAAGTCACTTCATTGGAAATATAGTCTAGATGGCGGGAAAATGACGAGATTGTTGCAAATTGAAACTGAAAAGCTACAGGGCTTGGCATATTTTTAAAAAAAATTATTTCATGACAGAAAGCTGTGATAGATCTCATTTTGTAGGTCCTTTAAATCCAAAAAAGAATATTGTTATAGAACGTGCACCGTTTTCGTGGTAAGCCGAAGAAGTGAAGAAAATAAAAATAAAAAATGTTCAATTAAACTCGACTTCAGACTATCTTAGATAGACAATTTTGAATCGAATAAAAAATCTTAGTAACATTTTTCCCTAAAACAAAAGATAAACCTGTAACAAATTTAATTTGAAAAGTGGTAAAAATCGATAAAATTGCCAAAACTATTGCGACAAAGGTCGTCACATCAGTAACATGACACTGAAACTAAGTTATTTGATTTGAAATATAGTCTAGATGGCGGAAAATAAATGTCGAGATTTTTTGAAATGGAACCGGTAAAGCTACGGAGCTTGGCAAATTTTTCGAACTAGGAGAATTTTATTTCATGTTAGAAAGTCGCTACAGATCTCATTTTATAGGTCTTTTAATTCCAAAGAAAAATAAAAAATATATTGTTATTAAAAATTGTATCGTGTACCGGCGATAAAGCCGAAGAAGTGAAGAAAATAGAAATTGAAATGGTCCAATCTAGATCAACTTTATCTCATTGGATAGACAATTTTCAAACAAATCAAAAATCTTAGTACGATTTTTCTCTAAAACAAAAGATAAACCCGTCACGAATTTAATTTGAAAAGTGGTAAAAATCAGTAAAATTGCCAAAACTATCCTCCATTGCGTCAAAGCAGGAGTCGTCATAGCAGTGACATGATACTCAAACGATGTCATTTGATTGGAAATATAATCTAGATGGCGGGGAAATTTCAAATTGAACCTGAAATGACCTTGGCAATTTTTTGAAACTTTGTAAATTTTATTTCATGATAGAAAGTGGATTTTGGTCTTATATTGTAGGTATTTAATTTCCAAAGAGAAAAACCCAAACATAGTGTTATAAAAATTGTACCGTTTTGGCGGTTAGGTCGAAGAAGTGAAGAAAAGAAAATAAAAATGATCCAATCAAGATAAGCGTTAGCCTGTTAGTCATCAGTTTTACGAAAATAAGATTTTTATATCTTTTTAACCAGTAAAATCTGCTCTTTCTATTGGTACAAACGGCTTGTAAACTTTACGTTTCCTAACTTAAGCCCTTTTGCCCAAACACCAGTTATATAGATTCGAGTGGCTTGGCATGTGAAGACGAATTTATCAACGATGTTAATTACATATTCTGTAGGTAGTTAAAAACCGATTGCAGACTCAACACAAATTGTCTCCTGCAATGTTTCATCAATATGTAAAGTCACCCAGATCAATCTGGATGGAAATGCGGCTCGCGATTCTCATATTGGGGGCGGCTTGGTGCCGTAAATTAATGCCGACCTATGACGTGATCGAGGACTTCATTAGGACCCACCATGCTGACCGCACAGATAGGTTTTTCCCTGTCCTCCCCAGCGAACCCTAACGTACATACACTCCGTTCGATCCAATTACAATTGTGCATAAAGCGGACGCGATGATTAAGTTGGAAAACACTGAAAATTTAATCAATATAGGAAATACCGTTGACAGAAAGAATTACATTTACATTGTAAAACTTGTTAAATTACTACTGTCTGTCTTAAGTGCCTTT
Source organism: Lordithon lunulatus (assembly GCA_963942505.1). Classification (NCBI taxonomy): domain Eukaryota; kingdom Metazoa; phylum Arthropoda; class Insecta; order Coleoptera; family Staphylinidae; genus Lordithon; species Lordithon lunulatus. Next base: position 71,078,154 of record OZ012666.1, read on the forward strand.
CGATTATCACTCTGGGCTAGTACGAGCTTATTGTTTCTTGTTCTATTTGCCGCTTCCGATCCGTATAATTCTACCTATACTTTCATTTTTTAATTTAAGATTTAATTACAAAAATATATGTGAAAAATAATGTAATGCATAGTTCAAGTGGTTTGAAATAGTGGACGGGCATAGGTTGGTCGGTAGGGGCCGCCCGCCCACCCCACCTTTGCTCGCATAGTTTTTTTCAATGGATACAGATGTTTTATATTGTTTAAACCATTCCAGGAAGAGTGTTATCCTATGATAAAAACTATGCGAACAAAGGTGGGGTGGGTGGGCGGCCCCTACCAACCTGACTATGCCCGTCCACTAGTTCAACCGACTTGAACTATGCATTACATTATTTTTCACATATATTTTTGAAATTAAATCTTAAATTAAAAAATGAAATTAATTGAATCATAGAAAATAATAGATAACAGTGTAGTGCAGAGTTCAAGTCATTTGAAATAGTGGACGGGCATAGTTTGGTTGGTAGGGAAACCTTTGTTCGCATAGTTTTTACCATAGGATAACACTCTTCCTGGAATGGTTTAAACAATATAAAACGTCCGTATCCATTGAAAAAAACTATGCGAGCAAAGGTGGGGTGGGCGGGCGGCCCCTACCAACCAAACTATGCCCGTCCACTATTTCAAACGACTTGAACTATGCATTACATTATTTTTCACATATATTTTTGTAATTAAATCTTAAATTAAAAAATGAAATTAATTGAATCATAGAAAATAATAGATAACAGTGTAGTGCAGAGTTCAAGTCATTTGAAATAGTGGACGGGCATAGTTTGGTTGGTAGGGGCCGCCCGCCCACCACACCTTTGCTCGCATAGTTTTTTTCAATGGATACAGACGTTTTATGTTGTTTAAACCATTCCAGGAAGAGTGTTATCCTATGATAAAAACTATGCGAACAAAGGTGGGGTGGGTGGGCGGCCCCTACCAACCAAACTATGCCCGTCCACTATTTCAAACGACTTGAACTATGCATTACATTATTTTTCACATATATTTTTGTAATTAAATCTTAAATTAAAAAATGAAATTAATTGAATCATAGAAAATAATGGATACCGTAAAATGAGGTTACTTTGCACCATTTTTCAGGTTTTTTGTCTTTAATTGAACAGAAATATTTTTTGAAACGCGTTAAAAATATGGGACTTGTTGCATTTTGTTCTTTAGTGTTATTAGTTGCTATTTAATATAAAATATATGTAATGTGAGTAATTTATTATGCAATATTTATTATATAAATTTGGTGCAAAGTTACCCCTTTGAGTAGGATACTTTGCACCATCACATCATTTTGATCGAAACTCCGTTGTATATAGGAAAGATGCGAAGTTAAAAACATAAATCAATAGAGCACACAAAATTTATTCATGGAACTGATTTTTTCTTCAAAAAACATAAACGACACATTGCAAATTAATTATTTACAACCAACCCAACTTTTCCATTTCTGGAATTCGATACAATTCTATTTACCATGGTAGAGGGGTTTATGTTGTCAAATACATGCTCCCTATCATAGTATGAAACATCTGGATTTTCAGGCAATTTTCACGACTTGATAGATTTAACCATAGAAGAAATTACAACTCCAATGATATTATTTTACCAGAAAACAATTCCCCTTCGTATTTGAAAATCATGTATTCTCCTACAACTCTCTTTGCGGCAATTATGCCAAGATCATCTGCTAGAGATTTCGTACCTTCCATCATTGCAGCTTTTTCTTCCTTTTCCATTTCTTTTACCATTTGCTCCGAGTATGTTTGAAAATTGGGATATTCTTCATCTGAAGAGTCCTGCAATACTGGATCATCAGTGTCATCATCCCGCTGGATTCGCTTTGTCTTTTCTGATATATCCTATTGCCTTTCTTCTGTCTTTTATATATTTTGTGAATTAAAAAAAATTGTTTCACCAGTTTTAACACAGTTTGACGTTGGTGCAAAGTCTCCCCATATTGTAGTGCAAAGTTACCCCACGTGTTAAAAATGTTAACAAGTACTTACCAGATGATTTTAAATATAAACTAATTATCAAAATATATAGCCAAAGATGTGTAACTGGTACTAAAATGGTGACTTATCTGATAGTATTACACACGAATCGGTGGAACACGCAATTTTTCAACACTAAACAAAACTGCAACAGATTGGTGTCATAAACAAGTCCCGTAAAGTTAGGTTTTGATGTAGATATCACCTAATCACTCTCTCACAAGATCTTCAGATGACACTTCCATCTTGTGATTAACATGTTGCGCAGTTAAATTAGAAACGACACATATGGCTCCACGATGAATCTCTTTCGGACGTTGGTGCAAAGTTACCCCACGCGGTGCAAAGTAACCTCGTTTTACGGTAACAGTGTAGTGCAGAGTTCAAGTCATTTGAAATAGTGGACGGGCATAGTTTGGTTGGTAAGGGCCCCCCGCCCACCCCACCTTCGCTCGCATAGTTTTTTCAATGGATACAGACGTTTTATGTTGTTTAAACTATTCCAAGAAGAGTTTGATCCTATAGAAAAACTACACGAGCAAAGGTGGGGTGGGCGGGCGGCCCCTACCAACCAAACTATGCCCGTCCATTATTTCAAATGACTTGAACTCTGCACTACACTGTTATCCATTATTTTCTATGATTCAATTAATTTCATTTTTTAATTTAAGATTTAATTACAAAAATATATGTGAAAAATAATGTAATGCATAGTTCAAGTCGTTTGAAATAGTGGACGGGCGTAGTTTGGTTGGTAGGGGCCGCCCACCCACCCCACCTTTGTTCGCATAGTTATTATCATAGGATAACACTCTTACTGGAATGGTTTAAACAATATAAAACGTCTGTATCCATTGAAAAAAACTATGCGAGCAAAGGTGGGGTGGGCGGGTGTACCCTACCAACCAAACTATGCCCATCCACTATTTCAAACGACTTGAACTATGCATTACATTATTTTTCATATATATTTTTGTAATTAAATCTTAAATTAAAAAATGAAATTAATTGAATCATAGAAAATAATGAATAACAGTGTAGTGCAGAGTTCAAGTCATTTGAAATAGTGGACGGGCATAGTTTGGTTGGTAGGGGCCGCCCGCCCACCCCACATTCGCTCGCATAGTTTTTTCATTGGCTACAGATGTTTTATATTGTTTAAACTATTCCAAAAATAGTGTTATCCTATGATAAAAACTATGCGAACAAAGGTGGGGTGGGCGGGCGGCCCCTACCAACCAAACTATGCCCGTCCATTATTTCAAAAAACTTGAACTATGCAATACATTATTTTCACATATATTTTTTTAATTAGTCTTAAATTAATAAATGGCATTAATTTAATCTTTGAAAATAACGGATAATAGTGTAATGCATAGTTCAAGTCGTTTGAAAAAGTGGACGGGCAAAGTTTGGTTCGTAGGGGCCGCCCGCCCTCCCCACCTTCGCTCGCATAGTTTTTACCATAGGATAACACTCTTCCTGGAATGGTTTAAACAATATAAAACGTCTTTTTAACAATTTTTTATATTATAACCATCCAATTTAATTTGATACATAAAACAGTTTAGAAGACTTACATTAGAATTCTTTCAAATTAAATTCAAACCACGTTACGTTTCATCAAAAATGTAATCTTTACTTCTGCAGACTTTTAAACTGTTTCCCCATTCATATTTTTCACAATTTTAATATTTTAATATCCCGCACGGCCCCGCGCTTATTAAATTCAATATCTTTTACGCCCGATCGCCCCGGCTCAATGCGCACCCGCCTCCGATCACCCGTAACTTTTCCCTCCGAAACATTGAGGGTGCCGTGCTAGAGCCGCCATCCCCCGCGCATCGATCCGTAATTTTCGTAATGGGAACCGGACGCGAAAAGTCAACCTTGCTAACATGATAATACAGTGAAAGCTAGAACAGTCAGAATATGATATTGTTATTAGAAGATCATGTAATTTATTGCACAATAATGCATTTTTTAAATACTCTTAAGTAATCTTATTTATTATATTATATATATTTATATATATATATATATATATATATATATATATATATATATATATATTTATATATATATATATATATATATATATATATATATATATATATATATCCGCTGCCCTTTTCTACCACAGTGTGGTGTAAAGATAATTAAGTAAAAAAATATATAACTGTTTAATTAATTTAAATTGGTAAAATATTGCTGCGTTAAGCCCTGGTTTCCAAGGAAAGCGGCCGCTTTTGACGTCATTTACACATCACAAAAATCGTTTTAAGTATAGAGGGTGTCCCTAAGTGTGAAATAAATTCGATAAAATCTTTATTTATGCTTTTCGCAAAAATTTCTCGGATTTTTAATAATAAAACCTATATCATAATAGAAAGAGAAAGCGAGTATTAAATATATGTAGATAATAAAAGATGAAGACTTATTCTCTCTCATGCTTACACGGCTCAACATCATTCTTGTTATTTCTTAATATTAATTTATATAAACCGTTAATATTTCAGTCATTTGATTATATGCGCAAGGCCTTTGTTTATGTTTATCTTTAATTTTATTTAATCCTCGCAGTGAACTCCCTCGGCTCGCCGGATAAGCAATCTTCATCCCGCTGCGATCGTAAACGCGCGGCGATAAAGGCGGAGGAAAAGACTTAAAAGTTTAAGGCGCCGTCGTATATTTCGTTTATTGTTGACTTTATCCCCGTTTTAATGATCACTAATGACTCTCTAAGAAACACCTCTAGGAGCGCACTGTGCAGACATTTAATACATTTTTATTGAAAAAATTTATTAGGTAGAAAACAATGGTTTTATGCGAACATTCTTAAATACTGTGATGTATGCCAAATTAATAGCTACAATATATATACATATATATATTAAGTTGAAATTAGAAACCGTGGTTTCTAGCTCCTTGGGGTAATGCAGCAAAATAAAAAGCTATTTTTATTTGTTCTTCTGCACTTTACTATTTGCCAATATTTCGCAGTTCAATTAACTGCTTCCTCAGGGCTCAGCTATAAGTGGTATTTATACAATATGTTCAAAGATGACGTTTACATTAATTAAAATTTACAAGGATATTTTGAGTTTGATTTTTGATTTTTCAAATCAAACTCAAAATAATATAAGTTATTATTGGAAAACAGCGAGGGCAGTCCTTTTATAATATATCAATATATTTCGCTCGTTTAATTTCGAGCATCATCAGGATAATTAAGCAGAGTTAATGAACATAGAAACTGGCAATTAACATCATTAAGAACATTTCTTCAAATTAGATTTTGAAAATTTAAAAAAATTAAAATCTAAATTGAAAAAAAATGTTGTAAATTATGTTAATTACCAGTTTCTATGTTCATTAACTCTGCTTAATTATCCTGATGAAGCTCGAAATTAAACGAGCGAAATATATTGATATATTATTAAAGTAGTTTCACTGCCCTCGCTGTTTCCCAGTAATAACTTATATTATTTTGAGTTTGATTTGAAAAATCAAAAATCAAACTCAAAATATCCTTGTAAATTTTAATTAATGTAAACGTCATCTTTTAACATTTTGTTAAATACCACTGATAGCTGAGCCCTGAGGAAGCAGTTAATTTAACTGCGAAATATTGGCAAATATACATAATTAACTTTCTTATTTTTATTTCTTCGTAGTACGTATTCAGTTATAATAAATAAATAATAATAAAATGAATGATAACCATAACTATAAATTTAAAATCCTCGTTGCAATGACTACAATGGAGATTATAAAAAAAAACTACACTTGTATGTTTGCATACATGAAATTATTCAAACCCATTCAATTTTCAATACGCCCATAAAAAAATCGTATGAAATATTATAGCCCCATGTAAATTTCCGTTTATCCTTTTTTGCAGTAGCATTATTTACTAGCCCCGGCGGCGGCTATCATCATCCATCAGCCATTTCCCCGTTGAAATCGTAACGTATTTCAGTTCAACGGCCCCCGTTTACATATTTGCCGCGTCTTTCATTACGCCATGAATTATGCATGTGTGAGTGTGCGAGCGTTCGGGCGGCGCGAGGGTAGTAAGTCGGCGGAGGCGGTCAGGCCCCCGACGCTGCAACCGCCGCCCGCCAACCCCACCGGCGGACTTTCGCAATCGTACGCGTCGTTAGAAGGCGGCGGAGTCATCAAAAAGTTTCAAACAGACTGCAACTGGCAACGAACTAACAGCTGCAGCTTTTGTTATAGTATTTTTGTGCGCCAAAGTATAATGCAGGTATACAAAAAACTATATTATTATGTAAAACATATTTAGTTTTCAGACGCGGCAGAGTTGGTGATAACTATCCCTAAATGTTTGTATATTTATGTTTAGTTAAGGTGCGTGTTTATGCTGAAATAAAATAATAAATAAAAATAAAGTTAAGAAGAATAATACATAATAGATTAATAACACAAATTAAAAACGAATACATAATAAACGAATAGTGTTTTGAAGTCAATTTTGCTGACAGTGCCAAAATTCTAAATTCTACAAATTTGTATTCAATCGATATCACAGTTTTAAAAAAAAATGTAGAATTTAGCATTTTGGCACTGTCAGCAAAATTGACTTCAAAACACTATTCGTTCATTATATATTCGTTTTTAATTTGTGTTGTTAATCTATTATGTATTATTCTTCTTAACTTTATTTTTATTTATTATTTTATTTCAGTATAAACACGCACCTTAACTAAACATAAATATACAAACATTTTCATATATCATACATCATTTGCTGGTACATTAAAACGGACTGTTGTGGGGTCTAATTAGGCATGCAGGTCAGAATCGGGCATCCGGAATTAATTGCGCCGGGGACACTTAATTATTTTAATCCCGCGCCCCCCAATTAATTTAAACGCGCAATTTAAAATCACCGCCCGATTGCTCGCCCCCGCATATAATCAACGTCGCGGCGCGCACCGGCGCTGAATATGAAGCGGCAGCAAATGAGCGGTGAAACAGGCCAGGCGAAAATCCAGCAGATTGAAACCGAATATATTTTTTGTTTTAATTTTGTACCCGACCAATGAAGCTAATTCACCAATAAAACGGGATGAATTATTTAAATCAGTTTAAAGTTTAAAGATTACTGCGAAAGTTTTTTGTGTGAGGTTTCTTTCTAGGCCAACAATGGCAGTGTCGACCGTATTACTATTCCTAGTCGCCCGTCTGTCTGATATGTACCGATATTGTTTTTTATTTATTTTTGTTTATTAATTCATTCTTATACGGGAAATCCCCATTTATACATGTAGATACAAAAATATAATAAGTCTATATATATATATATATATATATATATATATATATATATATATATATATATATATATATATATATATATATATATATATATATATATATATATTAGCTTTAAATTCATAAACATTATTTCACATATACTTATTTAATTAGTCTTAATTTAATAAATGACATTAATGTAATCAAAGAAAATAACGGATAATAGTGTAGTGCATAGTTCAAGTCGTTTGAAATAGTGGACGGGCATAGTCAGGTTGGTGGGGGCCGCCCACCCACACCACCTTCGCTTGCATAGTTTTTTTCAATGGATCCAGATGCTTTATATTGTTTAAACTATTCCAAGAAGAGTGTTATCCTATGGAAAAACTATGCGAAGAAAGGTGGGGTGGGTGGGCGGTCTCTACCAACCAAACTACGCCCGTCCACTATTTCAAACCGCTTGAACTATGCACTACACTATTATCCACAACTTTCTATGATTCAATTAATTTTATTTATTAATTTAAGACTAATTAAAAAGATATATGTGAAAAATAGTGTAATGCAAAATTCAAGTCGTTTGAAATAGTGGACGGGCATAGTCAGGTTGGTGGGGTACGCCCACCCACCCCACCTTCGCTTGCATAGTTTTTTTCAATGGATCCAGATGCTTTATATTGTTTAAACTATTCCAAGAAGAGTGTTATCCTATGGAAAAACTATGCGAAGAAAGGTGGGGTGGGCGGGTGTCCCCTACCAACCAAACTACGCCTGTCCACTATTTCAAACCACTTGAACTATGCACTACACTATTATCCACAACTTTCTATGATTCAATTAATTTTATTTATTAATTTAAGACTAATTATAAAGATATATGTGAAAATAGTGTAATGCAAAGTTCAAGTCGTTTGAAATAGTGGACGGGCATAGTCAGGTTGGAAGGGGCCGCCCACCCACCCCACCTTCGCTTGCATAGTTTTTTTCAATAGATACAGATGCTTTATATTGTTTAAACTATTCGAAGAAGAGTGTTATCCTATGGGGAAACTATGCGAAGAAAGGTGGGGTGGGCGGGTGGCCCCTACCAACTAAACTACGCCTGTCCACTATTTCAAACCACTTGAACTATGCACTACACTATTATCCACAACTTTCTATGATTCAATTAATTTTATTTATTAATTTAAGACTAATTATAAAGATATATGTGAAAATAGTGTAATGCAAAGTTCAAGTCGTTTGAAATAGTGGACGGGCATAGTCAGGTTGGAGGGGGCCGCCCACCCACCCCACCTTCGCTTGCATAGTTTTTTTCAATAGATACAGATGCTTTATATTGTTTAAACTATTCGAAGAAGAGTGTTATCCTATGGGAAAACTATGCGAAGAAAGGTGGGGTGGGCGGGCGGCCCCTACCAACCAAACTACGCCCATCCACTATTTCAAACCACTTGAACTATGCACTACACTATTATCCACAACTTTCTATGATTCAATTAATTTTATTTATTAATTTAAGACTAATTATAAAGATATATGTGAAAATAGTGTAATGCAAAGTTCAAGTCGTTTGAAATAGTGGACGGGCATAGTCAGGTTGGTGGGGGCCGCCCACCCACACCACCTTCGCTTGCATAGTTTTTTTCAATGGATCCAGATGCTTTATATTGTTTAAACTATTCCAAGAAGAGTGTTATCCTATGGAAAAACTATGCGAAGAAAGGTGGGGTGGGTGGGCGGTCTCTACCAACCAAACTACGCCCGTCCACTATTTCAAACCGCTTGAACTATGCACTACACTATTATCCACAACTTTCTATGATTCAATTAATTTTATTTATTAATTTAAGACTAATTAAAAAGATATATGTGAAAAATAGTGTAATGCAAAATTCAAGTCGTTTGAAATAGTGGACGGGCATAGTCAGGTTGGTGGGGTACGCCCACCCACCCCACCTTCGCTTGCATAGTTTTTTTCAATGGATCCAGATGCTTTATATTGTTTAAACTATTCCAAGAAGAGTGTTATCCTATGGAAAAACTATGCGAAGAAAGGTGGGGTGGGCGGGTGTCCCCTACCAACCAAACTACGCCTGTCCACTATTTCAAACCACTTGAACTATGCACTACACTATTATCCACAACTTTCTATGATTCAATTAATTTTATTTATTAATTTAAGACTAATTATAAAGATATATGTGAAAATAGTGTAATGCAAAGTTCAAGTCGTTTGAAATAGTGGACGGGCATAGTCAGGTTGGAGGGGGCCGCCCACCCACCCCACCTTCGCTTGCATAGTTTTTTTCAATAGATACAGATGCTTTATATTGTTTAAACTATTCGAAGAAGAGTGTTATCCTATGGGAAAACTATGCGAAGAAAGGTGGGGTGGGCGGGCGGCCCCTACCAACCAAACTACGCCCATCCACTATTTCAAACCACTTGAACTATGCACTACACTATTATCCACAACTTTCTATGATTCAATTAATTTCATTTATTAATTTAAGACTAATTAAAAAGATATATGTGAAAAATAGTGTAATGCAAAGTTCAAGTCGTTTGAAATAGTGGACGGGCATAGTCAGGTTGGTGGGGGCCGCCCACCCACCCCACCTTCGCTTGCATAGTTTTTTTCAATGGATCCAGATGCTTTATATTGTTTAAACTATTCCAAGAAGAGTGTTATCCTATGGAAAAACTATGCGAAGAAAGGTGGGGTGGGTGGGCGGTCTCTACCAACCAAACTACGCCCGTCCACTATTTCAAACCGCTTGAACTATGCACTACACTATTATCCACAACTTTCTATGATTCAATTAATTTTATTTATTAATTTAAGACTAATTAAAAAGATATATGTGAAAAATAGTGTAATGCAAAATTCAAGTCGTTTGAAATAGTGGACGGGCATAGTCAGGTTGGTGGGGGCCGCCCACCCACCCCACCTTCGCTTGCATAGTTTTTTTCAATGGATCCAGATGCTTTATATTGTTTAAACTATTCCAAGAAGAGTGTTATCCTATGGAAAAACTATGCGAAGAAAGGTGGGGTGGGTGGGCGGTCTCTACCAACCAAACTACGCCCGTCCACTATTTCAAACCGCTTGAACTATGCACTACACTATTATCCACAACTTTCTATGATTCAATTAATTTTATTTATTAATTTAAGACTAATTATAAAGATATATGTGAAAAATAGTGTAATGCAAAATTCAAGTCGTTTGAAATAGTGGACGGGCATAGTCAGGTTGGTGGGGGCCGCCCACCCACCCCACCTTCGCTTGCATAGTTTTTTTCAATGGATACAGATTCTTTATATTGTTTAAACTATTCGAAGAAGAGTGTTATCCTATGGGAAAACTATGCGAAGAAAGGTGGGGTGGGCGGGCGGCCCCTACCAACCAAACTACGCCCGTCCACTATTTTAAACCACTTGAACTATGCACTACATTATTATCCACAACTTTCTATGATTTAATTAATTTCATTTATTAATTTAAGACTAATTAAAAAGGTATATGTGAAAAATAGTGTAATGCAAAGTTCAAGTCGTTTGAAATAGTGGACGGGCATAGTTCGGTTGGTAGGGGCCACCCGCCCACCCCTCCTTCGCTCACATAGTCTTTTCAATGGATACAGACGTTTTATATTGTTTAAACTATTCGAAGAAGAGTGTTATCCTATGGGAAAACTATGCGAAGAAAGGTGGGGTGGGTGGGCGTCCCCTACCAACCAAACTACGCCCGTCCACTATTTCAAACCACTTGAACTATGCACTACACTATTATCCACAACTTTCTATAATTCAATTAATTTCATTTATTAATTTAAGACTAATTAAAAAGATATATGTGAAAAATAATGTAATGCAAAGTTCAAATCGTTTAAAATAGTGGACGGGCAATAATTTGGGTGCGGGAAATACTAGCACTAAAACTAGTGCGGGAAATAGCCAACTTAAAATTCGGTACCAATGTAAATATTTATTTATAGATATGAGAATGCATTCAAGCACAACGTAGAGCTCTTATACTTCAAATAGCATTAAAACTAACGATATGGTACTGAATAAATACAATTTTGAAAAAAATATAGACTTTAAATTAAATGTAATTAGTAGTGTGACATAACATATTTGTCACAAAAAAATATTAAGAATTTATTCATACAAATAAAATAATATACATTATTCGTGCGATAAGGCTGTATTTTTTTGACATAATAATTTGGTTTATAATAATAATTTGTTTCAAATATTGGATTATTAAGGCGTCTACTTTGTGATAATTCATTTTAAAGGATAAATAAAACGATTTTTTACTTTGTTTTTTATCACACTTCAGTTACACTTTGCAACTAGTTTCGGCTAAGCTCTAGCCATTTTCAAGCTCATCGGAGGAGCTCGAAAATGGCTAGAGCTTAGCCGAAACTAGTTGCAAAGTGTAACTGAAGTGTGATAAAAAAACAAAGTAAAAAATCGTTTTATTTATCCTTTAATAATATGTTTGGTTATGACATAGGTAGTACAGAAAATAAAAATACCAAAATTGAATACTGAAATAGTATTGCCAATTTTCAAAAAAGGACAACGTATAGTAATTATAGAGGAATAACGATTACTTGTATCCCAGGAAAATTGTCAACAATAATAATTTTAAAAAATCAAAGAGAAGATACAAAAAAAAACAATCGAGAACATGTGTGTGCGGAATTAGAAGAGCAATTTTCATAATACTCAAAGTAACAATTATAACAATTGATGTTGAAATATAAGTGTATATTGTAAAAGTATTGCTGAAATTCGATATAAATTTAAATAATTCATCCTGCAAGTCTTTAATAAATTTAGTGCTAATATATTTTAAGCACCCCGTACATAATTCTGTTTCAACCGAATTGAATTAATTCTCAGAGGGTTGCTGGGAGGCAATGAAGGGCTGATCCGCGCTACGTGCCGGACATAGCAGTCGCCGATATCGAAGCAGCATCGATTTCCGTATGAAACACAGCCGCATTATTCAACGTCCGTGAAATATGCCCCCATTTATTATTTATTTGGGGCGACGCGCTCCCGACCAGAATACACTCCGCCGCCTCAGCGACCGATCATCCCCGGGACGGTTATTTGACTTTGCCGTGCCCCGCACGCCAACCCCATAAATTTCAAATCGGATTTTGATACGAATAAAAAGCATTCGAGTGCCCTAATAAGGTTTTTACGATAGTAAGAGAGCTGGAATTTATAAAATAATGGTAATATATTAAACTAGTGTGTCGTTGTAGCAATTGCTACAATAAAGGATTTATAACTTGTATATTTTTTAAATAGATATTTAACATGTTTTTTACATATATAAGTGTGAATCCACCCCTTAAATCTGCAATGTAATCTACTTATCTAGATTTCGATCTTATTAGATCTCATCAGTGTAGCTCTGCTAGTGAGGGTGAAATCACACAATTTCGAGTATATATATATATATATATATATATATATATATATATATATATATATTTATATAATTAAATTAATAAATGAAATTAATTGAATCATAGAAAGTTGTGGATAATAGTGTAGTGCATAGTTCAAGTGGTTTGAAATAGTGGACGGGCGTAGTTTGGTTGGTAGGGGCCGCCCGCCCACCCCACCTTTCTTCGCATAGTTTTTCCATAGGATAACACTCTTCTTCGAATAGTTTAAACAATATAAAGCATCTGTATCCATTGAAAAAAACTATGCAAGCGAAGGTGGGGTGGGTGGGCGTCCCCCACAAACCTGACTATGCCCGTCCACTATTTCAAACGACTTGAACTTTGCATTACACTATTTTTCACATATATCTTTTTAATTAGTCTAAATTAATAAATAAAATTAATATATATATATATATATATATATATATATATATATATATATATATACATATATATATATATATATATATACATATATATATATATATACATATATATATATATATAGCCATTTTCGAGCTCCTCGAACTAGTTGCAAAGTGTACCTGAAGTGTGATAAAAAACAAAAAGTAAAAAATCGTTTTATTTATCCTTTTATTTGTATAATGTAAATTTCTGTATTCATTAAATGCCTATTAAGGTTTTATAGTAAGAATGTTTGAAATAATATCAATTCTTGTTGGAATAGAGATAATCAAATTGAAGTTCAGTTACATTCGATCAAATCTTACATTAGTATTACACCGCAAGTCTACAGGAAGCTCGCCTGTCTATGATTCAGTGCAACCGCACCCGCGGCATCGGAATTACGGAAGACCCATGAATATTACACCGGGGCGCATTTCACAATCGAACAGGCCCCAATTACGCTTATCGATTCAATCAATTATAAACCAGCCGGACGCAAATGGAACCATGAAATATTAATTAAAGTGGTGCGGGGTGGGTGGACAGACGGGTGTTGTTTATCGCAATGACAACTAAAATGGGAATCAAAAACAAAAACAGTATTTAGGTCAAACTGCATAGAAATTTGATTGATTATACAGAATTTAAAGTTTAATTAGTTATTTATATGACACAATAATGTCCTGCAATTCCCATATGTACTACCATACTACATCTGGGATATTTCTTTATTCGTGATATCTCTTTTATGCCCGTATTCACCAAAATCTCATAAGCTATTGAATGGATAAATTTAAAATTTCATTGTGGCAGAATATGCCAAAACAAATGTTAAACACTTTGAATAGCGCTTGCGATTGGAGCTTTGATGACAACTTTTGTTTAATTATTCAGTGTTTCCAATAGAGAGAATCTAAAGTAACTACATTCCCTAGATAATGTATGTATTGTTGCTATAACAACGAATACTTATGGATTCAATAGCTATTGATAGATATATGGAACGTCGGTGACTACGGGGGTTAGGTTGTAAGTAAATTGATAAATAGATAAGTGCTTTATTTGACTGCCACTCTGTATAATTTAAAAGAAAAGAGAATTAAGATATCAATATAATGAAAATACATATGAATACAATTAGAATACAAATAAAAGACAAATAATATATATATATATATATATATATATATATATATATATATATATTTATATTTATATAAATATATATATATATAAATATATATATATATATATATATATATATATATATATATTTATACAACATAAATATCAAAATAAAAGTAGTAGTAACATTGAAAATCTGCAGGAGGCTGTCGTAGGAGAGGAAAGTGGCAAGGGCAGAGGGGGTTTAGTTTCTTATATTCTCGTAATTTGTATTGTGCGGAGTGTTACTTTTTATTTTTATTTTTTATTGTTATGTATTTTTGTTTGTTTCTTACTCTAGATGAATGGGCAGTTTTAGTAGTAACATCGATAGAATAACATTTTCTAAAACATATGGAATAAAATAAATCTCATATGTTATATACTTATATGAACACCTTGTATAGTCCAATTTTATAAAAATAATTTTGGTAAAAAAAAACCACCGTTATTTGCCATAACCAATACATACATATCAACTCAAGAATATTTACAACTCGAAATAAAACATTTTGCCACATCAAAAAATTCACACCCTACCCCCTCGTCCCTCACCCTCTTTCAAATTATTGGTAAAATTATATTATACATATTGCTTCATTCAAGTATTACGACTAGCTAATCTTGAACCCTCCAGCAGGTTTCATATTTATCATTCCGATAGAGTCTATATACTTAATACCCCCCAAATATTCAGTCAATGAAGTCCAGAAAGTGCGCCACCCCACAACCCCGTCGAACCCATAAACAAGCGGCGTCCGCGACTCGAAATAACAAACTCCCCCAGTCGCCCCAGTTGAGGAAACTTTGGGCGGCTGTGATGGGCGGGCGCGCGAATTAACCCGATGCGACGGGAATTAAGGTCGCGTTAATCGCCGCCGTGGCGGCGGCAGCGAGCCATCCATCCCACCCCCACGCCGGTTGAGCGGTTTTTAATTGTCGAGAAGTCGCAACGGACGGAGTTTTCCGAATTTATCGCGCAAGTTTCGTATTAAAAATGGACCATTTTTTCACGATTTACATGATGGAGTGTGGCGTTTTTATGCGGCCACTGGGAAAGTTTTCGGAGAGATTTGTGATAATGTAAAAATTAGGGGCACTAATACATATTTTTTTGGCAGCTAAATAACTTTCGAACTTTCAAGTGTTATTGTATTATAGGTTTGTGATTATAGGCAACTCTAATATTCCTGTGGCGGCCATTATTTTTTGTCGGCCATTAAATCTTTACTAATTCATAATGGCCGCCTTCGTGTCACTAAAGTTGCCTATAGCACAATTACGTTTTAAATTAAAAAACATATGTCCCAGTAATAATAAAGTGCGATTTATAGTGTAATTTTATTAGCAAGCGCAATTCCTAAGGCACGATTTACATTGAGCTAGATTGCATATGCAATCGTTGAAAGTAAGCGATTTTGCCAAAAAGTTGCATCAGGTTTCATTGTAATACTTGTTTTAGTATTATTTACTGGGTGAAAATCCCGTCGTCTGGCGTCAATTTATTGCCAAGTCCTCTGAGCCCATGTGACTATTTGTATACTTATTCTTGTAATTTTTCAGTTTAACAACCCAAAATACTATGAATAGTTGAGATACACATTTCATACTTCGTAGGGGATAAGTATAACTATTTGTGAATATATTCAGAGTAATTTAATAAAATTTTGGAAACTACAAACTGAGTTAAAATAGTTTCTATCCCCAGATCAATATCAGAATTATAATCTTTGAGTTTAACAGCGCTAAAGACTACGAAAAATTGAGAATTATATATATATATATATATATATATATATATATATATATATATATATATATATATATTCATATATATTACACTTTGTAGAGTCTAATTATGCTTATTTCTGGGTATATTCAGAATAATTAATTAAATAATTAATATATTAAATAATATATAATTAAATTAATTAATATATTCAGAATAATGTTAAAATTTTGAATCCTCATAACAGAGTTATGGTACTATCTGTACTCAAAGTTGTAATTTTTAAGTTTAACATCCCAATAAGACTTCGAATAATAAAGATGATATTTCATACTTTGCAAAGTCTAAATATAACTATTTGTGGATATAGTCAGAGTGATTTAATAGAATTTTGAAAAATAGGAACAGCGTTATAGTACATTTTGTCCCCCAATGAATATAAATTCTATAACTAATGTCAGATTTGTAACAATAGATTGATCTACCCAGAAAACTACCTATAGTTAAGATACACATTTCATACTGTATAGGGGATAACTATTTGTAAATATATTCAGCGTTATTTTATAAAATTTTGATTACTACAAACAGAGTTATGGTACTTGTTATCCATACCTAATCTCTAGTTTGTAATTTTCGGTCGGCTTCAAAACAATGTCTTCATTTTTATATTATAACGATTCTAAAATGACATGTTTTATAGTAGAAAAAGTGTTTAGTAGAAAAAGATATGTTTTAGGAAATTCATATATTACATATATTTATATTTAAAGGATATTTATTAGACAGATAAAAACCCTTCTGTGCCAAAACCACCAAACTCCCATCTTATCGTGAATTATTCAGACTTTTGTTCCATCTTCACTGCAACTTTCAACATTGTAACCCACAACCGTATCATTTATGCATAGCAGTGCGGTTATGGCGAAGGCGACGGGCAACGCGCATAAAACAGCATAAAACGCTCCCCCCATTTACGCCGCGGCCGCAGCCCCCCCTCTAGGGGCAACTCGCATTATGCATGCATGCAGACAAAAATAAAAGCGACCCCTCTACAAACGCCCACACCGCCGGCCGTGCACACGCCGCACTTTATTTACATCGCAACGAAAATTACAAAAATAAATAAAACTCACCGTCGCGTTCATCCCCATGGCGCTAATAAACAACAGACGACGCCCTCTACGAAATCATATTCTCCCTCCTCGCGCGTGTGTATGTCACTGTTTTATTTTTATTTTGGTTCCCTGTGTGCTGAGTATATGCGGCCGGGGTAGCGTCGCGACGTAAACTACTTGCTCGATGGGGGGTGGGAGCGCGCACACACCGACTGCCACCCGGCGCCTGCGCCTTGTGAATATCAATAATAGGACTAGGGGGATGAAAGTAACGCCGGATGCTCGCGCGTTTATGACACACACATATATGCGCGTACTACCCCCAATTTTAACGTCGCGTTTGTATTTACAATTGCAGTTGCCCCCCTGAGGAAGGTGCGCCTTGGTTGAAATTGCGCTCTACAATTTCGTAGCCAAAGAAAAAACGCCGGCGGGGGTAGGTGTGTACATTTTAAAATTAAAATCGTTTCGGTTTTACCCGAAAATTAATCAACATGTGTATGGGGGATTCAAGATCAATCAGAATAAAATGTGCAATAAAAAAAAAATACTCACATGCATTATATTCAGTGTAAATGGTTTACGAGAAGTTGTTGTAGGGAGGCCAAATTTCAACCTGCAATACCGACTACTATCTAATTCTTCTGGCATTCGTTGTTGGTGGCCGTACCAAACAAGTTGCTTATAATAGTTTGCTTTACAGCCATTATTTCCCTGATTGTGACGTTTGTTATTCTCTCGATTTTGTATCTTCCCACTGATCTTCATCAGATGTCCATTGCGATTGATAGCAAAAGACTCTCCAACGCTGTTCCAAATTGCCATACTTCACATCCGTCGCCATGCTTCCAAGGCATTGCAGATATTGCGGAATCTACTACTAGTATCTAGTACTAGAATCTAGGACTAGTATCTAGTACTTGTATCTAGTACTAGTATCTAGTACTAGTATCTAGTACTAGTATCTAGTACTAGTACTAGTATCTAGTACTAGTATCTAGTACTAGTATCTAGTACTAGTATCTAGTACTAGTATCTAGTACTAGTATCTAGTACTAGTATCTAGTACTAGTATCTAGTACTAGTATCTAGTACTAGTATCTAGTACTAGTATCTAGTACTAGTATCTAGTACTAGTATCTAGTACTAGTATCTAGTACTAGTATCTAGTACTAGTATCTAGTACTAGTATCTAATATCTAGTATCTAGTACACTAGTACTAGATACTAGTACTAGATACTAGTACTAGATACTAGTACTAGATACTAGTACTAGATACTAGTACTAGATACTAGTACTAGATACTAGTACTAGATACTAGCACTAGATACTAGTATCTAGTATTAGTATCTAGTATTTAGTACTAGTATCTAGTACTAGTATCTAGTACTAGTATCTAGTACTAGTATCTAGTACTAGTAGTATCTAGTACTAGTAGTATCTAGTACTAGTAGTATCTAGTACTAGTAGTATCTAGTACTAGTATCTCCAGGTTGGGAGTAAAGGCATCGGGCCACCTTAACCCCCAACCTAGAGATCTAGGAGAATATTTTTCACAGACTACTGCTAATTAAACTGAAATATTAGTACAAAGAACAAACAATCATTGCTCCAAACATACTGCAAAGGAAATACGCGAAACTATATTCACCCTGTATACCATGTTAATACTTTTATCATTTAAAATAAATGAAGGAGGTACTTCAGTTGGTTTAATACAGTCCTAGTTTATTCAAACCCATTTTGTTTCCCCAAAAAATATATACCACTGTAATTAATTAAAATTGATTAACTTACCAACTATTATTCTCTCCGTGGTGATAGTGTCTTGTATACGATGATGAAAAGAAAGAGGATAGGAGGATAGGGCGATTACAAGGCAACTGTAACAGAAAAATATAAGGCAAGAAAGTAAACGAACATGGAAAATTAAGGCACAAACTGACAAATAAATTTATAGCAATAATGTTTTTATTTATTCTATTTTTATGGGGTTTTCGGGTCTGGTTGAAAAGTAAAATTCATAAAGTCTCACAATGGATGCGCTCGCACGCTGCTACAAATCAGTCAAGTGATGCTTTAGAAGCTGCAAAAGAAACGATTATTTTAATAATACTCCCCCGTATTCACCAAAGTACTATAAATCTATCAGTAACTATTGAACCCATAAATATTCGTTGTTATAGCAACAATAAATACATTATCATGGTAATGTAGTTACTTTAGATTCTCTCTATTGGAAACACTGAATAATTAAACAAAAGGTGTCATCAAAGCTCTAATCACAAGCGCTATTCCAGCTGTTTTAGATTTGATTTGGCATATTCTGTCACAATGACGTTTTCAATTTATCTATTCAATAGCTTATGGGACCTATAAAGTTTATGGGATGTTGGTGAATACGCGCATACATGTATTAGTTTTCCTTCTGAGAACAATGATAAACTTAAGAACGCCCTAAATTTTCCAATAACATATATTACTCACTTGAGTAATGTAATATTCAAAATATATCCTAAAAACTTTTTTAGGATATATTTTGAATATTCTGTTAATCTCCAACCGTTTTGAAAATGGTAACATATTTCCTAATATATAGTAGTAGTTACTGTATTTGTTACAATTTGTAACTGACTATTATTAGTGTATGTGTATGTTATGATCTAATGTTTATATATAATTATATAAAATAATAACTGACCCTATTGAGGACTCCAGCAAATGTAATTACCATCAGCGCATCAAACGAACTAATAACTCGAATGAATATCATAAGAAACTCTTTTATCAATATTAACGATTTCAAAATAATTCATTTCACTGCATTCGTATAAAGCGGTCATCATGTGTCTGATGGTGCATTGCCTCCAAAACTGCCATTCACAATTAACTGATATGCGATGTGGAGATACCACAGCACAAACATAAACGGCGGATGTTGGCAATTCTCAGCGGGCATCTTCACTAGTTTAAGCTTGAAACTCTTGAATATAAATGGCTGATGAAAATGAAAATGAGAATGAGAGACTTTATGAATTTGTCAACTCACTGAAATAATTTTGACTGACCACGGATGTTTGATATTGTAATCAAAATAAAATAAAACAGATGCAAAACTTTTTTGCCTGTATATATGTGTTTCTATAGTATTTTGAATAGTTTATATAGGCGCGCATGAAGCTTATAAAATTATTTTTATTACGTGGAGTAATTGTTGACCATACAAAATAAAAAATCGTATTCGTTATTTCAATAAGGCACCTTACACGATCAATATTACTGTCAATATTTTAGAATAATTACAGTATTACGGTACGATAAAATATTTAATATGTTCATTATTCTAAAATATTGCCAGTATTACTCATCGTGTAAGGTATATTAATGATGTAATGAAGAGAATACTGATCTTTATCCGGATAATTGATTACTTGATAAATATAAAAGGAGGATTGAAGCAAATATTGACAGTATTATTGACCGTGTAAGGTGCCTTAATAAGGCACGGTCAATAATACTGTCAATCCTACTACCGTCAGTATATATAATATTTTTTTGGGAGCTAAAATCAACAGTTTTAATATCTGCAGGTTTTATTGAAAATGTTGTAAACGAATTTCTTTTTCAATTAGCTAATTATCAGACTGTAAATGGTGCACAGTTCGAGCATTTACTTTAACTTTTTATTGTCTAATAAAATATTATTTCGCGTTTTGTGTTTTGTGTTTTTTCTCTCGGAGATTTCCTTATGTGAGCTTATATAATAATATACATTGCTGATCATAGCACAGTTTGTGCATTTACTTTAGCTTTTTATTGTTTAAAAAAATGTTATTTTGCGTTTCATTTTTTGTTTACTCGGAGTATTATAACTTTCACTTTTGAACTTTAACTAGGGAATTATCCATAATTAAATAATTTTACTAGAGAACAGGATACCATATAAATGAGCTGACTAGAATTATATAATTTCAAGGATTTTGGAGTGAAAGGATGACTAAAAAAACACTTATTTAAAATCTTCAATTTTACTAAACATTTATCACCTTTTGTAGTTGTATTAAAAACATTAATATACTTATGCTACATATTAACACACACTTGCATATAGCATGTACAATGTACATAGATTTCACTCATAACTGTAGATACTACAGCAAAATAACATTTTTGTTAAGTTTGTTTACCAACAGGGGTATTTTACATACCAGAAACCTAGGAGGTAAACAGTAAAAATCAGTCAGACGATATATTTTGTGCGGCTGCAACGAGAGTGTCGTGTATTTCCTTAGTGTATGATACTTGCGAATTTACTGACGCCAGATATTGCGGGTATGTGAGGGTATTGTCAGGCATTCCCAAGTTTTCACTTCTTGTTGGCACTACAGGTAGGTGGAGGTAGCGATTGCTGCTTTCGCCTTGCATAAGAGCCTTGATTGATGTTTTCTAAACAAAAATTAACAAATATATTAGTATATACAACACAAAACAATAACACAAAACAATAACACAAAACAACAAGACAAAACAACAACACAAAGCACCATGAAGTGCAGATGTACACAAGTGCACCATCAAGAAACTTGTGTTAATGATTGTGTGCAGGATAATTGCTCACCAGGTGAAGTTCGATTTGATCACAGAGGGAATAAAATTCTTCCAAATTCTTATCAAATCTTGGTATTTGGGCATCCACACTTTTTCTGTTAACAAATAAATATACAAAATAGTAAGTAACAATTGGTAATGACTCAAATTTATACTTACAGAGGTCCTACATCTACCTGACTATTTTGGTTTAGTGTTTGTGCAGCTGTTTTAATTGTGTTCTGTAAAAAAAAACAATTAATATACATACAAGAGTGTTCATAAAGGCACCTTAGAGGTCAATAATACTGTCAGTCCTAGTACTGTCAGTATTTGCTTTAATCCTCCTTTTATATTTGTCAAGTAATCAATTATCCTGATAAACATCAGTATGTTATTCATTCCATCATTACTATACCTTACATGATCAGTAATACTGCCAATATTTTAGAATAATGAATATTTTAAACATATTATTGTACAGTAATACTGTCATTATTCTAAAATATTGACAGTAATATTGATCGTGTAAGGTGCCTTACAAAGGCACCTTACACGGTCAATAATACTGCCAATCCTAGTACTGTCAGTATTTGCTTCAATCCTCCTTTTATATTTATCAAGTAATCAATTATCTGGATATACATCAGTATTCTCTTCATTTCATCATTACTATACCTTACACGATAAGTAATACTGTCAATATTTTAAAATAATGAACATTTTAAACATATTATTGTACAGTAATACTGTCATTATTCTAAAATATTGACAGTATTATTGATCGTGTAAGGTGCCTTATAGACACTAGACAATAATATGTAACTAAATAGACTTAGTGGTACTAAGAAACAAACACTGCCAGCAGAGACATAATAATTAGGGTTGTAGAGAATATATTGTCAATCGTAAAAGTCATTATTAATTACTAAACTCACCGAAAGAGACTCCCTGAGCGGCCCAATTAGTGTCTTAATCTTGGAAATATTGTCCAATGCTTGTGGGGGCTGCTGCTGCTGTTGTTGTTGTTGCTGCTGCTGCTGCTGCTGTTGCACCACCACCGGATTCTGCTGGGGTGGCATTCCCATACCAGGCACGTTCATTGTATTAGACGCTCAGAATCACACAACAGTACCAAAGAAACTTGTTTTTGTACAAACGAAATTGCAACTGTTTTGTTATGACAACCACAGAGCACTATAATATTTTGATGACAACCAAAACAATCACACCATAAATTCAACGCTACCAACTGTCAAGGTAGACAACCCACAAAACATATGTGATCCTATTTTGACTATCTCAAGGACACAAAATAAATAAATATCATTTAAATTTAATTTTGAAGGTATTTACATTTTTAATTAAATTATGATGCATGCAAACGTGAAAATTTTAAATATTTTAGAGTAGAATTATGTGAAATACAGCTTGAAACTTAGCTTGAACTACTTACATTAAATAAATATATAATTAATTAATTACAAAATTTATTTAATATTTTAGGAGTCATTTTAAGGATGTTTTAGTGGCACATTGTTTATTTTGAAAGCAAATTAGTGTGAGTATTGGTTGGTTTAAAAAGTAATTATAATACTTGTTTATAAGTATGTATGTATGTCAACGAAATAGAATTCTAGTTCGTTGATGTATGTATTATTTTTATTATATGTGTTGCCCTGTAATTGGAGTGTTACTCTGTTGGGTAAATAAAGCTTATTATTATTATTATTATAATTTTTATTATAAGATTTATAATTACGTTTTAAGTCAAATGCCTAAAAAATAAACAATGTGCCACTAAAACACCCTTAAAATTACTCCTAAAATATAAAATAAGTTTTATATGTAGTTCAAGCTAAGTTTCAAGCTGTATTTCACATAATTCCGCCCTAAAATATGATAAAAGTGACTGATTTGACTCACTCACGCCTGTCAAATTGCAGCCATGTTGCCAGATTTAAACAACAATTAAAAACTATTTTAAACATTGATAACAAACATAATTATTGTTAGAAACAACAAACAAATCCCTAAACTGTTTTATTAGTACTAATTACAGTATATTAGCTCCATATTTCATAAAAAAATCAAATATTTGTTGTTGTGTACGTTGCTGGTTAGACCGCGCAACGTCGCCGCCAAAAACTCAATCATATGATCAATTCCCCCGTCAAGATCACAAGATACTCTGCCCTACATTTCAGCAGCGGATTGTAGGCGTAGTCGAGACCGTGCAGTTAGTTCCCTTTTGAGCGAGCCCCACACAAACCACCAGCAACATGGCTTTAAGCGATGCGGACGTGCAAAAACAGGTGAGTTCGTGGCGCTCGCCCTTTGCCACACAAAAAAAACATTTCGTTAATTGTTTGTGGGGGCCCTTGTAGATCAAGCACATGATGGCTTTCATCGAGCAAGAGGCTAATGAAAAGGCAGAGGAAATCGATGCTAAGGCTGAGGAGGAGTTCAATATTGAGAAAGGGCGGCTGGTGCAGCAGCAGAGGCTGAAGATTATGGAGTATTATGAGAAGAGGGAAAAGCAAGTTGAGTTGCAGAAGAAGATGTAAGTTGTAATGATTGAGGGTTGTTTGTATGTAACTCAAAGTGATTTAGCACTCAATATGAAATCTATGTATCAACAGTGTTGGCTTTTGGGTAGTTAGCACCTCTGTGCAACAGTTTATTGCCCTATATATAATATAACATATATAATGGAACATATTTGTGCAAAAAACTTCAACTAAAAATATATTATTGCACAGTTTTATAAAGACGAGTTAACTATAGCCTGTGATTATATTGTTAATGGTTGCATAATTTATAGTTAACTTTCCATTTTATAGCCTCATGTAGCTATGTATAGATATCACAATGCCACATTATGGTCAAAGTTATGCAAAATTATGTTAATAAACTTGAAAATTATCTGCTTTATAGGTACTTTACAACTTAGCCTATATTGGCAATTCAAGCCAGCTGATACACCATCTGGTGGCAGGAAATGAACTACATTTAGTAGGGAATTTGTTTGCATAACATTTGTTTTTTCATCTTATACATGACTATAAACCCAGGGTTATACTATTTATACCTTAAAAGTACATTAACAATTGCGCATTTTTGTAGAAATCACTGAAATCATATGATTTTAATGTAATCAGCTGATCAAACAATAACAAAGATCAGCTGTTTACCTACTACCTTAAACGTTTGAATCGCGAATATAGAATGGCAAATCCAGCAGAATAAAATAAAAAGTTTTGAAAAATGTGTTGCTAAGGTAGAAATTGTTTTGTATGTTTGAAATAGTCAGTCCTCCAACATGCTAAACCAAGCTAGATTGAAGGTACTCAAAGTACGTGAAGATCATGTGAGGAATGTGTTGGATGAGGCACGTAAACGTCTTGGTGAAGTCACCCGGGATCAAGCCAAATACACAGGCATTCTTAAGACACTCATCCTGCAAGGACTTTACCAGGTAATGTAATTATGTTCATGTGTTTCATTAGAAGACAGCATAATTATTTCTTGACCTTCAATAATTAAACAATTCAAGTTATTACTATGATTGTATGTAACACCATGTGTAATATATGTGAAAGTGGCTTGGATATAATCATTTTGTCAATGACAACTGTTAAATCTTGGATTTAATTTCAAAAAGTGTTTTTTTTTATAAAAATATAATTTATTTTGATATAAACTAATTTATTCCATATTTTACTATATTATCAAAATTCTCTATTGTTTTTTATTAGTTGTTTGAAACAAACGTGGGTGTACGTTGCCGCGTGCAGGACAGGCCCCTAGTGGAGTCCGCCATGGGGGACGCCGCCGCCGACTACAAGGTGGCCGTTGGCAAGGACGTTCATTTGAAAATCGACCTGGACAACCCGTTGGCGGCTGACACCACCGGAGGCATTGAGTTGCTGGCACAGCGCGGAAAGATCAAGATCTGTAACACGCTGGAGGCGCGTTTGGAGTTGATCGCGCAACAACTCGTGCCTGAGGTGCGCACGGCGCTGTTCGGGCGCAACGTTAATCGCAGGTTCACCGATTAAAAAAAAAAACATAACAGAGCAGCAGTTAAATTCCATTATATAAATGTCCCGTATTGAATTGTAAATATTCTGGTTTGCAGATTTATTGTTGTACAAACGTGTTTTATTCCAAGTTTTCACGGTATTAGTCGAGTTTACGTTCACCGCACATTGTAGTTACAATTACATACAATTTTTAGAAATAAAATTCGATCAAATGCGATTGTTGGAAATTCGACTATTTACCGCGACAATAGATTTATGTAGTTTATTTAGTGTGTAAGCGATGAAGAAAAGGTAATATAGTAGATATGCTGTTTAATTATTTTTTTGCTGGTAGCGGGGTCAGATTTTCTCGTTGGATTTTAGCAGGAAGCACATCTGCCATGAAATGTATTATCACAACAATAAATATTGGTAAGGCAAGTTTTTCTTTGTACCTTACTGTGTGAATCTATTAAAACAGCTGAAACATAATGTCTTTGTTAGGACAAAGGGAAAAATATTGGCCTTACTACCACAATACAAAGAATATCCCGATAATTATATATAATAATAATTCTACGCGAAACCTGTGATTTACGTTGTACTAGATTAGTTAAGAATATTACATTAAATATGAAGAAAGACTAGTAAGTACCAAGTCACCGTCAGGGACGTGAAGGAGAAAAAGAGCACCTCTAAGTTTGAATTTTCGAAAAATTACTGTCATTTGTCCATGTTTGTGGTGTGCTCCTGGTATTAGGATTTTAACTCCTGGTATTAGGATTTTGAAAAGTCAAGACTCATATGGGCAGGACCATATACCTGAAATAGACCTAGGTACCATCAGGATCATGGAGCAATGTCCTAGCTTAACATAGCACATGAATAATTGAAACTAGCTGAATTGAATACAATGTAATTCATGCATATGTTTTGTGCTTTCGACCTTCCATGAAAATATAAGGTATATATCTAAATTAAAATGGTTGTGGCTAATTAAACAATAATATCCTAATAATTTACCACAAATTTTATATAAAACATAATTAACTAATTACTTTAGTTATACACACATATTTTAAAACTTACTGTATCAATTCTAGACAACTTAACTATTAATCTCCTTCTTTATAAACATAATAATTTAATTTTTTGAATTATGTTGACAGTTGTAGCATCATAATTAACTTATTTGTACGTACTTTTTCAATCAGACACTTGCAGATCTTGCATGTCATCAATACCGCCTTTGGTGATTTCAAAAATGATCTCACTTTCCTCCAGTTCAGGGCTATCGAAAACCTCAGCGTACCGCAGTGGTCCATCTCCCTTTTTCAATTGTATCCTAGTGGTGGAGGCGTGCGCTAAAATGTTACCACCCACCGGTTTGACGTTCTGTGTGATACTCATCTGAGGCGAACTGAAGTCCGATGTGATTTGGTTTGTGAGGAAGACAGCTATATTATACTCCTCACTTATCTTCTGTAGCCTAGATTATTAGGAAACGTACATTTTTTAAATAAAAACGGTTTAGGTATAGATACGTGAAGAATGACCGGCAGTGCCACGTCACAACACCTTCCATCTTTTACTTATCAGTAGAGTTTTACCTAGATAACAATTGAGCAAGTTTCATCTGCCGATCAGCCATTTCGCCCGGTCCAGTGTAGTCGACTCTAAAGAGTGCCATAATTGAATCAAAAATTAGCAGTTTGAAAATGCCAGCTTCCTCGTGAAGTTTTGCGGCAACTCCGTTGAGCAGCTCGTACTGGTGTTCGGAATTATAAGCCCGAGCGTATAGCACGTTGTCCAACACTTGCGCTTGGTCCAGATTGAATCGGTCAGCAATAGATCGCAGCCGATCAGGACGACTAATTTACTAGATTCAGGAATTATATTGTTCATCTATTTCTTGAAATTGTATTTGTCACAATTTGTAACTAGCTATCGACATACGGGGTGTAAGGGGTGATGGCAGCAATAGCCAAAACCCAAATGACAACCTCACCTGCACGTGGTGCACCCTGCAGAATACCAACGAGGCAATGTCGACCGAATGACTACCGGTATAAGTAGTCCCCCTTTTGATAACTAACAGCCTCGGGTGAACAAGTTATCAACAGGAAAAGGGCACCCTCTTGCCCTTAGGATGGGAAACCATCCTTAAAGAGTTTATTTCGAATCCATGAGTGACTTTTGATTGTCCATTTTAGACAGAAAGCTAGCTTTGTATGTAATTTTATTGTGGTTGTTGATGTTGAAGAGCATTTTCTTGTGAGGGGTAATGCCAAATAAAGGGCTTTTTTTTTAGACAAACAACAACATTGCGTTATATAACTAGTTTAGTCATGAAACGTAAATAAAATTTAAAAAATCAGCGATTCGATTTTTTACGAGATAACCATACTTTCCTATTTGGAAAATAGAGGTACATAGTATGTACATAAAAAAATGTAAAGTAGACGACAATGAGTTACCTGTAAACATGAGTTACAGTCAACTCGTCTTTTTACAACCGTGCATACGGTTGTCTGTGTCAAAAATAAATACTGCAAAAAGGAATATCATTGCTTTAAAAGGATACAACGTGTGTTCTGTATCAATATAGATGACTTTTCCGCCGATATAACCATTTAGGCCAGGCATTTGAGCTGTTACGCACAAAGTATGCGCTAATTGAGTTTTTCCTGTCCTGAATTCACCGAATACTTCAGTGATAGCCATTGCTTCTATGCCACCGCCCAATAGTTTACTGTAATTAAAGGTACAATATTAATGTTTGAAGAGGAATCGAAATAATATGCTTTATCCAAGCAGGGGCGCAATATTGCATTTAGCTCTGTCTCCGGGTACACTGTATGTGTAGTATGTAGTAAGGGTAGTGACTTGAGGTGTGAGTGATTTCAGAAAGGTGAGTGAATGGTTAAAGGGAGGATAGAGAAGTGTAGAAATCTGAAAGACAGGCGTGGGAGTGGAAGTCTTTGACGGAAAGGGGAGGGTGGTATACCATCTCCACCCTCCCCTTTCCTTCAAAGACTTCCACTCCCACACCTGTCTTTCACACTTCCCCATCTTCGAAGTAAGGAAGATATCATTTTAGACTAAATCATAATATCATACATAATACACAAGTAAACTAAAATTTAGTTTACTTGTGTATTATGTATGATATATGTGATGGGGATATGCCAAATAAAGGTCGCTACTTTTCATCCATTAGATTGTTAATTTTGGGCGATTGTTAACAAATGCCGTACACTACTATAAAAATCAATAATCATATTTATAACTTACTCCAACTGCTTACTTCCAGTAGTAACCTTGAAAATCTGCTTCCTCTGATCGGATACCTCGGTAGCGGTCATAAAACACATAGTCACCGACAGCTTACTGCAAACGGCCTGCATGCGCTCAATTTCGGCGTCGGTGAAGCCAAGCGCTGCCAACTTCCGTTTCATTGTCATTTGCAATCCTTTGATGGTGTTGATTCCAGCCTGTTTTAACTTACCCACTGCAACCTCCAACACGCCGTGATCCAACAGCAGGTTGATATCCTGAAAGGACACATCCTCGTCCTCCTCGGACACCTCCGACTCAGCTATTCCCGACAGACGCTCCCGCACCGCCACTTTTTCCGACATCTCCGCCGCCATTTCGAAAAACAAACTGTGCCCGCGGAAACAAACAACTAGATGACAAAACGCATGCGTTGACCAAAGAGACATTTACACAGCACATATTATTTATTCTAAATTACTACATATAATTCAAAGAAAATATAATAAAAATATATAATTACAAAACACGCGTGAATCTAGATATGTAGAATCATATAACAAATTATTAGTACGTATTATTTAAACAAGTACAAGCTGTAAAAACCAAAATTTCTTTGAACACTTTTTGTCGTTTATTCAATGCCAATATACATGAACATATGCACAACAAACCTAACAAAGAGAATACGAAGTTGCCATTGTTATATTATCGCCCCAATATCCACTAATGTTCTTCACCTGGTTGTCTGCATGAAAAAACCCACAATTACCGTAAGTACTAATTTAAAAAACAGCAATGCACAAATTTAACAGACTCTACATATATCTTGAATGTTGGTTACCTGCTGTTACGCGTAGCTGTCGACACATGTCTGAATTTAGGTACGACAATAATTTGTCATAAATTGTTTGTGAAAAATGATAATGATCTATATGTACTGGTAATATTGGACACTAATTAATAGCATAACCTAATCTGAGACGAACCCGTTCAGCACCATATGTACAAGTTTATTACTGACATAAACTTATAACACATAATATCTGAGTGCCTTTCGTTTATCACTCTGGACTGGTACGGGCTTATAGTTTCTTGTTCTATTTTCCGCTTCCGATGCGTACAATTTTAACTCATAACACATATCTGAGTGCCTTTCGTTTATCACTCTGGACTAGTACGGGCTTATAGTTTCTTGTTCTATTTGCCGCTTCCGATGCGTACAATTCTAACTCGGCCCTTACAACCGGCGGCGCACGACCGCAAAACCTAAGCGATACTGCACGCCACGGGGGCGACTAGCAATGATAAACCATGCTAAACGAAAACGAATCTGATTATCCACCAACGAAATAGAATTGTTAACCACCCAAATTGGTTGTTGGTGGATGATTGATGTCTGGCAGTCCTGTCTCTAGACAACATAATATACAGACTTGTAGGAATTTTGCATAATTCGGAATTCGGTATTAGTAACAATCGCAATTTCAAACTCCATTTATAAATAACTCTAGTTTAATTATTTAACCCAATATTATGCAAGCATATCATTTATAGCATATAAATAATAATTATAATGTAATGAATTAGTAAATTCCAGTGGTAATTGTATGTGCAGTTGGCTGCGATTGGTCACGTGAGCGGGTCTTTTTGACAGCTCTGCCAGAGCGGGTTCCGGCGCTCGCTAAGGCGAAATTTTCCCGAGTGCACATTTTTCGTTCGTAAAATTTGTGGGTGTGTGGGCCCGGTGTGCGCGCATTAGGAACACTGTGAGCAAACGAGCCGCGTGAGAATGGAGACGAGGAAGCTGATTGAGTTGCTGCGGGCGACCATCGACCCGTGCCAGCGTCGACAGGCCGAGGACCAACTTGCCCAGGTTGGAACCACATGTGCTCGCCGGAACGCGCGGCCCGCGGCTACGACGCGGCCGCGTGAACCACACACGCGAAAGCACTAATACATTATTTATATAGGCGCTAGTTTATGAGGGTGCCAGAATTAACAACGGTTGTCCCATATTTTTTTTTACGTGTTACACACCGGTGCTGACGTTGGGGGTTAATTAATTAGGGTTATGCTGGTCAGGGATGATTATGATGGTTTGTGAGTTGTAATGGGTTTTAATCACTGACAGGTCACTGTTGCACACATGTGAAGAGACTTTGACCTCTACTTTGGGTTGTGGTGATTAATAAAGACACATATCTTATTCAGACATGCAAATTACAATAAAACCAATGCTATCATGTTATCATTCTACTCATAATTTCATTCAACAACCAATTACACAATATTATGAAATATTTTTTTAATGAATTACATGCTTGTTTTCATCCTACATTTAGAGCTGCTTTCGTTTATCATTCTGGAGCTGCTCTTGGCTGGTATTAGCTGGCTTTGAACAACATGGAAAGGCTCCTGAACAATAAATGAAAGCAGTTAGTATGGTGGATAACCCTTGAGTCATATGTTTTCCAGTATGTTTTTGTTTCCAGAATTATCTGTGATCCAGCTAACCTACTTAGTAATATATTTTTTTGGTAATCATGCTCAGGGCAATCGTAACCACTGGAATAACCCCTATATTCACTGATGTTCCTTAAATCTATAAGGCACCTTATACTGTCAATCCTAGTACTGTCAATATTTGCTTCAATCCTTCTTTTATTTATCAAGTAATCAATTATCTGGATAAAGATCAGTATTCTCTTCATTACATCATTACTATACCTTACAGTATGAGTAATATTGGCAACATTTTAGAATAATGAACATTTTAAACATATTATCATACAGTAATACTGTCATTATTCTTAAATATTGACAGTAATATTGATCGTGTAAGGTGCCTTTATCAATAGCTATTGAACCCATAAGTATTTGTTATAGCAACAATTAATAAATTATCTAGGGAATGTAGTTACTTTAGATTCTCTCTATTGCAAACACTGAATAATTAAACAAAAGGTGTCATCAAAGTTCCAATTGCAAATGCTATTCAATGTGTTTGGCATTTGTTTTGGTATATTCTGTCACAATGATGTCAATGTATCCATTTAATAGCTTTTGGGACCTATAAAGTTTATGGGATGTTGGTGAATACAGGCATCAATGGGTTATATATAGCCCTGAGGCACAATTTTTATTATTGTCACCCTGCTCCTGCTAGTCATCCCATGTATTTTCTTATAAACACAGGTGCATGATTTTTAGTAACCCACAGGTGCCAAATATCTTACTATGACCCAAGTCATAAGTCATAAGTATAAGTACAATTTTGCCATTGGTCTCTTTTAGAATAAGTTTAAAATTAATGTAATGAGACCATCCCCTGTATTCACTAATGTTCCATAAATGATTTAAATATAGATTTATAACTAATTCATATTTTTGTTTATCTAGATTCATAAAATTATTGGGTTTGCACCTGCATTGCTGCAAGTGGTGATGGCGAACGAATGTGAGATGCCTGTACGACAGGCTGGTGCCATTTACCTGAAGAATCTGGTGTCACAAAGCTGGGTGGAGCGTGAAACAGACACACCAGGTCAACCTATGCCTTTCGCACTGCATGAACAGGACAGAGCTCTCATTAGAGACTCCATAGTTGATGCAGTTGTGCATGCCCCTTGTCTGATTCGACTGCAGCTCTGCACTTGTGTCAACAATATGATTAAACATGATTTTCCTGGAAGATGGACACAAATTGTTGACAAGGTATTAGAAAAAATGATAAAATTATGTATTTTTTAACAAATATTTTACTATACAGGGTGTTATTAGTATATATTACTTGTGTGTGAAATTATGAGTTTCAATTTTGCACACAAGTTATAAAAAGAAAATGTTTTGGGTTACATGATCATATGAATATAAAATTTAGGTCTCAATTTTCCAATTATTGAGTATACACTGTCAATATATATATATATATATATATATATATATATATATTCACAATATAACAATATGTTTTGTAAATTTTAGATTAGCATATATCTGTCAAGTCCTGATGTGACGGGCTGGCATGGGGCTGTTCTTTGTTTGTACCAATTGGTGAAAAACTTTGAATATAAAAAATCGGAGGACAGAGGACCTTTACATGAGGCAATGAACTTGCTCCTCCCACAGCTGTATCAATTGGTGATACAACTTATGCCTGATCCATCCGAGCATGCTGTTCTCCTACAGAAAGAGTCCCTTAAGGTCTACTTTGCTCTAACACAGTACACTTTGCCTTTGGACTTGATCAGTCGAGACGCATTTTCACAATGGATGGAAATTTGCAGGTAAATACATAAAATCTTCTTCTGAAACCAACAAGGAAAAAGTATTGTTATTTAAAAAATGCTAATTTTGTTAAAATTGCTCTGTTTGACTTTTCTTGAATAATATAGTTAAATATATAGACTATTTTTAGCAAATGTCTGCATGTGTGTCTGTAAACTTTGTATGACAAAAATATGGGAAAACTGCGTTATAGTCAAGATTATATTTTCAAATTTACTTTATCACTATAGGATGAACCGGATTTGAACAATTATGGGCAATAAATTGGTTTTATTGAGTTTCCTTCTCTGTTAATGGACCGATTTTGTTAAAATTTTCACTGGATTATAGGTAGGGTTCTCAACTAATTTGGTCGCAATCCGTTATGCCGTTTCCCCGAAATTTTGTTCTACAAATCCTTATGAGTGTATTACTTAATTTGTATCAAAATTATCGAATTTGTTTAGACAAGTTGCTGAACGTCCAGTACCGCCAGCAGCCCTCCAACCGGACGAAGATGACCGACCCGACCTACCATGGTGGAAATGCAAGAAATGGGCGCTACACATTCTGCATCGCATGTTCGAACGCTACGGCTCCCCCGGAAACGTAACGAAAGAATACAACGAATTCTCCGAGTGGTACCTGCAAACCTTCTCCAGCGGCATCCTAGAGGTGCTGCTACGTCTGCTCGACGGCCACCGTGGTGGCAATTGGCAGCCCCCACGCGTCCTACAACAAACCCTCAACTATGTCAACCAGGCCGTCCTGCACGCGCACACTTGGAAACTACTCAAACCCCATATGGGTGCCATTGTGCAAGACGTCCTCTTCCCCCTCATGTCCTACTCGGCCGAGGACGAAGAGTTGTGGACTGTCGATCCGCACGAGTACATCCGCGTTAAATTCGACGCGTTTGAAGACTTTGTTTCGCCGGTAACCGCCGCGCAAACCCTACTACACTCCGCGTGCAAAAAGCGCAAGGACATGTTGCAGAAAACCATGGCGTTTATGACGACGGTGCTGAACGACCCCAACACCGAACCGCCGCGCAAAGACGGCGCGTTGCATATGGTTGGCTCGTTGGCGGATGTTTTGTTGAAGAAGAAGATTTACAAGGAGCAGCTGGATCAGTTGTTTTTGAAGTACGTTTTTCCGGAGTTTGCTAGCCCACGGGGGCACATGCGCGCGCGCGCCTGCTGGGTGCTACACTACTTTGCTGAGGCTCCGTTTAAGCAAGAGGCGGTTCTTGCTGAAGCTATTAGGTTGACTGTGGTTGCCCTGTTGCAGGACAAAGAGTTACCGGTAAGTCACAGTTAATTTTTGTAACTAATCGAGGTTTGATGATAATTTACCTAGTACTGATATTACAGTTTTGATATCTGGTAAAAATTAACTAAAAAAACAATATTAAATTTCTAATATAAAAAAGCATGCTACAGAGCTTTATAAAATCGTCGTTGTATACGGGGCGAGTTTTGTAATCTGAATTTTTCAAATAAACCACCACCAGCCACTAGGAGTAGGGAGCTAATTTTAAAGTTAATGTAATTCCCAATTGAAATGATTCAATTTTGACATTTTTTGCGTATTTTTCGAGATATTTGAAAAATCGAGATTAAAAAACTAGTGTTTGAAAAATGTTTTTTTTGTTTTTTTAATTATAAAGCAAATACATTAATTGTTTTATTTTTTGGATTTAAGGTTCGTGTGGAGGCGGCCATCGCGCTTCAAACCTTCCTCAACTATCAGGACCGCGCGCACAAATTTGTTGAACCACAAGTCAAACAGATCGCACTAGAACTGCTCACCATCATCCGCGAAACCGAAAATGAAGATGTAACTGGGGTCATGCAAAAGCTTGTGTGTGTGTTCACTCAACAACTGGCGCCGATTGCCGTGGAAATCTGTCAGCATTTGGCTGCTACGTTCAGTCAGGTGTTGGATACTGACGAGGGGTCGGATGAGAAAGCGCTCACAGCTATGGGTCTGTTGAATACTATTGAAACTCTTTTGACTGTGATGGAGGAGCAGCCAGAGGTGATGAGGCTTTTGGAGCCCACTGTATTGCAGGTGGTTGGGCATGTGTTACAGAATGAGGTGCAGGAGTTCTATGAGGAGGCTCTGTCATTGATTTATGATTGCACCAGCAAACATATTTCAGAGGATATGTGGAAGGTTTTCGAATTGCTCTATCAGGTAATCATAAATTATGTTTTAATATACATACTGAAAAAGGTGGATTCCAAACATATTACACAGGCAGATTTGCAATTTATGTGATACAACATATTTATATGTTGTTTATAACTAAACTTTGGGTGATTCAAGCTGTGTTTATATCTGATCCATTATATTCAAAACTATTACATTCAAGGTTATACTATTTATATGCGAGGCTGGCATGATAAGTAACCAGAATAATTATAAAACTCCTGTATTCATCACAGTTCCATAAATCTATCAATAAGGCACCTTACATGGTCAATAATACTGTCAATCCTAGTACTGTCAATATTTGCTTCAATCCTCCTTTTATATTTATCAACTAATCAATTATCCGGATAAAGATCAGTATTCTCTTCATTACATCATTAATATACCTTACATGATGAGTAATACTGGCAATATTTTAGAATAATGAACATTTTTAACATATTATCGTACAGTAATACTGTCATTATTCTAAAATATTGACAGTAATATTGATCGTGTAAGGTGCCTTAATAGCTATTGAACCCATAAGTATTTGTTGTTATAACAACTATAATACATTATCTAGGGAATGTAGTTACTTTAGATTCTCTCTATTGGAAACACTGAATAATTAAACAAAAGGTGTCATCAAAGCTACTCAATTTGTTTTAACAATTGCTGTCACAATGACGTTGTCAATTTATCCATTCAATAGTTTTTGGGACCTATAAAGTTTATGGGATGTTGGTGAATACGGACATGAGTCAATAAAATTTGCGATTGTGATGTATTTTATTGGAATTTTAACACTTCATGCGTTTATTAACAATCATGCATTGTAGAAGTGACTAAAATCGTAGTTTTGTTGCAAACAACTGACCAAATATTAGTTTTCACCTACTAGTTTGAAGAAAACCGTTACCGAGTTTGAATCTCGAATAATATTTTAGCTACAATTTATTTCCTTCATAGGTTTTCATGAAGAACGGTTTAGAGCATTTCACGGATATGATGCCGGCGCTCCACAACTACGTCACTGTGGATACTGACGGTTTTCTGGCAAATGAGCAACGTCTCCTCGCCATTTATAACATGTGCAAGGAGGTGCTGCGCAAAGAAACCGGTGAAGATCCCGAATGCCACGCTGCCAAGCTGCTAGAGGTTGTGCTGTTGCAGTGCCGAGGTCGGATCGATGCGGCCGCGCCACTTCTCGTTGAACTGGCCGCCTCCAGGTTGCTCAGAGAAGTCAGGACGAGCGAGTTACGCACTATGTGTTTACAAGTAAGATATTTTCTTAGTTCTGTTCTCATCGGAAACCAAGGCTTTAGGGCACTATTGGAGGAAATATGATGAACTCAATGAAATCTAACTACATGGAATATAAATTAGAATCAAAATCTCCCACGTTTTTTTTTTGCTACAATTATTATCCAGATTTGTGGTTTATTAATGCGATTATTAATTTTATGTATAGGTTCTGATAGCTGCGTTATACTACAATCCGCCCCTGCTTTTCTCCATTCTGGAGAAACTCCCTGATTTTACAACGCACTTCATCAAGCAGTGGATCCACGACACCGATTGTTTCCTGGGTGTACACGACCGCAAACTTTGCGTGCTGGGCTTGTGCACGCTGATCAGTATGCCCACAAAGCCGCCGGTGTTGCAGGAGTTGGCACCTAAAGTGATACCCGCGATTGTGCTGCTATTTGACGGACTGAAGCGGGCGTATGCGGCGCGCGCACAGGAGCTGGCTGAGGATGAAGAGAGTGAGGAGGAGGACGGTGACATTGAGGAGGTTCTCAGCACGGACGAGGATGATATCGACGATCAGGGACAGGATTATTTGGAGAGTTTGTCGCGGAAGGCTTTGGGTGCAGGAAGTATTGCTGGTGAGTAGTTTATTAACAAGCTTGTTCCACCTATGAACATATGGTCCGTTTTTGGAAGCCTTATAACATTCGCGAAGTACTCTGAATTCCTTGTTTTGATGGTTTAAAGAATTTCTTTTAGTCTTGTGCATTCGCCCCCATCATTGGGTGTTGTTTGCCTCTGATATTTCATCTCCCCGATACCATCTATACCTAGGAGGCATTCCCCTAATATTTGATTTACTCTGAAATGTTCGTTCTAACTTTATTCTTAGTGTTCTGTGGGCTTCATCCTTGAAAATAGTTGTTACCACATGTAAATAAGGTATGATTGTAATACGTTTCGATGTTGTGTGGTTTGAAAGGTTTTCCAGTGAGTGCGACGATAGCGGATGCCGACGATGATTCAGAGGATGACGACTCTGATTATGAAGCGAACGAGGAGATGGTGTTGGAAGCATACACAACGCCGTTGGATGAAGACGACTGTGACGTAGACGAGTATATTACGTTTAAGGAGGTGATGGCGCGACTGGAGAGCTCTGATATGGATTGGTATAGTGCACTTGTAACGGCACTCACAGACGAACACAGAAAGGCGCTGATGGAGATTATTGTGCTCGCTGATCAGCGACGCGCCGCGAAGGAAAGTAAAAAAATTGAGCAGCAAGGGGGTAAGTTTAAAAATGTCTTAAATAATAATATATGGGAGAACATTATTGGAGAATAGCACTGTGTGAATTTTAATGGATCTAAAAGGCACCTTAGATGGTCAATAATACTGTCAATCCTAGTACTGTCAATATTTGCTTCAATCCTCCTTTTATATTCATCAAGTAAACTATTATCCAGATAAACATTACTATTCTCTTCATTCTATCATTACTATACCTTACACGATAAGGAATGCTGGCAATATATTAGAATAATGATCATTTTAAACATATTATAGTACAGTAACACTGTCATTATTCTGAAATATTGACAGTAATATTGATCGTGTAAGGTGCCTTTAAACTAGATTGATTACAGAACAAACGACTTAAAAGATAAATAACATTGATTTGAGTGAATTGACATTTAAAGTATTTCTAGCACTTAATTGGGTATCATTGCTATGTTTTTAGGATATTCATTTACACAGCAAGCAGTACCAACCTCGTTTAACTTTGGCAACACCTCAATGGGATCATGAGAACTTGGCGTATAGTTCACGACTAAATTATAAAGAAGAATGGAACTAAAATTCACATACACACACACAAAAAAAATCTAAAGATACCACATTACTATTTAATTGTTATATAAATAATATTTTGAATGACGCTTCATGGTAACCACACCACCGAGGAAATACATACTTTGTGTTAATGAAAATTGACTGTCAAACAGTGTTTCGTGCTAATTTTCTTGTACAGTTCTTAACCATTATATATTATATATATTTTAATTATTACTACGCTTAGTGTAACTCCTTTTTTTGTTTGTTTTCTTTTGGATATTCGTTGTTTTTCCTCTCTGTAAGTAATTGGATTACTTAAGTGCCTTTTTTAATTGATGTTATATTTAAACACGCATTGGATTGCGGTGGAATATGGATGGGAGATTGTGACGATTGCAGGCGGAGAAGGAAGGTTGCATGTGTTTTTTTTTTTGAAAATTATGCCATGAAAAAGAAATAAAAATAATAAGTGTTTATTTGGTGGATGTTTATTTTAGATAATCTGTTTAATACAGCTTATGGTAAGAAGATCATCAGGGAGATTGTTTGAAATTTTTTTTGGTTGGACACTACCAAAAAAGAAACTACCCCAAAACAAAAGCTTACACAATTCTTTTGATATTTGGTAGCTGATTTTCAATGACCTAGAATTTTCCCTGAGTATGCCAATTTAAAAAAATTAAATCTAAAATAATCACCAATATTATAGCTAATTTCACAAGTTTGATGCCTAATATATTAATAAAATTGACGCTTGTAATGCAACAACTTTTTGAAAGCATTTCATATGTCCAACTGAAAGACTAACTATTTGAATTTAAATCACCCAGCGCTGTTGGATTTTGGTTAGTATGACTGGGTATGTAATGTACTCGATACACTATTGAAGACAAATATTTTTATAAATCATTTGTATTCTGCAAATATATTCTACATTTCATCTTATATTAATTAATGTTAAATCTAATTTTGTAGCTGTTTTTCAGGGATCCCCAACAGTTGGCGCACGGACTCTCCATATTTTGTGATCGCATATTCACTTTCACCTATATCAGACAATAATATAAATAAAACTCATGACAAAAGAAACAAGATATTGTTGCTCATGTTACAACATGCTGCTATGCATTATATTACCCCATCTTTTAGACTTTACTAATTCTATTCTATATATATATATATATATTGTTTGTTAGTTTTTGCAAGTCATGTTAGTGAAATTCACATATGTTGGTGGTTTTCTGTGAGCATTGGACCTCCTCTGAGAAGGCCACAGTCACTGAACATATCTGTTTGTTGGTTTTATATATATATATATATATATATATATATATATATATATATATTTAATCAAATGCCTTTCTACCATATTTATATTATTATATATAAATATACCACTTTATATTATTAGTTATATGAGTTCATTTTATGTTATTCCTTATTATACAGGATGTTCTATAGCAAGAAGACCAAAATGAAAATTAAGATATAAAATTTAATTCTAAAATAAAAATAATTTCATCAACATATGGCATATTCACATATCAATCAATATTTCAACAGTGGGTGTTTCACAATGTGCCCATTTTGAGG
The DNA here is from genome assembly GCA_963942505.1 of Lordithon lunulatus. NCBI lineage: Eukaryota > Metazoa > Arthropoda > Insecta > Coleoptera > Staphylinidae > Lordithon > Lordithon lunulatus. Next base: position 71,118,435 of record OZ012666.1, read on the forward strand.
CCTCAGTGTCTGTAGCTACGCTACTCTCCTGCCAACTATCCAGAATATTTTAACAGTGGGTTGGGAGTCTGTGTCACTGCCATATACATGATATAAGTTGGACATTTTATAATAACAAGTGAACCGTTTTGATTATTTTAAAAAATAAATAACATTTTGCTAATTTATGATGTACTTTTGGAGGATATCCAGTACATATAGTACAAAATAATACTAACCTTCATTCATTAGATTATTCACAGCATTCTTATACTCCTGTGCATTCGGTACACTTGCAGCATCACCACCAAAAATTGCCTCCACTGATTTTTTTGAAGCACTCACCTCCCAGTCATAAAACTCCATATCAGCTTCACTTTTTAAAGCCTCCCATGGCTCAACATTCTAAAAACACAAAGTATAATATAACAAATATTTTTTTTATAATAATATTCATTTACCAGTGATTCGTGATAAAGTGCTGTGATCAAATACATGGCGTAATCATAATTCTGCTTCCTTGTAGGACATCTATCAGTAACAATAGTCACACATCCACTTGCCTCATCATGCCTCTCCCCAACAAGTCTCAAAAACTTATCCTTTGCTCGCCCACTTAGCCCTAAACAGTCCAACTGCAACCTCACAGTCACAATACGCGCCATCGGATCCCTAATAGTCGGTGAGGAGTGACAATAATTAGCTGACGTGACCTGCAACGGAAAATGCCGTTCGCACACATCCTCCTGATTGAGCGCTTTCGGCCACGGGGTACAGAATTTTTTTAGAGCCTCACACTGCCTTTTAATAACCGGTGGCGTCAAATGCAGGAAGTTGGGGATTTTCATTAGTTCTGCATTAGCAAATTTATCTGGGGGAGCACCTTTTTTCTCCACATACCCCTGACGAACTGGTAGAGGCACTGCGGCTGGGTGGAAGGTGTGAGGACCAGGCCACACACTGCCCCAATCCTGATCCACAGGCATTTCTTTGGTACGGGGCGGCAGGACGTTTGGTCGAAATGGTGGGCGTCGTGGTGGAAATTGGGGTCGGGAGCTGCGCAGGTTTAAACTGCGAAATTCACCTAGAAATAGGAAATTGTTATCAGATTTCTATTTAAACATTGTTATAGTACTCAAAAAATTATTATAGTAAAAACATGGTTGAATATAAGGACATTGATGACTTAGAACTTCTATTGATGGATTACTTGATCTTTAGAACTGTTATCCAGCTCAAAATGTAAGGGTAGATGTGTAATTATCCATTAACGATCCTACCTCAATAATCGGTTGTTTACAGAATGTGGAAATATCAAGATATAAGTGAATTGTTGGTGGCATATACATACATTCCTCCAGTTGAAGGTTTTCTTGTCTTGGACAAAATTCCAAAATTCATCCAAATTTATTTCTAAATATTTTATTTTTATAGTAGGTTCTGTTAACAGGGTAATCAATTGTTTTTCTTGATATGATGTGAATTTTCATATCAAGAAAAACAATTGATTACCCTTGTCAATAGAGCCTACTCTAAAAATAAAATACTCGAAAATAACTTGATGACTGATGAATTTTAGAATTTTGTCCAACAGAAGTACACAGCTATCTAGATAAGGCCACTGAAAATTTGTTATATCAATCGTAGCAAAGGGATTTCTTATCTAGTCATAATTCTCTATATACTTCTTTTACTCAACTTATTCGCAAAGGATAACACATGCTAAACAAAATATTTTTTTAATTACCTGGATCTTCATCTATTACAGGTTTGCTGGATAGAGAGGCCGCATTTTTTGGCAGCGCCCTAACGATCTGCCGCTCTAAAATCCTGGTAATTACCGACATTCTTCCACTCTAACCCTACAAATTTTCAACCAATTTTCAGGTTATATTGTCGTACAGATGTCAAAAAGTTGTTTTTTTTCGAGGGTGGGGGGCTCAGCGCGCGGTCGCACGCGCAACTTGAACAGACAGTTGACAGATGTTAAATGACAGAACATTTGGTCAACATTTTTTAGAAATTAACAATTTCATGTGGCACTGAAGGCGGCTCGCAGGAAGCTCGCTATCACAACCCCCCTGCGACCAGTGTCCAGTACGAACAAATATGATAAAGCTATTCTCACTCAAGCAGCAGAAAAAGGACGGCGAAATGTCGCCGCGGTCTGGCAACCAGAAGAAACCATCAGCAGCGCAGCTGAGAATAACAAAAGGTAACCAAATGAATAACACACAAAAACAAAACTAAAATTAATTTATTTACAAAAAGATATAAATGAGTTGAATTTGCCGAAGACATGCACAACGGAGTTCCCCGACCCGGACGACCTGCTCACCTTCAAATTAATAATCTGTCCGGATGAGGGCTTTTATCGGACAGGCCGTTTCGTTTTTAGCTTTAAAGTGGGCCCTAATTACCCGCACGAGCCCCCTAAGGTAAAATGCGAAACACAAGTCTATCACCCCAACATAGATCAACAAGGTAATGTCTGTCTTAACATTCTACGAGAGGACTGGAAGCCTGTACTCACAATCAGCAGCATTGTATATGGTCTGCAATACCTGTTTCTTGAGCCCAATCCAGAAGACCCACTCAACAAAGAGGCGGCGGAAGTGCTCACAAACAATCGCCGATTGTTTGAACAAAATGTACAGAAGGCAATGCGTGGTGGTCAGGTTGGAGGCACCTATTTCGACCGCTGTCTCAAGTGATTATCGCTGTGTTACGACGAACTTATTAAATTAACAAGTACAATGTAAGCGAAAATCATATACATATATATATATATATTTAGATGTCTCTTTCAACATAGACATTTTTCCAATTTATTGCGGTTGAGGATTGCGGTGCGATCGCCACCGCCGCCGCCTGGTGTATATTTTATAATAAAAGTTAGCTGCGTTTGCCGAATGTAAAATAATTACGATTTTTCGCGTAAAGTAACATTTTAGGGTACACACCAAATGAGAAAAAAAAACACATACATACACACAGTCTGCCTGCAATAAATGCAACAATGTATTTTTAATTATAATTTTTTTGTGTTTTCACGTTACGATAGCAGTTATTTGCTGATATATATTTTTTGCAAGAATAAAATGGTGAATTTTGTTCAAGTTTATATATATTTTATTGTTTGCTCCAGCTATACTCCAATAATGATATATAGACTATTCAAAATCAGAGGAGCTGTAACTGTAATGAATTCCAGAATATCTAGATTCATTACCATATTCAGTTGATATAAAGAATCTAGATTTTATCAACTGCTGAACAAATATAAGCAAATTCTGCAAAGATTTAATAAATTCATTTTTTTTTCAGTGTTTCCTGCTTTAACAAAATGAAATTTACAACTGTATTGCTTGTATACATCAACATGCCTTAAGCTATTGAGTGGACATATAGAAAATGTCATTATGACAGAAATTGCCAAAACAAATCTCAAACAGCTTGAATAACGCTTGTTTGGGACGCCTTTTGTTTAATTATTCAGTGTTTCCAATAGAGAGAATATAAACTAATTACTAAATTCCCAGATAATGTATTTATTGTTGCTATAACAACAAATACTTATAGGTGCAATAGCTATTGATACATTTGAGCCTGTAAGAATGAAAGTGGTGCAAGTTACATTTGAATTGTTTTGAAGATTTTGCGTATTTATGTAAATTGCCGCGCGGTTACAGACTTGAAATTAATTTATTCATAAATAAAAATGCAACTGTGTATGTCGATTTTGCATATAATGTTATATTATGGAAATTGTATAATGCAATTTTCCAAAAAAAAAAATCATAGTTGTAATGACTGCATGTGTGTTAGTTCAGGGTAGCTAGAAATTATAAACGAAAGCAGTGATAGTTGTCAAAAGTGACGTTTGAATGGTTTGAATCACGGATTGGAAATGGTAAAGTTCCCTATATTATATTACATGTCCAGCAGTTCTCAAAAGCTATTCATAATTTTACCATGCTGTCCAACATATGCAAATCATCGCTTATTGTACGGAACGCACCCAATTATAAATTTATTACCAGTTGGTAATATTTTCTAACAAATGCCGTTTCGAAGCATCGAAATCTGTTCTGTAACCGTCACGTGACACGATTAGTCAGCCGGTGCGTATTTGTTTAGCACAATCGCAGTCAAAATATTTACACGTCTTAGCGGGGCGCAGTGATTCACAGACGGTGTTTGCGTTGCGGACGATGCGCGGAGGACAAAGGCTGCGGTAATTGGTCTTGGTACGTACACAGTGAACCATGTTGCTGGACAACGAGAACAAGTGCGCGGATCGCCATCCGAATTTTATATACGATGAGGCCTGCTTGGACGTCAACAATTTCTATGCGGATGCTGTAACGGTTTGGGGGCAGTATGAGGAGTGTGATATGTGCGATAATCAGCCGATGTACACTTTGGCCGCCAACTCGTCCACGTCGCTGCTGATTAACACCAAGTATTCCATGCAAATGCATTATGTGCATAATGGGTCAATTTTGTGCGAGTAAGTAATTGTTTGTTTTGTTTTGTTTATGGGTGGGCTATGAAACATATGACATGTTTATGATTGAAACAATTGCCTAGGTTGTAAAAAGTTGGAACATAATTGCACAGTTACTATTAGAATTATAGAGGGACTGCCTGCTCATTGCTTGTTCCTAAAAATTTTCCTTCGTTAATATTTATTTTTATGATATATACATAAATATAAGAATTGTTGATATTGCATGTGCAAACATTTGCTCTCAAGATGGTTCAAATTATAGCTGTGTAGAGAAGAGGTATCCTAACTTACAAATTTAATTTTCAGGTTATTATTTTTGTTTTGATGATTTTTATGTATATTTTAATGCTCTTATAAGATAAGATATTTGTCTTAGTATATCTACTACATTTTAATATAATGTGCAATGCTCTGTTTTGCAACTACTGTAATCTATTTACATCGGTTTTATTAGCAAAACTCAATACTAATGCACAATAACTTGAACTTGACGAAGATTTATAAGACCCCTGTGTAGAAGTTTCCAACCAAAGGTTGTTTTAGACAAGACAATTTCTTGACTCAAAAGATAAGGTTGTTTAAGACAAGACAAATTCTTAGCTCAAAAGTTGTTCAAGAAATGAATTCATATATCCTCCTCCCATAAAATTTGTCCATACAAATGCATTATATTTTCCATTTGATCTACCATCCAATTCAATATTTCAAATAATTTGCTGTATGATATGAGATAATTTAGATTGTCTCACATCTTGACTAACTTTTAAGTCAAGAAATTGTCTTGTCTAAAACAATCTTTAGTCAAGATGCAAAACAATATAAATTGTCTTGTATCATACCGCAAATTATTTGAAATATTGAATAGGATGGTAGTTCAAATGGAAAAATATAACATGTTCTATTTGTCAAGGACAAATCGTTGGGAGGAGGATATATGAATTCATTTCTTCTTAACTTTTGAGCTATGAAATTGTCTTGTCTAAAACTACCTTTAGAGATTCTCCATTATATAGAATAGAGAAGAAATATTTAGTTTTCATGCAATGTTTATAAATAAATTTGATGACACATTGTTTTCTATTTATAGTTGGAAACAAGACCTGCTGGAACACTATCGTTATAGCTGGAACCTCACCACAGATAAATGTAATGGACTCTTTATTAAAGAATCTGCTGATAGTGCATATATACGTAAGTATTGGATGTTTGTGGCTGTGATTACAGTTTTGTCATAGCAATTGTGGGTGTAATTATTATAGAGACTATTTTTACCTGATGATATCATCAAATTGTTTATTATTTTTTAAATTCAAACCAATCATATAGTAGTACAAGTGCACATACTTGAGTTTTATTATTGCAAAAAAACGTCAAAAAGTCTTAAAAAACGTCAAAAAGTTGGAATTGAGTTTTATTATTACAAAACTTAATATTTTAAAATTTGGACAGATATTTTCATATTAATTATAATAATAATAATAATAGACAGTATTGTCTTTGGTGGTGTTACAAATAATAATGACACTATTAGACATATATACAAGCTGTTTCAGGAGGAATGTCCAATATTTTAGGAAGTGGTAATATGGACCATTTTAAATAAAAATGTTCATATAGTCATGGGTTGTTTAAATATATGAAGACACAGTTCAAATATTAATAAACAAGACAGAGGTTTTTTTTTTTTAAATTATGATTTCCAGGATATACTGGGGGCTATATTTGCTATGCACCTAAAGGTTGTATTAGACAAAACAATTTCTTGACTCAAAAGTTAAGGTCGTTTTAGACAAGACAATTTCTTAGCTCAAAAGTTGTTCAAGAAATGAATCCATATATCCTGCTCCCATACAATTTGTCCTTAGCAAATAGAAGGCGTTATATTTTTCCATTCGATCTACCATCCAATTCAATATTTCAAATAATGTGCTGTATGATACGAGACAATGTAGATTGTCTCGCATCTTGACTAATTTTTGAGTCAAGAAATTGTCTTGTCTAAAACGACCTTAAATATTCATTTTGGGCAATAAATACTGATTTCCATGATGTATATGTGCCCCAGAAACATTGTCATACAACTGTCGCATTATAGAAACTTAATAACTGGTATTTTGTTACAACTGTTTGAACAACTTAATAGCATAGTTGGTTTAAAGTTTGAACAACAATCCTACCACTTCTATTTTATTTTTAAATCTTAGCTATTCTCACTGCATTCATCATCCTCTTCTGTTTTGGCACTATGTGGTACATGATTAAGGGCATTTACAAATGCACCAAGAGCAACATGATCTGGCGCCGTTTAATGTGGCAGTCATCTGATATGCACAATGTGAGTTACAAATTTATTGCATAAAATTGTAGATGACTACAGAGTACCTTATGTTTATTTCTAGGACCTTGGCAGTACATCAGATACTCCACTGGTGATTGAGAGACCACCCGCTGTCAAGAAACACCCTAATCGTGTTAAAGCAATTGATGTCTTCCGTGGTCTTTGCATTATTGTTATGATTTTCGTTAACTACAGTGGCGGGCAGTATTACTTCTTTGATCATAGTGTTTGGAATGGGATAACAATTGCTGATCTAGTATTTCCATGGTAAGTAATTTCTTTACTATTCCAATTGAAACTTCCTTCATGAATAAAACCTCTACTGACATGATAATAATAATAAGTCTATATAATATATATATAATATAAGTCATGTCTATGAGCATCAGAATGCACACTGGAATTTAAAAAATAAAAATAAATTACCAGTATATATTACAAACAGTGATGTTTTTATGTATTCTGATAACATGGCTGTAATAAAGGCTACAGCCGAAATAACAGACAGACAGACAACACACAGAGACATCGCAAAAATCGGGTTTGTTTTGACTATTTTGCACATAAAACATGTCAGAATGTCGAAAAGTTAAAGTCAATATGTTAAAACGTGAAAATGTCAAAATGTAAAAAAATTTCAAAAAAAATCAAAAAAGTAGAAATAATGTAGAAAAGGTGAAAAATATCACAAATGTCAAAAAGTTAAAAATGTCAGTAATTTCAAAAATTCAAAAAAGTAAAATCAGTATTATACAAATTATCAATGCTCTCAAAGCAGTACTACGCTGATGGAAGTTTGTCACTTGAAATGAATATTATATATCATAATATGTGGCTTCTCATCAGGGGGCAATTAAGTCCTAAGATCACTATATAAATGCCAAAAATGTTAAAAATGACATAAAAAGTAAAAAAGGCCAAAAAATCTAAAAAAATGTCAAAAAAAGTAAGAAACGTCAAAAATGTTACAAAAAAAGTGAAAAATGTAAAAAAATGTGAAAAATGTCAACAAAATTTAAAAACTTGAAAATTTCGAAAATGTTATACAAAATTAAATAGGTCATGTAATTCGGAAAGTCGTGTAGTGTCTATACCAGATATTTAATTTATTACTATATACTAGCTCAAATGATAATAAACGTACAACCTCACAAACCTATCCACACATAAAAATAATCGAAATAACGAAGATTATTTTATTAATTATATAAACATCAATGATTTTTTTTGGTATTAATTAGGTTTATGTGGATTATGGGCCTGTCCATGGCGATTTCATTCAACAACAAACTCAGACGCGCAGTGCCGCGCCGTCAATTGGTCATCGAAGTTTTGCGGCGGTCTACAATTTTAATCGTGATGGGCGTTGTGCTCAACTCCAACTTTAGCAGACAACCCCTGGCTCATTTGAGATTCACGGGAGTGCTACAATTATTGGGCGTCACCTACTTAATTGTGGGCTTGCTGGAGGCGGCGTTTGCAAAGCCTACAAACACCGTAAGTACCACTGTTTTTATAACTTTAATATCTTGTGTAGATTGGTATCTTGATTTCATATCAAGATACCAATCTACACAAGACACATTCACATTCAGTGAAAATATTAAAACGCAAAACAAATATTTATTTCACTCAGTAGCCTATTGCAACCATCATGGTTCTGCGTGCCATTTTATATTAAAAAAAACATAACTGATGTGTTCATGCCACGATCCAGGAGTGTTTGTGTATATCATACAATAAAATTAAATGTACAGAAAACTTCTGGCGTGCCACCTACAAACGACACGCGTGCAGCATGGTGTGGCACTGCTTCTACTTATTCTTTTTGTGTGTTTATTTTAGGATGTCAACCTGTATATGGTGAACGAATTGACGTCCGCATGGCCGCAGTGGCTTATAATGTCGTCCCTGGTGGCAATTCATACGTGCATTGTGTTTCTTGTAAAAGTACCCGGTTGCGATAGAGGCTACCTAGGTCCTGGCGGTCTGCAGGATGGTGGCAAGCATGATAATTGTACAGGCGGCGTTGTGGGCTTCATTGACAGACAGGTGTGGGGTGACCATATTTACAAGAAAGGCGACTACATGCAGGTCTATGAAACGAAACAACATTTTGATCCTGAAGGTGAGTTATTTAGAGAACTATAACAAAACTGGCTTTGGTTAGTTACTTTCATACTCTTCTTAGTGTGAAAAATATATTTTGAATTTCAGTGGATACTTTCAACATTTATTTTTTTATGTTTTTTAAATTTATTGACATTTTTTTGCATGTAGACGCATAGTAACTATGAACAAATTTGGATTAATAGACCCAAATCCAAAACTATCTATTAATACCAAACTCGAACCTATAATGGTGTGAACGCTTTAGACCTTTCTGGATTGTTGGCTGGAGGGTAGCAGACACGTAGGCCTCAAAATGGGCCCATTGTGAAACCTCCCTTTAAGGCCACTCACTCGTTCCACCAGTTAATTTTGCTTCAGACCTTTAGGCCTTATACCACTGCGCCACGACCACCCCTAATAATATTTTTCCAGATTTAAATAATTTTCATTGTAGAGTAAAATAACAAATCGATGGAAACCCTGTTAGACTGAAATAACTTCTTTCTTCAAAGTTTGCTGTATATTTATATAAATACTCGTGACCCGTCATAATAGCCCGCGAAAAAATAGACCCGACTATTGTTATTGGTAGATGGGATAGGAAATTTCATAAACAAATGAATGGTGCTATACTGTGTCATAGTAATCCTTAGTTAAATATGTACCAAGAAATGCTAAAAAAACCCTCCTGGGGGGATTATGAGCTCTAAGATCACTATAGTACTCTTAGGGCCAGTTCTACAATTGACATTTAACCGGAGAATAAGGCTATTCATGGAATAAGTTAGAGATATTAACGCCAATATCTAAAACGTATTCCAGGAATAGCCTTATTCTCCAGTTAAATGTCAATTGTAGAACCGGCCCTAAGTCACGGTTGTATAAAGCAGATTACTTTTGAGTTAATTGATTTTACCAATAACATTTACATATTTTTTTGTAACTGACTATGACAATCTTTTATTTAACTCTACATATTTAGTTTTGGATGCTGTTGTTCCTCTAATGCTTGCCCTAGACTGTTCAACAATAATTTCCATTCTTACTCCACCAATTTAAAAATTAGGCTATTTTGTCAAGGAGCTATTTTATTAGGGTACCATAAATACTGGATGAAAGAACTATATTTTGGTCATATATATATATATATATATATATATATATATATATAATCTTTTAATATTAAATTTTATTTGTGCATTAAAGGTATATTGGCAACATTAACTGGATCATTTATGGTGTTTTTGGGAGTCCATGCAGGACGTATTCTTCACACCTATTCAAATGTTACAGTGAAAACAATTCGCTGGATTGTATATGGAGTGATATTTGTAAGTATTGATTCCAGATACCCCAATGTAAATCCGACTTACATTATTTTTTGTAAAATAAGTCGCTTTTACATTAGCCTATATACGATCCATCACCAGGCGCACACGGGTTACTATATTAGGGTGCGATTTTTGAGAGATCGTTATAAATATAGCGATCTAATTGCAACTCTATGAGAAGCCACATACTATTCTTATATATAACTTCCATCAGCTTAGTAATGCTTTGAGAGCATCGATAATTTGTATAATACTGATTGTCGTGACACACGATCGCAATTTCTCGACGTAAGCCGTAGAAAAACAAGAAGAGTCAGATTTTGGCGAGGCACGCCAACAAGCCTGAACAAATCGCATAACTAGTGTTGTAAATGCCCATATTCAATCGGAATTTCCTTCAGTCCGTCCTCAAGGAACGCGGACTAAGGGGATTGATCGTCTATTCAGGGTGGTTGAGTTTTAGCTCATCACGATTTCTGATTCGAGCCATGGAATGATTTCTAATACTTATTATAGCTTAATTTCACTTCGTAAATTTGTCTACAGGGTCTCCTAGGTGGCATTTTGTGTGAGTTCTCTAAAAACGGCGGTCCAATCCCATTGAACAAACACATGTGGTCTCTGTCGTTTGTTTGCGCGCTGGGAGGCGCTGCCTTCCTAGTGCTAACCGCCCTGTTTGTTCTGGTGGACGTCACACGCAAATGGGGCGGCCGTCCCTTTTTCTACCCCGGAATGAATTCGTTACTACTATACACGCTTCATGTGCTCGGCAGGGACACCTTCCCGATCTCATGGGAACCCGCCGTGTGGACGCACTCGGCGTATCTAGGTTTGAGTTTGTGGGGGGCTGCATTTTGGGTTTGTTTCTCTATATTCCTATACAAGAGGAACATATTTATCTCCATTTAAATATTTTGCAGATTGGTATTAGGTATGAGTTTATTAATTACTGTCAAAGTTAGAATTGAAAGTCGAGAGGCTATTATCGTTTTTCAAAATACGCGTTATAACGTTTTAATCAACAAATTATCAGATATAAATAGTATTGATAATGTAAGGACTGCAGGATGACGCATATGGTGTTGGTTGGCGAATTACTGAATTACCATGTGATAAACAAAACGCGAACATAACTAACCAAAGGTTGTTGAATTCACACATTCATCTAATTTCACAAATAAGAATTTTATAATTTTTAACTAAAATTGGCTAAAACACAAACGAATAGAAATAAGGCATTAAGGGCTAAAGTGGACTAACTCGCAAATTAATAAAAAATCTTTTTTTATGTTAGTACTTGTAATAATAATCATAATAACATAAAACTAGATTTTTTTTAATTTGAGTGTTAATTTCAATTACATTTTTCTAACTATATTTATAATATAATAATAAATATGCGATGTTCGTATTATGAGTAATCATGTGCTGCATATGTCGTTTATTCAAGACCTAATCATGTACTGCATATGTCTTTTATTCAAGACATACAAAAGCGTGAATTGCATTGTACTAGATTCGTCAAGAAACAAGTTGTTATTTTCAATTATTCTATGTTAAGCTCATACTAATTGATCATAGTATGAGCTGAACATAGAATAATTGAAACTAACAACTTGTTTCATGACGAATCTAGTACAATGCAATTCACGCTTTGGTATGTCTTGAATAAAAGACATATGCAGTTCATGATTAGGTCTTGAATAAAAGACATATGCAGTACATGATTAGGTCTTGAATAAAAGACATATGCAGTACATGATTAGGTCTTGAATAAAAGACATATGCAGTACATGATTAGGTCTTGAATAAAAGACATATGCAGTACATGATTAGGTCTTGAATAAAAGACATATGCAGCACATGATTACTCATAGTACGAACATCGCATATTTATTATTGATACTAGAAACATCTTCAAATTTCTTGATGAATCTAGTACAAACTAATTCAAGCTTACGACTTTTTGATCAATATGTCAATAATTTGTATGGAACTACCGACATTTTATGTTGATCTTGTTGCAAGGAAAGCCAGTATTGTGTTTGGGTGAGTAAATAATTGGTACAAAATTGGGGCTATACCCTAATTCTGTGATTTCTGTAAATATTCAAACTCAACAACAGACATTCAAAGCCAAAAATTACAACACACTATATTTGCCCTCTTTTTTGTAAAGCGCAAATATTCATCGCGTGTATCTCGACAATAACCAACTTAGTTGACTTAGTACTAGTATATTTTAAATGACGCTGTTTAAATTAATATTTATCTCATATTTTTTTAACTTTGACAGTTAATCTCTCAGACTAATAAAACCGATTATTTGTCTGAGCTTAACCCTATAGAAGATAATATCTATTACATAGCCACAGGCGTTTCTTAAACATAAATAATTTATATACTATATTATCATATATTTTTTTTTTGTAAGGCTGAATTGAAATTTAAGTGTGATCGCTGCTGATTTATGCGATGTGATAACTATTGTAACTGAATATTGGATCTTTTGAATATTTGTTAACATATATTTTGTAATGATTTAAGTGTGCTGTAGGTGGGCTCGAGATTAGATTGCCTCAGCCAAGGCGAACGATTTGCCATTTGCCAAACGGTAGAAATCGTTGAGATAGAGAGAGAGAGTGAGGCAGGAAATAATTAGTTAAAACATAATCGTTGTTAGCGAGTAATGATTAAGTTTAATTATAATATAGAAGTGTATTCATTTAGTTGGGCTATTTATGATTTGCCTTCATGAATATTAATCCTGGTATTTTTCCACATACTGGCCACAACTAACAACTATTCCTATTCTGTAACTCTTGTCCTGGATACTATTGATGAGACAGATGAAATAAGGGAGATTTCTTTCATCTACATACAACAAATTTATTTAAAAGAAATTTAACATTTTACCTGTATACATTTCCTCAAATGTATACATTTTAAAATGTGTATAGTTATATACATACACAGTGTAGAATTTAATCCTGCACAACATATTTTTGCAAGAATTTAAGAACTAATTTGTTTTTACTTTCCGAATACAGCACTGCTGTATAAGAAAGATATTGTTAACGCGAAAATATTGTTGATTTTGATGTTTCTTTACACTTCATGACTAATATAGTCGAAATACAATATTGCTGGCAAACGTTTGTGTGTGGATATATGTGAACAAAATTGCTAGTAAACGGCCGAATGGATCGCCACCAAAATAGGAATTTGCTGAGAAAACTAGCTCTGCTGATCCCGTGAAAATTTAAGCAAAATTGGACTTTTAACAGTGACAAAAAGTTGAAAATAACATTGTCTAGCCAATATCTGTGTTAGAATTAAATATTGATATTATGATAATTATAGACAAATGTTCGTAAAGACCCAGCTCAGTGGCCGAGTGGTTAGAGGCGTCGTCCGTCTCGTACTGAGCATTGTGGAGCCTGAGTTCGATCCCCAGCGGGGAACAAATTTGCGCGAATCACCTTTCACAGTTTTCCAGAGGTTTTCTGTGAAGTTAAGGTAAATACCGGGTGATAAACTCCTCTGAGCTTCTCCCTTGACCGACGGAAAAGCCTCACGGCTAATAGCCCTATAAAGATAGAAGTTTTTGTTCGTAAAGGGGTAGTTAAATGGTAACTCATGACAATCGAACAACTCTCATCTCTGAGAAGCCTCAAAGGAGGTGGTGGGCCCTCTAGAAACCTGAACAACCTAGTCTAAGATGCTTTAATCAATTCATATCAAAGGCTAGGTCAGAGCAAACGAGAGCCGGAGAAATGGTTTCTCCAAAAAAGGTGGCAGAAATTGCCAAAATAAATGCCGCAAAAACATAACGCTTTTGATTGGAGCTTTGATGGCGCCTTTCGTTTAAATATTCAGTGTTTCCAATAGAGAAAATCTAAAGTAACTAACATTCGTTAGATAATGTATTTATTGTTGCTATAACAACGAATTCTTATGGGTTCAATAGCTATTGTAAGATTTATGGAACGTTGGTGAATACGGGGGTATGACTTTTATAATCATACAAAAACAAATCCGCAATGGTAATTTAATTATAAACATTCCCATGCATCATTTAAATTTGACAGTGACATCTTCCGTCAGCGGTCGGGGTTAAGAAAATTATTAGGAATTCCTCTCGCGCCGCGACTCCTGAATCGGTCGGTGGCACCGTTGCCCGGCAGAGGTCGCGCGTAGTGTCGCGTTCGCGTTAAACCAACATGGCGCACTCGAGTGCCGAAGAACTGGTGTTGGCTGTCAATTACCGCTGCGCCCTTTAAAATAAAATCCGCGAGTGTGTGTGTGTGAGTGAGTACGTAGGACCGTGTGTGCAGCACCGCCGCCGCCGCCCCCATATACACATGAGCGCGAGAGTGCCCCCCCTGACGACGAGTACGCGCGCTGCTCAAGTTTCTTCGTGGTGTGTTTTTCTAATTAAATTATTCATGTGTTGTTTACACTCGGACAGGTACGATTGAGGAGTTCTTCGTGCGCCCTCCGGTAAGTGTTGAATTGCTGTTGCGAATGCTTGGGATGTCATTAATGGGATGTGTTTGTGTGTGTGTGTGCCCGAGTGAGTCTCTGGGAGGCCGTGTGCGGATTATTAAAATTCTTTCGGAGCGTAGAGAGAGAGAGAGCATGCCCGCCCCCCGCGCTCCCCATCGGCGTTATAACTACCTGTTGTTATCGGAACGTGTTTTGCGGCGCGCTCCCACACACGCTAACCCCGGTCCCGGGACCGTTTTAATTCGCGACAATCAATCCCCCATAGCGCGCTAATTAACTCATTAAAATCAATAACAATCTCTATTGTATGTGCTTTAACTGGATGTGGAGGATGTCTTTGCTCTTGTGAAAGCTGTCAAAACAAACATCACACAATTATTTTACTGCACCAACAAGTTGATACTTATTATACAATTAAATGGTATTTATTTACCAATAGGTCAATTTATTGGCTACTTATATTCTGATAGCTATCTTCTACTTTTTTTTTGTGTAGAGAAAAATCTCTTGTAAATTATTATATATTTCTCTCTATAACATTGGTGTAATGAAACTATAGGATGATTTTTATATGTTGTTTTTTTTTGTAGTAATACGTATTCAGGAAGACTTATGCCCGTATTCACCAACATCCCATAAACTTTATAGGTCCCATAAGCTATTGAATGGATAAGTTTAAAATGTCATTGTGACAGAATATGCCAAAACAAATGTCAAAAACCTTGAATATCGCTTGTGATTGATGACACGTTTTGTTTAATTTTTCAGTGTTTCCAATAGAGAGAATCTAAAGTAACTACATTCCCTAGATAATTTATTTATTGTTGCTATAACAACTTATGGGTTCAATAGTTATTGATAGATTTATAGAACGTTACGGGGTTACTATGGCAAGTGTCATGTGCTAATACATAAAAGCAATTATTCCATTATACAGCTGTTTTAAAAAGTTCTATACAGTTACGAAAATTGATTTTTTTTTGCTAAATGGTACACGGCAACAATACCTTCCTTCTGGTGTAATTTTTTCCCGAGAAGTTATCGCATATTTCCACAATCTTAGTTTGAGAACGTGAACACGTTTTCGGTAAAACAATACCTTCCTTTACATCAGTCATGTATTCGGAAAGTAAATATCTGGTGTGCGCACCACACGACTTTCCGAAATTCATTGATATTTTTGACATGTTTGACATTATTTGACGATATTATTTCACAATATTTGATGATATTTCACGATATTTGACAATATTTGAGAATATTTGAGAATCATATTTGACAATATTTGACAATATATGTCTTTTTGTTGCATTTTCATTAATTTGTGCGTAATTAAAATTAAAACTATATAACAATATTTGATGACATTTGATGATATTTCACGATATTTGCCAATATTTGAGGATATTTGAGAATATTTGAGAATATTTGAGAATATATGAGAATATATGAGAATATTTGAGAATATTTGAAAATATTTTAGAATCATATTTGAGAATATTTGACAATATATGTATTTTTTTTGCATTTCCATTAATTTGTGCGTAATTAAAATTAAAACAATATAACAATATTTGATGATATTTCACGATATTTGAGAATATTTGAGAATATTTGAGAATATTTGAGAATATTTGAGAATATTTGAGAGTATTTGAGAATTATATTTGACAATATTTGACTATATTTGACAATATATGTATTTTTGTGCATTTCCATTAATTTGTGCGTAATTAAAATTAAAACAATATAACAATATTTGATGATATTTCACGATATTTGAGAATATTTGAGAATATTTGAGAATATTTGAGAGTATTTGAGAATTATATTTGACAATATTTTACTATATTTGACAATATATGTATTTTTGTGCATTTCCATTAATTTGTGCGTAATTAAAATTAAAACAATATAACAATATTTGATGATATTTCACGATATTTGCCAATATTTGAGAATATTTGACAATATTTGAGAATATTTGAGAGTATTTGAGAATTATATTTGAGAATATTTGAGAATATTTGACAATATTTGAGAATATTTGAGAGTATTTGAGAATATTTGAGAGTATTTGAGAATTATATTTGACTATATTTGACAATATATGTATTTTTGTGCATTTCCATTAATTTGTGCGTAATTAAAATTAAAACAATATAACAATATTTGATGATATTTCACGATATTTGAGAATATTTGAGAATATTTGAGAATATTTGAGAATATTTGAGAATATTTGAGAGTATTTGAGAATTATATTTGACTATATTTGACAATATATGTATTTTTGTGCATTTCCATTAATTTGTGCGTAATTAAAATTAAAACAATATAACAATATTTGATGATATTTCACGATATTTGAGAATATTTGAGAATATTTGAGAGTATTTGAGAATTATATTTGACAATATTTTACTATATTTGACAATATATGTATTTTTGTGCATTTCCATTAATTTGTGCGTAATTAAAATTAAAACAATATAACAATATTTGATGATATTTCACGATATTTGCCAATATTTGAGAATATTTGACAATATTTGAGAATATTTGAGAGTATTTGAGAATTATATTTGAGAATATTTGAGAATATTTGACAATATTTGAGAATATTTGAGAGTATTTGAGAATATTTGAGAGTATTTGAGAATTATATTTGAGAATATTTAACAATATTTGACTATATTGTACAATATATGTTTTTTTTTGCAGTTTCATTAATTCGTGCGTAATTAAAATTAAAACTATATATAAACTTAAACTACCAGATAACCCAAGTTATACAAACTGTTGTTTTTCTGCGCGCATATATGTGTTGGCTTTTGCTGGAAAACGTTTTTTTTTTATCAAGATTTGTGAATGTGTATAGTTCGGGATTTTACAACCCACAAATCAAATATTCGCTATAAATAAATGATACTGTTTGTTGCAAAGTGAGTTTGTCTCGAATACCGAAATAGAATGTTCATCATTGTTTTTATGTGTTTGCGACGAAGTGCGTGAGTAAAAAAAATTATGCGTCATATGCGAAATGCAGGCTTCGACCAGTCGCGAGATTAATTTCAGTGGGTCCACGTCGGTCGCGTTTAAAATGTGAACAATTTCATTAATCAGTTAGTTTTAATTATGTGCGTTGTGAATGTGATTAGTGCATCTTGTGTGGAATTCGGTAAGTCACATTTTGTATTAATATCCTGCCGGTCTGAGACTTCTTGCAGGATTTATAGTGATCTTTTTATGATACCGACTAATATTCCTACGATGTTGATTGTATAATTCAACTATTATCACATGTGTTATTATTGTGTGGGGATTATTTGGTGTAGATTATGATCGCTATTATTTAGGGAACATGTGTATTATCCATTTTTACTTTCCGAATACATCACTGATGTAAAGGAAGGTATTCTTTTACCGAAAACGTGTTCACGTTTTCAAACTAAGGTTGTGGAAATATGCGATAATTTTCCGGGAAAAAAATTGCACCAGAAGGAAGGTATTGTTGCCGTGTACAATTTAGCAAAAAAAATTTCAATTTTCGTTACGTTTTGTTTTGTTTTGTAGGGAAAGCATCTGATTATATTTTAAACTACTGACTAACCTAACTCTTTTATTATTTTCTTGGTGATGTGTGGATATATTTAACAACGATTGAAATACTTATTATTACTCTAAATTATATACTTCTTATTATTCACCCACGCGATAAGCACTCGTTTACCATTGGTATCTTTTAAAATAAAGATTTCTTCTGCTTCTTGTTTGTTAGTGCTCATGCTCATGCTCACCGGCCATTAATAATAATAATTGAAAACGCTCACAGTAATCGATTTTACAACGCTAACCATTTTTGAAGATTAGTTAATTTCCTACAAAAATATGTATTGTCCATCCCATGATGCTTACTATTTAGCCAGTTATAAAATTAAGAATAGCCTACACCGAAAGGTAAAAGGTATATAGATAATAAATATATATATATATATATATATATATATATATATATATATATATATATATACATATATATATATATATATATATATATACATATATACATATATACATATATACATATATACATATATACATATACTGGAAACCAAGGGCAGGTGAACAAAATTAAAGCCAAGATCTTGTGTGGTTACTTTATTATGTTACGTGCCAACGTTTCGCTAGCCAGTGCCAGCATCATCAGTGCATGTACATAAAGTTAATAAAAATAATTTACGATGTGTAACGTCGTCACTTTCTTTTAAAGTGATTTGCAGTTTGATGTGCAATTTTTTTTTAAATTCTTTAAATTTTGACTTTCAATATCTTTTAATTAGGTCAAATAAACTAAAACTAAATTTTTAAAAAAATCATTAGAGACCTTTTTGGTAGCGTTTAATTTCCTACACGAAAACGTGTCAAGCATTGTGTACAATGAATAAACCAGAAATGAATTTTTTCGTTTGGGACTGATGTAAAAATAAAAAAACTGCGATAGGATTTTCCTATTAATATTAAGAGCTTGTATTTGGAGAGAATTTTCTAGATGTGCCTAGAAACCAATTTTTCAGTAGAGTGAAATTGTTCTTTTACCCGACCTATTATATATACTTTTTCTGCAATTTAAATTTCATACATAAACCAAGCTATAAATAACTTATCTCAACAATGCGTTTCAAATCGAATTTCCCATATTTCTAATCAAATGAATGCAAATATTTGCTCAGAAATGAACGTTGCGTGACTGTTGCCCACAAATCACGCCCTCAAGCTTGCATTCGGACAAATTTTAACCGGGTCAGGGTGTCTTCGTGTGCAGTGGGTGGGTTTGCGTTCCGAACATCAGCCACCCTGTAGTTGTTACGTGCCCCCGCGACATTCGCCCGGCTTTCCACGGTGAATTATAAACGAGCCCTTCTTTAAAATTGATTAATGGACGCGCCAACCGGCCGGGCAGTCGCTTTAGTGGCGGTGAGAACGAATGTAGGGGGGGTTGAAAAAAAATACGCCGTCTTGCAGCAATTATTCATATTACTAGAAGGCAATAAGCTAATGGCGTGGTTATTTTATTACGTCGCGTGTGCTGTGTGTATATGCTTTTTTTTTTCTACCTTCTTCCTCCTCCAACTTGCGCATTTAAAATTGATTAAAGGAGGAATGTACTTATTAATTTGCCCGGGGGATTTCTAATATATGGAAGTAATTTATGACGAAGTTTCAAGCTTTAAAACATGATTTTTGTATTTACCACTGATTACGTAAACGTATAGAATGTAATAAACACTGCGGCTCATTTAATTCAGTAATTAGATTATCTGATTTGACCCATCACGGAAATATAAGATTTTATTCATTTGTTTTATATCATCAAAAACTTCTTTACATATTGGATTGTTAATGCGTCTACTTTGTGATAATTCATTTTAACTTCTTTACATGTTTACCAACAGTGATTTTCGTATTTGATGGAAAGTGAACTCTGATGTTTGTATAAAATTGCTATTATTCTTAGATAATATATTTATTGTTGCTATAACAACGAATACTTATGGGTTCAATAGCTATAGATAGATTTATGGAATGTCGGTGAATACGGGGGTATGTGAATTGTTATAACAAATAAAGGTTTTTCATTTTCATTCTATAAAATACACGAAATAAGGTATTTTATAGAATGAAAATGAAAAACCTTTATTTGTTATAACAATTCACATACCCCCGTATTCACCGACGTTCCATAAATCTATCTATAGCTATTGAACCCATAAGTATTCGTTGTTATAGCAACAATAAATATATTATCTAAGGAATGTAGTTACTTTAGATTTTCTCTATTGCAAACACTGAATAATTAAACAAAAGGTGTCATCGGAGCTTTGATGACACCTTTTGTTTAATTATTCAGTGTTTGCAATAGAGGGAATCTAAAGTAACTACATTCCCTAGATAATGTATTTATTGTTGCTATAACAACGAATATTTAAGGTATTGCAAGCGCTATTCAAGGTGTTTGACATTTGTTTTGCCATATTCTGTCACAATGACGTTGTCAATGTATCCATCCAATAACTTATGCAAATCGACCTTAACTTACATTTCATTCTATAAAATATCTCATCTACAATTGTAAAAAATTGTATTCTTATAACTAATCACTACTAATTACATCCATACAATACGCACAACATAAACGTACGTGCTCGCACAATAGTAAGTTTTTATGTCTGTCATAAATTATTCATTGTTCCTATAAATTGAACAGTTTTTTTTTCTTCGCTTCCTTTCTTTCTGTTTTCCCCGCGATCGTGTGGTTTACTGCGTTTTCCGGGCCATTAAGCCGAAACGGCACGGGGCAGACGTCGCCGTCGTCGCGGAGAAGACAGACCGACCGGTGCGCTGTGGTTTCACGGATCGTCTGCGAATCCCGCGAGCAGCTGCACCACTTGCGGTGGTGGGCACACTTCGATAAGCCCAGACAAAAAGGTTAATAAGTGCCATCGTGATTCGATTTCGTAAACTCATACTGTAACAGTTTAGCAAGAAATATACTCCGACGTTCCATAAATGTATCAATAGCTATTAACATCCATAAGTATTCGTTGTTATAGCAACACTAAATATATTATCTAGGGAATGTAGTTATTTTAGATTCTCTCTATTGGAAACACTGTGAATAATTAAACAAAAGTTTCATGAAAGATTCAATCACAAACGCTATTCAAGGTTGATACAACTAACCCCCTAGGAGGATAGTTAAACGCCATCTGGCGGCACCACGTCAATTAGCAATGCACACCCATATGGTAATAACCGTCAACATGCTCATGCCATCACGATTACCGGGTAGTGCCCTCTATGGAATAATATTCTAACAGAGTGCTTGAGATATCAGGTCAATCTTATAAAACATATACAAGTGTGAATCTACCTCTTAGCAATCTACATTCCAAGAGATCGTTTGTGACATCAGCACAAGGCCAATCTTATGTGTGAATTCATCCTCACTAGCTGAGTTAAATTGAGGAGATCTAATAAGATCGAAATCTAGATATGTAGATTGCTAAGAAGTGGATTCTCACTTGTATATGCTATTCAAGGTGTTTGACATTTGTTTTGGCAATTTCTTTCATAATTATGTTTTCAATTTGTCCATTCAATAGCTTATGGGATCTATGAAATGTATGGGATGTTGGTGAATTAGGGTTGTATCGAGATAACTCTCGAGTTAATTTCCAATTCGTCTTTTTTGACAACTTTAATAGATAATGCGACTTTCCATATATTAACAAAGGTGCATGAGGTTATAAAATGGAAAGTTAATAACAATTTATGCTATATCTAATAATATAATCACGGGCTATAGTTAACTCGTCTTTATACAACCGTGCCTTAATTAATCAAAATTAAATTAATTAATCATTGAAAATCGCGAGCGTTTAAAAGGGGTGTTAAGTTTTATAGTTAGAAAATTTCCGAAAAACAGTGTATTATTACAGTTTTTCGAAAATTTTCTAACTATAAAACTTAACACCCCTTTTAAACTCTCGCGATTTTCAATGATTAATTAATTTAATTTTGATTAATTAATTTAATTTTGATTAATTAATTTAATTTTGATTAATTAAGGCACGGTTGTATAAAGACGAGTTAACTATAGCCCGTGATTATATTATTAGATATAGCATAAATTGTTATTAACTTTCCATTTTATAACCTCATACACCTTTGTTAATATATGGAAAGTCGCATTATGTATTAAAGTTGTCAAAAAAGACGAAAAACAGTGTATTATTACAGTTTTTCGGAAATTTTCTAACTATAAAACTTAACACCCCTTCTAAACTATCGTGATGTTGACGTTGGTAACGAAATAATACAGAAAAAACTACAAACTCTTCGTGTGAGGGTCAAGCTGTTCGCATGATCGCGCTCCGGCGCTTTTGTTAATTCATGGGAATGTGCACGCTACTCACACACACACACTCACACCACCGGCACTAGCTCCATCACGCGGTAAATGTCGTTTTTAATGTGTTTATATGATGGAAAAAAATGGAATAAAACGTGAAACACAAACACACAAATCGGATCCCACGCGATGGAACACGGGCCCATTCAGTCCAATGTTGCACGGCATGGATAGAAAAAAATGTGATGTGAGATAGCACATTATTTTATCATACATATTTTATTTATTATATATTTTATTTATTATTCGGATTAAAAAGGTTTTAAGAAAAAATGTATCTTCATAGGGCTATCAGCCGTAAGGCTTTTCCGCCGGTCAAGCGAGAAGCTCAGAGGAGTTTAATCGCCATTAACTTCACAGAAAACCTCTGAAAAACTGTGAAAGATGATTCGCGAAAATTAGCTTCCCTTTGGGGATCGAACTCAGGCTCCCCAATGTTCAGTACGAGACGGACAATGCCTCTAATCACTCGGCCACTGAGCTGGGTAAGGTTTTAAATTTTCCCAGATATTCAATTTTGAGTATAAAATGGCGAATTTTATTTTCAGTACATTGTGGGGCGAATGTTCGTACAGTCCGGGAACAATAGTTAGAAAAAATGCATCTGTCCTAAATGATTAATAAGTGAAATACAAAATCGTAATTTTCGTCACATATTAGGTGCTGGGGTGTTCTATAAATTCAAACTGTCTGTTTTGCGAATGCTAGTGTAATACTAGCTTATGTCAAAAGTCACAAATTTGTCAAAATTGACAGAATAATAACCTATTTCACCATCTTAACGCCACTTGTGATCATTTTGTGATATTTGACATAAGGCAGTATTACACTAGCGTTCGCAGAGTATGCTCTACGAACACAATGGTTGCCATAACTGTTGGTATACCAACAGTTATGGCAACCATTGGCTAACAGACCAGTCTGAACTTACAGAATAGACCCGCAGTTTATGGACACCTATCAATTATTATCCTATCTTAAAATTGTCATAAAGGCACCTTACACGATCAATATTACTGTCAGTCCTAGTACTGTCAGTATTTGCTTGAATACTCCTTCAATAATTATCAAGTAATCAATTATTCGGATATATATCAGTATTCTCTTCGTCCATCATTACTATACCCTACATGATCAGTAATACTGTCAATATTATAGAATAATGAAAATTGTAACATATTATCATACAGCAATACTGTCATTATTCTAAAATATTGACAGTATTATTGACCGTGTAAGGTGCCTTATAGATACTTTTTTTATGTTTTATTTTTTGGCTCAGAACATTGTATCTAATATTCCACCAGTAGTCCAGACATTATATTACTCCTCATGGTTATATTGGTTATATAATGAAACTTTTACTATTAATTGAGTAGAAATAAATAGAATGTCTGAAGTATTATGTTTTTCAAACAACCAATAGGAGTAGACAAAAAGAACGATTTGATTTACAAATTTATACAAACAACCCTCATAACTTACATTTTAATCCGAACTTTCTGAACGTCCCTTCTAGTAGTTGTAATAAATTGAATGATTGCGTTAAGTATTATATGTGCAGTCTCGCTCAGCACGGGTAAATAATGTAAGTCCCGGTCGGGGGAGTTGCAGCAATTGCGTCCAATTAACCTGCACTGCCGCCGCCGCCACCGCCGTCCCCCTTGTCGCAATTCCCGCACGGCGCCCGGCCAATTTCAAATTAATTATGCATGCGGCACACATTCGTTCCATTATCCAATTACGTTTCAATCGTTCCTGCTACGTGTCTGACGTTTGCTTGGACTAATTAATGATTGCTGCTGTGTTTGTTGCAGGACGACGGCCTGCCACCGACATGGACACGGCACCGACGACGCATTCTCACAAGGTAAGCAGCTAGAATACTTGTAATTACATCAATATATCCTCCCAGTGTACAGTTGATTTATAAATGTTGAGGAAATTTTCGAGAAAAATCATGGTAGTTCTCTCAGCAACAAATCTTGTTTACTAGTATAATTCGGATATAATCATATGTGTATTGTGTGTGTGTTGTACACGCACGTGACCAGCCTGTCTCGACGGCGGATATCCTCGCGCGGTGCGCCTCGGACACCGGAATGTAAATGAGGCCAGACCGAAGGATGAGAAGAGACGGAGAGGGCCGGCCCACGCGAGATGAGGCCCTCTTCGGTGGTGAGTCACCGACGCGCGCGAGCGAGTGTTTGCGACAATCGCCCGTCTGTCCGTCTGCTTCTGCACACGTCCGGCCATCCGCGAGAGACCTCTTTGGCCGCGATCGCTTGCTTGGGTTGGTGACTCACCAGCGGAGTGCCGATTGAAAAATCAGCGCCCTTCCGTTTCCCATCACTAGCCGACAAAACTATACATGTGGCATGGTAATAAAATAAAAATATATGCAGGAATATTACTAATTGAAATCTTATTACTAATAATAGATATTTCACACATTTAGAAGGCGTCACAAGCAGATTCGGTGTATAGAGTAGACAAATGTCTAGGGCCAACACCACTTATATCTATTTACTATCGGTGGTGTTGTTAGGGCTCGGTTTGAGAAAAAAGTGTATCCCTGTATCAGTTTGTGTGGTTTATTTCTTGTGTGTGTGTGGGGGGTTGTCAGGAAAAATGGCTCCAAAATAGATTAATGCGGCCCTGGTCACCATATATTGAATTATCATAAAAGTAGTATATTTGAATTTAATAACATAACTCAATGTCCTAGGTTCGGGAAGGCAAGCGTGCCATAAGTTATATTTTAGCACATGATCCACTTCTTCGGTTTTGAAGAAAGCTCAAGCAATTAAAAACAAAAATCTCCACTCAAAATGATGAATTAAATGTTGTTTGATTATGCAAAACAAAAAGCTCATAACAAAATTGTTCAATTTTGTTATGAGCTTTCAGCACTCAAGCCTGAAACGACTCGCCATCCCTGTCCTAGTGGTTAGAGTATTAGGGAACGAGAGTTCAAACCCCGTTGTGGGCGAAATTTCGCGAAACACCTTTCACAGTTTTTCAAAGGTTTTCTGTGAAGTTAAAAGTGAATACCGGTTGATTATACCCCCTTTACCGACGGAAAAGCCTTGACGCTGATAGCTATAACGATAAAAGCTTTTTTTTTAAATGTAATTCCTGTAAAAATCCTATTTTATTTTCACATATTTATGACAGACAGAATACAAAATAGTAATTTTTGTGCTCATGTCCTAAGACAAGTAATTTCCCGCATTGATTTGGGTGCGGGAAATCTTACTTCCCGCACTAGTGCGGGAAGTAGTCAGTGTTGCCAACTTAATATTCGGTACCAATGTAAATGTGTATTTATAAATATAAGAAGCATGCAAGACAGCGTACACCTCTTATACTTCAAATAACATTAAAAATTAACGCTTTGGTACTGAATAAATACAATTTTGAAGAAAATATATACTGTAAATTATATGTAATTGGTAGTGTGACATAACCTATTTGTCACAAAAACTTTAAATAACTTTAAATAAAAATTTAGTATTTATTCAGTCCATATTTTTTTCAAAATTTTATTCATTCAGTACCATATCGTTAGGTTTTAAGAGGTGTACGCTATACGTGCATGCATTCTCACATTTTTAAATACCCATTTACATTGGTAACGAATTTTAAGTTGGCAACACTGGCTACTTCCCGCACTAGTGCGGGAAGTAGTATTTCCTGCACCCAAATCAATGCGGGAAATGACTTGTCTTAGGACATGAGTACAAAAAAAAGTTTGTATCTGTAAATAACGACGGGTAATTTTTTTAACCTGAAATTTTAAAATTTCTTGAAAAATACGCACTGTACGAAAAAAAAATCAGTAATCATTCCGAGTAGAAATTAGATTACCTTTAAAATTAGTTCCCCATCCCCTGGGGCCGGGGGTACGGTGGGGTAATGGTAACTTTAAAATCTTAAATGGGAACCTCCATCTTTTATTGCGGAATCGGATTATATGGCTAAAAGTGCGATGGAATTGCTTGAAACATTTTTTTCGATTCATGATTGTACCTACCTAGTATAAAATTACAAAAATATTTTATAGGTTGAGGTTTTTCTGCAGAAATACGTCCAATTTTAGTGATCATACACTCTTCCCAAACAACTATTTAGCATTTTTCACTCAATTAAACCATCATCCCCCTGATAAAAAAGCATTTTTTGTTTTGCTTTCTTTTTTGACAGTCGTGCGGTTTGTTGTGGCAGTTTTCACGCCTGGCGCTAACGAGCCTCACGACCCCGGGGGTAGGTAACGTTACCACCACCAGCAGGCTAGTAGTCTGACTATACATTTTTTACCACCGAAAAAAAAATCGACAGTAGGGAAGTTGCGGACATGTTCGCGGTCTGCGGGGTGGAGAACGAGACACAAAACCGCCTCGAGGCGGATGTTGCACCGGCAGCAGCTGCCACGGGGGCATCCCCCCTCGCACCACCCCGTGTGCGCGCACGTCATCTTAATTTGGCAATCGCATCCCCCTCGGCCAACAAGATTCAACGTGTTCTAAAAACGTTGTTATATAAATATAATCGTACAATTGCATCTGCTCTATTTAAAACGACATTTTAATGAATTACAAATTAATAGAAACAGAAAAATTCTATAGCCAAATGTAACAACTGGAAATTTTCGTCACAATTTTCTATACTATATGGGGGTGGCCAGACTTTTGATCACTTTGGGCGATCTGTTTTTAAAATTATAGGCAGCAGTCTACCAAAATTATAAGTGATCTGAATAAAAGTAGCCAAAAATACAATGTACAACTTATTGTATTTTTAATTATAATAATAGTACTTTTGTAGGTAATTTGGGTATTTCTGTTGGAGCACTTCAGAACGAGTAAAAATGTATGTTTTTCGGGGGAGGGTGGGCGCGCAACACGTGCACACCGTGCAAACGTCGTCGCCAGAAAGGGACAGGTGGTGATTTTTCTGGAGCACAAGTCTCCAAGGGGGGGTGTACAGACGCTTTTTATAACGCGGGGGCTTTATGGACACCTCAGCTTCCGCTTCGCAACCCAACCATGAGTCCCGCAAATAATATACAAGAGAAAAAGAGAGAAAGATACGATTATGGAGAACAGGAGGGGTGTGCAGACACAGTGCAACACAAGAGGCAGTTACCACACATTTTAGAACCAACAGACACACACACACACACATTTTTTGTACTCATGTCCTAAGACACGTCACTTTCCGCATTGATTTGAGTGCGGAAAATTACTATTTTGTACTCATGTTCTAAGACAAGTCATTTCCCGCATTGATTTGAGTGCGGGAAATACTACTTCCCGCACTAGTACGGGAAGTAGCCAGTGTTGCCAACTTAAAATTCAGTACCAATGTAAATGTGTATTTATAAATATGAGAATGCATGCAAGCACAGCGTACACCTCTTATACTTCAAATAGCATTAAAAATTAACGATATAATACTGAATAAATACAATTTTGAAGAAAATATACTACCAATTATATATAATGTAAAGTCTCATTATATGTAATTGGTAGTGTGACATAACGTATTTGCCAAAACAACTTTAAATAACTTTAAATAAATATTAAGTATTTATTCGTACAAAAAATAAGATACATTATTCGTGCGATAAGGCAGTTTCCCGAATTCGCTCTTAATACAACACTCGCCTTCTGCTCGTGCTGTAAACTCATTCGCTCATTCGGGAATCTTGCCTTTCCGCACTAATAATGTAAATTACTGTTTTGTACTCATATCCTAAGAAAAGTCAACTCCCGCAATGTCTTGGGTGCGGGAAATACTACTTCCCTCATTCGTTCATTCGGGAAACTTGCCTTCCTGCACTAATAATATAAATTACTATTTCTTAAGCTTTTATGCGAATAGTTTGAAACTATTGCATGTCTAAACTTGCAACAAAACGTCGGTATACTTGTAGTCTATAACAAGTAGATCCACTCGAAGAAACCACCCTCCTCATATTTATGTAGTCTTTCTTCCAAGAACCGTGCACTATTTATTTATTTTTTGTATGCGAGTATAAATAATTCGGGAGGGAGCCCGTTATCGTCCTCATTGTGCGTACGAAAATCTCGAGTGGCGGCATTCACGTGCGCGGTTTTCAAAGGCCCGCCCGCCTCCTTCCGGTGGTGGTGAAAATCGGCGGCGATCTCGAGAGGAATGAGCGCGCGCGCGGGTCGCAGCAGATGTTCGAAGCTACACATTCAAAAAGAAATAGCAACCATTTTATGAGGTTTGATAGCGGTGCACTCTAATCTCAGCACCTTGCTACACTACAAGCGAGCCAATTATGATTTGTCTGAATGCACAGTGGTCAAAACAACAAATATACAGGGTTAATGGTAAATCTTTAGAAATGCATTTATCTATATGTTTATATAATCCTGTCTTCCCCAATGTTCTAATAGAGTTGCGGGAGACTAGATAGATAGACAATTGATCAAGAAACAGTTTTGGAAGTTACGACAGTTGTCGTTTTCAAGGTGCGATATGCAATAATAATATATAGTTTGAAATGTGTATAAATTGGCGAAAGAACTTATTCGTCATCAAATTCTGAGTCGAAATTCTTAATACAAAAATATTGTACAATTCTTCCTCAGTCCTCACGAAACATTTTAAAGAATCGTACATTTGGCAACCTTGCATTCACATGGGTACCTCTTTATTTTATTATATGCATGGTAACCGAGTTATAGCCATTATATCGCAACGCTCCGTGAATATTGGAACAAAGTTTAGTCTAAAGGTCGTTTTAGACAAGACAATTTCTAAGCTCAAAAGTTGAACAAGAAATGAATTCACATATCCTCCTCCCATACAATTTATTCGTGACAAATAGAACGCGTTATATTTTTCCATTCAATCTACCATCCAATTCAATATTTCTAATAATTTTCTGTATGATACGAGACAAAGACAATTTAGATTGTATCGCTTCTTGACTAATTTTTGAGTCAAGAAATTGTCTTGTCTAAAACGACCTTAAGATGTATATGTTTTGAGATATCGACTGAAACAAGAGATTGATTTTTGAAGTTTTTCGGCTGTTAAAAGTAAACTAGCTAAAAGTAAACTAGCTAACTTTGACGTTTTAGACTTTTGTTTATGACATGTTTGACTTTTTTTACATTTCTTTTTAAAATTTTGATGACATTTTTAACGTTTTGTGCATTTTTTTACATACATACATACATACATACATACATACATACATACATACATACATACATACATACATACATACATACATACATACATACATACATACATACATACATACATACATACATACATACATACATACATACATACATACATACATACATACATACATACATACATACATACATACATACATACATACATACATACATACATACATACATACATACATACATACATACATACATACATACATACATACATACATACATACATACATACATACATACATACATACATACATACATACATACATACATACATACATACATACATACATACATACATACATACATACATACATACATACATACATACATACATACATACATACATACATACATACATACATACATACATACATACATACATACATACATACATACATACATACATACATACATACATACATACATACATACATACATACATACATACATACATACATACATACATACATACATACATACATACATACATACATACATACATACATACATTTATTCATTTCTTCATTTCTTCATTCATATATTCATTCATTTATTCATTCATTTATTCATTCATTTATTCATTCATTTATTCATTCATTTATTCATTTATTCATTTATTCATTTATTCATTTATTCATTTATTCATTTATTCATTCATTCATTCATTCATTCCTGTTATTTTCTATGATTCAATTAGTTTCATTTATTAATTTACACCTAATTCGAAAACAAAATATGATAAGCAATGTAGTACATAGTTTAAACCGTTTGAAATCGTTGACGGGTATAGTTAGGTTGGTAGGAGACCCCCCTCCTCGCATATTTTTTTCCAAGGGATAAAATTCTTCCTGGAATTGTTAAAAACAATGAAAACGTTTGTATGTTTTGAAAAAAGTGTAACGAGCAGAGGTGAGGTGGGTAAGTACTTTCTACCAACCAGACTATGCCCGTCCACTATTTCAAACGACTTGAACTATACACTACAATATTCCTCACATTTTTTTTATACATTAGGCGTAAATTAATAAATGAAATGTAGTGCAGAGTTCAAGTTGTTTGAAATAGTGGACGGGCATAGTTTGGTTGGTGGGGGGCACCCGCCCACCCTACCTTTGCTCGCATAGTTTTTCCATAGGATAACACTCTTGTTGGAATAGTTTAAACAATATAAAACATTTATATCCAATGAAAAAACTATGCGAGCGAAGGTGGGGTGGGCGGGTGGCCCCTACCAACCAAACTATGCGCGTCCACTATTTCAAATGACTTGAAGTCTGCACTACAGTATTATCTATAACTTTCTATGATTCAATCAGTTTCATTTATTAACTTACGCTTAATGTATAAGAAAATGTGAGAAACGAATGTATTGTATAATAGTTCAAGTCATTTTACATAGTGGACGGGCATAGCTTGGTTGGTACGGACCTCCCATCCACCCCATCTTCGCTCGAATAGTTTTTTCAATAGGTACAGACGTTTTATATTGTTTAAACTATTCCAGGAAGAGTGTTATCCTATGGAAAAACTATGCAAGCAAAGGAGGGGTGGGCGGGTGGCCCCTACCAACCAAACTATGCCCGTCCACTATTTCAAACGACTTGAACTATGTACTAAATTGTTATTCACATTTTTTTATATATTAGGCATAAATTAATAAATGAAATTAATTGAATCATAAAAACTAACGGATAACAGTGTAGTGCATTGTTCAGGTCATTTGAAATAGTGGACGGGCATAGTTTGGTTGGTAGGGGCCACCCGCCCACCCCACCTTTGCTTGCATAGTTTTTTCATAGGATAACACTCTTCCTGGAATAGTTTAAACAATATAAAATGTTTGTATCCATTGAAAAAACTATTTTCACCAGTTCATTCATTCATTCATTCATTCATTCATTCATTCGTTCATTCATTCAATCATTCATTCATTCATTCATTCATTCATTCATTCATTCGTTCATTCATTCAATCATTCATTCATTCATTCATTCATTCATTCATTTCTGTTATTTTCTATGATTCAATTAGTTTCATTTATTAATTTACACCTAATTCGAAAACAAAATGTAAGAAGCAATATTAGTACATAGTTTAAACGGTTTGAAATCGTTGACGGGTATAGTTAGGTTGGTAGGAGACCCCCCTCCTCGCATATTTTTTCCAAAGGATAAAATTCTTCCTGGAATTGTTTAAAACAATGAAAACGTCTGTATGCTTTGAAGTGGAAGTGGGGTGGGCGGGTGGCCCCTACCAACCAAACCATGCCCATCCACTATATCAAATGACTTGAACTTTGCACTACACTATTATCTATAACTTTCTATGATTCAATCAGTTTCATTTATTAACTTACGCTTAATGTATAAGAAAATGTGAGAAACGAATGTATTGTATAATAGTTCAAGTCATTTTACATAGTGGACGGGCATAGTTTGGTTGGTAGGGACCTCCCATCCGCTCCATCTTCGCTCGAATAGTTTTTTCAATAGATACAGACGTTTTATATTGTTTAAACTATTCCAGGAAGAGAGTTATCCTATGGAAAAAGTATGCTAGCAAAGGTGGGGTGGGCGGGTGGCCCCTATCAACCAAACTATGCCCGTCCACTATTTCAAACAACTTGAACTATGTACTAAATTGTTTTTCACATTTTTTTATATATTAGGCATAAATTAATAAATGAAATTAATTGAATCATAAAAACTAACGGATAACAGTGTAGTGCATTGTTCAGGTCATTTGAAATAGTGGACGGGCATAGTTTGGTTGGTAGGGGCCACCCGCCCACCCCACCTTTGCTTGCATAGTTTTTTCATAGGATAACACTCTTCCTGGAATAGTTTAAACAATATAAAACGTCTGTATCTATTGAAAAAACTATTCGAGCGAAGATGGAGTGGATGGGAGGTCCCTACCAACCAAACTATGCCCGTCCACTATGTAAAATGACTTGAACTATTATACAATACATTCGTTTCTCACATTTTCTTATACATTAGGCGTAAGTTAATAAATGAAACTGATTGAATCATAGAAAGTTATAGATAATAGTGTAGTGCAGAGTTCAAGTCATTTGATATAGTGGACGGGTATAGTTTGGTTGGTAGGGGCCACCCGCCCACCCCACCTATGCTTGCATAGTTTTTCCATAGGATAACACTCTTCCTGGAATAGTTTAAACAATATAAAACGTCTGTATCTATTGAAAAAACTATTTTCACCAAACACCTTTAAATGTCCCTATTTGATGTTAACTATTAGTTACACTAAAGTATATTTCGCGTTACTAGTATAGTAAATCAGGTCGTTTAAAACCCTAAACGATGTCGGTTATTCAACCCTGCTGCAGGCCTGTATTGATTTCGCGTGCCGTTCGAAATATGCACGCGCCTGGCCGGCGCCCCCCAGTCCGGCTCGCTATAATTGCGCGGCAATTTCGGCACAAACAAAAAATCGCAGAGTTTTTTTTTGGTGTTGTTGAGATATTTGGGTGGTAATTAAATGTTATCACTGCTGATTTACGTGGCGCAGGTGATGATGGGCACGCGCGCGCCTTTGGGAACGGGGTCGCCGGATCGCGGACCGTGCCCCATTAATAATTAATAACGAGCAACAAACACTGTGGCTGGCTGGTCTGGCTGGCTGGGAATCCTCGGATTAATTAGCGATCCGGGGCATTAATTAGCGATTTAACGGGTTTATTCCGCTGACGCGCACAATTTTATATTTTACTGTTGGGACGGCGATGGTTTTTATTCGGTTCGATCGTAAAGAAGAGTCGCCCCCGTTCTCATATGTGTACAATACGTCTGCATGATTAGTGGAATTAATTGATTGAGACTCTCGGAGAGAGAGAGAGAGAGAGAGAGAGAGAGAGAGAGAGAGAGAGTTGAAGATGAGTTTTATAAAATGATGTAGAAACTATAGGAACATAACATATGATTTGATTAATTACTGCACAAAAATTTCACTCTCCGATGGGACTCAAACCCAAGTCTTCGACTCTCGTTCGAGTCCCATCGGAGAATGAAATTTTTTGAGGCTTAATTAATCAAAATATTGCTTGATATCACTATTAGTCCAGTAACCTAGTACATCATAAGTTGCATCAAGTGGGGGTAGTTAGTTAGTAGTTACTATATATCATAGTATTTTGTATATTCATACCCATGTTTTTGAGATCCGCGAATTATTCGTCATGCGCGTCTAAAAATAATTAAGCTAAATGTGAATTATTGCTCCCGGACGAATTTTCCAATTTATTACTCACGCCGCATATCCCTATTACGTTTAATGAGGTATTAAGCCTTACTTATCCGTCATTATGTAGTTACTTTATTAATATTTGCGCTTAAACGGCTGCACGCCATCCTCTCACATCATAACTGCTGTTGTTGAGAACTCATGCAGTTCTTATTTTATATAAAACTATTATTGTCCAAAAGAAATATATGTTAAGGGCCGGTTCTACAATTGAAATTTAACTGGAGAATAAGGTTATTCGTGAAATAAGTTTTACATATTGGCATTAATATCTCAAACTTATTTCACGAATAGACTTATTCTCCGGTTAAATGTCAATTGTAGAACCGGCCCTAAAAGTCGTTTTAAACAAGACAATTTCTTGACTCAAAAGTTGGTTAAGATGCGAGACAATCCAAATTGTCTCGTATCATACAGCAAATTATTTGAAATATTGAATTGGATGGTAGATCGAATGAAAAAATATAACTCGTTCTAAAGGATAAATAAAACGATTTTTTACTTTGTTTTTTATCACACTTCAGTTACACTTTGCAACTAGTTTCGGATAAGCTCTAGCCATTTTCGAGCTCCTCCGATGACTCGAGCTAACTTTGAGCTAACAAATTGTCTTGTCTAAAACGGTCTTTAGTGTGCAAAATTCACCACGGACATATCGATTCGTCTTGATGTTTACGTTTTTAGGCTGGCCGCACGCGAAATAAACCGAATTTACATGCCATCCCCACCGGTGGTGGTAGTTGGAATCGATAAACACACTCTCCTTCACCCCCCTCAAAACGGGTGGGTGAGATCGAAACAGATCGAATAGAGTACGGTAAATAAAAAATAGATTGACCTGCATTATTTATACACACCGATATGCCGGCGAGAGGTAGAACGGATGAATAATTGATGAGGGTGTATACAAAACAACATTTATTTCAACCGCTGCACTCTTATTACTTTATAGCAAATTGCTACAATCAAACAAATGATCGTGATGGAGATGTTGATTTTTAATTGCAGGCAGTAATGTCAATTTAATAAATATTTATATACTATCTACACCTTTAAGGTCGTTTTAGACAAGACAATTTCTTGACTCAAAAGTTAGTCAAGATGCGAGACAATCTAAATTGTCTCGTATCATACAGCAAATTATTAAAACATTGAATTGGATCGTAGATCGAATGGAAAAATATAACGCGTTCTATTTGTCAAGGACAAATTGTATGGGAGGAGGATATATGAATTCATTTCTTGAACAACTTTTGAGTCAAGAAATTGTCTTGTCTAAAACGATCTTTAGTCAAGATGCGACACACTCTAAATTGTCTCGTATCATACAGCACATTATTTGAGATATTGAATTGGATGGTAGATCAAA
This sequence comes from Lordithon lunulatus, assembly GCA_963942505.1. NCBI lineage: Eukaryota > Metazoa > Arthropoda > Insecta > Coleoptera > Staphylinidae > Lordithon > Lordithon lunulatus. Next base: position 71,154,062 of record OZ012666.1, read on the forward strand.
TGGAAAAATATAACGCGTTCTATTTGTCAAGGACAAATAGTATTAGGAGGAGGATACATGAATTCATTTCTTGTTCAACTTTTAAGCTAAGAAATTGTCTTGTCTAAAACGACCTGAAAGGTTTGAATTTTTCTCTATTCTTTTATAATTTGTTTCCATTTTCTTCTTATTTTATTGCCAGTTGTTTTGCTTCCTTCCAGTTTGGATGTATTTTATACTGATGGATAATAAATATGCTTCGTAATATTTAGTGTTGGGTATAGTTTTGTCAGGGGCAAGCAATTCTTAAAAATGGGAATGTAAGAAAATATAATTAAGTCAACCCAGCTCAGTGGCCGAGTGGTTAGAGGCGTCGTCCGTCTTGTACTGAGCATTGGGGAGCGAATTTTCGCGAATCACCTTTCACAGTTTTTCAGAGGTTTTCTGTGAAGTTAAGGTAAATACCGGGTGATTAAACTCCTCTGAGCTTCTCGCTTGACCGGCGGAAAAAGCCTCACGGCTGATAGCCCTATAAAGATAGAAGTTTTTTTTTTAATTGAGTCAGCTCAGTGGCCAAGTGGTTAGAGGCGTCGTTCGTCTCGTACTGAGCATTGGGAAGCCTGAGTTCAATCCCCAGCGGAATCGCGAATCACCTTTCACAGTTTTTCAGAGGTTTCCTGTTAAGTTGTGTTAATACCTCCTCTGAGCTTCTCTCTTGACCGGCGGAAAAGCCTCACTAATAGCTAATAGCCCTATAAAGATAGAAGTTTTTTTTATAATTGGGTCAATAAAATTATACAATAATATTGTTTATTTGGGGGTAACTTTTTAAATGTTAATCCTACCACAAAACGTAGTAGATAGTAATACGAAAAGACTGTACCGTTTAAAGAAATAGGATTAAAATTGTGCATCAACTACATAAAAACGAACGCTAAAAATATTCCCATTGGGGGAGTCTCGGCTGCAGCCGCAATAAGTGGATAAGTAGCTCGTAACTTCATGCTGCTTATCTCGAATTCAGAATCCGTAAGCGGATCTATTGGTCTCTCCCTGCGGAAAGAGGGTTTTGGGTGCGGTGCGGGGGTGGTAAACTTTACGACAGACACCTTGTGCCCGCGCCACCGGGGCCACTTCCGAGCGCGTACGGTGCTGCGGGTGTCAGGTTACCGTTTTACGATGTTTGCGCCCGCGACAGATGCTCATCCGCACTGTTATGGCTACTAACACCCCCTCCGCGCTCACACACACATTCACCACCGTCATTGGTGTGTATGTTTAGATAGAAACCAAAAACGTACAAGTTCTTGAGAATGGCAGCAGCCAAAAAAAAAATCGTACTTTTATATGGGCGTTGTAAGTATTTTCTACCTGTATCTTTCATCCGATGTTCAGGATGATGTGATTTGAAATTCATGCTGGATTAACTGTAGCCCGTGATTACTAATAGATGTTACATAGATTGTTATTAACTTAAATCTCTTTTTACCGACGGTGTAGCGCAATAAGGGCCAATCTGCTTTTTTTTTAAACAAAATGTTTTTCATGGGATAACATTCTTTTGTAGTTGGTTAAACAATGTAAATCGAGTGTATCCATTGAAAAAAACTATGCGAACGAAGGTGGGGTGGGTGGGTGGCCCATACCAACCTCACTACGCTCGTCCACTATGTCTAATGACTTAAACTCTGCACGACATTGTCATCCTTAAATGTCTATAATTCAATTAGTTTAGGCCCCCACCAACTAAACTATACCCGTCCACTATTTAAAATGATTTATGTAGTCTACCTCACACTGTCATCTGAGACTTTCTATGTTTAATACAATTTCATTCATTTTTCCTTGTTTGATTTATACAAATTTGCATGTTTTAGGTTAATGACAGATGACAGATGACAGCATCTGTCATATGTCATCTGTCATCTCTCATCTGTCAAATGTCATCTGTCATCTGTCATCTGTCATCTGTAATCTGTCATCCGTCATCTGTCATTAACCTAAAACATGCAAATTTGTATAAATCAAACAAGGAAAAATTAATGAAACGACAGATGATAGGAAGATAGGATTCGAAATTGTGAACGGGCATAATGCCCGTTCACAATTTCGAATGACTTGAATTCTGCACTACATTGTTTCACGCATTGTTTTTTATGAATTAGGCATACATTAATAAACTAAACTAATTGAATGATAGAAATTTAAGGATAACAATGTAATGCAGAGTACAAGTCATTAGAAATAGTGGACAGGCGTAGTGAGGTTGGTATAGGCCACCCGCCCACCCCATCTGTTTTCGCATAGTTTTTTCGTGGGATAACACTCTTTTTGGAGATGATAAAACAATGTAAATCGAGTGTGTCCCTTGAAAAACACTATACGAACGAAGGTGGGGTGGGTGGGTGGCCCCCCACCAACCATACTACATCCGTCCACTACTTAAAATGATTTATATAGTCTACCCCACACTGTCATCTGAGTTTTTCTGTGTTTAAAACAATTTCATTAATTTATCCTTGTTTGATTTATACAAATTTGCATGTTTTTAGTTAATGACAGATAACAAATGACAGATGACAAATGACAGTTAACAAATGGCAGATAACAGATAACACGTAATACATAACAGATGACAGATGACAGTAACCACATTATGCCCGTTCACAATTGCGAATGGCTTGAACTTTGCACTACATTGTTTCACGCATTGTTTTTTTTTACGAATTAGACAAATTAATAAACTAAACTAATTGAATCATAGAAATTTAAGGATAACAATGTAGTGCAGAGTTCAAGCCATTTGGAATAGTGGACGGGCGTAGTGAGGTTGGTATGGGCCACCCGCCCACCCCACCTTTGTTCGCATAGTTTTTTTCATGGGATAACACTGTTTTTGGAGTTGGTTAATCAATGTAAATCAACTGTATCCATTGAAAAAAACTATGCGAACGAAGATGGGGTGGGCGGGTGTCCCCCACCAACCTCCACTATTCATCTGATACTTTCTATGATTAAAACAATTTCATTCATTTATCGTTGTTCGATTTATAGAAATTTTTCATGTTGTAGCTTAATAACAGATGACATATGACAGATGACATATGACAGATGACAGATGACATATGACAGATGACATATGACAGATGACATATGACAGATGACATATGACAGATGACATATGACAGATGACATATGACAGATGACAGATGACAGATGACATATGACAGATGACAGATGACAGATGACAGATAACAGATGACAGATTTAATTAACGTATTAAGTATTTTGATTTAATCATAATATTTTTGCTGATTAAAAATAATTCTCGGTTGAGTACTAATTATATAATTATAAAAAGCTAAAGGTGTTAAAAGTCGTTCTATTTAAAGTTTTTATAATATTTTTAATCAAACCGCAAAAGATTCAAAATATTATTAACCCGACTAATCTTTTTCACAAGCCGATACCACTAGACAACAGAAACGGCCTACAGATATTCCAGATTTCCCAATCGCCGTAATTAACAAATACCTCATGGTGCTGTATCAGATTTAATAAACAAAACTAAACGGCCAAATCTGCGACTTCCTCTCAACTCTTCATTTCCTTAAAAGTTAAATCTGCATTGCTGTTAATCACTGTGCATTTATCTATCACTGTGGTTACAGTTACAGTTGCTTTTTTTTATCGATAATTGGGAAACTCATACGGCCTGGTTGAATAAAATGATGCGTGCATCATGATTGGTTGATTGTTATTACAAAAAAAAAACTTTCTAATTTACATTCTTATACGTTTCATGACTAATATAGTCGAAATAAACTATTTTTACAAAATGTGTGTATGTGTATGTATGTGTACGTGTGTGTATGTGTGTGCATGTGTGTGTATGCGTATGTGTTTGTATACGTATGTGTATGTATGTATGTATGTATGTATGTGTATGTGTATGTGTATGTGTATGTATGTGTATGTATGTGTTTGTATGTGTATGTTTGTGTATGTATGTGTATATGTATGTATGTCTATGTATGTGTATATGTATGTATGTGTATCTATGTGTATATATGTGTATATATGTGTATATATGTGTATGTATGTGTATGTATGTGTATGTACATTAAATAATATTGATGTACAGACATCTGTGGATCAATGGCTATCGAAAACTCTCATTTAATGAATGCAATCTTACAATCTTGTTGTTCTAAATATATACAGAGAGAATCAATCTTTATTTTTATACAAAATATTATGTTGAATTTCCAATAAAATTAAATTAAAATACCTTTATAAATCTATAATCTTTTATATATCTCTTTGACCATATGGGTGTGCATTGCTAATTGATGTGGTGCCGCCAGATGGCGTTTAACTTCCCTCTTCGAGGGTTAGTTGTACCGTAAAATGAGGTTACTTTGCACCATTTTTCAGGCTTTTTGTCTTTAATTGAACAGAAATATTTTTTGAAGTGCGTTATAAATATGGGACTTGTTGCATTTTGTTCTTTAGTGTTATTAGTTGCTATTTAATATAAAATATATGTAATGTGAGTAATTTATTATGCAATATTTATTATATAAATTTGGTGCAAAGTTACCCCTTTGAGTAGGATACTTTGCACCATCACATCATTTTGATCGAAACTCCGTTGTATATAGGAAAGATGCGAAGTTAAAAACATAAATCAATAGAGCACACACAATTTATTCATGGAACTGATTTTTTCTTCAAAAAACATAAACGACACATTGCACATTAATTATTTACAGCCAACCCAACTTTTCCATTTCTGGAATTCGAAACAATCCTCTTCTATTTACCATGGTAGAGGGGTTTATGTTGTCAAATACATGCTCCCTATCATAGTATGAAACATCTGGATTTTCAGGCAATTTTCACGACTTGATAGATTTAACCATAGAAGAAATTACAACTCCAATGATATTATTTTACCAGAAAACAATTCCCCTTCGTATTTGAAAATCATGTATTCTCCTACAACTCTCTTTGCGGCAATTATGCCAAGAGCATCTGCTAGAGATTTCGTACCTTCCATCATTGCAGCTTTTTCTTCCTTTTCCATTTCTTTTACCATTTGCTCCGAGTATGTTTGAAAATTGGGATATTCTTCATCTGAAGAGTCCTGCAATACTGGATCATCAGTGTCATCATCCCGCTGGATTCGCTTTGTCTTTTCTGATATATCCTATTACCTTTCTTCTGTCTTTTATATATTTTGTGAATTAAAAAAAATTGTTTCACCAGTTTTAACACAGTTTGACGTTGGTGCAAAGTCTCCCCATATTGTGGTGCAAAGTTACCCCACGTGTTAAAAATGTTAACAAGTACTTACCAGATGATTTTAAATATAAACTAATTATCAAAATATATAGCCAAAGATGTGTAACTGGTACTAAAATGGTGACTTATCTGATAGTATTACACACGAATCGGTGGAACACGCAATTTTTCAACACTAAACAAAACTGATTGGTGTCATAAACAAGTCCCGTAAAGTTAGGTTTTGATGTAGAAATCTCCTGATCACTCTCTCACAAGATCTACAGATGACACTTCCATCTTGTGATTAACATGTTGCGCAGTTAAATTAGAAACTACACATATGGCTCCACGATGAATCTTTTTCGGACGTTGGTGCAAAGTTACCCCACGCGGTGCAAAGTAACCTCGTTTTACGGTACCTTTATAAATCTATAATCTTTTATATATCTCTTTGACCATATGGGTGTGCATTGCTAATTGATGTGGTGCCGCCAGATGGCGTTTAACTTCCCTCTTCGAGGTTTAATTGTACTATAATCTTTTTTTTTAATTAAATCTGATAAATTATTTACTCATAAAGTAAATAAGTTTACATTTAAGCAACATTTCTTTTTATTATTTGAGTGTTGCTATGGTAGTTTTTGTCTTGTATAAACTGTACACCTAAAAAGAAGGGCTGTGTGCTCCCGCACCAACATTCGGGATGAAATATTCATAAGCGACAGAGGTGTGCTCGCGCTGATACCCATCGTTCGTCACTTTAACGGCCCCCGTCGTTCACCTGATGGCTAAATCCATTCAACTAATCGAGAGTGAAATTGAAAAGTGAACGGTTGCATTATTTAGAGCCAGAAACATTCATGGAGCGAAATATAAGCCACGCCAGGCCGTCTGTGATATATTTGATGTGATAACTGCCCATCTCCATTACGGTGTCTATTTTTATAGTTTAACTTATTTACCAGTTGATTTGTCTCTGTTAAACGTAATGGTCGCAAGGTTTAGTAGTAATTTAACTGCCCAAAATGCCTTTAGATCTTATTGTTGCGACTAGAATTCGTAATGTTATTACAAGATGGTCGGAGGCAACGCGTAACCGCAAGAATTGTTGGTGTCAGGCTCTATGGAATACAGAGGGTGTTTATAGCTCTATCAGTAAACTCACTGGATAACCAGAAGACCAGGATTTGTCACAAATGTTGAAAAGTATAAAACGTCAAAAATATCAAAAATGTCAAAACTGTCAAAAAAGTCAAAAATGTCAACAAAACAATTCAAAAAAGTTTAAAATGTTGAAAAACAAAATTTAATAGGTCGTGTAATTCGGAAAGTCGTGTGGTGCCCACACCAGATATTTACCGATATTTTCCGAATGCATAATATGTATTATGAAAGTAAATTAAAAAAATTAAAAAATGTCAAAAAAATTAAAAAATGTCAAAACGTGTCAAAAAATGTCAAAAAAGTAAAAAAATGTCAAAAAAGTCAACAAAACAATTAAAAAAAGTTTAAAATGTCGAAAATGTGATACAAAATTAAATAGGTCATGTAATTCGGAAAGTCGTGTGGTGACCACACCAGATATTTACTAATATTTTCCGAATACATAATATGTATTCCGAAAGTAAATTTAAAAAAATTAAAAAATGTAAAAAAAAAATCGAAAATGTAATTCGCACAGTCATGTCGCGACCACACCAGATATTTATCATTACTCTGTGATTTATTAATTAATTAATTGGAAAACTAGTCATAAATCAAAACTCAAAATTATTTATTTCATTCTAAAACTGTTTAATAAAGTGACAGTATATTAGTTATTATTAGACATTATAGAATTCCAATGTGATTTTCCCTCAACTACACAAATTATGCGAGCCTCGGCGATAAATTCGGCACGTGTGTTCCGCAACGTCGGCCTGCAGCAAAGGAACGTAATCCCGCGGCGCATAAATCACCCCCTTACGTGCATGCACACGATACGTGGGTGGGTGCGTGCACCGGTTTTCCTTAGGGGGGGCTTGGCTACCGCGACGAATGCATAAAAATAGCGGGCCCACATAATTCTCGCCCAATATACTTTGACAAATGTCGAGACGTTTCCGCATTTTATACATTTTTAAAAAGTTTTTTTTTTACTGTTTCATACACACACACATACAGAGACAAATTGGGGGAGCAAAATTGAGAAATGTGCATTTGAAATAACAACAGCAGACACTTAAAAAAATTAAATCATATTAAGGTCGTTTTAGACAAGACAATTTCTTGACTCAAAAGTTAGTCAAGATGCGAGACAATCTGAATTTTCTCGTATCATACAGCAAATTATTTGAAATATTGAATTGGATGGTTGATCGAATGGAAAAATATAACGAGTTCTATTTGTCAAGGGTGGGAGAAGGATATATGAATGGGAGGAGGATATATGAATTCATTTCTTGTACAACTTTTGAACTAAGAAATTGCCTTGTCTAAAACGACCTTTAAGCAAATTAACAAAACAAGCGATTTCACATCTACTGGTAATGATAATAATCGGAGGAACTAATTTGAACTTTATTTTCGTTTATATTCTCAGTATTACTTTGTTACTACTACTACTAACGTATTTACTGCCTGTTTTTAATGTCGTTTTGGACAAGACAATTTCTTAGCTCAAAAGTTGTTCAAGAAATGAATTCATATATCCTCCTCCCATACAATTTGTCCTTGACAAATTGACAAATAGAACGCGTTATATTTTTCGATTCGATCTACAATCCAATTCAATATTTCAAATAACTTGCTGTATTATACAAGACAATTTAGATTGTATACTAGACAATCTAAATTGTCTTGTATGATACAGCAAGTTATTTGAAATATTGAATTGGATGGTAGATCAAATGGAAAAATATAACGCGTTCTATTTGTCAATTTGTCAAGGACTAACTAACTTTTGAGTGAAGAAGGGGGCGGTCGTGGCGCAGTGGTCTAAGGCGACGGTCTGAAACCACTGCGTTCATGCCGTCACTGGTTCGAGTCCGGTATTAATAGACTCTTTTCCGTTCGGAATTTGGGTCTATTAATCCATGGGTGGTGTGTCTGTCCATATGGAGAGTAATGTGCATAAATAAATTATAATAATACATAGTTGATGACTGAGATAATCATTAGATTAAGGTTAAAAAATAGAAAATAGAATAGTCAAAAAATTGTCTTGTCTAAAACGACATTTACTCTCTAATATGATCTAAAATTAAACTTGGAAATTCTCTGTTTTGGCGTTATTACAACTTTCAATGATTTAAGGCATTATTATTAAACCAATAAAATTATTTGATATATGGAAATTTTCAGTGTAAACAATGTAGAGCACAGTTCAAGTCGCTTGAAATAGTAAACAGGCATAGTTGGTTTGATTTAATATCTGTCAACATTATCGTTATTGTTGGTAATTTATAATCGGAGGGGTATTTTGGCTTTTTATATTGCGTCCAGCTGCGTCTCACTTTACGGGGGAGAGCGCATTATTGAGTCGTCCCGTTTTTGGGGCCCTGTGTGATTGACCAGCGGCCCGTGTGTATATGTGTGTGTGCGGTCGCTCCCCCTGCACAGATTACCCCCAATTAGCAGACGCTGCCCCCTCTATTATCGGATTAGCCGGTTAGTCGGATTGTTATTTGGACATTTATTGCCTGCCAGAGGAAGATAATGCCCCCTCAAATATATGGACATTGACATTTTATGTATTATACGTGTATTTATTTTTAATGCTATTTCTCTCTTGTTTGTTTCAGGTAAGAGGTTGTTTGAAAGGAGTGAACGTGGTAAGTGAAGAAATTTAACATATGGACCGTTTATTTTTGAAAGTGGTGCAAGTCCATTTTCGAAATAATTAAAGGTTAGCATTTTAGCAATTAGCATTAAAAACTATATATAAATTATGTCAAGTCTGGCAATATTTATACATAATTTATTCAATAACTTATGGGACCTATAAAGTTTATGGGATGTTGGTGAATATGGGCATATGTTTGTTGGATAATAAATTTAATTATTATTATACCAAGGCATCCTTGGAAAATACGATTGCCCGAAGAGTAAAAAAATATGATCAATTACTTTGATGTTATTTTCCAAAGACAATAATAATCTCGAAACATCTTTCATTAAGTACTCGGCGGAAGTGTCACGAGGGGTCACCAGGTCAGGAAATGCTCCCCGAGGGGGTAAAAATAGACACCCTGTGCTCTGCACGTTTTCCATCCAATTGACAATTCAGAAATAAGCGAACTCGACACGTGTTTAGAGGCTTGATGCCACAACACTTGCCTGGTTTAAATCAAAACACACATGAGTAGTGACATGTGAGAAAACGTTTATAATCATAATAAATTTTGAAATGTACTGTTTTTTTTTGTGATATATATTTTAAAGTATTTTTTAGATATCATGCAAAGTCAAACCTTGGTATTAAATAACGAAACGAAGATTTTATGCTTTAATTTTTAAGCTAAAACCTATAGAAAAATGATTTATTAATTACGCAGCTAACAAATTGAAATACAGTTTATATTTCTAAGTTATTTTCAAAAATATCACAAAAATCTCGATCCTCATCATTCCGTTTCCTACATTTCCACAAGCATTCATGAAATACCAACAGTTGTATCAAGCTTAATCCATAAAGAGCACTTTGAACCACCACCACCCATAAGTAACCAAGCAACATCAACCCTATGGTGCGTATAGGTGTTTTTCTCCATTGAATCATTCCATAAATATACGGATATCCATAAGCATCACGCCCGCCACAAAATTCGTACACCAAACTAAAAACCGCGTAGCAACTACAAAATATTAGCGGCATCCAAACGTGTTCTAATTTGGTCGGAATGCTGACGATGAAAAAATCCATAAGAGCCACCACATAGAGCCACAAGTGAAAATTCATACCCGCACAACTGATTAGATCTGCCGTGGACATCCAAACAAAAAACGTTCCAAAAATGACTGTACTACAACAGTATGATAAACTCGCCATAGCCATATAAACTCGCAACAGTTTTTTATGTTCCACCACGTCATTTTCTTGTAGATACGCGTCCAT